>JAKROA010000004.1:0-600000 GCA_023375655.1 Taenia crassiceps | reverse complement strand
ACAGCACGCAAACAGGCAGCTGGGCGTCTTTGAATTTCAACACGAAGCGAAACAAAATGTAACCCTAGAGAAGTCAGACAAATCAAGATGGGGACAGCTGCATCTGTAAGATGTCACGATCTTCCCGCTACAACTTTGAGAGAACCGCATCTAAGGAGACATTCACATCAAAGCGAGGGGCTTAAGTTCCGTAGTCCCATCATCCTACACGAAGCCGCCTCTATCATGTGACTAATTATTCCGAAAGAGAACTCGGTAGGGCGTTGACTGATAAAAGCCTCCCGATTCGCAGCCCCTAAAAAGCTGAACTACGTCCCAGTAGTTCCTTTGTGGAGCGACCAGACAGATTCCTTATTTCCTGATGCAGGCGAGTAACATTCCCACCTGAAAAGTGGAAAGCCACCCATTGTTCCCTAGGTACCCTGAGTCCAGAAGCGACTGAAAAGATCGAGTGGAGGAAACTCAAACGGCGAAGTCGATCAAAAGCAGTCAGGAAAGGATTAAGTCGCTTTGTATTCTTAATTATTCTCCCTGGTGGACACTACTTTGCAAAAGCCGCTCGCACTAAAGCCCTCCCACCTCTCCGTCATCGCTATCTTAGATGCCCAATACTAATCTAATTATCAACACAAAACAGAAACAACAACGCCTGAAAAACCACCATCCCCCAACCATCCCGCATTTAAGATGAACATCGAACTGTTGAGATGCTAACCGTCAGCCTCCACGAGTTTATGGGATAACACTTCCGCTGGATAATTGCTCACGTATACCCATATAGGACAGCACCTCGCGAAGCAGGATGACAAGCCCCATACACCTGAAGAACAAGACAATTAAGGCGCTTTCGCCACCCTTCAGGCCTCCGAGTTACCCGAAAAGACCCGCATCCACCTAATCGAACAATACAATCCACCAGTATCCAGCCCCGCTAGGCGCGACACGCACCTGCCCGCACCACAACTGCCAGTTCGCCCACCCCCACCGCCCCAGGAACTTGAAATTGCGCAACCACTCCTCCCTTCCTGAGACAGTCAAATGCAGGACGCCCTCGGCAACACCGCCGCGAGCAGGGACCCCATCAGAACAAGCCGCACGAACACTAATAACGCTCCATTTCAGAAATCATAATCGCAAGCCCTGGACTTCCTGGATCTCGGACGCCATCAAGCACCACGAACAGAGAAAAATTTCGCCCCAACACATGAAGACGCCTCATTTCTCCTCCAGCAATCCACCATGCATCAGATAGTGATGGGAGACAAATTAAACCTTCGAAAGTACATGAGAGGAACGGCCCTAGCAGTCTGACAGGTTACCCAGCAGCAAGCCTGGACAAGCTAAGTACCACCTGTGAACAATAAGTGCATGGATGCATGGAGCATAATAGAGACTGGTCACGAGATGGACCTCACAGGCAAACGTGGAAACCGTCTGAAGGCACTCAAACATACAAGCACAACAAAAACATTTCCAGAATTGCAAATTAACATGAACACCTGATCACTATCGTGAGGACGATTCATCACCGACTGAAGCTCGGGAATGGACTTACTTCTCTCGAGTAGTCGGGAAGTAATGAAAAAGTCAACTTAACGGATCACAATTTATTGCAAAATGACCTTTCGTCGAGCAAACGATATATTTGACCTACCTTGTCTGCGCCTTAGCACTGATCACAGATCCAAAACAACGCTGTTTTATATCTGAATCTCACATATTACATGGACTTACGTTCTTGCCGAGGAGAACAAAATCACTTTGACTATTCCTGCCAAAAAAGTTAATCCACTAACCTTATCCGCGAAGCAGGCCATGTCGGTTCAACAATGTGATAATGTGAAGGCAAATACCAAATTACGCACTACTTAGGCGAACCTACATGTCACAATTGTTGACATACCGGTAACCCGGGCATATCTGAAGGCTTGGGCACTCCTTCATCATAAAAAAAGAAAGAAAGCAACATTTAAAACTGCGCACGTTATAATAAACGCAGAGCTATACAAATATCTCATGGGATATTGTCGGCAGACAAAAATTAAGGTCTGTATTAATACGACCCACTGACTTGCGTTAGAACCGAACGTTCGGAAGCCCCATCCAAGTCGGCGGCACTTGCCCCATCGATTGCGGGTAACCGGGCATTCCATACACTATAAACCGAAATCGTAAACTACAACTTCAGCTTACTTGGCTGCTGCATAGGCATGAAGGGCACTCCAGTCGTACTAACGGGAGCACCGCGAGGAAGTGGAACATAGGGCGAAAGCATGCCCGGGGTTGTAGTTGGCAATATAGGAGCCGGTATAGCAGTGAGCGGCGGTGGCGGAGGCGGAGGTTGCAATGCTCGTTTGAGCATCTCCTGATACTTGGGCTTCGCTGCCATTAACTCCTCCTGTACAACGACGAATTACAGAAAGAACGGCAGACGTACCAGAGACAAATCCTCCTCTGGATAAATGAGCTCAACCGTGACACCGTTCAGACCAGAAACCGGTCGAATAATTTTTGAAGCGGAAGCCTTTGCAATCTCGGCTTCTGAATAAGCAGGGAAAGTCGGCTTTGGTGACGACACATCGTTTGACGTTGACGCTTCCGATGTCGGCGGCGGCGGCGGCGGTGGTGGTGGCGGTGGAGGAGGAGCAGGAACAACCCCCGGAAGAAATGACTGAACCCTAAATACGCACTTGACTTAGCTGCGTCACCTACCCCCCAGGAACAACTGGCATATACGGCATCACACTTGGCACGGGAGGCATGAACGGGAAAGGAGGAAGTGGAGGGACAAAAGAAGAACTAGCTGTGTCATCCACGCGTTCAACCTTCTCTGGAGGCTCATCCTCACCTTCCTGGCCAAGTTTCTGCCTCTCGTGCTCCAGAAGATCCGCCTCAGGTATTCCAGACATACCGTAGATGTCGATCACCGTGCTGGCCCTGTGAGCCAATGCATTCGGGATCTTATCCAGCTTTTCTTTGTGGACCTACAACAGTTTATTTTGAAGTGAGTCACGTACAGCGTTGCAGTGAATCGAAAGACCAGGACCGGTAAAGAGCTTCCTGTGACAAAAGGGACACTTAAAATGCTTCGCCTTCTGATGATGAATCAGTATTTTCTCATCCTCAAAATCCCTATTGCAATACCTAAAAAAATAGATACTGCGAAGATCATCTACCAGCACCACGGCTTGATCTGCTTCCTCTTCTTGCGACCCATTTCGAAACTAAGTAGGAGCGATGGCGTCGACAGGCAGAATACGGGAACTGACTTAAACAAACGAATTGAAAAGATTGTAGATTGTTACTGTTGCATTGTTTTCATGTCTGTTAAATATTACCTTCATCACCAAAGCGAATATTGTAATTATTTGTTAGGCTTGATAATCTCAAGAGCTAACTTTTAAGCCACCAAAAATAATTTGTCGTGCATATATTTCATGCGTGTGGAACTTTGCAGAACAATGCTGCAATTTGCCTTTTTTTTCGAAACACTAGTGAATGTCTTAATTTGAATTAGATTAGAGTTTTAGATGCCGAACTAGTCCCCCAAACGAGTTAAAAGCATTCCATTACTCATCGGAGCCGTCTTTTATAATTTATGAATTTTAAGAATATATTAAGCGTTCATTGCGTAGCGTCTCAATACCTCTCTAAGGACGAGAGAAGGCACAGAATCTGGGTAGAATACACACTTATTCAGCTAGCGCGGCCTACAGACCAGCCCCATCCAGACAAGAAAATATGGCCGCCCGATTGATCTTAAATGGCAGTCAAACAAACAGTGTATTAAACAACCTTTCTCATCTTTTGAGCGCCATTTCCGGCGCTCCTTTTGGTTAACCTCACGCATTAGCCTTCACAACTCAATCATTATTCGAGGGATTATCCATAAGCTAACCGCCCCAATCATCCAAATTCCAGCTTAATTTAAAAAAATGCTTGACCTTGGCTACATTAAGTTCTCTTGGCTCTTCAACAGGATCAAAATTGTTATCTGCTTTGGAAATTTATCCAAGTGGATCACGGCTAATTTCGCTTCAGCTACCAATAGCTTGCTTGCAGAACAGAGAAATGGGATAAATACCGAAGACAAACGTCGATCTCAGCTCATCTGTTATAGATTGCTGGAAGTTTTCCTATCCGCAGCACATTTACTTCCTTCGCACCACTAGTTTGTTACACACGGTACGAATAGGAGTAGAAGTCATATAAAATCGGGTTTGCTAACCACTGCCACCAGTGTAGCGTCCGAGAATTCCCTGAAGGGAAAGCACTAGGACAGAATACACATTTGACCAACAGAAAGGCAATTCTGTTGGCTTGACCCAAATGCCAGACCCAGCTGGACAGGAAGATGTAGCCGCCATGGTAACCCTAACCGTCGGTCGAACAAACAATGCATTAAGCGGTGAAGAGACTGTCTGATAAGCATAATACTTAGTTACACAGATGGTAGGCTTCCATGAGCCATAAGTTTATCCCTTTTTTCTTGCAGCGGAAGGGCATGTTTCTACACATTTAAGTGGAGATTGCAAAACCACGGAAGACTTGGGACTGTACAGCCATAAGATCCGTAAAAACCCAAAGTCCGATAAAAAGAAAGCATACTTGCGTGAGCTTCTAACTGGATTTGGCCAATTTAATATAATACAGACAACAGAATCAAACCGGTCAGAAAAAAGAGGTAAACTATTTTCTATACTTAAAAAAGAGTTCGACTTGTTATAACAGCACCAGATGATGTGTAATCTTATGCGGATGAAAGTGTTTATGTCAACTATTTGCAGGTCTTTGCAAGGACTTGAACTCACCTATTATAAATGAAACAAAATGAATTTCCCTCTTTTTTTACCCCCTTTTACCACTCCTGCTACAAGAATCTTGTGTTTTTAAAAGTCAGCTGCGCCAGCTGCTCTCAGCTTACTGTCGGTTAAATACATACGTTCTGCTTTTGTGTTATTCTTTCCATTACCTTCAAGGAAGTCGCGGGACGGTCCGGCTCGGCAGAGCGACCAAAATTTCTGTCCATCGTCTAAAAGATGCCCTTTAAGGCCAAAATCATTGCAGTGTAATTACATAAAATTCTGTAAAAGCTATCGCAAAAAAAATCATAAATTAATGTATCTATTTACATGCACAAAGGACGCTTGTTATTACCTTATGATTATTGGTTTCATCATAACAACCCATAATGTTTCGCACTTCTAGATAAAAATTTGGTTTGTCAGCGCGTTTTTATGCTACAACTGTTGACTCCCATTTCGTTTTGTCTTAAATATTATTGCAAATTTTGTATATCATTAAAAAATACAAATTTTGCGAAAAACATTTGTATAAGTTTGATTATTGCGTTGTAGTATTGAAGTAAGCTAAGGCCAAATAAATATTCAGCATTGATTTCGCATGCTTTGTTTATACTCATGGATTTTCCATTTGAACCGTTGGTTATGACCTAGGCGTCGTTTTGAGACAGGTATGGTTGTCAACATGTGTTAAGCGCGTTTTATCGTGATCGCAGATTTCAACCTCAGTTCTGTAAAAGATCCATTTTTAGGTTTATGTGATCAAGATTACTTCAAAACAGCGTGACTTTATTGTGGGATTGGCGTAATTTTCAAAGATGCAAATTTCAATTTAATTTTCTTAATTGCGTTACCTTGCGCCATTTTGCCTAACATTTCCTTTTCAGTTGAGAATACTTTGCTCTTTGCATTTTGTCTTTTATGAATGGGTCTTTTTTGAACATTGCAACTGATACATATTCTTGATATCATTCCCCCAAATGGATGTTTTTTTATTTAGATGCACGATCCCAGATTATGAAAAAATTTATAAATAGCCAATCTAGTGACACCGATTCTGGGCGCTTTTCGGGAGGCGCAACATCATCTGACTCTTCGTTTCGTGTACAAGATGTCAATAGTACCTTGCTTATCAAGATAACAATCAGCCACTTATCAAAACAGGTTTATGCATCTGTCTCATCAAAAGCCTTGGTAAATCATGTCAAGCAGAAATTACTTGTGGAGTTCGGCTCTCAGATTAAAGACAGCATGAATTATGGTCTTTTCGTTCCTCCCTCCAATGGAAGAAATGGAAAGTTTCTCGAAGAGGACCGACCAATTTCTGCTTATATTACCGACAATTTAAGCTCCAATCTCGAAGTATTTTGCCCTTTGTTCTATTTATCCTTTGGTTGTAGTTTACTCGTAAAAGACGACTTTGTTCTCCATCTCAAATATTTCTGCCAACGGAGGATAAATCCAAAAATATCCCACAGTCTTTTCTTCGTGCTGTCTCCCGAGGCGACATCAAAAAAGTTGAAAAGTATCTTTCGAAGGGATTCGATCCTAACTTTATTTGTCCACGGACAGAAGGTAGGGGAAGAGTATCACAAATGATTAATAAATTTGTAGAATCACCTTTATCTGTGGCTGTGGCAAGACCAAGACCTTTAGAGATGATCAAAGCTTTAATCTCTGGCGGAGCTCATAAGGATTTCCGAACTAAAAATGGGATAACTCCATTGCATAAAGCTGCCTCCATATGCAATTTTGAAGCAGTCAAAGCTCTGCTTGATTTCGGACAATCTCCTAACACCTTGGATGCCAACGGTCTGACTCCTCTCTATCACAACATTCTCGGTGATGTTGATACAAGAATTTGCCACAGATTGTTGTATGAGTATGCTCAGATTGAGATATATGATCCTGATGGCAAGCAGGAGATTCATCAGGTGAGCTTTCGTGAAGAGATGTTTGACGATGGTCTAAGGCGTCTTGTCAGGAAGTTACTTGTCTCCGCTACTTTCACAGGCTGCCCTACTAGGTCGTACGGATCAAATCAACCTACTAATAATGTATGGTGCTGACGTAAATGCCAGATCCCTTCCACGTCCATCATTAGATCCTCCGGGCCTTCCAGCTCTTCCTACCCGTTCAACAGCCAAATCTACTCAGCACGGAGGCCAATCTAACTGGGGACAGCAGCAGCTGCATCGGATAGTTGGAAGCGGACGGGAGACACCACTACATTACGCAGCCATGGCAGGACAATGTGCAACGGCCAGGCGTCTGCTCTACTGGGGTGCTGATCCAACTCTCACTAATGACGATGGACGCACGCCCATCCAAGAAGCTCAGCGTAATGGTAATCTGGAGGTCATTGAAATTATACGCAACTTCCGGGGAGGTGCTGGTGTCAATGTGAGAGGATTCGGAGGCTCAGAGGGCAGTATTTGTAAGTTTCTTTTGATATGAAGGAACTGTTGCAAAATAAGGTGCCTGGCATTTTTCTATCAATAGGGCGTATTTTTTAAGGTATGAAGGCTGCAGCAACAATCGAAATCACTAAATCACTACTCTAAACATGAAAGAACCTTCTAATTTTAAAATTTTTAAACTATTTAAAGCACGCACAAGTGTTCTAGTTGGTATTCTTACCACACAAGGCGTACAGAAATACATGTAACTCGTTAATATATTCAGTGGTTCCTCACTGAAACTCCTCCAGTTCATGATCTTAGATTTGACTGTGGAATGGCATGTGCTGTGTTGATATCTCAATACAAACTGAATGAAAACTACTTTTTAAAAACATTAAAATGACACTAATTGAAGTTCTGGATAGTTCTCAAAGCTGTGCAAGTTTTTATCTTGCATAAATGACGTACTTGAGTGAAATATTCCCCTGTTGGTTTTCCAAAACTGGCTCCAAAGTTATCTGAAAAAATCGCAAATTATAGAAAGATATGGAGCATTGATGGATGATTAAGATGATAGAAACATAAGTGTGTAGGTAATTACAAGCAACACTTTAATCAACTTTCTGTAATTAAGGTATTATGTGTTTGTCATTTTTACACAGGAGCATCGATAGGAATGCATACATTCCAAAAGAGATTTATCTACAGGATACCGTACCGCATAGATTTCCTAACTTAACCAAAATTCTAAGCATCAAACCTCCATGCAGTTCACCCATCTAGAGTGCTAGACCATTATTTGTACCGCTTCGTTTGGTTGCTAGGTAAAGGTAACTGTAAAATAACTGCAACATCATGCAATCTCCAGGCACGCATACACAAACATTACCTCTCAAAAGCAAACTTTGCGTAACATCGATGTAAAATACGCTAGAACAGGTTTCAAGTCACCACATGTTCAAAAAGTGTGAATACTCTGTCTCTTTTGCACAGGTGGCCCTTTCCTTCCAGCTCCAACCTATAACCAAAAACGCAAACCAATGACTGCACCCCTGCAAGCATCACCATTGGATCATTACGTGACCTTGACTGTATTGGGACCTGAACGCAAGGGTCCCTCGAAGAGTGTCACCATACCCCTCCCTGTTAGCCCCTCGCGACAGCAGGGCGCTATGGTAACCACCGATGGCCATCTCTCTCATCAAAATCGGCATCCTTCTCCATCACCATCTCCTTCACCTCTGTGTCGTCTCAGAGGTCGGGCATGTTCTGAGGGCGATCTCATTCGATTTTTGGAGGAGGAAGAAAAGAACGGTAATGAGGACAGAGATACGGAGAATCCAGCGAAGGCTCGCGTTGTCCAATCATCTCGAGAAAGGGCCAATCCCCGCCGAATTCGACGTCAGAAGGTCACGCGGGGATTAACCGAGGTTTTGAACGCAGCCGGTAGGTCCAATTCTTTTTCTCGCACTAAAATTGTTAATAAATATGTGATTGCTTTGCTTCGCAGGTAGTCAAGTATAAAATTATCATTGTCACTGTATCTCTCGTCAACATATTTTCTATTCGCACAGTTTTGTTTAGTGTTTTATTACTGTAATGTATCCATTTTCGAGTTTCATCTCCCTAAAAAGCACTATTTTACGTAATTGATGAAGGTTGTATAAACCATGGGAATTCTCACGTGATTGATGATTGTAGTTGGGTAGGTTAACTTTTAAAACATTATGAAGCCCACACGAGGCCTTAAGTAATCCTTTTACCGGTTTTTCGTGTTACTCCTAGCAATAAGGTGACGCGAATAATGGATGAGATCAATTAACAAAAAATTAACTTTCCACTGAACATACCAGCTATCTCATTCGCTCTGATAGTTTAGTCCTCCCTTTTGGGTCCTTTTTAACCTAAGCGCCTAGAATTAGGTGTGCTGGGTCATGCTAATGGAACTCAGGTTAGTCTATGCAGACGGAGATAGTTCAAGGAGCGACTCACTTTTTCCAACTCATTAACATCAAACGCTTCCACATTAACGGTGAAATAAAAATGTGATTCATTGCCTTAGAAGAATGCTTGATCATTTCCCGCAGTTTTAAAGCTACAGTGAAAGCCCCAAATCCAAATCTGGAACGAACACAGCACGAAGTTTGTTCCAGCTTCTGCATACAACGGCCTGAATTTTGATTAACCTGAATTTCAAAGCATGATTCCCTTCTCTGTTTACCGCTCTGTTAAATTCTCAAGCACAATTTTGTGGCTCAAAATCAAAACGTTTAATTTTTGATAAGTAGTGATGTTGAAAGTGCTTTGTGGAATATATTGGAGCGTGGAGTCCCCTGTAGCGCTGTAGCGTTCTAACACAAGAGTATAAGAAGACTGAAACTTCACCAGAGCCGTGAGGCGACAGTTTAAATGCCTTTTTGGTCTCCTACTTGATTACGACAAACACTAATGGGACAGGGTATGTTTGTCTCCACATTCCAGACGTGGTGCTGTTTCAGTGCAACACTAGTTGTTTTGCCAATTTTCCCTTCCAATCTTGGTCATTACCACATCATAAAATGTGTCGCATGTGTGGCTTGCGAACTCAGGTGCCCAGGACGTTAGTAGTATAGATGTTGAATGGCTTACCGGCTAATAGGTTTTATTTATGGAACAGTTCCGTATATTTGTCTGCGTTTTCAAAATGGACTATACGGGAAGGCTTAGGAGGCCTTTGCTTAGTGAATTATTCACTGTCATCTCTTTCTTCTCCACCCACTGGGCGGCAAATACACGTTTTTGGAGGGTTGTTTCCTGTGTGCTGCTGCAGGTGAGCATACATACATTGAGTTTCCTCTTAGGCGAGGCTTGTGTATATGTAAACAAATCGTGAGTAGTTATTGTGCGTCCTAGCTTCAGTAAATTGCTTCAAAAGCATGTGAAAATAAATGCCCTTGTTTTGAAATCTCAAGGGGGTGTTAATTCCTTCCAATGGGGGGTAAGAAAACATCATTAACCATTGCCAATTAACTTCCTTCATGGTCTCATTTTAGTGCTTCCACATCGAGCTATAATTTAGTGAAGACGTCAGAAATAGACTGAGTGTAAACGACTATTTAATCACTGTTGCATAGGCACAAACTGTCAATATTGGGCACGAAAGCCTTTCAAATTGGCGGCTTTAATAGTGGTTAGAAGCCTCAAGTTTTATGATACCTTGGCTGTATTTGGGCTGCTAGTGGCAAATAAACTACGGCAAACTTGCGTTCTGCACTACAAATAAACATACAGGCCCTATGGCCTTGTTGAAACGTGTTTGCGTCGGGGCTCTTCCCCCGTTTATTTATTGTGCTCCTTGGGACTTTGCCCTAGCCAATGCTCAAGTTCTGTTTCTTTTTTTTACCTTGATTCCATATCGCCGCGCCGCAATCAGTGTTGGCTTTAACAACTGCTTACTTAATCATACACGCAGGAGAAGGAGGGTGACAAGGCATGTTCGTCTCTAACATCTTATGGAATCGACTTAATTTTTAGGGCCTCACAACTAGGGCCAAGGGCTCGGCAAACTAGTGAATATTACTTATTTCAGTGTCAATTACTATCCATTCCATCTTTTCCTTTAACAATAGCTGATTAATCTAGAATGAAGGAAGGGATTTTCGTAGATTATCAGATTTACTTTAATGCCCGATCCAATTTCTGAGAAATGTAACAATTGGATGTTGAAAGATCCGTTGAATGCGATTTATAGCTGAAATTTTCTTGTCCATTATCTTTCCTGAGCAACTGCGATGAATAGTTGATGGAATCTTCTCTTTAAACACTCATTTATTCAGTTATTCCATTGTGCTGCCTTCGCTGAGGTACATTGTGAAAGGGATGAACTGCTGGTAAAACGAAGCTACTCGATTGTATACATTATTTGCCACGCCAAATATGATGATCATGAACTTAAAGGTGTATTTGTAACGCAGGAAGCACCGATTTGGAGGTCCAGATGGATGCCAACCATCTGATTTACTACCTGAGGAAATAGCATACTTCGCGTCTATTGAAGTGTGGACTAGAAATTAAAATGAGTCAAGGGATCCCCAAGGCACTTTGGATTAAGTATCTCAAAGTCTGAAGGCTTAAAGTTAGTGCCAAATGTTCCACATCTGGTTGGCCAAGTGGTAAACACAATGAGTAAATCAGGAGTGGATTTTCTTGGTTAAATCTTCCCACAGTGCCATAAAACAGACATAATAGCTTAAGCTACACAAAAATTCGTGAAACTATTGCTGCAACTTGCCTGACTACCGAACTACACCTATGAATGCGTAAACGCTCTGTAGCGCTGGGGAGGAAGGAAGTTCGAGCCTATGCGCTTCTATGCGGCCAATTTGTCAGTAGATATACACAAGATGCACAGGGTTTGTTTCACTTTTGAGCCTTTCTCCTTCTCCTTGAAATAAGCAAAAATACTCGCAAGTCCTATTTTATCCATTAGGATTGTTTTGGACATGGTAGCCTTGTAAAGTTATTTTTGCCTTTTACTACAAAAAAATTTATTTGACGCATTAATTCCCGAGGCTACGTTTGACATCGAGACACATTTAAGCTGTAACTGGCTATTCGTGTTTCTGCAAACAATTTGAAGATTGGCTACAAGTGGTATAACTGGAATTTTGTGAACGAAGTCGCTTATTGCGAAATGATTGTGAAAAAGTGTCTATTATGGATTTGGTTAATTAAGAAAATAGAAAATTTACATTGCCTCTAGCAGCTTTAATGCTCTCACTGTAAAAGAGCTTCTTGAAGAACACAATTTTCCCCATTTTCGTCTAGACCGTCCTACAAGCCCGAATCATAATTGTCGGCGCCTGAGAAGTTGGAAGTCTTCCCACACTCTCAACGAGGACTCGAATCTAGAGGATGATGAGGTGACTGACATGATACCAGCCATGGTTCAGAGTCGACCCAAATCACGAATGACGAGTCCTCAAATCGGCGAGGTGGATACGATGGCTTTAAGTCGATTTAGAACGGCACCAACGCCAGACCTCTTGCCCGAACGACCCTGGTCTTCCCAAGACTCCTCCGCCACAGCTGCACATCTTGCCAGAAGAGAGTTAGTTTGTCTGTCATGATGCAACTGACTTAGTGGTCTCTTTTCTTTGTTGCCTAATTGCGTACCGAAAACAAGTGAATGTGACATATTTTTCTTAGCTTCACCGACATATTGTAAATGCTGTAACATGAGCTTATGAAGTTGGCAATCGTAACGACTAAACCAAACCGAAATTTACAAGTAGATAGAGGCAGTTTTTAGGCAATTACCCTCTGTTGCCTATCAAATATTATCTTGAGGAGGTGGTTCCAATCTCTCTTACAATGAACCATTCCTCTCTTATCTAACTAGAGAGAATGCAAGGGTGATGAAATAATTCGGCAGTTTTTCACAATCAATAAGTTTGGAACAACTAACACCACCTTTCTTTATTGTGGTTATGGAGAACCACTATAATTGCTAGCCATCACCCAAAGCTTTATCCATTTATGCTAAGAAGTTGCCACTGTGACGCTACATTTTGGCACTCCTAGCAATTTTTTGTTGTGCGATACACCATTTTGTTAATTGCATGGCAATTCTTTGGGTAACGCTTCCCTAAATTGTCCTAAATCCGAACAACAGATGATTAGCCAACTTTACCCAGACTCCTCGCAACCTCTTCAAACGACTTCCTTATTCCGTTCTATGATCATTTCGCAGTTCCTCACTGCGTAGTTAAATTGAAATGGGTAGTCCTCTGAGCTCCAGGCCTTATGGTCGACGCCATAAGCAAGAACCGTGTCCCACCGCTCATTAACCATAACCACCGCTAGCTTCCTCTGATATAATTCGTGAACTCCGCAACCCTCCTCCATGCAAGGCAAAATGGTACATTGAAAAACAAGGGTGAGCAGTTATATTGGATGAAAGCAGTAATCTGTCATGCTTTTACATTCGGTTTTGTCATTTAAAGCGTCTCAGAAGCCTCTTATTATTAGCTTTGGTTTAAGCTAAAAATCGTATTCTTTAAAAGTATTTCTCATATGAGTTATCTTTGAAGGCATTTAACTTGGAAGTCTGCTTTAAGTTATGGGGTGCGAAATACAGCACTGAAATAGCATTGAAAAGAGTCAGTTTTCACTCCACTCTACACGACTTGACCTTCGGTTATCACTGCTCAGACCTGACGCCTGTCACGTGGACCAACCAACTACAACTAACTACGCTAAAGGCGTGTGGGCGCAATACTCTAACCTTTGGCGACATCAGACATCCGACCCCGCAGTTTTATACCCTCTTTTTTCTTGTAAAACACTAGCCTCTGTATAATTTAACCGTTAAATTAATGATGCAAAACTGACCTCGTTATCAGTATGTGACAGGCTAAAACTTTTTGAAGTGATGCTATTTTATTTGACATGTGTTAAAGTGACATCTCATTAATAGTGCTGCAATATATCATTGAAGTCACTCAGATTGCAACTCGTGCTAGGCTAGACAAAGGCGGGGTATCTTTGCTGCGCAAGGTGTCAACAGGCTCCTTCAGTTAAGGAACATGCATCAACGATTAACCTTCCCCAAAGAGCTAGCTCTGATTCACAGTATCTATGTTTCGAAAGCAAACTCGATGTCGTTTGGCTTTTGGAAGTTAAGTTGCGAACTTCACTTGCGCATGTTTTTCGCATCTCAAGGGTTCACCTTTTCCTGTTACCACGTGATGACTGTAAGGTGGTGCTCGTGATGACATGACGTGCTCATGCGGTAAGTGACTACACGCATACCTACGTACTGCGTGACACTTGTTGAAATGCCGTTGAAGTTCTCTCGCTATCATTCTTTACTTCAGCATTCCATTGCATTTTTCATATGCACCACTCGGAAACAACTAGGCTATGTGTAGTAGTTCTAAAAGTGACTACCACTTTGGTATGCTTTTAAATCGCCAAACGGAACACCCACTCCCACACGGTCAGAAGTGTGAATCAGAAGAATCGGGGCGGTGAACACGTGATCCAGTAAGCAAATACTTAGCAAAGTACAAGATCTAGGTGACAATGTGTAAAGGTTGATCAGGGCGCTACAAACGCAATGCCTCAGTTTCTTTCCTAAGCACGAGTCCTCAAGTTTTAGTTAATCAACTTGTCAGTCACTCATCAATTCGGTCGCACGATATGCAATGGTGGTAGGCTTAACGGCGGTGTTGATGGGAAATTGTCTAAACTGTGGCGGCCGGTTTTCCTCTTAGATCCCGATAGGAAGCAATTTAAAGCTAACTAAACCGTTTGCGAGATTTTTTGCAAACACTCATGAAATAGTTAGCTGACAGTTTAAATTGGCATTCGCCGTTACTTAAGCAATTTCGGACGTGGATTTTTTCCCGATCCAAAGGACGGGAAAGCGAGAAGAGACATATTGCGATCCTCTTCTGAGTCTTTAAAACAAGGAATCGAATACTTTTCTTAAGCTCAGAAAGAAGCCTAATTGAATTTTAAATGTGAACATTCACAATGTCTCGTAAATAAGAGGAACAAAGGGCCGAATTTTGGCATCTGGTAGCGCGTACAGATCAATAGTAAATACTTAGAAGTAACTTAAGGCACAGATTTCTAAGAACAACTCCTTTAGATCGGTAAAACGGAGATTAAGGCAAAAAACGTGGTTGGGATTCGTTGTCTAAAGTCATTCTAAGCCACTCTTTCATCTTTTATTTTACCATCACAGGGCATTGCCTATGCGACAATCGACAACAGGTCGGGAGAGTGCCCCCATTCCAGCCAATCCCTTTGCAGTGGTAGAGAACACCACTTCACGTCCGGTATCGCCTAGACAACGTGACTCGCACCACTTTCCAAGGTCACCCATCGTGTCACCAGATCGATCAGGGGCCGGTTCACCCACTTCTATGACTACTAGGCCCTCTGGCATTGATGCAAGGGAAAGAGGAGGTGGGATTACTCGTACCGTGGTCCTTTACAAGGCCTACTTACCGGATGCTCCACGCGTTCCCACCCTTGGCCTATCCCTAGGAACTGTACAGAGTAAGTAGGGTTTACTGTACATCATTCTAGAATGATTGGGCAGCTGAAGTGACTACTTCAAATCAGGTAGTCAACACCATGAGAAATTTGTAATGATTACCCTCGTGAGGATTTCATGTTTTTTCCCCAAATAGACGTATTAGCTGTTCAGCGTTTTGTACCCAATCCTACGAAGCCGAGCCTCCAACAGATTAAAAACGTGAAGCCAGCAAGTCCTGCCTTCAACGCTGGTCTCCGTGCAGGCGATTATGTACTTAAGGTAAATCCGTTTTGCCTGGTCTTATGAAAATTAGTCAAGCAATTTTTTTTTTAAATAGCACTTGTTGAAGACCGCATCAAATCAGTTAAACCACCTAAACTTTCGTATTCTGCTGTTATGGACAATTAATCCGTCCATAGGATACTTGCTTTTTCCATTGACCAGTGTTCCGACTTCCTGTGATCCCAGCGCCGACTGAGAGAGGATAATAACAGCTGTTATTCTTCTACCATGTGTGTTTGTGAACTTTCTACTGTCATTAAATTTCGAGGTTTATTGAATCATCTGAATTAGAAATCCTTCTAGCATAAAATGCGTAGCTAGTCAGAGCTGCACGTGTATGTGTAGTTTATTTTGTCAGAGTACTGAAGTGCCCAAGCGACCCTGACCCCTTGACCTCAAGTTCGACGGTAATGGAGTTGTCAAATGGAGTGTTCCATTCGGTAGAAGAGGCAATCCACATTAGAGGGCCATGAATGAAAGGTGGTTTTAATGGTTTCTACACAAAATCACCCATTCCATGTGTGAATCACACACGATGAAGGTGACACAGCAATTGCAAAAAGCCCAAATTAAAAAGAATAAATTCGAAATATGGTAAAAATACCAAAAGACAGGTGTAGCTGCTGGCAGTGAACCAAATTGGTAGCACTTTTCAGCACTGACTAACAGAAGGATTTTCCCACCTGTCCCCAAGAGGGCAACAAAAGTTCAGGCACTTTTGTTGCATGGGTAGTCAATCAAATACAGGGTAAAATGGAATGTAGTGGTTTATTTAAGGTGGACAAAATATCACAGCAAAAAAACTTAGCACCTAAGTTGCCTTTATTTTGGCTTAAAGCCTCGAAAGTGTTCTGTTTTCAAGACCATAACCATCAAAGATGTGTCTTGTGTTCACAACCAGAACAGTTGTTGATGCTTCCAACTGTTGACAGTAAGAGATTGTTGATGACTTATCTTTCTCATTCACCATGACTGAAGAGGTAACGTGCTGCAAAAACCTCCTTTGCATCAATGCTAGAATGTCCCAAAACCACTATCACACTTGAATTGAATGATATTTATTTCTTTGCGCTTTTGCTTCAAGGGGATAAAAATATGGGAATAGTCAGGCCTATAGAAACACGAATAAAGGGGCCTAGAGTGCTTCCCATGCACAGTAGTGCATGCAAGTGAGTAATCACGTAAGTCACTACAACCACCACTGCCGCCAATGCAGCCGTCGCCAAATATACGGTGAGAAGGAGGAGATAGAGGTACATTACTTTGTTGCACACGCAAGCACGCTCACATTCACACAAAAGCTTAGTGAAGACCAATTTGGTGTATTTGACTCGCCCCTCTCTCCTATACTCTCCGGTTGTACTCTGTGCATGTGAGAACGCGTAACCAGTTTTGGCAAGCACACTGTCATTGTGCACGCGAGGCAGGCATTTCTCTGTAGCTCCAAATTACATCAAACCCCCTAGAAAAAGCACACTCGCTGACCTAGCTTGACCCCCTTTAATCGTGGCAAAAGGCTCTAATATAACCTTGCCAAAGATGTAGCTTTTTTGTGGTTATTACAGCTAAAAATGACAGCTCCATCGACATACTGTCAGAAATGACGCCAGCTGTGCGCTATCGACGCCCATGCCTTTTTCATAGCAAATCTCCCGGGCTAGAGGGTGACAGAAATGCATAATTTATGCATAATAGTGAGATAACAACGTGCTACGCCATAATGCATGCGCGGGTTCCATTTCCCAAGAAAAAGGTGTCCATCATAACAGCGCAATGGTGGTCTAGTGGACAGCAGATCGGTTCTCCCTCAAGAACCCAGCAGGATTTTAAATCTACTGCACAAATCGAATCAAATAATTTTCAGTCTATTAATGCAGATACGCAGGCATGACACAATTTTGGAGCATTTTTTAGCCTATCTACTGCATAACAATTTCTCCATCCTTGAAAACGATCCCACAAATGTGTACTACGCCTGCACAGGACAGATAATGTTTCTCAGGTCTCAAATCCGTACTTTTTGACTTATGCGGCCTAGAAGCAAAAGGATTCTGGAAAACTAGCCAGGAAAGGCTTGTTTATGCATGGCCGCACCTGTTCATTTACTTCTGCTCTTGCGTTGTACTTCCAAATGGCATTAAAGTTAGAAGTGGATTCACCACAGTTTTCATGTTGGCGTCTGTACTGACTAGATACGAAGTTTGCCACTTCTCACACAAAAAGGTCTCAGTAGATTTTTGCATTAGGGTTAGCCGGTGCAGTCAATTGTACTGCTTTCACATGAGCGGTCTCCTAGGCACCACTACAACTCGGGTAAACATTGGTTTGGTGTCTCAACTGCAGTCTGACCCAATGTGTCTAATTAATGCGAGGTAATGGAGCCACTGCGCAGCATGACAGAAACTTGCGTCGTCTGTAGACTTTCCCTGGACTTTTATCTCGACGATGCTATTTTAATGACCGAGGGCAAACATTAGTTAGGTTATGCTATTATGATTATGGTATTGCAAGATCCCATCTAATATGACCTTGGTACACCCGTAATACATATTCAAATCGGGCAGACGAAAGCGATACCGTTTTGGAGTACAGCATTCAAAATGAACAGATTCGTCCACAGTTCCACTTAGAAATATCCTCCTGTAGGTCAAGCTTTATGCATCCACAGTTAAAAGGTTACCTCCCGACGACCTGATATTATTTTATCGGTGCAACATTATGCTGAAGTGTATGTGGGTGCCTATCCTTGACCGTTTTATTACACTAGACTACTTTTCCTCCCCACCAAATACTTTATAGTGCGCATACTGTGAATAACCTTAGAGTAAAGGTTTTAAAGTTCACTTATCCGTCTTTCAAAATGCGTACACCAGTGGGTTCTACGCAGACTTCGCGACCTCATAAAACCGTAATTTTTGGCCAAAGTCGTCGGAAAGATCTAGCTTCAATGTGTTCGAATAGTTGCTGAGGCAAGACTCTATTACGCAGTTCAGGATGCCCGGAGTCAACGAAACTAACCAAAAGTAAAATAGACAATATGTTTACCGCTGCTGAGTTACAAAACGGTTCGCCATTTATGAACACCTCTCCTACTCTATTCGGGATGCAAACAATGTCACAATCGTCACGGCTGTAGAATTAAAAGCACATTACACTTAGGCATGGTCTATTGTAGAGGTTGGTTGCCTTGGTACTCAACCTTTCCTTTTTTCGCAATTTAGATCAATCATAAGGACGTGACGCGAGCCTGTCACGCAGAAGTGGTAAAACTGCTTGAAAATCTGAAATCCAACGTCGTGGTGCTGGAGGTGACACGCCCCAAACTCGACGAATCCGGTCCTGGCCAAAAGGAGCACTTCGTCGTCTCACGCCATAGCACTCTGGCGGGTGGGGCATCAAATTCCACAGCAAAAGCCATCGTCCAACGCAGTGTCAGTATGGCAGGACGCGTCAACCACAACAACGGACCTGCTCCCTACTCACCCATGCTGCCCATGCATGTGCCCCCGCACAGTCAATGCATTTCACCCGATGGGAGCAGTGCCTCTAGCGTGGGTAGGAGACCAAGTGCTTGCCATAGATGAGTCACATGTGGGCTGTAACATCATGTATACTACAGGGGGATGGGGATGGAGATGGAGGGGAGGGGGAGAGGGGAGTTCAGGCGTCGCTCTCAAAGGTCCATCAGAACTCTGTTTTATTTCCCAACACATTAAGATGCCCCTACCTTATTTTGAAAGCGACTCTCAGTTATCACATTTTTGGACCCCAACATTAGGCTTACTTATGAATAAAAAATGACCAAGAGTAGAACATGGAACGATGAAACGGATCAGTCAAAACTAAAATATTTCAAGCTCATTGCTTTTGGCGCGTCTCGTAATTTTGATGCTCAAATCTAAATTAAGACATGAATTAGCAATGGGTTACTTCAATAGTTTATTTTTCGGACCTTGATGATACAGTGGGTCACCTGATATCCGGATTCTGTTGATAAGCACGCTGCGATATTGCTTCGATTCTACAGGAATCTGTTTCATACTGTTTTTATTAATAACACAAATAAGTGATAAACATGATATCCAAGGAAAAGTTAGGAACCGAGATGTTTCAATATTGGAAGAGTAAGTCTTGCTTAAAGGATTTGTCTACTCCATTGGCTGATCAGAAGGGAGGGTGAAGTCAATGTCATTTTAAAGTCTTCGACTCTGCAGGCCATAGCTTTTCATTTTTTGCGGCGTAGCTAAAAAAGCCGCTCTTCGCGACACCTTTCGGTTTTTTGGGGCGTAAGAAGGTCAGCACTGACTTCTACTTGGACAGACTATGCGACAGACAGACAATGAGACAGAAATATTTAAGCGCTTAGCTTTTTTCGTCCTTTTTGTGTCCGTGATTCATTTTAGTCAACTTGCATTTAAAACAATCCCCTAAACTTCCTCTAAACAGGAAGCGTGTGACTCCTCAGGCAGCCCAATCCAACACAGTATAAATATTCTCCGGGTCTGTATTACGCTGACTCGCAGTTCATCTATTTATAATGTATGCACTAATTGCAGCTACAAGTGGTTCGGGCAATTACAAGTCTCCGGATCCTGTTATCCATTATGCAGTACAATGAAAGAAATCATTGATGTATGGGAGATCGAAGTAGAAACCTTTCATAGAGACGTTAATTCGACCTTAAAACCGACCATGAAAAGCTTCATGTCATTCCAAAGGGAATAAGTAAAATCACAGCTTTGAACAATTAATGCTTTTCGTTATAATGCTCGCTGTGCTACTTAATTTAATTAAGGATTATTCGCTAGCAAATAAATTATTGAATTTGACCTGGTTGCAAGTAAAACCACCTGGGTTACTACATAACGGCCATATACTACTTATAAGGACTCACCGAACAAATTGTGAGAGGATCTTTTTTTTGTGGATAAACCAGAGCGCCCAAAATACACTAATGCTATTAACTGCCTACCGTGATATATTCAGAGGCAGAAGCACTGTAGTTAAGAAATATAAAGAAGGTGCTTGCGGCGCATTTGCCAATTTTGTAAGGGAATACTGGGCAAAATTTCAACTACAATGATTACAAACTCAAGACCCTCCCTATGGCTTAAAACATGCTGCAATGTGCAAAAAAATAAACCGCCAAACGCGCACGAAAGTAGTCCTCGTGGATAATACTTGGTTAGCAAAAACTTCCGTCGATCTGCTTAAAAGCGTGTTTTGATCCTGGGATGGTCGGTGAGCCCCTGTATATGCTCCTTTTAGACGAGAAACTTTACAGTCAATCGGGCAGCCGAGCTGGCCCACGCACGGTCTCGCCTCAGGTCGTGGATAGTCGAAATAATGGCAGTCGACAGCCACCCCCACGTGTTCATACGGCGGCAGACTATAGAATTCGACACAAATTTCCCAACGCAAAGTATGCCGATGCTATCCGACAAATGCAGGTTTCGGGCAAACACACTTTTCAACAAATTCCCAAATCGCACACTGTTAACTCGTTCACAAGGGTAAGTTTGCTGTTTCTCACCCTTACATCCTCCCATTTGCATAGCGATTACTTTTGTCAGAAAAAAATTAGTGCGACTTTGTAGATTACATATGTTCGTTCATTTAGCTGGAAAATCGCATTCTCTCCACTTTGTTCATGCCGCTACATGCAGTGTTATGTAATAGATTTTAGTGCGTAATAATTTTCCGAGGCTAATGGAGGTATGACAAAGCAATCAACACTAACATTGATGCTGAACTGCAAAGTAAAACCTCTGGCATTGTGTTTGTTGACAAGATGAATTTTCTCATTTGAATTTGGCTAGTCTTAGTCATTCACCTCGTGAAAATTTATTGCATTATTTCCTTGTTCATGCATTACGCCCAGCGGTTCCTACGCAACGTTTACTGACGCCCTTGGTGTTGGCCAATTGTAGCGTTTCAGGGGCGTTGGCGCTCTCAACCTCTAGTGGGCATTACTCACCACTGATAAAGGGCGTTACATAAATTGTCTTTTAAGTTATGCTAACTCCCGGTACCGGGTAAACAACCAGCCTTTTGGGCTTTGAAGGGCATTTTCTTTCACTCCCAAATATCTAGCTGCCTATCAACTGAATTCGCTTTTTTGCAGACGAGTGGAAAAATGGAAATTGTAGTCCTTCAAATTGGAAGCAAGCCATAAAAATACATCACCTGGCTTTTGTTGCTTAATGATCTTGTTATCTCCGACAGAAATCGTGTGATAGCAAGAAACAATTTATCGCTTTAGCAATAAATGGTTAAATAGGAAGCCTTAAATTTACCGGAAATCTCACCCTCAAAAGCACGAAAGAATGAAACTCACCAAAAGTTTAGGTGAAAAAGCTTTGGCGTCTAGCTTTAAGGTTATTACAACTATTTCGCACCTAGCATTCTCGCTATGCATTTAGTTGTCTCAGGGCTTTCACATAATTTAGTATATTCGAAAGGAGACGTAGAGCAAGGTGCGTTCTGTAAAACGTTCAACCAATTTTAAGTGTGGAATGGTTATGGAATTTGCTAAGCAACAAATCAGACTTTCAACATAATTCGCGACAATTCTGACAGAGCTGTCTTGCGCATTGATAAGTTAGTAGCCTGAGAAACCGTTCGGTTGGGTCGGTTCAACGCCTAAGCAAACAAGTGGAGGAAGACTTTCGAAAGAAAAAGGCAAAACAAGGTGTTTCATTTATTTCAGGATATCGGGACAGACATATCAAGCCTCAGTTCCTACACTGGAGCCACGGATTCAATGATTTCCTCCCTACGTCACATCACACGTCCGAGCTACGTGGGCCGTCCAGTTCAGTCTGTGCCTCAGCCACAACTCTCATTCCTTCCACACTACCACTCTCCGATCCGTCGAGGTCATGGGACGTCTGGACCTCGCAGACGCGACCACGGCGCCCTACGTCCCAGAGAACACCCACGTCCGCTCTCCATGACCGGTGGGAGCGATGACTTTGGTCCCGGAAGGCGTCCTAGTGTAGCTGAAGGAGTCGGTATCTATCCGTGCTCCCTTTCTGCCATGTCAGCAAAAACTCCTCCGCCCACACAGAGTAGCAATTTCGATCCGGAAGACTTGGTGCTCCCACCACCAGAAGAGTTTTGCTGCTGAGGCTGTCCTCTCCACCCAATTGTGGCTGTGACCAACCCGTTCCTTGGTATCCGTTCTCACGTTATCTTTATATATCTCTCTCAGTTCTACCGCTTCCAGGTTACGCCTATTCTACGCATTCCTGTGAGATGATAAATCGGAGTAATATTAGCTTCCTATGCCTTTTACTCCTTTGCTTCCCTCTGTGCACTTGAACTCTTTGTGGACACCTGCGTGTTATGGTGCCTGGTTCGTGTGGAGGCAATACATAGCTTTTTTAACCCCAAGTCCTGTCCTTTTATTTTTAACGTGGAGAATGTTTATTTTCATTGCGCACACTCTATTTCAGGTGGAGAGGTTCTTTGAATATTTGAATATTACTTCTGAGTTCCCCAATTGTGATTTGTCAGCCACATTGGCCATGTGCGGAAAACAAGATTTGGATAAAGAAAATTTTTTCCAGTCAATTTTAAAGCTCGTAAGGACTAATTTGAAGCTTTCCAACAAGGAGAATCTTGAACCACAAACCACATGGCTGGGGTTAATAAGTAAAGTTAATAAAGTTCCTATCACGGAACGAAGCCATCGTCATAGCGGTCCAAGGAAGTGCATCTTTTTGACACACAAAACGCATCATCAAGGTTGGCAACTAGTGAAAACCAAAGCAAACTTTGATCAAGGCAGTTTACGGTGAGTGCATTTACACTTGGTGTAGTAAGAACCAGCATGAGTGCGTATTGCACACCATGCTAAAATCGGAGGGGAAATAATCGGCGCAATGTAAGGTTGACAACACATTTCTGAGAATTTGGTAACGGTATCTAGGCCATGCCTTCGAAATTCCATTTACACATCACTTCTCAGCCTAAAAAGTAGAGCAAACGAAAGTAGTTTGGGTTAAAAAGTGTAAATGCACCACCGTATGGGTTAAAAACAAAGGAGGCTAGTAGTGGGGTGAAAAATGTGCACTAGGAACCCGATACTACTATAGCGAATTCATTCGATACTTTAAGGAAGATGATAAATACAGAATTAAAGTTTAAAACTGTAGAAAGGTCTGCCTAAAGGCGCATGGTAATGAACCCTCTGGGAAAAAAACATGGTAAGGAACTTATATGTGAAAAAATGTCCACAAATGACCAAAAAACTGCGTTCTTAATGTGTGCCAACGCTAATACTTAGTTGGCAGGGCCCCAAGTTAAGTACTCACTACTTCGTCTCCGTTCACTTCCACATTTTTAATCAAGTGAAAGTCTAGCCTAACGCAGGCGATAACTAAAGGTTTCCTTCCCACCGTTTATTTAAGTAAAATTATGAAAGTGGGAGATTGTACGTTTTCAAACAATTAAGCTGCTATTTGTTAAGTTCAAAAGACCACGGCATAAACCGAGACTTTAATCACGCAGTTCACTACTGATGCAGGAATCAAGTAGCACGTTAACAACTATAAAATATTTGATGCACTCGGATCACATTCTGCGCCTTCACGCATCTTGCGATTCACTTTGATTGTCCGTGATTGCCTAAAAGAAGAATTTCGAGCACAAATGATGGCATCCCTAAAATCGAAACCTGTGCATCAATGTAAGCAGATCAAATATGAAGGAACGGAGAGTCTAGTTGGCGGGAATGCAACTACCGAATGAGCAGTAAACCGACGGTTTTAGAAGACAATATTGTGAATGAAGTTGAGCCTCAAATTGAAAACCCCAATGGACTGAATATGGATGAAGCAAAAGCCTATACATCTCTAGTTAAGCGCGGTAACAAAAATGCGACATGCTTAACATTCCAAAAGCTAGAACAGTAAAATATTTTGGCAAGGTGAAGAAGTTAGGGGGAGGGGGAGGTTACGTCGCAAGAACAAAACAAACCCAAATAAAGCTCTTCTAGTTCCTCAACCAAGAGAGAGCAATGGCCATTCTTCAATTCCCTTTTAACTTTGTACGCAAGAATGAAAGTGGACGACATGCAATACTTTAATGGTCGAAGACACTTGGAGTCCCAGCTATACGTGCTGTGAGTCAAGATATGAAAATCTAAAACTAGACTCAACGTCACGCAATACCTAAGTCCACTTCTATGCCAATGGGAAAGTTTTTTTTATTTTGCATAACTATTCAAAATCTCAGAGTAAAAAGCTCTCTTCAAAAAACAAATCACCTGACGTAAAACTTCCCCCCCAGAGGCGGTTTCTATGGCGGCGGTAGTGTTCGGCAGAGAATGACTCATGCCAAGGAGTCTTGGGAGTGAAACAAAAAAGAATTTTAGGTAAAATATGACAATCACAAGTGACATTTATGACAATTAGAGAACCAATTTGGCGTAAGTTAAAGAGGGAATTTAGGAGGCTCGACAACAAATCATTGAAATGTCAAGTTTCCAGGACGCTTGATGTTTCTGATAATTCAACATATGCTTGAGCTGGTATTTAGCTACCGACGATTTTTCAACAAAATTAGGTGAAACCAAGCATACGAAGACTGCATGGTCTGTTAAAGCAATAAGAATTTGATAAATCTAATGCAAAGTGGCGATATTAAAGCGTCCGACAGCACCGGCCGTCTTGGGAGGAAATCGGATAACGTGATTTTGATGTTTTGCTATCCTACCATGACCCTAAATGATTTATTTTTGCTACTTAATCATACATTAATTCGTTTTCCAGCTAAAAAGCATTGTATAGGTGAGAAGTGGAGGAATAAGTAAGAAAGCCAGAGCGTCACACATATGTAACAACAGATCAAAGAGCAAAATATTATGTTTAGAGTGGCAGCAAGAGCGGATACATCGTTCTTGAACCAAGAATTCATTACATTTCAAAAGGATGGACAATTGGAGAAGGAGTTGTTTGGTAGGAAAGCTGAAATTCATCACACAAACTCATATAGGGTCAGAAGGTAAATTCCATTGCATTGTCAACATTAACGCATTAACCCTTTTTTAAAAAACCCAACCACTTCCCCAGCAAGAATGACCAACTCCATAAAGGGAATCAAAATGTTGTCCAAAACTGAATGCGCATTAACAGACCTGGCTGTACCTCTTCGGTGGCAGAGCAGTAGACGCATTCATTAAAGCCCTGCAAGTGACATCCTCCAACTCGCATGTAAATTCATGAAAAGATCGAAAAAATAACCACTTGCAAACAAGCTGTGCAAGGGTAGCTTTGCATTTTAAATACATTTTACATGTTGAGTTGCACCAAGCACCTCCACTACCTGTTAAGATGACAAGATGTTGTCAACGACAAAATTAAGTGAGTGCACTGATTGACTACAATGTTTGCAAGCCAGTATTCAAGACTTAGCGAATTGCTCCATTGTGATGGTACTGAATTTGTGTAAAGATACGAGCCCTCAACTCCTCGTCCCACTTTTGCGGCAACTTAAAACACCGCGAGTGTAATTCTGCTGGGCGACATGACCTTCAGGCCAAGCCAATAGACCCTCTGTGTAACTTGAAGACCATCTAGGTACTGATGGGGGCAACGGCTGCCAATAAATTTATGCCATTTTTGTCCCATATCTACTAAATAAACGTATTTACTTCTATTCCCACATCTGACACCTAGAATTGCCTACGGCATTAACTTTTCGCACGAATGTGCAAAAACCTTGGATGGTTATGCGCAACAAACCGAACACCGTTTGTTTTATTCCAAAGGATAAACTGAAGAGTGATATATGATTCAAAGCGAGTAGAAATGGTTTGCTGGGGTAAAGTTCGCTTTTAAGACGGTGCTTAAACACACTACACTGGTTTAGGGAGGCTACTTCACTTGGAGGACTTTGAAACGGTACCTTGTTGGACTTACCGCTGGATTAAAGCTTCCAGTTCCTTTTCACGGTGGGTTAACTAAACGAGGTAGAGGAGAAAGTGAATGAAAAATCAAGCCCATATTTCAGTTAGTATTTGTTTCTTGAGGAACAAAATACAATCGAAAGTGAAGAAGGGAAAAGCAAGACACACTACTGCAACTGCCACAAAACAAGCGTCTGGTGTGCTAGCATAGAAGACTTTGAAATGTTGTAAAATGAGTAGGAGTTTGTGAACTTAAGAAAAAGAAAATGGTATTTGCATAGTGTGATTGAACATACCTAAGAGAGTTGGCTTTTTGACGGCATCAGGTGCAAGATTGATGACAATGCCGACAGGGCAACGATTGTAACTTCTCAAAGATGACTTTGTTACATGCATGTAAGTCGTTAAAAGGTTCTCTACCACAAAGGCTATAAATTTTCCTTACTTACCAGAGGCTTGCAAGGGAAACATAAGTGTTGATACATGTGACAGTTCCCTCTGACGATTCCTCGTATACTTAGATAGATCGACTACAAAGGTTACGTCGTGGACAGTGCACAGATGAGCATTCTGAGCATTTTGTGCAAACCAGCCGATTTTAATTTTGAAAGTTAGCCACGCAGAAGATCTGAGCTGAGACCCAAGTCATAAACCAAAAGCCCTTCAATCTACTCAAGTCTCGACAGTCAAGTTGGACCAATAAAAAAGTCAGGGACGTGTGAGAACCGACTTAATCACATCGTCTAATTAAAAAAAATGGACATTAAACACTGCCGGAAGGATTGATTTCTTGCCTTAATAACTTGCCTGTCAATTATCCCATCTGCAGTGACAAATCGCTGTCAATTCTACTGTCGACATGTCGAAAACGGAATTTGCACTGTCTCTGATGATAAATGTGAGCAATGTGCCTGTCAAGCTGGCCTCTGCATATACAATTTCTCAGTAAGTAAGTTACAATGGTGGTAAAGTCTGAGGCATCTTCAACGTTACATCACTAAGTGACAAAAAAACTGTATGCCTACGGATGTCACTCTACGACGCCTTCGAAGTAATCTCCACAAGTGCCTTTTTGTAGAAATTAACAAGGTACAGCCTACATTTTGCATGCTCATCTAAATGTCGGAAAAGCATGCCGTTTTAAAATGCCCTTTTTCGAGGCTGAATGCACCCAGTAATATCCACCCATTCTTAGGTTCGTTTCTTGAAAGTGATTAATTTACTGCGACAAAATTCATGCAAATGCATCTCAAGGCTCTCTCGACTGCCTTTATTGGAATTGCTTTCTCAAAATGCATCATCTCTCACAGCAGGAAGGCAGCCTGAACTTTCGACGAGGCTGAAACCAAAAGACTGCAAAAATAGCACAGTGATGAAAAAATTATTTGCTAGATTATTTGTGATTCTCAAAAAGTAGCATCGTAAACAAGAAAGGGTGCCAAATTAAAGTTCACGTTCGGCTAAATGGGAGGCAAAATTGTTTATCCACTATGAAGTTGGGCAGTCCAAAAATAGTTTGAAAATTGGAAAATTTGCCACAACGTAGGTTGTCCGGAGCAGAAACTTCGGAGGTGATGCATCAATATAAATGATGTGACGAATATCAAAACAGTAGAAGTACTAAAGCAGCAAAGATAGTAGAGGTTGACATGTGATAAGCAATTATAGAATAAACCATCTTTATTCGGTGTGCGTTGAAATTCCTTCATCTATCGGTTAGTTTAGGACATAATTCCGCCTTTTGCCCAGAAGTTTAGACGCAGTTGAATCATGCAATTGAAGTAAGTCAGGGGTACTTCCTTTATTTTTTAAAAAAGAAAGTGTTTTGAAATTTTCCATCAAGCCCGTAGCACCGCCAATGCGATCGGAGATGGGAGGCTTGGTAAAGAGAGTGGATGAGACTTATTTTAAGGTCACAGTACCTCAGGATATCTAAAGCTTGACCCCTTGCAGTTTTGTGCACGAAAGGTGTTTAAGGTAGCCAATGCTAAACATACTGACACGATCAAAGACTCGCTGACCTCCATAACTAAGGTCATTTTCTGCATTTCTGCAAAAAACAATATAAATTCATTAATTCATGCTGGGATTTCATAAAATTGCGATTTAAGTGTGTGATCAAACCTGATAAAAGCCTGAGCTCCATCTATATTCACAAAAAACAAGTTGTACTTCCTTTCGACACATATGCATTTTTAACTCCTCCTTTGGGTCCAAGGCAGCCTTTGTACTTCCGTTGGGAAGCGTATTCTCCGAGTCATTTCAATAACCCTCTAGACCTTCTGCACGCAGGCAGTGTGTGTTTTATCCAAGCATTCTGTCTCTCGCAGTCTTCAGGAGAATCTTGGCATGCTAAACTACTGACAACCGTGGGCCGTCCGGAAACATTCGCTACGGAGATGCCAACGGCTGGCTGGATAAAAACCAAGCGAATACGGGGCTGGGTAGAGTTTGAATGGGATCAAAGCTGCATGGAGAAACGGGCGCAAAAAGCCAATCTAAACAAAAGCATTTTAGGACCTGTCCTTTATCAAATGACTCCGACTTCCGGTGAACATTCACTATGGTTTCTGCATTCCGCCGTCCTCTAATGCAGTTTCCAAACAGGACGAAACTCCAGGTCCAGTAGAACTGCCAAGAGGAATGAGTGACGTGGCAGTCTGATACCCTTCCAGGTGCACGCAAATAGGATGACTGATGCGACTGTTTTGTGGGTAATTTCTTCTTGTCCCAACTGCGTTGATATGGTCGACCCAGGAGGCTGACCAGGAGAATCACCG
This sequence comes from Taenia crassiceps, assembly GCA_023375655.1. Taxonomy (NCBI): domain Eukaryota; kingdom Metazoa; phylum Platyhelminthes; class Cestoda; order Cyclophyllidea; family Taeniidae; genus Taenia; species Taenia crassiceps. The sequence continues at coordinate 570,793 of JAKROA010000004.1, read as the reverse complement.
ATGCCGACGCTCAAAAGGAGCGGCGACTATGCAGTGATTTGATGATTTGTTTAACCCTTCGTTTCGACTCCAGGGATACTTAAGATTCAGCTTCTATACCTCCTCCGAGTAGCCTGGTCACCAAGGCGTATCGGTAACTCCCTACACCCTCTGTACCTTAATAATGCATACTATATCCTAGCATCATCTCTTGCTTGGGTCTCAGAGAAGTGCTAGAGGGGTAAATAAGCAGAACGAAACGCCTTAAAGACGACATCTATTTTAACCTGTAGTAGCAAACTTTCCTTGGGCCAAAGAAATTCACAAAATTAAGGTGAATCATAAAAGTTTGAACTATACATACACGTATCTCATTGCCATGTTTACCAAAATGGGACTTGTAAAAGTCGGTAGCACATGATGAGAGTTAAAGTTATATAATAGTCAAAAGCGTCTGTTCCAAGTTAAAAATAATGAGAGCACAATAGCTTTGAAGAAAGAAAACAACTTGCCTGTCCATCATGAAGCCATGGTTTCTTATTTTTCCGTATTGATTGAAGTAAGTGAGCATATCCTACGTCCCGTTCTTTCAGCTAGGAAAGAGGATAGCATATACCAAGGATGAAGCTCTCACGTATCAGATATTTACAGAAATGGTTGGTACACCGGAGTCTAGGTACCACCACATCTGCCTAAGAACTTCGCTAACACGTCCAGGTGTCCTTGAAGAGCTCACACCATTCTCTCAGACGTCGTATCGCTAGACAACCGTAGGGCACTTGAAACCTTCAACTGATACCAAAATTTAGTCACAAACAACTTAATCAGACGCTGTTAAATTCAAAGTACTTCTTCAACTGCCTGCCACATTGGAGGATTTTGCTAAGGCGTAATATGCACTGGCCATTAGCAGTAGGACAAACTGGTCATTCATTGCTGTATGGATTGATGTCACTTTATGAAGGCAGAAGCAAAGGTCACCTAATGATGCAAATAAGTGCAAACCTGGATTAATTCGCAACAGGATTGGAAGTGAAATCGGCGAAAAAGACAGCCAAATTAATCCAAATATCTTCTTACCCATTTTCTTGGAAAAAGCTAGTCAGTACCCAGCCCTACCAGAGTAATGTGGAAAAAAATTTCAAAATCTTACCACACTGACAAGGGCGTCACGTTCACTGGAGAGTTTCGATAGCTAAATTAAGGGTAAGACATTAGAAGTAAGAGATAGCAGACCTACTAAGCGTCTCTGCATGGCATTTTCGGCTTCTAATTGCCGGCTGTTCATGAGATCACGCTGAAGCGTTACTTGTCTCTGGCCAATGGACCTGAAAAAGCAGTAGTCAAAGAAGTAGGTGAATAAAAGGAATAGAGAGACATTTATCTTCCATCATTAGCTTAGCGTAAAACGGCATTAAATAGAGTTTGGCAGCAAAATGTACAGACTCAGTCTAGAACAGGCTTAGGATGTCGAGGGGTCGAAAGCCGGATTCCACTTTGGGGGTGCATTTTTGCTAAAGAGTAGAAGTTGTCAGTAAAAACTTCAAAGTAGAAGAAAGGTATGACTTCATGAAAAGGTTAACAACTTGTTTATAGGAAAATCCTTTTCTACTTTTGCCAAGGGAGGTCTAAATCCCATTTCCTACCTTGTGACTCAACCCGAATGCGCCATCGTTACCGTCATACTACTTATATGCTGTAAAGCGTCTCTGATTCAGCCTCAAAATGCGTCATGGTGAAGGGCATGACCCTGAATCTCTCGTACGCTTGAATCAAATGCGTACAACGTAAAGCATTTGCAATATTTGCACAACACTGACTTGAAGACTGAACATAAAACATATAGTAGGAGGAGTGGTAATTAAATTTCTTCATTGTTTATCCCTCTAAATTGGTAGCTTGAAGTAAGAAAGAAAACCTAAACCTGTCTTTGAATAAGTAGTGAGCATGCATTTTCTCAATAGCAAATAGCCCACCGCGGGACTCAAGTTTTCGTCAATCTGTTGCCATCCCACAGTTCCAAAGTGGATCCTTATCATAATCGACTTTATTACTTTGGAATGGGTAAATGGTGAAATTTGCAAAACAACCGGAAAGAGGGCTTAATATAAGAAAACGTATCACAAAGTCCTTGAATTGGGTCTCCAAAATAGCTTAAAAACAAAATTATTTCAACACTAAACCCTTCATCGTTATTCCCAGAAACCATCATTATTTATGACCAGCTGACTAGATCACTTTTCACTAGTTGATAAAAGTTCCCCACATATTCAAGCGTGGCTGTTCTTTGGACGCTCATCCCTACTTCAAAAGAATAGTCCTGTCATTTGCCACACCTAAACTTTAGCCAATCCCAGCTCAGATGAGATCTACAAGATGTCTCCATTTAAATTATCTTTCTTGAACGCCTATGTCTCAAAAACACAAATTGAAGGCGCAGCAACGGACATTTACCTTATTAGATCCTGAACAGAAGAACTTTGTTGTCTAAGACGAGATCGCTCCCTCTTCAATGCCTCAACCTCATCTTCCAGATCCTGACAACGACGATCGCATTCATCATGATTCGCCTACAAGGCATACAAAATGTCTTATATTCACTCAAGGAAAGTCAGAAGCTCGGGACAGTTGAAAACGAAAAAACCTACGGGAGCCGGGACCGCAGCGTAGAAGCCTTGTGCGCAACATCCACTAGAATATTTGCCTAAAATGAGTAACTACTTAAATAACAAGAGTAGGTGATTCAGCCCAAGCTGATTACCAAAAAATTAAAAAAAGGATACTGGCAAAGACGCGCAAAAATTAGAAATGCATTCATTGAAGCTTGTGAGGCACATTGTTGCATTCAATGAAGTTGCCTGACCAAATATTATAGCAAATATAAGTAAAGATCAGAGTAGACGAAGCGGCACTTTTGAGCATGGCAATACGGCTCCCAAAGACGTAAAAAACTCTTCCCCTTAAGGTTTAAACGCGATCAAAAGACATCGAAAGATACTTTACGACAAAATCTAAATGACATAAAGGAAATGGTCGATTGATGAAGTCTCCTGCTTATCTTGGTTTCATGGGTGCTAAGGAGCATGACCCCCAGGTCATGCCAGTAGCCAATGCATATTTTGCCCCAATAGTATGTCTTCCACCATTACTTAATTTAGATTCGTTCTGGGAAGCAAACATAGCAATCCCAATAAGAGTGTAACGAAAAGGCACTTTCTAGGAAATAACAACACAAAATTATGTGAATGACTTACAATTCCTTAATAACTGCACACAGTGAAATCACGATAATAAATTGTTCTACGCTGGTAACAATGAACCTAGATAACATCACCCATCAGCATTCCCCACAATTCCCCAACATTAGCAGCTCACAGGCGTGAAGGGGACAGTGGTGTTCGCCGCTTAAATGGGCAACATCAGCTCGTAGTAGACGATTCACATCCAGCAAATACTGCACACGAATGACCATATCTTTCCTACAATGCAAACATTGCACTGAAATCGGAATTCAACTTTTGAATAGGGTAGAATGGCTTTGTTACAACTGATGCATTCCTTTGATTCTGGGCTTAGTAACATTACGGAAATCAGTTCAGTCACCATGGTGAAGCAACAATTGCTACACCCAAACCATTTCCGGGTCCCACTTTGGATGCCAAACATAGACTACAAACGTGGACCTTGATATCCCATGCGAAAGAGATAGGAATTGAGGCGAACAGAACTATGGGAACTGCTGTCAGAGACAAAATGCTGCATTAAATAAAGATTCGTGGAATGGGAAGAGGGAGTATACCAAAGCGGTAATTGGTTTAATAAAATGAACGATTTATGAAGTCGTGTGCGACTTATCTATTCTTTGATGAGATGCAAGCTTGTCTCAATACTCTGTAACACGAAACTTCGAGTACCAAAGAATTACGAAAGCATTTCTTCTGAAACGTTACCAACCCTAAGTAGACACACTAATAATCTCTTAAAGTAAAAATAATTATACACAAACAACGTGACAAGCACTGAAATATCTTTCTGACTTAGCGAATTCGCAGGACTTTTCACAACATAAGGCATTACAAACAAAAAAACGAATAATTCCACAAAAGGAGCCAAAGCGGCGTTTTCTTGGCTTTGCAGATCAAATTCGAATCAAGTTAAACACCGAATTTAAGCGGGTGGAATGATCATGAGTCTAGCCACTTCTTGTTCTCAATAATCGGAAACAACGAGCAACAGCAACTCTCCAGTAAGAAATAAAAACGCGCAATCGCATAATCTTTTTTTCGTTAAAGACGGTTGCAATGAAAAGCCTACAAATATTAGAAAATTCATTGATTTACCAAAATCTAGGAGGCATGGACCGAATCTTCTCATCATCTAATTGACGGAGAGTGAGTTCAAAGTCATCCTGGTCATGCAGCGTGTTATACAGCCTTCTGCTGATGATTTCATCTCTTGAACAAGAAATCTGTAGTGTCAAAAAATTAATGGGCTGACGTAACTTACATAATCCACAAGTATATTGTGAAAATACAATGGACTGTTACTCGGGAAATCAATTACTGACAGATTTATCAATAAGCACCTCGATGTTGTATTTCAGTCAACGAAGAACTATTAACTCACAGGACATATGGAATGGAACCTAATAAGGCGGCCCCAGATAACGTACATTTGTTTCATCTGGCATTCTCGAGCTCTGCCGAACACTCTTAGGTTTTCTGCGTCCTCGAATGGTTTCATTTCGACAAATATTGCGCCTGCCATCATCAGCATTCATATTTTCTTTTTTGAAATAAAACAGGGGTTGAATACATCGGCTTCGCCTTATTTTCAAACTTAACCGGAGGCAAAAGATAAAACATACAACAATTAATTAAAATATAACAGGTAATAGAGAAGCAAGCACGGGCTTCCCCCACTTACCATTGTAAAAGGGAAGATTCTGAGCTGAATTTAAGATCAAGGTGACTTAGTAACCAAAACAAAGTAGCTTGATATAGCCATCGTAATAAGACCAGGCATAATAAAAGTTTGCAATGAAGAACGGACTTAATAAAGGCAATGGCAATTTGGAGCACTTTTCCCAGTTTAAAAAAAAAGAAAATTTTCAGGTATATAACAGGGTAACTGTTGCTTGAGACAAAAAATGAAACGAGTTGGAGGTAGGCATAGGTCAGTTGGCCATACTAAGATAGCGCAACCGGCCGCTACACCAGAGCATCGAGACTAACAGGCTGCTGGAGCCTTCCTTCAAACTCGCTGACACCGCAGTAACAATTCATTCACGGACTTTTTAGAAGGTTAAAACAAATAAACAATCATGCTTTTCACAATGGTTTTAAATGAATAGTCCGAATTTTATTATTGTATTTTCTATGTAAAACTACTGAGGGACTTCATTACCAATTTGTAAATATTTACCAAAATGTAACGAGCTATAATTTTTAAAAAAATTCTTTTTATTATGAGTTCTGTCGTTGTGTTTTGGTCTTATCATATCAATAACTTGACCGGTCAATCCGAAGTCTGGCGCACATTTTGTTACTCATGCCGGGTGTCGCCTTTGATCCTTGGAAAACGTACCATGAAAGTCCCGAGGAACAAGCTGCTATCAAAGCTAGGGCTAGGTATCGGGATGCCATGAAAGAGGAGTACAAAAGGATTAAGAGCAACCCATTCAAACCTCCCATGGGTGTTATTGTAAGTAACTGATTTTCGCTTTGATTGGCTTATTCGGGTGTCAAGATATTTTCGTTTTTGAGATTGTGGAATCTGATCATATTGTTATCGTTCCATTCAACACATTGGTTTTGCTTCTTAGCACGACCCTAACATGCAGCGCTGGTTTTCCGCCCGCGTCACTTACGCAGAGTACCTTAAACCTTCCACCCGTGGAGTACTCGTCACTTCTGTTTTCATCGGGATCTCGGCCCTGGTTTACTATGCTCTGGCTTGCCGCAGAGTAAGTTTGATGGTGGTCTTTTTCCACTTTGACATTATAATCATGTGTCCAAGTTGATTTTCCTTATGTTTTTTTTACCGTAGAATAAGCTGTTTGCTGAAATTGCCAATGGCGAAGTCGATTATAAAACCCGTGCGCTGACCTACAGCCCCAAATAACTTTCTGCTGTTATAGTTTGTAGTTGCTTCCTGGTTTTTTGTGTATAGTAGAAAGCATGCAGATATGTCTGTTTTAAATCAATTTTTTAACGTGATAAGCATTCGGGTGTAATTATCAACCCCGGGGACAATTCACTTTGCACTGGAAGGTTCGAGTAAGGTTTCATAACCTTCCCATGCATCTTAACTGTTGTAAATTAAGTGCTATTTTTGCGAACCTCTACCGGCTTCGTGAATAGTCATTATCCTTACTTATTTTTAATTAACAGAATAGACCATTGAATCTCTTCCATGGCCCTCATTATGATCTCGAATATGCACCCACCCAAGGCATCTTTAGATAATCAATTCGTTATTGAGTATATCTGGATACTACTTACGATGGAAAAGCAAGATTGGGAACGGCTTCAAGTATTGACAGACGAAGTCTTTCGGCGACGAAAGTGTTGCTGGTCATGTATGTGGCGCTCTAAAGTTTTGGGATGTCTTTTAGGTGCGTTTTCTCGAGTGGTGTATCGTGTAAGTGGGTGTGCCATGGTGTAGTGAACCGTCTAAAATTACATGGAGTAAAAGCTACCAACAGAAGTTGGAAGGTTTGAGATAAATAGTTTAAGATCTGTTAAGTTGGGGCAGGGTGCTGATCGGGTGCACGTCTCCTGCATTAGTCAATTAGAGGCATGCTCCAAATCGAAAAACTTCTAGGGTTGTTGGAATTATCTTTTTTTCTTACATGTTTGTGCTCACTCCGAAGACCATCAAAATTCAAGATTGTGCATTTCGGATTTTCATTAAAGCTCTGTGCTGTTGAAACAAGCTCTCAAGGAGCCCTGTTTTGGTCGAATGTAGTGCATGGTGCCACTTCACGTTGTTCTCCCACAAAAAAGAATCCCCTTCCATCACTTGGCTCCCAAAGTTGTGCTTTAGGTTGAATCTGTGGCAAAATGTTTTGCCTTGGATCCACATTATAATTAGCAACTGGGATTGGCATTTCCAGTTGAGGCGTTTTTACTGAAAAAATCGCAGGCAAAGCAACTTTGGGTCCTCTGGTTCCAATGATCTCCCCTTTGGGGGGATTTAATAGCCCACTGCCCAATTTAAAATCACTTAGAAGAACGTCTTGAGCCAGGGGGTCAGGCAGATTCTGTGGACGCAGAACTGCGCTGACGACGACTTCATAGTGGACGTATACCGGCTGATCTTCCAATGCGCAAGTCTTGCCACACCGAGTACATGGTGGTGCTGGCATTTTTTGCACAGCAGTTGAGTAGTCTATCCCTTCTCCATAAACTTCGTAATCTTTGAAGATAGGATACTGGGTAGACTTATCCAGTGACGTTCGTGTACATCGCCCCGCTGTATTCTTCAGCTTGTGCCTTACGCAAGTATGGTATTCGTAAGGGTCCTCCCCAAACGACATCTCGTCTATTGGTGACTGGGGGGTTCGAATCGAAATAAGTGAATCGCTTGTCACTATGTTTTCCACAATCCCTTGTAGTGTAGAAAAAGCCGGTTTATGCTTACTGATGAAGTACTGTAGAGCTTCCTCGTACCGCGCTGGTTGGTGAACACCGTAAAGTAGATTTGGCTCAGTCGGCATATTCAGAGTAAATGCTTCCGCTTCAATTGGGACACGTGGATGGATTTTGTGAAGCTTATCACGAAAGAGGTGGGTATACTGCACCTCCACTGGCCAGGGATTAAGCCGACAGCATAGTAGTAGGTTTTCTGTTCCTGGTAGAATGGGCATCTCTGCTTCACTATTCTCTGCCGTTATCTCCCGCTTGCAAATCAAACTTCTCCAAACTCTATCACCAAGTGTTGCTATTCGAATGTATTGAAGAACCTCTATGGTTATCTGTTGTATCACTCTACTAGAAGTGTTGTGTATCTTTATATTTACTTGGACCGGGTCACCAGGACTGTAGAAAATCTTGTCCAGTTTTGCAGCTAGTGTAATCGTTCCAGCATCAGAACTTTCCTCTTCTACCACAGCTAGGCAGTAGTCGTTTAAGACTTGGGGCGGTGGTCGGCAGTGCAGGCTAGGGTTCATTGGAAGAAAGGTCAGCTTTCGAATCTTTAGTTCAGCTAGATCTCTCACCTCCGGACGAAGTGCATTTGGATTCAACGCGTACACTCGAACCGTCCAATAAATCCCATCTTTTGGGAGTATTTTATGTCGTTTCCGCCACGGATACGAATCAGCATGAAAACAGTCTTTGAAGGATTGCATTTTGAAGTCAATTTTTTTAAACTTTCGTTGCGTTTCAATCGGTTGGTGTGGGTGCCTAATCCGTGGAAGAACAACACCACGATCGGAACTGGGTTCTTCAAGATCGCTTTCGTCATCGTCATCATGGAAGCCATAAATGGCATCGAGATAGAGTTCCCTTCTGTTCTTTGGTACAGAGCGTTTATTGATGGGAGCTGGTTTGTTGGACTTGAGCATAATTGAATCTGGACCACTGTTGATGTCGAAACGGAAAGGGAAGTTGTAAGTGACGTAGGGCAAGTCTGGGTGCTCCGTACACTTTGTAGCTTCTGTAGGTGGGACGAAAGTGTGTTTCATGCGGTTATTATATGCCTTCCCAGGTAAAACACCTGAAGGCGTGAGGTTTTCAGATTTCAGAGGCTTCGAGGCACATGGACCGCCTAATTTTTCATACAGCTGACGAAGTTCTGCACTATATCTATGTAGATCTTTTGGTGGGGTAGCAAAACAGTTTGCTGTATCATCATTGCAAGGCGGAGGATTCAGTGCCACCCTCGTGGTGAAGACCACATTATCCTTTTCAAAGTCGAATGCATCCAACTCGGTACGGTGAATAGAGTACCGCGCTTCGACCTCAGCATAAACTCTAGTTTGGTATTTAAGCATCCAGGGATTTACATGAGCGATACCTTCGACAATTCCGTTGTATTCTGGACAAAATCCGGGCTCCCAGGCAGGCTCAGGCTTATTGCTGCACACGGGCGGTTCTGGCAACTTCTGTGTGCCCTTTGTCTCGTGCTGAATTTGGAATTTTGACCAATAGTCTCTGTGAAGGAGGTAAAGACCCACACTCTTACAAGGAGATAGCTTTCGCCACACTGGTTTAACGGACCCATTCCGATATAGAGGCAGTCGGGAGTCTCCCGGGTTAATAGCCATGCTTTAGATCGGATTCAGGATCGTGGTTCGGTCAACCGCACTGCTGCCAATCAGGACCGTTCAAAAAGTTCAATCGATAAGTTAGAACCCCACGGCTGGACTCCCCAAGGGGGCTTGAAGGCCAGTGGTAAGGAATTTATAACAAACCAGAGGATCTGGCCCTGTTCTGAATTATAAGTGAGAAGAGCGCACCTTCAGATTGTTTTGTTCTAGTTTCTGTAATGTTAGCTTAGCACGTTCCATAACGCGACAGCCCAGAGGTGACGTGTTCTTCTAAAGGCAATGCTCCTCTTTATTATCAAGGATTTTCTGTACCTATTTTATTGTCTTGAACCTAACCAATCTGTTAGCATTATGAAATGATGCAAGCATTTATCGTGATCTGGTGAGGACGCGTCACACACGTGTGACGCTCTTAGCGAGCCATAGAACTGAGTACTTTTTGCATTGAGATTTTTACCCATTCAGTTAGGTATCCTTCCTACTCACTTTTACCGCATTTACTCCAGGTGACCTCAGCCTTCCATTCAGATCACTTTAACTCGAAATCTCCAAGAAAAGAAACTCCTGAACCACCAAATTATCTGTCCTGTATGGTTTGAGTAATAATAACCACATTTGAAAATCACATCCTTTAAAAGCCACCAGAGCATAAACCGTGGACCAAAGTTGACCTCTGATGAAGTAAAAGACATGCCTCTTCCCGAAAACAAGCATGAAGTCCGTCCAATTTGCAGAAGTTAGTCGTAGCGACGTTGGTGAAAACGGTAAGTGAGCACAGCGAGTAATGTCCCCTCTCTTGAATCACTCACCTGTTTTGTGAGCTATCCCGTCTCCCAAGCCTCGAACCATTTTGCAAGCTGTATGAAGCAGTCAAGTCAAGCTGTCGGAAAAAGCTACTTTGTCAACATCTCACTTGCTTCTACGTTTGAAGTAATTCATCAACCAAGAAGCATAAAACACAACCTAGTAATAAATTTGATAAGATACTCCACACGTGGGCTGGCGCCACGAATCATTGCCGCCAAATTCAGCTTGCCAAATTTCACCTTCTGGCGATGAGTTTCCGTCACTACAGTGCCTACCTTGAATTCACTACCTCTGAAACAACAAATACAGGTCTCCCACGCCCAGTTAAGACAAATTATGCTATTAATATCAAGAAATGGGGCAAAAATCTCGAACCGAAGATTTTCGCATGCAACCTTTTTGGCTCCAACCATAGGTAGTGAAACCATGGCGCCACAGGGGTAGACGGTTTGGCAACCACAGATTTATGAAAAGGCTCGATGCGCCGATTCTCAAGATAATACATCCAGTCATCCGGCCCCTTCCATTCTGGTCTGGCAACTCTAAAAGGAATCTTCTCTAACCTCATTGTTCACTGTTCACTGCTCTTGAGGCGAGGATGGACATAAATACACACACAAAATTAAAACTCAGGTCAACAAAATACATGAGTATGTACATATTTTTCAACCCTAATGTCTGTGGAGGCGTCTTAATACTATTTTGCATATCTACAGTTTCAAAGAGTGCACCTGATTATTTTAAGCACTGGGGAAAGTGGGCTTGCAGAGGTAGAAGTTAGAGACGGAGGCATCAGCAGAATGGGCCTTTTCAGCAGAATCCTGATCTATGGACTTCGTTGCATCACCAGCCTGTTCTTCCGACTCGGGCAAGGACTCCGCCAATAGGGCTGAGACGTAGGGTCTACTTGAGGGCTGGGGCAACAAAACTAGAAAAGTAGAGTAAAAAAGTGGGAAGTCAGATAAACCGATTGACTGAGCTAGTTGGATAATCAGGGTAATAGAGTTAATGAGTTATTTGCTAGAAAACTTAAGAAGTGATGCAAAATTACAACTACGAAAAGGATATCTGCTGGTGAAACTGAAATAAAAGCCATGCGGTGCTAAAAGGTTAAATTCAAGGGCAAAATACTCTCGCTGAGTGTCAAATTGTCAAATCTAATAAGAAGAGTTTGTGGTAGGCTGTGGCAATAAGCCAAAAAAAAATAGTTGAAGTGAAAGGCCATGGCATCTGCTTTTGCCAGAAGACCTCGCAGGAAGATGGAAGACAATGTGTATCCAAATGAGAGGACCGAAGACCGGAAAATTAAGTGCTTGAGTCTACATTACAGTCTTTTAGTTGAATAAGCAGTCTTTTGTCAACAGTCGTCCGTAGGAAAACTATTGCACGGCGATTTAGAGATGACCAACAGTTGATTGAATGGCGCAATCACCCTGATCCAATTTTGATGTAAGCGTTGGTTCGATAGATACATCAAATCATCGAAATTGCAGAGGTGAACTAGCTGAACACAATCTCTGACTTACGAAGCTGCATACACTACTAGTGAAACGATCGAATACATCCAAAAGGCTCATTGGGACTACGATAGAAAGTCGCAGAACATGAAAACGAAGGCCTTCAACTGTAACAACGTGATCATCATAATATTGCTGCCGAAATGCATGAAACTGATAATGCACTAGTGAACAACGGATTCTGTGCGCTTTTGACTCCACCGTTTCAAATGACCAGAACTGGAATAGATAAATCCAATAAGCTTCTATACATAAAATAATTTGGAGATGACAACCGCCATGCTGATGACATAGCTAGGGTCAGTATCAGCTCGGAGAAGCATCATTTTTGGCATTCAGCGCGTGAAAACAAAAACGGTCATGGTAATATGAATCCGGCGGTTGCAATGGAGTTACAAGCAGAGCGATTGCAGTTCAGGCCCGATTGTCGACCTCGGTCTCCATAAATCACTCGAACGTCAGAGAAGGGTATTATACGAAGGTTCAGTTGGAGATGCTTAACAGATACTTCTACTAGTTGAAATGAATCCCTAAAAAAACAGAGTTGGTATCTACATAGTTTCTTGAACAGAAAAAAGTCAGACCAATATTATCGCAGTAGCGTGCAAGAACTCGTTAAAATTGCTAAAAAAGCGCCTGAGTATCAGGGAGCTGATAATGTACAGCTACCTAAGAAGCCTTTTTCTAAGAACGAGTAAAATCTGGGGGATAACACGTATCATAAAGATACAATTGACCCCAAAAATGAGAAGCCGCGAAGTAGTGCACTCAGTTAGACAAGCTAATGACGAAACGTAGCCACCACATTGCGTCAAAACAGGAGACGCAATTGTCCACAAATAAAAATACGGTGACAAATTAACAACATAAAACATTTCCAATCGCGACCGAAGCCACCTAAGTGCAAGCGTATGTGCTGTCTAGAAGAATGATTCTTACTACAAATGAATAACGGTTAGGTTTACGGAATTCCAGCTAAATGCTACAGTGAATCGAAAAAAAAAACAATCTTCAGCCGATGACAACTAAAGCGCTAATGAAATTGAAGACAGTCGTGAAGCTCAAAGCTTCCCTTTCCATGGAAATGCAGATCTCTAATCAGACTCATAAGGCAGCACCTTCTACGCAAGTCAATTCGTTTGTGTACAGCCAAATATGTCGAAGATACGTAATTTACAACTCAGATAAGAAACCCAAGGCATCGCGTGTATGTGACGTTGATGGATAACATCCCAGATAGCTTATTCTTAATGTCTTACTGAAAATACTCACTGGGAAATGACTCCCGATCCCCTGGAAACAAATGATCCACCGATTGCCCAAGTGAGACATACGATGTTAGAGAGAGTTGCATCTGTCTGCGCTGATCAATCACCTGCCTTCGCAGGCTGGCCAAATTCTGGGCTGGCGGGGGTCGTGTGACCTTAGAGTCCAGATACGTGTGTGGTTCGGGTAATGGTGGGAGGAGAAGATGCGCGGGCGCCTTGGGAGCGGTTTGTGGTCCTGCCATGCCTGATGCGGCGCCGCCCGCGGCGGGCAGAGATGCAGCACCGGAACCCACAGATTTGACTGCATCGGTGCGAAGACTGACGGTGCAAGGGATGATCGGAGCTCCACTTGGACCAATCACAGCCTTACAGACTACACCCCGGGCTGGATCGCCCAGAGCAGCAGCTTTAAAAGTGAAATAAAGGTTGGTAGTAGGTGGATAATAGGAGACAGCGTCAAGACACAAAACAGAGGAACATGATCCCTTGGATATCACTCGAATAAGGAATCAGCTTGAAAATTGCATCATGAGTCAAATCACCTGGAAGGAACGCTTTTGGCAATATCGAAGGTAAAAGTGTGTCAATTTATACTACATTGATTCCAAAAGGCTGGGAAAAGTTAATGATTTAGTCCCATATATAGGTAATTACGAGAAGAGAAGCCATTTACAGCTGTAGACATCCAAGGATTACAGACCACATAAAAAGATAAAGGTAAATTCGACTTATTGTACTAAAAAACCCTTTGCTTTAGACCAAAACTAGTACTAAGTAAATCTAATGGAGAAAAATCTGCTCAAAATGTTGCAGCACCACGCCTTAAGCTCCACTTTCTAGGTTTCTCATAATGTGCAAACCAGTCGAAGAGATGACACCATCTCCATACCTCAGGATTATCACAACACCCATTAAGAGATTGGTGCTCACAGCCTATCGTTGCCACCAAAGAAATGTTATTCAAAACGAAAACCTACGACCATTAAATCCAGGCATTGGGTAGTGTCTACTTTGCTCGAATATTCGAGTAAGCTCGAAGCCGAAGTCAACAAATGCCAGCACCAAATCATTTAGAACAATCTTCGTCCGACTCGCCGCTTCGGCATACGCAAGGCTCTTTGTGGCAAGTGACTCAAAGACTGCATGGGAAGAATGAGATGCTGTTATTTGCAATCAAACGTCCTGATGGATAGTACAATCACACAAGCTGTGCAGTAACTCACATGAGATGAGTAAGTTTGTCAGCATTGGAAGGCATGGCTGCTCGATGTACTGAAACCCACATTGACGAGACACAAAACCAACAAGAGATTCCAGTATATCGACGAACCCATGCGGTATATCTGAATGCACCACAGGACGTGATGGATTTCCAGACATTACAGAAAACCAATCATAAGAAACACGAAAAACCTAATTTGAGGAAGAAACCAAAACAGGCGCAATAGATTTGTTTGAACTAACAAATAATCAAATAATATTGTTATTTAATCTGGCTTTTGAAAATTTATTTTTATAAAAAAATGATTAATCTTGGCGTCTTAAAATATCAGGTTGCATGATCCATGGCTTCTGTCAGCATATACCTAAGGGCTTGCGATATGGGCAAGGTGGGTAGCTGTTAATGCTCTGATATGCTTGTTGCTTTCTTCGATTTTGATCCATGGTTTAGGGTCATCAGCGTTCTACGGCAATAAGCTGTCACTTATTGGTTGCAGTGGTTGTATGCACTTTAATCTAACTTCAGAATACCAAAGCGAACGAGGTAACATCACCTGTTCATCGGCAAATTGATATTCTCTACCGTCAGGCCTACAGCTGTGTCTACCCACTTCTGGATGCTTCTACCAACGTTGAGCGTCAGATAAGCCACTTAATTTGCCGTCGATGTGTTAATCAAATGCTTCATCTAGCTAAGAAATCGCGTGTTCGTCTGTCCCCGGTTTTGCGTCGGTCAATCTGTCGAGGCTGTCACCTCATCCTTGACTCTCGCACGACTGGTCGACTCCGACTCCACAAAACAGGGATTCTGATCACTTGTGACGCCTGTGGAACACAAAACCGAACCCCTCTGCAACCCAATGCCCCCTACCAGCCCGCCTACTTCGAAAGATCGCTCCCTGACTCCAAACTGCCCACTGTTGAAATCAATGAGAATAAATCTTTCTGAGTTAAGATTCTTCGGCTTCCACCACCAAAAGAACTTTCGGTCCCCTAACCTTTGCCTTGACAACTAGGTGATGTTTAGGCGTCTTCTCTGTCAAGTCCCCAGACTTTCCCAAAGTAGCTCATCGACAAAGTCCACGTTCGACCCGAAGCATTTGGGGGTTCTGGTCTGCCCCCTCAGCAAAAAACCACTCAGGTAAGCCCCCGATTTCACTGATTTTGTAGACTAGACAATGAGAGACAACTCCTCATAAACGAAGAACTTGGTATTGCATACCGCATCATCAACGGGATCCCCAATCTCATTCCTGAAGAAGCCTTAACAGATTTCTAATTTATCACGAATCCTTGTGCATTAATTACCTAGTACCAAACATAACCCTGCATGTCCTAGTCCATCTAGTTTCTATCTTTTAATCGGTTTGCAGATAGGCAAGTACTTTTTTGGGGATTCATTTATGAGCTGCTTACAGAAGATGTACCGAGTTAAGACTTCTTTTCTGTCGCCTTTTCTGCCTCATCCTTCGGTTGGTCTCCAGCCACGGCCGGCTTGGCGCTCTTCTTGCCCTCATCCTCATTTCTCTCGCTTTCTCGATTAGCCAGTTTGTTGTTGATCAGATCGTGCAGAGCCAGAACCGCCCGCATGACGGAGGCCACGTAGATAACCAGCATTTGATCGTTGGAAGTCATGTTGAGGGATCGTACCATATCTTGCATGCGCACATCGGGAAGGAGGTTGAACATGTCCTGCAGCTTATACATCACCTGATGGTTGATTGGTATCTGTTTGCTAGTAACCAGTTGGAGGTAATGTTGAATTTCTTCCAGCTGATGAAGCATTCCACTCAGTCCACTGATCTTGGCGTCAATTCGCTGGGTTAGACTGCCTAAAGAGGAGTCCTTTATGTCTCTAAGGAAATAAGATGGGAAGATTAACAAACATCAAGCATGGAGGACCTAGGAGCAATCTGCATTTTACAACCTTAGGAGATGCTCCACACCAACTTCTTCAGCTTCTTCGGCACCGATCTCGGAGAGAAGATGATCAAACGTTTTCGTCGTCGGAGTTCCATCCTTTAAAAAGCCAGTCCAAAAGCAACATCAAGTCAAAAGCAAGGTGAAAGCGCTTACACAAAAGAAATGGAGACAACTAAAGACCAAGAGTATGTGGTCGAAAAGTATAGCAAAGAAGTCACACAAGTTGTTTCGCATAAGCTCAGACTCGTCCGCGAGGCCTGCGTAAAATTCCAGCTCAGACCTCCGCAACTGGCGACCGCCACAGCAGCAACATCAAATCATAACGAGCGGACAGCCAGATGGGTGTAAACTAACGTACTTAATGTTATTCATCCTGACTGATAGGTAGGTTACATGTGAAAAGATTAGATCAAATATACCCACATCGTGCACCTCCTCGACAGCGATATAGGCCTCTGTAGGGATCCCATCACTTTCATTCGTTTTAACATCAACCACAACGAGAACCGAGTTCGGTGTATATTTTCGAAAAAGTTCATTAATCTTGACGTCATTTGTACAGAGCTTGGGACCAGAGTGGTACCAACCGACGATACGTTCACGAGCTACGCAGAACTAGATATGTTAAAAGACACTAACCATTCACTTTCTTGAACATCGAAAACATATTCTCGAGATAATCATTGTCAAGGAACCAAACATTCGAGTCATTTGGGTCCTCCTCAAAGGGAACTAACAAATAGCTGGGGACGAAGTTTACATACCTGCAAAACAGTTGCTGACGTCGAGGACACTTCCACGTAATGCACCTAATAAGACGCCCACAACGCGTTTTTGACCGCCAGTGATTTTACCCACACGATTGAAATGATCAACAACACCGAGCAGAACGAGAGGATGAACCGTGACCTTCGATATTTTGGGGTGATCAGGTTTTTTCACCTTAATTTCATCCTTAGAATCAAATTTCATCTGTACATCTGTGGACTAAACGAACCAAGCAATTAAAATAGAATGCGCGAAAACCATCTCAGCGATTAGTAAGTAGGGGTGAATTTGTACACACCAGAGGACAGGCCTCATAAAAAGAGAGCTAATCAAGCCGGGGATCGAAAAGGAGTATTATCTTCATTATTCTCTAAATTTTTGATGGACAACTTTCAACTCGCAACTTTAAATTGATAAACTTTAAAAATTACATTTTGGAAAATTAAATTTCGAACTGGTAAGTTAAATTTCATAATTTTAAAGCAAATATTAAAAATAAAAATTTGGGTCACGGAAAATGGAGCACGCCCTAAGCAATTAGCCTCACGGCGGGGTGATTACACTAATCTACTCCTGTTTTTTGTTGCGATCTTATGATAAATACTTATCACCACCTTGGACCCAAAGTGAGGGATGTACGCATATTTAATGATAAAGTTTGCTTACGCAAATTACGGCTATGCCCTATGAGGAAATGGAGAATAAGGACCAAGGAGATATCGACGCAAAAGATAAGATTCATGATTCAATTTTATGTATTGACACTTGCTAAATGTTTGCGATTTCATGGCGATTCCCTTCAAACTGCCATTTTTAATTCAAGTTACTGTTCACAAAATTGGAAAAAGTTTTATTTATGGTGAACACCAAGGCGTACTATAAGCGTTGGGACATAGTGCTCTCTTGCACTAGAAAATTCGATGACTATCGTTGCTGGCGCATGGCAATCCTTTGGTGATTGGCATAGAAGAGCGACAAGGATGGGCTTGAGAAGACTCTCGAAAGGGCATGAAATTTTAGTGATTTCCCACTTTAACTGCACGGTTCCTTGAGCCTGTAATGATATGGTTTTGAGCCTCTCTAATTGAAAGCACAAATTGTGAAAGCACTAGTTGTTAAGTTTTTGTTAAAGTTCGTTCCTAAAATACCGTAAAATGCAATTGCTTGCATCGCTTGCCATTTATAAATACCATGGGAAATGCAGCACTCCGAGTCATCTCCAAGGTCGTATTTAATGGTACCACTGCGTAGGAGGGCTTACCAATCCATGGGGGAGACCGGAATGCTGTAGTTTTGGCCAGAAATTTAAAACTTGACAGCGAAAGTCCAGTTTGTGGATTCTAAAGCGTTTGGACAATTTAAAAAGGATAAAAATAGTTTGCAGAATCACTTTACTCCTTTTCAAATTATTCTTACGAAGAAACGTACATATGTGGGAGTTACTTCGTTTATTCCAATGCCTCGATATTTTTCACTTTCTATTCGTAGCAAATTATACAGAACGCCCATTCCTCTGTTGCGTTGCCCAAGAGAAGAACGAGATCTGCAGTTTCGTTTAAGTACCAGCGGGTTTGAACAACCATTTTATACCATATTCTCTACCTCGTGGTCATTGTTTTCCGCTTATAATCACTGTATCGCCCTGGGATTCCTTTGAGAGCGAAAGTTGACAACACTCGAGCAGAAAGTATACTTTCGACCACTCGGCAAATGTACGATGGCGGAACCCATAAGTGACTTACAGAACAATAAAGCCGATCATTTATCATCCTCAAAGCAATTCCGTTGGAATTCGTTATTGCGTTTTTTGCTAATTTTTGACCGCACTTGTTACGGAACTAATTAATGTCATTGTGGAAGCGATTTAGATCTTGCAGTAAATTAAACACGAGGGTTTTAAAAGGAGGAGCTATTCAACAGACGGAAAATTCAGAAAAATAACTCCCGCACATCCCAGCCCTGGAGAGGAAGCAACTATCATCTCACGTAATTATAAAGTGACCAGAAAGTTGATAACACCAGATGCTGACTTGAAGTTGCTTGCTGTAAATAGGTCTTCTGCTCACCTTCTCGTAGTCTCAAAAACTGGCTTCCGTGGCTAGGGTTGGTCATCGCGACATTTATTTTGTATTGCTTTTGTAGCGATGAAAAATCATTTCAAACAGGTGAGAAGGCTATGACATTGATGCGAAGAGATCCTAATGAAAAGCTTTTGACCTCCTCTCTATTAATAGCATTCGAAAATGGGACTAGAACATCAAGTGCGTGGGCTAGTGGACATTATTCGCTATTTTGCTTTCATTTCCCATGTGAACCCTTTCTTTTTTATAGCGCCTAATAGTGAAAATGACTCTTATTAGTGACCACTGCTTTATGAGAAACCCTCCCTAACACCACTGTGATGCCAATCAAATAACCTTTGTTCCTGCTTTGTGCATCGCCTCCAAGCATCCGAATACCGCCTTGGTGATTGACAATACGGAGGTGTTGCAGCAAGACGTCGCTTGAATAAGTAAAGAGTTCTGAAGTCAAGCAGCACTGCCACAATTTCATGCATGTATTAATGGAACTATCTAGTATAGCTATCCAAATTCAAAAGGATTAATGGTTTATAAATACTGTTTTATCTAAGCTAGTAGAGTAAATCAGGTTGGTGGATGCGCACCTTGACAGACACTAAAAACTCGTTTAATTAACCAATGGCAAGCCAGAGCAGCCTTTACTCTTTTCAAAAGTGGTGGGACTTGCTCGTTTTGCCTAATACAAAAAAATGAAATTGTAAAGCTAATTTCCATCCACTATTAATTTTTGCTACCCAAGGGCTTCGTTCGACCGTAGCGCCCAAGTCTATTTTGAAGAAGAATAAAGTCAAAACTAGGACTCAAATGATATATTGACAACGTACAGAAGGCTTAAATGGCTATTGGAATTGCTCAGAGGCCATACCGTCTAGCGGAAGCGTAAATATGGAAGCTAAGGCACCCGGGTTAAAAAACATTGCACAATAATTCACGCAAGCGCCGAGGTTTATAGCGTGTACGTCTAAATTAAAGGAACAAACGGATGCATGTAACTATTAAGCCCAAAGGAGAAATCTCTGCACCACCACCAAGACTTTCAATCAGAGGAGAAGCGCAGAAATTAACATTGCCATGATATTTAACAAGGATTTGGGGCATTTTCATGGCGCAGTATAAAAAGTTTCTTTAGTCTTTTCAACCTTTG
The DNA here is from genome assembly GCA_023375655.1 of Taenia crassiceps. Classification (NCBI taxonomy): domain Eukaryota; kingdom Metazoa; phylum Platyhelminthes; class Cestoda; order Cyclophyllidea; family Taeniidae; genus Taenia; species Taenia crassiceps. The sequence goes on along the minus strand of JAKROA010000004.1, from coordinate 550,811 downwards.
ACGAATGCCCTTCTCATCGGTGTTTAACGCTTCTAAGTGACCGTAAGGCTATACAAAAGGAAAGCTGCACTGATAAGCATTTGTATATTGGAAACGCGTGAAAGTCACCCAATGTCGTTTTAAAATGCCTTCGTTTATCATCACCCGGTTGATAAATGGCAAAGAGAGAAATGTGATTGCGAGAACCTTATTTGAAGACAGTCGGATTTACAACGTCGTAAAACTTCGTTTAGCTAAGCTGTTTTGATTTTGAAAGCACTTAATCCCCGCCTTTGTGCTCTCGATGCGAATTTTGTCCTGCAGACTTTGTCACCAGTGCTCCAGTCCTTCTGTCGGGTGGCCACACCGGTGACAGCGGAAAGGAAACGCAATCTTAAAGGACAAACGCCCAGCTTTATGTAACTGTATGTTAAACCTCATCATGATGATATCAGGATATATGCATGGGATTAGGGATTTTGTGGAAATTTTCTGGCACAAGTGTTGAGAATGACGTCTACCACAGACAACTTCTCTAATTAGCTGTTCTGCAGGAATGCGATTAAAAAATGAAGCAAAATAATTGAAAAGTTTTGCTACAAAAGCATTGAGATATCGTTTAAAAGACCATGGACTGAACTCAGATAGTTGTGTGGCTGGACAGCACTGAGGTGAGAATAGGATGTTAAAATGAAATAATGATACCTGGGGGTAAAGGCTTTACGGCTGTTAATGGACATTCGTGGTCACCTGCCCATTGTCCCTTCCTCAGCGGAGTTCCCAAGCACAGCGAAACTTCCAATCCAGTAGAATCTTCAAGAGGAATTAAGGAGATTGCAGTTATTGGATCACCATGTTGTGGCGTCAAATGACAGAGGCGGTTGCCCTGGCTAAGTTTCAAAAGGGGAAGAATGCTGTGTAACACTCTGATGGCGTCTTTATTCCTTCGTTTTGGTCAAGAGACCACCATAAGACTCCACTTTTGCATTTCTCCAGGACAGCATGTTCCCTGGATTATACAAACAGACCCTGATCCCTTTTACACGCTTTAGAATTATAACTTCTTTCGTCTTCAGGGAATATTTAGTGTTGAAAGACATCACTTGAATGAGGAACAATAAATGAAATCCTTCGCACCTTGCTTCATTATTTTTTTCATTATCATTTTGGCAACGTTTTAAGTCTAGTTAATAAAAATGTTTTAAAATAACTGGCAAGGCTTCCGCGACAACCATTTTCCTGCCATCAGTATTAATTCCGCACAGTTTGAAGGTGTTTGTTTACTTAGTAAACTCAGTGTCACTTTATTCGCCGACGGTCGGACCGGGTGGCATGATTAGCAAAATATTACGATTCGGTGGTGGGCAAAAAACAGAGATCAGAAATGTATTTATTTTTCCACAGCTGTCAAAAAAATGAAAAGCGCCTTAGGAGTGAAGCATTGTCTACCCTTCCTTCTGCCTGCCCTGGTGGAAATTTAAAAGATCATTCCTAGAGCTGGAATAAAGGAAAGGAATTTATAATAGCCTGATTTTGGAAAAAAAACATATAGGTCAGGGAGTTTTTAGAAAGAAAGCGAACAGAATATGTGAGGAGCTTGCAACACAAAAGGAGAACTACATTTAAAGAGATTCAGTAGAATGGCAATGCTAAGGATCGACCAAAATTTAACAGCTAGGATATAGAATGCGCAAAACGAGAAGGAGAAGATAATACTTGCCTCGATGGTCATGTGAATGGCTAGATTTACAGCCAAGCCGTTGACCTTACAAGGCTTATTTTGACGGTCATAAATGCAGCACAGGTGACACGAGAACTAAAGTTTGAAAACGCCTGCATGACCACTGGAAGTCTTCTGTTTTGGGTCTCTACAGGTCTGCTCACTTGAGGCTAACCCACTAATTACCTGACTTTAGGGTGTTGTCTCCACATGACAAACTCATAAACGTCATCCAGTGAATTTAAGTTTGTTTACAGCTGTCGCAAGCGCAATGCATCATCTTATCTTTCAAAGCATATTAAGTCCCAATAGTGGGGAAGTTAATAGATCACTAGCACAGAGATTTGAAAAAATGCCGGGATAAGATAGTAAGCAAACTTAACAAAATAAAGAGCCCACGTGGTCGTGCACAAATGTGTGTACACATACGTGGCATACAATAGCATACTAGTTTGCATTTGTCAGCACTTTTAAAGTGTATTTGTAGCACCTCGGCTGTTATATTCCCACAAGCCAAAATAAAGAAACGGCAAAAAATCGCTTATAGCCAGAATTACGGTGCATCGTGGGTAATGTATTTCGTAAGTAAAATAGTATTTTAGCACCCCAAGTCTTCTCAAAAGTTGGAGGAAGACATAGTACTAAGATAGGGCATTTGCTGAAGCCGCACAGGCGGGGTGGGGCTACTGGTATGACGCAAAGCCATGTAGCCTAGTGGAAGGAAGGAGGCGGGACCTAAAGTGCTTACAAAATGAAAAAAATGGTTGACGGAAAAAATCAAAGTATTATTAGCATAAAACTAGCGCGTTGTAACTAGACCGGTTAAGCAATCACAGTGCAAAAACTACTGATAGTATTATGCAATTTGCAATTACTCTAGAAGGAATGGCATAGAACTCCATTTTAATACAGCCTTTTACAATAGATCTTTGTATCCATAAAAGGTATTTTTAGGGACTCTAGTTTATTTTACTTCTCCAAGATGTACCCTACACCAACTTCAGGTCTAATTTAGCATGTAAATGGGTGTCTGGAGAGTCTTAATGTTAAAAAAGATGTGACAGTGCAGCTGGCTTACACCAGGTCGACGCACACTGACTTTTTATAACTGGATAAAAAATCTTAAATGATCACTTTAACCACACCTTGGGAAAGACTGTTCGCCTATACTGTCACGAAAGTTCCTAAATTAAATCCCTGGATCAGGCGTTGCGTTCGTCTGTTGTTCCATACGGCTGGGATCGTCCTGACAGGCGTGCGATAATCTTAGAAACGCTTGCATAAGTTGTGAAAATTTACATCACTAAGTGTTCGATCTTCCCACCATTTTACTGCGTTTGTAAAGAGACTTCGCCTTAATCCAGAGGCAACTCCATCGTTGCATGCCGATCCACGGTTACACTACCATCTTGATTAACGGTAGCGCGACTGTCTCAAAATATATGCCTCAGCCATTAATGGCATAAAAACATCCACTTCTATTTGCGTCTGTGGGATCAAAGCATCTCTATAAACGTCGTATAGAGAAATGGAGGCCAGACAAGAATTGAGGGTATCTTTTAGGTCAATGTTAAAAAGGGACTGTGGGTTACAACAAAGATTACTTGCACAAGATGCAAAATGTTTTCCTAAGTTCAGAAAATAAAGCATATTTACCAGTTTTCAATTCCAAAATACCTCCTTTTGTGCTATTTATTCATTAATGTGTGGCGTTATCACCACAGTCGTTTCGATCCCCAATTCACTTTGATCAAGCCGACATAAACACAATAACACAAAATGATATTTTGATGGTCACATATGCGCTTAAAACTGACCTGGAGACAAAGTGTTCCGCGGGGAAGGCATGAGCAAACATCAGCACCTTATATACAGAACCTAAAGCATTATTTTGTCCATGCACAAGGCTTTTATTCCGTAAATTAGTAATTATATTGTATTTTGCAAAATTGAGAAGCCGAACTATTTTTCTGTCTATAATTTGTATAAATTGTGCAAAAATTTGATCCTCTGCTGTGAGTTGCGCAATATTGCATGCCTAGAGAGAGAAATATTAAAATAAGACTTCTTCAGTTTAAATCTGCAGTTTACGGAAGGCGGAATAGCAGGAAAGTCAATCGGGCATTAAAAAATTTGCTCAAAATCCAAGTTGTTGGAAAGTAATCAGGCTTGTGTGGATTGAAAAAATATCATTCCAAGGATGTCCCAGAAGACCCTTGTTCTCTCTCAGTGAAAGTTGGTTTGGTCAAGCAGAAGTCTATTTAAACTGAATTACTGATTTTATTATTCTTATTTTCTTACAAAGGAAAGGCGTTAGCTCCTTTTGGAAGACTTCTATTTTCCGAAAGGAGACAAATGGTTAACTTTTCGAATGGTGAGTTGGCGGACAATTAAGACTTAGTTGACTCTAAGTTACTTTAATAGTGTCACTTAATGATGGTGTTAATGGATATTCTGCCAAGTTATCCCCGCTGTAACACCTGAGTTACTCCCTTAGAGATCCCTTAAAGGCGCGTAATTGAAAATAGCGTAGGCAGACTAAAAAAATCCTTATGGACAAAATAATGAATGGCATTATTGGAACGCTCCCTAATTGTTTAATACTCATTTTAATCTTCCTATAAGATATGAATTTCGAAGGTATCAGAGGCTTTACTTTTGTAAGTTACCTAATTGAAATGAGCTCCCAGTCTACCAGCTCGTCTCAATGTCGAAGGCATACTCTGCTTTGAAATTATGACCCCGAGCGCGATATATTGGTAAGGGCAACCACCCTTTTTTCTACCGTATCTGCATGAAGATGCCAATTAAGTGAGTATGCAGGAGACTCTCCCTCTCGATGACGGCAAGAAGGAGCCCAGCTGAGCAATACTGCGGTGAGAACAAAGTGGCGGTAAGAGACATCCAAAAAAGTCACCCTAAATCTCGTTTTTTATTGTTTGACGCTGACACGGCTGTCGATAGACACAGGTGATAACTTGCAGTTTCCAGTCAAGGGACATCTTTAGATATAGTGGAATTAACAGGAGTAATCAGTGACGTTATCGTCAAAAGTTCCTCACTATTCCATGCAAAGTTAATGACTTACACGGTTTTTTGTATGCTTTTCTTACACGGTCAGTTGCGGAGCAACAGTCAACGCCAAAGGTTGACCATGGAAGCCTTACAAAAACTGTTTTACAGGTATTTATTGTTTGCAGGTTTGTTTACTTCTTCATTTTCATTTTCTTCACTGAATTTCCACCATTGTATTTCTGCTGAGTGGCATAGTCCCTACGTCAGCGATTCCTATTCTGCTCAAATACTAGGCCAGCTTACTACCTCTGGGAAGTTTTGGACCTTTTAAAGTAGCTTTGAAAACATCTAAGGTAGGTAAGGAAAATATCTTGCATACTAAAAAATGCAAATTTTAATTATTAGGGTACTTTGTATTGGATAAAGAGACCCCTCGATCGATTAATGTCAACTCCGTTCCTCCTTCACTATGTTGGTAACCGCTATAAGACTATTTGAACGCTCTTAAGAAAAGTGGAAACTTAAAAATACCTTCGAACTGTTGCCATAATGGGTGAAGAAATAGGAGAGTCCGCAATTTCCTCCGTGACAGTGAAGCTCTAATGATTGAAAAAGAATAAAAGAGCACAGTGAGTAAGTCTAGACTAAGTTTTTCAGACAAATGTAGGAATTAAATTAGGGATCGTACTTTTGCGTCAATGCTATACTTTGTGCCTTATTGGAACATTCATTTTTCGACTACAGGATGTCGTTTAAGCAACTTACTAAGTTTTAACCGATTTCAAAGATTTCCTAATAAAACCAAGTAGTTTTCTCAAAAAAAGGCAAAAAATAGTTAGCAAACAAAGCTATTTTTTTTGTTCCCAGGGGGCGCAAATTTTAGTGACGACAAATTGTGGGCAGCAACGACGCGCGCCAACTTAGTCAGGAGGGTTGGAGATTGCTTTTGCCATGGAAGAAAATCCCGTTACATTAATAAGGAATGCTTAACAAAATTAGTTTTCTGCAGAGCAAAGGGTACCAAAACTGTTTCACGTGTGTTGTAGGTGACTACAGCAGTCGTAATTTAATTAGATCTTTAAATGAGCCTCCGTGTTTTTGGGCATACAGGCTTGAGAAACGGCGACGGAGTTCATTGCTGCCTAGTGAAAATACACAATTTTAGGTGCAGAGTGTAAAGCATTGGTGGACTGAAGAGCCACAGAGTCGCGTGAATAATTCATTACCAGCAACTGGGCAGCGAGCACAGCATTTAGCACTGGAGTTGTGAGTTTGGCAATGATACATCATACCAATGTTGGCCTGGGAACTCAATCTCGTCAGTGGTTTTCAGCCACGCACCCACCCGCGCCATAACCGCCAGTGTGCGTGCCGCTTTGAAGGCGCTGGCAAAAGCGATCAAGCGACAGCAAACACCTGGATAGCCTTTTGAACCGAGGGACACTTTGACTCCTTGGTATTAAAATGTTTATAATGAAGAGGCAGATATAAATTTTGGGGTGAAATGTAGTGCCAACTTTAGATAAAATTCCCTGCTCCAAAACACAGAATTCGAGATGTTTCATTTGAAACTATTTGAAAACTAAAAACCAAATTCGCAAAGACCTCTATTCTTACGAGTAGTAACTGCAAAGTCTCGCGCATCATTAATTTCATCCATCCCTATAAATAATGAAACGAGCGGTAAGTTCATTTATTTGGAAAGTACAGACCTATAAAAACCAAAGGGGAGCAAATTCGGGTTGCTTAGAAAGTCCACGGTAAGGAGAATGTACCGTGTGGAAGAAAAATAGGATTAGTGTTTTAAACTGCTCAAAGATCTGCTAGCTCGGGTTAAACTTGTCGAGCAGTGAGCTTATTAACCTCCAATAAAACGGCCGCCCTCAGCCTCATCTCCTTCGACGGTTTGTCGTAAGTAATTACACTAAACCACTTGACATGCAGTCTAGTTGAATTAAGACCCCCAAATGGATGTCGGCTGTTATTTTGTTTGCAATTTGCTTAAATCTTAACCAGAAATCATCATTTGTGTATTATAGTGGCTAAGTTCCCTCTATCATCTTGGTAATTAACTTGTCTGTGTATCTCAAATGCTATTTATGGACATGAGTCCAACGTCACAAACTCATTATTTTACAGTCCGGAAGTCTTGCTTGATAAAGGTACACGATAAAGTCATTGGGTGCGGCTTCATTAGGAAGGAACTGGACAGACTACCACGACGCGAAATGGTGACCAAAGCCAAGAAGAGAAGCCCGTTTGAAGTTTAGTGTCTCTGTAAACAGACGACTTTCTCACCGAGTAAAAACTACCCCTTTTGTTCACGTTTTACGTTAAATTATCTCGCCTATATGGTCCAAGTACTCTAATGTTCAATTCAATGAAATGTGAGAAAGTGTTTTAAACTTATTCTTATTCTTTAAATTTTTGTGGCAAAGGAATTCGACAGTGAGCTGGAAGCATCCCCCGGCTCCGTTCGTACTCTATATGGTACTTTTTGGTAGTATATAATAATCAAAAACATGCATAGCGATGCCGTAGCTTATATGAAAGTGGAGCAACTATTTCTTATAATACCCCCTGTTATAAAAGCCAAAATAAAAACGAATGCCTTGCCTCTATACTCAAGAGGGCGGAGTGCATTCGCGATGCCAGCACTTTTTATCTAGTAAAATAAGCCGACATCTCACCTCCCTCACCCAGCCTAAAATATCATTTTTCACTCTACCTGCAATACTTTGCCTGAAATTTTAACCAATTCGGTGCACAATGAGCTCATATAACCTCCTGCTAATCTAACAGGTAGAAGTCATTATATATAAACCATTTCACATCAGTAAAATTGCGTGCTCTTTGGTCATATTTTCGGCAACTCAATGGCCATCTGTGCTATGTCCATTACTGCACAAATGAGCATTAAGATAGATCTTCTGTTCTCCTAATGTGTTGCTCTTTCTACGCAGTTTGGAAGTCGGTCCGGCCGATTTGGCCCTCCATGCAGTGATGCAGGCATTGAGATGATAAAGCGGTTATAATAAAGCTCTGGCAAGTAAAATGAGGAAAATGGGCTAATGGAGAATCAGGTGTTGGAAACTACGTAGCAATGTCATTAAGGTTCGCACTCTAATCGGAATTCAACTTTGGGGAACATTAAAAAATGGTCCTATTGGCGTGAAAGTGGTGGGCAGTAATTTTAACCCACATACCTTCCACAAGTGTAAGAGCAAACAGTTGGCATGCTGGTCATTTTACATTTGAAAAGCAAATTTTAGGCCATCTTGGCATTTTGGCGTGACAATAGGGCAGCAAGTTGTGCTTCTACGCTATTAATACACAACAGGACCATGATTCTCAGCGAAATCGCAAACACTTAGTTGTCATGCGCCACTTTAGTTATTTAATTAGCTCTTTCGTTTTAATTTTACCTTTGAGCTCCCAATAAGCAATGTGGCTTCCGAGTCATGGTGGTGACTTCTCAGCCATAATGCACATCAAAAAAACATACCGTTTGCTAATATTATGACCCAGCTCAACTTCAGGAACGGCTAGGCACATTACAATCATGCCAAAAGACTGCATTTTGGTCAATAGAAAATTATACCCGCATTTTAGCAATTTTCCTTCCAATTTTAGTCCAAATTTCTTTCAGCTTCGTCAGCAGCATTCGGTTTTATTATAAATGCAAAATGGGAGAATGCTTTTGCAGCCTCAAAGCATTTTCGAAATCTAATTAAATAATTAAATCCCCAACCACAGGGATTGAACAGTAAAACAGTGTACGCTTCCTGCTTTAACGACAATGAAATCGACGCCTTTTTCGAAACTGGCTCATGGTGGTGGACAAACCGAATAAAGGCTTAATCGCTTCAAAGCCCAGGCTTTGAATTGACCGAATGTGCGGGATGCTTTATTTATCTACTCACAATCCTAGAAAGAATGTCTTTGAAATTTTGAGAAATTAGGTAGAAAGAGGTGAGCTTTATTGATAATGATGCCTTTGGCAAGTAAACAATCACAAAGTCATTGACGATGTTAGGCCCGATGAATATTTTTTTAAAAAAATTCGCATTAACTTGTTCTAAAAATGTACAAAGCTGGCTTTTTACAAATTAGTGCTTCTTATTGCATGGCAATGTTTATCGCTGCGTGTCTTTAAAAAACTTTTGCAGATCCCCAAGACTGTTAGGCCCAGGCAGATCATGTACTGCCAACATGGTTCAGAGCTCAGTGGTGGAGTCCTGCATAGCCAGCAACCAAAAGCTAGAATTAAACAAACAATTAAAGTACAACACGTCTGCAATTTATGTTTTATGCAAAAGTACTGTAGGATATTGACATTTTCAGCCTTACTTTGTTGGTCGCAGAAAACTCAACTCCTTCTTCAGTTTTTTGTAAGGAACACTAGATTTAGAAGCGGTAGACTCTCAACCACGGAGAGGACTAACACACTGCTGTAGGCGATCTGGAGGCAGCAGAACAATTAAAAGTTTATCTAGGTGTGGAGAATATTCGTGCTAAAATGAATAATTTTTACAATCCAGAACTTTTGTGCCAATGAGCACGTTCGTTAAGAAACTTTAGGGTGGCAATTAACACGGTCTGACAGATAGTTTAGTCATGCGGCCAACTTTAAGAGTCTGATTAGTTTGAAAACTCTTTCAAAACATAACACAATGTTTAGCGAGATTTATTCGTCATTATGATTGCCTTTGAAAAAATTATGGTCATTAATGAATATTATATCCTTAAAACCCCGCAAACAAAGTTGGACCACACAGAACCAGTCGTAGTTTCCTTAATTTTAAGTGAACATGATAGGAGGCCTTGGTTCGAAAGCTTTGCACAAAACTGCAGATCTATTTGAAATGGTCAATTTTCACGAAGACGGTTTTATGAGAGTGGATAGAAAATATGCTCAAGCTACAAGACGACCGCATGGTAGCATGGGTTTTTATTTGGAATCCAAGCCTTTCTGGATGAGATACAGTTGAGCAAGTTTCAAGTTCCACAAAAAATTTCAACCCCGGAATTATTGCACTTTTTTCTATTTACTCTTGTTTTTATCCCACCACTATTTTCCAGCTGCCCTTTTTGTCCCAATAGTTTGACTGTCTAAGGGATCTGGGCAGTGTTTTTTTCTTAGCTCAAATTAAAAGCATTCTCATGAGTAAGGCTTGATTTGATAAGTGATTAAATCTTGCGCTGTTTTGAAAAATAACGGGTCTTAATCTGGCCAATTCATCAGTTCCGACTCCTTCTCAAAGACTACATGAATGTGGTGCCTTGGACGTAAGGTAGGTGGTTGTGTGGATGGATTATTTAGAGGTACCTCCTGATGTATTCGTTAATATAATAATACCTTCTCGTGCAAAATCACTACTCTTCATAGGCCAGTCAGTCAGCAAGCAAAGTCTTGCAGGGCGTATTAGGTGATGCCTGCGGGTGGGATTGTTCACTTTCTTCAACTTCCATGACTCTTTACTTCCTGTTGTAGGAGATGCTAACGGCATATTTTGCTCACATTTTTAAAACTTCAATCTTGAGAGTGATACGTGACTCTCCATAATCAAAAACAGAGGTCTTTCTAACCATGATGCTTTACCCTAAAAATGATTTCAGTACTTAAATTGTTCTTTAAATCACTTTTTACGATGCGTATCTTCACAATGCTTTCTTTAAATGCTGCATAACAAATTTCAAGGGATTAAAGTTAGACTTCATTGATTAAATTGGGGAACTTCAGGATGGAAGGAAAACAGGCGTGACCACAATAAAGCACACAGGTCTCCAAAGACTGCAACGCGGCTGATTCTTCAGGATTTCGGAGGTCATCTCAAATAAGTGATCATTAAATCTACTTGAAAGCATTTTCAAAAAAACCTCAAAATGCCTGGTTAGTCTATGGGAGGACCTCTTAACTGCACAAACCATATCTTCAAAAATACTCTAAAATGAAAAAAATAGCTAAAGAAGCGCTTTTGAGGACATTGATGCTGATGCTGATGATACTGGCTTTTTGCCACTTGCAGCTGTCGCATTAAAATATGGCAAGTAATTTTAGGGATATAAAGCAACTTCTTATCATACACTTGCAACAGTTCAACCTTTTAAATTAATTAGCATAACAAAAAAGTTCTGTAGCATACTTTAATTATCCATTTTTCAAATGCCTCGGCGTCCCATCCCACACACCATTCCATTGCTCTGGTTAATGATGATTGAATTGCCTAGGCAAATAACGCCTTCCTCATTTTTGTGCCTTTTAAAAAAATATTCATCAGCATTTGGGATTATTACAGTTATGCTTTATCGGAGGCATGAGTTTGTAATAATTGAAATTAAAATAATCTTCACTGCCCAAGATGGTCAACAAGAAGCTACCAAGAAATGTAGAAGACCTAAAGAGAGATTTAGCTGTTGAAATGGGGGGTATCGGCCTCTCTGGAGGGATTGTATATATGATGACATATTTTTGTTACCAGTTGCATCCAACCAATGAATATTTCAACATTGAATTCTCTGAATGATTGGGGTGGTAACCAGATTTGAAAATCATGCATCAGTTGTATAAAGTTGCTCTGATGCTGACTACGATTGCTTTGGTCGTTCAGGTTTAGAGAATAGAATGCAAAATGACGCATTGTACAAAAATACACAGTTGCATGTATTTACGATAGCAAAGTAGGCTGCACTCATGTAAAAGCAATCATATTCATTTCAAACCCTCCTGCATTTGCAGCTCAATTTGCTCTGCCTCCTTGGGTACACGTTTGGCTGAATCAGAGGACTCCGGTTTGAGACGAAACTGCTGTTGCAGGTCTATGTGAGGTGATAAAAGATTCCTTTCATGGTACAGGGGTGAAGGTTCAGCCGGTCGTTTATGCCTTTGGTGATTTCTGCATTCAATCGGGGAGTAAACACGTACAATGTAGGCCTCATTCTTACACGATCGTCGCTCCTCGCAGCAACATACCGAAAATAAATAGGCGCACAAATGACTCAGACCTCTGCGTCTTCGAAAACGCTGAATGATCCTTCGAAATGTGCGTCTAGTGGTGCGTCTAAAGGTTTGTGAAACCATGAAATAGAGGAAAAAGTTCACTGCACAGCCGAAAACTTGCAGAAAGTTTGTCCACTCAAGGAGACGGTCAAGAATAAGGTATTGTTGAAGCAGTTGATTATTTTCACTTATCCTGTGGCCGATTTTGTCAATCAGTTTGAGACAAACAAACTGAACTATTCCAAAGGGTGTGGAGAGGAGCAGAAATGCAAAAATTACAGCCAATAGCAGAGGCGTTACTCTGTGAAGAGCTCGAGGTCTTAGATTATGACAACGTGAAACGATCCGTTGTTGGGAGATTGAAGTTAATGGTTGAGCATTAAAGACGTTTTGCAAATGTGAAGTTTCTGCAGGCTGATTATTAGGCGTGCTTACGGAGGAACTAGTCTGCGGTCTGGTCAGCTTTAATTGCTCCGCATTCTCAAAATTTTCGCAGATTATTTCGCTTCTTTTACAAGCGACAATTACAGAGATATTTGTTACCAGTACGGCTATAAAAGGTCCAACATTGGTGCAAATGATATGCGCAATATTGTAGATATCTTTCAGTAAATCGGAATGTGGATAAATTCGGTCGACAATATGCACAAACTTAACGTCACTTGTGATTGGGGTCTCATGTTCAAAAGGATCGATTTCTTCATAATCGTATTGAAGAAAAAGAGGAAAATTGAAGATAAATGCAGCCAAGTAGATGGACACGATAGCACAGATGACACTCCTGCAGCGAAGGTAGAAGCGGGATTTGAGAGGCCAGCAAACGGCCAAATACCTGAGAATGGAGACTAGAACTACCATCCAAGCACTAACGGTGAGGAAGGTGGACACAAGACCTGGGCCAAACAGCGTGTAGTAAAGCATAATGTCGCTCCGTTTGTAAGTTCTTTTGGAGTAGATAAGAGGAAGGGTTGAAAGGCAAATGCAGAAATCGGCTATCGCTAGACCTAGGAGGTTGAATCGTGCTGAGCGCTCTCCTCCGCCTACGGGATGCGATCCTCGAAGTTGAGTGAGGACGATGACAATCATGCAGTTTGTCACTAGTCCTAGACAGGCAACGGCCGTCAAAAGAATCTTCACCACGTTTTTTGAGGTGTCGAAAGAGACTCCAGCAGGTTCCGGCGAGGTATCATTGCTGGTGAAATCCACGGAAAAATTTAATGATCCTGATATTGGCACCGCTATTATATCCTCCTGGAAACGTGAAAAAATATTTAAAGTTTATTAGGCAGGGTGGACTATAAGCTTAAAGGCATTCTCTATCCCATCTAGAAATAGACTATCTTTAAAAGTGATTTGGATAGAATAAATGGTGCTTATAAGTAAAAAGCTTTTGTTTTCTTGATTGAAGTATGTATTTAAAAATTAGCTGTGGGATTTACCGTTGTGTGAGTGTAAATAGCTAATCCCTAGCTCATAAGAACTAATTGAAAGCTTTTGATCCGGATTTTAAGGTATTTTGGTCGGTGCACTGAACGCAAACCAGAGGAGTATGAGTAAAGAAAATGCTCGATTTTATACAAGGATGCTATGTGCAGCCTAATGCATCAGCAGTATTAAAATTGAAAACAAAACTATAACCCTTAAAATGCCCAATTTACTGCAGCTTTATTTGAGGATGGTTGCATGAGCATTTAAAAAGATAAACGGAAACAGTCGAGTTTCATTGCCTCCTCCCCATCACAATTTCAGGCATTTGTAATGGAACGACAGGGAAGTAATTAAGTAGAGGCAGCATAAAATTTATATTACAAAATTACTATCTGTCGCGTTACACGGTTCAAGAAAATTTAATTACTACAACATTAAGTCTCATATAGTGTAAAGGTCAAACAATAGCGGTCATTGTTTTGGACTGAGTACTTTGAAAAAAGTGGGAAGTGCGATGATCTGAATTTTGTCAACCAAAATTTTAGTGTTTGGTGCCGGAACAGCAGTAGGTTGGCTTGATAGAACAGCTTTTGCTAGAATAGAAATAGAGCATACTTTGAAAGTCCAAAATGTCCAAAATGTCCAAATGTCCAAATTTTCTAACCACCTTTCATTTATCGTATAATTATACCAACCACAAGAACAACAAGCCAAATAACTAAAGGACCCCTTTTGCATTTCTTATTAGAAGAACTCCATCTCTTATCCCAATACCCCTAATTATGCACGCAAACCTATTTAAATCTCAAAAAATTGAGGCGGACTCACAAACAAAATGCTTGCATAGAGGAGGAAAATGTGTGGGTTGCACAAGGTGAGATCTCATGCTTTGGGAACAGTAGGAAGATGTCGACTATTAATTCAGAATTTCAATGTCAGGCCTTAAGAGGTCGGAAACTATGGCAATTCCTTTTGATTCGTCTGACATTTTGTGAGAATCAACTTAGCATTTCCTAAAGCAAGAGTCACAGGAGGCACAACATCTACTTCTGTCTAAGGTGGCTTCATTTTTCGAAATGATTAATTGCTTTATTTAAAGCAACCGGGTACACGAATACGCATAGCACCCTGAGACTTCTCAAGAGACAAAATAAGACAAATCACTGGGACTGAATGTGCACTAATGACATGCAGAATGGTCTAAGACTATTGGCATGCCCTCCAGACCAAGCCGCCCAGCGAAAGCACAGTCAAAGGAGCCTTACAAGTGTCATCACCTAAACCGAGGGTTAAAAAGTAGTGCTGCAATGATACCATTTTCTTTTTAAAAGCGGCAAAATGAAAAAATGTCATGAAGCTCATTTACTGTCCACGTGTTTATGCTGACCCTTAAATCAAAGAAGTATTAGCAATTTTCGCCCGAATACTAAACCAACCATCGTGCACAGAATTGGGTTTAAAAAGTCATTTCATTGGGAAAACTAATAGTGAGATCTTGGGGCAGCCATTCATTTGCCAAATCCATGTTTCTAAATGCAAGTGAAGAAGCTGTGAGGTTAAAATGACCGAAGGCTTTTAAGAAAGGTAGTAGAATACTATTAATTTAGATGCGGTCGTTGGTTATGTTTGCGAGTAAAGTATAACCAAAATGAAAACCGCGTTTAAATGCTGCATAGTTTGAAATTTTGCTGAGTGCGAATGTCTCAAACGCAGGGTTTTTGCACCACGCGATTGTCTTTCAATAGGACTCACCTGCGGATTTAAAATTACCTAGAATGTAATATCTGTAGAAGGCCTTCATCATTGTCAACAACAACAAGTAGCTAGTTTGAACTAGTTTGAAAAATAAAAGTGAATTCCTTGTGGTTATATTTTGACAAGATTCAGAATCGCTAGCTTTTGGCAGATTATATGTCGGAATTTAGTTGAATCAAAGTCACTACCAATAAAGACATTAGTGAATATGACACATTTACGTCCATATATCCCAAAATAATAAAATTATGCACAATTTTTATTGGTTAGAATAAAACTTTTTGCAGAATAAATGCATGGCAGGTTTCCAAACTTAAATATAACGAAAAAGCTTTGACCTATCTAATGTTATGCTTTCTATGGAGCAGATTTTAAGAACATCCTCAAGCACAGTTAAGTAGGAAACCTACCAAAGGCATTATTGTAAATTAACATAGTTTGGAAGCATCTGAGTTGACTTATGGTTGTTGGTGTGACGGAAAATTAAATTGCGGTGCCTTCGATAGCCAGGATGGGAAAATTGATTGGTCCACTTGGATGTAATTTCACACTGGTTAGGAGAAGTAGACGAGACCAATGGAGTGCCTCCTCGAATTGACCAATGATGGAGTCAAGGTGAAACTGGCTAAGCAGACCTTCGTGTATAGCAATCGGGCATCAGTTTGGAGGTGGAGTTGATATTAAACTTCTCAGGCTTGATATTAAAAGGCTTATTTAGTTTCAAAAACAACCCACAATCTGGGTTAGGAAATTTACTGTTTGGAAAAGAAAGGAAGGCACTTTGCAGAATTTTTAAAGAGGAAGTGACGTCACCTTCAAAATTATCAATTTACGCCATATTAATTCGCAAACTTTTTGGCAATTTTTGGTTGATATGCATCAGGTAATCGCACGCACCTTAATTTGCATAGACCAAGGTAATCCAAGAACTTATAATAATTTGAATTTTTACTCTATATATTTTTTTACTACTTTCTTCTCAAGAAGGGTCAGCCAAATGTTAGGATTCAGACAGTACGAAATGCTGCTGTCACGGTTCTTTCGAGTCTATTTTGTTTATTTTTGCATATAGCGGTAGTTCTCTGCAGAGGCAAATTACTAGATTAATTGCCAGATGTGGATTCCTTCCAAGCCAAAACCTTAAGTAATCACCAGTGTGCTCCGCTTGTGTGTGCACCATGTGGCTGACATTATCACAAGTTCATATCTAATACCCCAAAGCTGTTAGAGTGTGGTAATTTTACAGCGTCTGCTAAAAGCCTTTAAGGGATGGTGTGTGTGTGCGTGTGTGTGTACGTGGGTTTAAAAATGATTAATTCACAGCCATAATCTAATTTGAGCAAAAAGCCTAAAATCTTGCTTTTTCTTTTGTGAGGACGTTAACGATAATGTATTTTTATGCAAAGGTCAAAAATTCCAAAGTAGATTTACCTTTTGCAGTTTTCCGTACCAAGTTCTGGTAGTTGTGCATTAAATAGACTTAAAACAACTGTAAGCCGCGGTCACACGGGGCAAGTAATGTTCGTTCGAAACCAGTAAAATTCCCCAGTTTATTACACAAGCAATAAACTCTTCCGTCTCGCAGCATTTTAATACTGAGAATGTGATTCACGGTAACGTAGACTACCAATTGAATTTGCTAAGCCACGGGGCATAGGATTCTAGTCATCTGTTCTGCCACAAAAGTCAAACTTGGTCAAGTAAAAGAATATATATATGCCTTTTTAATGTTCATAATTTTACCTATATGTCTAATGAAATTATAATGCTGAGACAAATATACTGCCGAAGAGTAGAGTAAGGAGGCCCAAAGTCCAAGCCACCGAGGGAAAGCACAATGACGGTCTTAAAAGCCCATGCAGTTAAAAATAGAGGCAAAACAAATAGTTGAAACACTGCGTAGTCTCACATTCCATTTAAGCTTTGACTTCAGTGGTCTCCCTATTCTACCTACCGCGACAGCTATCGCAAAGTAGTCAGTGCTGTTAGGAAGGCGTCCCAAAACCACTGAGCCAGTCATTGGATTTGCGTGCAAGAGAGAAGGTGCTTGACCGCAACCTTACTGACTCAACTAAACAAATCCACCGGTTTTAAAGTTTTGCTCAGCATGAACATGTACTGACAACTCGAACGATCAGCCCATTCCTAAGAACACTGGTCCAAAAACAGAGACATCTAATAAATAACAGAGCCTAGAATACCTTCCTGAGGCAAAATTCTGCGCATTTTCTGCTCCTTGGCACCTTGTGTTTAGATTTAGCGCAACCTGACCAGGAAGCACCTAGCTTGTAGATAAAAGAAGGAAGCACTGCTTATTTGCTCTCTTGATCCTTTCTTATAGGCATTTTAGACAATTCCGTCGTAAAATTATGTTAATGTGTGATAGCTGCAGTTGCCGTTGAAAGCAGCATCCCTGCTAAAAATGGGAGCAAAAAAATTTGTTAAAGATTGACAACATTTTTATTCCTCTGTTAGGAGTCGTTATGGATTCTCAAATTCCTAGCACGTGTCCTTCTATGTTGGGTCGAGGTTTGGCATTTTGCAATAAAAACTAAAGTAGCTGTCTTTTAACAAGAAATTGTTTTATTTCAATTTCATCAGTTCAGCGTCTCTATTCTTTTTTAAGGTCCAAAAAACTCACATTACCAAAGACAAAAGTGTTTTGGCGGCGCACAGAACCATATCACCCAGCAGCAGTACAGATAGCGGAGCTTTCGGTTCTACGGAACAAAAACTGGGCAGTAAACATATAATTTAATTATTTCAGCAAATATTTTATTTTTTTAAAATGAAGTTGACTTTGGAGTCATGCTTGGTACATTAACTGGCTATGGAGAGCGGTTTAAGTTTACTACCATAATGCGATTAATTAATGCTATAAAGCTTCGAGGGTGCCATCATCTGCTGACTGAATTTCATTCATTAAAAGCAGAAGAAGAAATTTCGAAATATTTCCCCTTACAATCACACAAAATAAGTGTATTAATAAGCGGAGCGGGATTTAAGGGCTTACGAAATTTACATTTTGCCCATCTAGGCTACTGCCCGTGACAGAGTAAATTAGTGTCACTGCCTTAAAACTCATGAAGAATTTGTTATTTCTCGCTACAAATTTACTCACCAAATGAGTAATAATACCTAAAGTTTTAAGTATTTTTCATAGTTTAGACTTCAAAACTTAACATAAAATGCCATATTATTGCTTGGCTTTAGCCCAGAATGTCCGAAGAATTTTCGCTATTCATCATTCCTGCAACATGTGTTGACACCAAAAAACTATCCAAACACGCGGCATAGTTTCTTGGTGGCGGCAGCGAAAATACACCCGTGATTTCGAAAATTTTAACTTAGCTATTTAATTTCTTTACCAAACATTGTTAGCAGCCTAATTGGCATACAGATCAGAGCTCTGATCCACACAAGTCTAAATAACCAATCAGGGCCAATTTTACCACCATATAAGTAAACTTTATTAAAACCATTTTCATAATTTTTCCGTGAATCGAAATCCTTCTGCGAGTTAAAGTGTGTTACCTCTAATAACAGCATGCAAGCAGCTGCTTTTTTGATAAAACTTGCATCGAAATTTTGAAATTTAAGGACACAAAGGCGCTAAATTATATTATGGCTTAATGGAGATCTGTTTAAAAACTGAGCAAATAAAACCTATATTCTTCCATGAGGAATAAACAGGCGATTGGTGATGGATGCAAATACGTTTACGATTATGCCGTACATCGCTTGCCTGTTTAGGGCTAAGTTTTTTGGTTACTCTGGCACCTAAGGCTCCGCCTTTGTACTTCCGCTAGGCGGTATGGCCTTTGAGCCATGGTAGCAGCTTCTCATCTATTCTGTACGTTAGCAAGCCATTTTCTGCCATAGTGTGATGACTACTTCCGACTTCAGTTCAGGTATGAGATATTGCATTGGTGTTAATGGAAAGCAAAACCCAATCGCAAAGGACGAACGATTTTGATTCGCGTTACTGAAATTTAAACATTAACGTGACTGAAGAAGAGCATTTGCTACAAATGAGAGGCTTTGTGATAAACCCTAACAGAAGTGCTTATAATGACATTTTTCATTGTCAGTTACCTTGTACTGTGGTCTGTGGAAACTCTAATAACGTCTAAAGCAGCACTAATCGTGAATCATTTATGAAAGTTAGCTGCGAGGTTGCTTACATGCCTGTTTAGTTATCTCAATTAAACCAGCACGGGCTACCTCACTCATCTTTCTACTAGCTGAATAGAACCCAAATATACAAATGGTCGAGTACAACTTAAGTGAGAACAAAGCGGCCGTGTGGATTGGGAACAAAATTTAACCTTCTTTTATTAAGAAACTACTTCAAGGCCAGTATTCCTAAGGCTAGCAATAAACACACAAAATGCCTCTTACAGTTCTCCTTCCCTCAGTGCAATCCATGAACAGGGCAACAGTCTAGATCAAGTGGAGTTATCAAGAAGGAACTCTAAAACTGCAATCAAATGTTTTCCGAACTGAAGGTATGATTCATTTACTGCACCGGCTACACTTTGATATCAGGCTAAGGCTAACTCAGTGAACAACGCTTAATTGGTGTAGAGGACTATGTAACGCT
This sequence comes from Taenia crassiceps, assembly GCA_023375655.1. Lineage (NCBI taxonomy): Eukaryota > Metazoa > Platyhelminthes > Cestoda > Cyclophyllidea > Taeniidae > Taenia > Taenia crassiceps. The sequence continues at coordinate 531,311 of JAKROA010000004.1, read as the reverse complement.
TTTGTAATTCGGGTAACTCTCCGTTTTGGTAATAAAACGCTTAAACTCCCGACAGTGCACTTTCTCTGGACAACATAGCCTGCGGACCATACCAGTAGGCGGCCATTCCTTCCGTATGTAGGCAATTAATCTTCTGTCGTTGTGCTTTGAACGTGGAATAGGTTCGAGACGCTATAATAATCCTGTTTTTTAACTTAACAAAATTTTAACACTATACGTGCTAATTTCATTCCATGGAGAGGGAAAGAGGCCAGTTTATGTCGTTATTAAACTATGCTCCCAAAAAATATCTATCGGTTAAAAACGCACTATCCACATTGTGTCACATGTAATACAGTCTCACAGATTTTATCGAAACACACGATGTTAGCATTAAAAGAGGCATAAAAATTTTTACATTGTGCCACAAATGCAATTGTCAATGCACATATTTTAACAAATAGAGTACTTAATACTGAAAGCACCATTGCCGTCCCATTAGCTTTGCTGAAGGTTATCAGTGCCGCCTTTATTAAATCTACAAGCCTAAACTAAATCTTACCAAAGCTCAACTAGCTTTTTTCCTAGCAAAAGCTGTTTGAAAATGTGCTCGACGCAAATTTATGAGCCAAACTTTTAGAGGCATTCTACTATTAATCGTATCATGACGCCCCAAGTAATTCCTAAAGATGAAAGAAATCATACTGGTAGGGGAGAGTATGAAGCGCCGCCATACAGAACGACCGGGTGGCTGCTGACATAGCTCGCAAGCCAGGCCACCCAGGAGAAGAAGGGTAGTTGAGTCATGGATACCTGAGAAACCGCCGTGAAGGGCTAAACAAAGCATTACTGTGCTGCAGCCCCTAGCGCAAGTCATTTACTTCCTATTCGGTAACATTTTACAAGGAATTGTAACTGTATTGCATGCGATTCAGGGAAGATACATAAGATTCGGATGTGTCTGGAGTGCTTCGGCAAATTTGCGTTGTTTATAAAGGAATTTGTGGCAAGAAGCACTTGGGACTTTTAAGTCAATATGTACTTATGATGAATAATAAAACAAAATATTCCTAGAGAAGGTAGTTGATATCTCCTCCTATACTGTCGCCTATTATCAACGTCTTGACATTCCAAAGCCACATTTTATGGATATCACCTAGAAGGTCCATCTGCTTTACTTCTCATCATTAATATTAGCACGCATTAGTCTACTTTATAAAACTTTTAAAATGAGAAGTGAGGTGGAGAGGTTTGCGAGGTGGACTAAATTAAGTCACGATGTCTTCTTGGGTACATAAAGTCAACTCTTGGTGAGAAAGGCTTCCAAAGTAGTCGGCGAAATGGGTAGGAAAACGCTGTTAGAAGCGTCGTATATGTAATTAGAAAAATGGATTCCCAACCACTCATACGAAAAGTGTGTAAAGGTTTGCTAAAGTGCCTTAAAATGAAGACCCTGAGCAAATTTTGCACAACCATATTCAATTGAGAGGCTTTGGAAAGAGAAGTTAGTGCTAGAATAGTTTTACTAACCAAAAAGTTATGCATTTATTGTAGTTGGATGCAAGTCATTGGCAATTTCAGAATTTTACGCGCCATAAATCCACTATTTGCGGCAAAGTGGGCTTTAATAGGACGAGCTTTGATACAACGGGTAGGTCTTGAAGCTCAAAGAAGTTAAAACAAAAGAGGAAGTTTTTTATTGCCAAAGATGGAAGGAAAAGGAGCTGCCGGCGTGACTCGGAGGTCAAAGCGATTACTTGACTTACGCAGTAAAAAAAACAACCAATTTATTACGCGCTTCCCTTTTCTTCCATATCTCGCACCCAAAACTTCTCTTAATGGGCACTTTAAAATAAATAACCACGAGTTCCCTTGCATTGGAGAACAAATGTAAATGCAATGTCACTAATATGCCAATAACAGCTTCGATGTATTTAAAGTCTTGTCTTTTATGGGAATTCTTTTAGGTGGAGGGGGAAGTTATTTATCTGGCAGATGCCTATCGCCAGTCATTGGAAAACTGGCCTAACGACGGAGTTATTAAAAAAAGAGGCAAAGTCTAAAGTGATTTTTAGAGATCAACTTTTGCGACCATTCCTCCTCTCCATCTTTACTCACTTTAATGCTGTCCAGTCATAATTATCCAATTCCTATGCAGCTAGTGTAGGCGGGCTGGAAATAGACGCATTCGTATCCTTGACGTATATGCACAATTATTGTATACATGATTCAGAGCTTGTGTCGCATCACTTGTTACTATTATTCCTGCTGCAAAGGAACTGGGCTTAGTGCCGAAGCTAAAAGCTATATTCAACCATTCCTGTAGGGGTCGTCGCAATCTACTTCGTCCGCAGTATCTGTGATTCGTCCATCAAACATAGCAATCAGAGTCGTTGTCATTCATGAACGGGATTACTTTACACTGCCACAAATATAAGGCCCTGAGAGCATTTCAAAATTAAGGGTCATAATCATACTACGGCAGAATGTGATTTACAATGTACGGAACGGCCAAAGGGGCGCTGGCATGACTCGTGGGTCATGTCACTTAGTGGAGGTAAAGTGACGGTGTCTTAAAGTTGGACGTCCATGCAAAGTGTGGTGCACAAGCACTTATGCTATATGACAATTTTTTAGAGTATAGAATCATTTTCTAATCACTTGATGCCAAATACACAACTACTCAGGTTATAATGACGAAATTAATACCACGTGAAAATGATGTAAAAGATTTAAGCTAAAGGTAATAAAACCACCGATTATCGGAACTGATAATTTTATGCGACTTTAAGAATTACTGCAACCACGGAAACAGTTCACTATGGCTCCACAATTTTATTGTCGTCGTGGGATTTCAAAGAGGCAGGGATATGGGAATTTAAAGCGAAACTTTTGACTAATTGCGTCAAAATTTGTTGCACACTTTCGAAGATAATATAAAGAAAATTAGTTGTTTTTAGCTTTTTCCTTTTGCTCAAAATCCTGAATTCGCTAAGATGCTTCATGTTAATTAGAAGATTAAAGGCTACTTTTATTACCGTAAGGAAAAGGGCCTTGGTAGGGGCTATTTACTAATTCCTGACCTTAGTTAGTGAGGGAATGCGAAAATAAAAGAGTAGAATCATTTATATTTAATTTGGATACCAGCTAAGTTGAGGAGAATGCCATATCTTCCTGCCATCTCTTTGATGTTTAGTACTTTGCATAAGAGTTAAATCGGGAGGTGCAGATCGGTTCACGTACAAGGACCCCAATTCTGAAGGGCACCATGAACTCCGATTGATGGGAATAGCACTTCCAACACTTCTTGTAACGTCAAAATTGCCATGGAAAAAAGCGTTGAAACAGCAGCCATTTAAAGTAAGGCAAGGAGAAAGTGATTAAAATATAACTAGTGGTAAAAGGCGCTCTTTAATTTTTAGAGCAGAAGCATTTTTTAAAGAATGCATACAATTAGATTTATGTGCTGATTTATGTGCTTACTCTGAAAACTGAGCAACCCCTCAGTACCAAAGCAAGTTTTAAGGCAAATGAATTTGTTTCTTTCAAAATGTTTATATTATGACTTGATTTTCATACCTGTGTATTGGAAGGCTGCATACGAGGTGACAGATTTAATTATTAGGAGGGAGCAGGATGACTGGCTTCTTCATTGGTAAGCCCAAAATTAATAACACCTTGTTATTTTAAACAAAATTTGTGTAAACTCTTCCATAATTTGCCCGTTTTACGGGCATCCAAAGCTTTGCATTTGTAAATCTGCCGAGCGATATGACCTCCGAACAGTGTTGGTAAAACCTTAGCCCCATTGACGTAACCAATTCATATTCCGTCCAAGTGCAAAGGATTGTTAGGTTTTTGGAGAACTCAGCGACCTGCTGTTGTGGCAGCAGTAAGCAAAGCCGATCCAAAGGTTCATCGGTTCTGGTCTTCACTACAATATGCTAAACCTTGACGCATGGAAGAAGTGCACATGACGTGGATGGCGTAATCAGTAAAGAACACTAACAAAAGAGCCGATTTGAATTTGGCCTTTAAAATTATAACATTTCTGTGTTATATAGGGGTACTATTAACAAGTGAAAGGGCGCCAGTCTTATGGCATCTGGAAGATTTGGTACAAAGATTTCTACCCAAAAGACGCTAGCCAAGTGAACACGTGAAGCCAGGGCAGGTATGCATGGGCATTACCGATGCAAGGACATAGCGAGAAGGAAAAAAAACACAAGGCTCTATCTCCATAAAAGTGTTATAAACGCCGCACCTTATACATTAAATATACCGCCAGACAAAAGTTTTTGCGGCTGACGATAGGTCTGCAGGGGAGTCAGCCAGGTTCCATTCCTTCAATACAATTTTTAAAGGGGAAGAAAGTCTTTATTCTACTGGGATTGCTAAGAGGAGTCAGTAGTATGTGAGTGCTTCTCTTATGACACTGACAACACTGTAATGGTTGAAGTCGACGTATATTTTGCTTTGCCTTTTCACTTACATCTTCATTTTGGTTACGTAGGCACTTAAAGTGCCGTGACTTATTCCACTGTTGAAAGGAGTGGTCTCAGATCTGCGCTAATTGACTCTCCTTCCATAGCTTTCTTTAAGTCGGCAGCACACACTTTATTAATACCTAAAAGTGACTTGGTTTACCACAGTAATGCAGAGATGATGCAAGGACACAGTGATCACCCAGTTGTGCTCTGGAACCATTCCAATAAAATTTCAATAAACCATAGCCTAAAACACTTGCTTTAAATTAGCAAGTACAGTAACTAAATAAAAATGTTTCTGTTAAGGGACTTTAGTTGCAATGCACTTAATTGTAATGGTAAATTAGACACCTCTCTATGGGAAAAAGGTGGTTTAATTAAGGTTGCTTGAATAAAAGGAGGATTAGTTTGTCCTCAAAGGTATTTACTTATTCCTATATAGGCAGCATTTTCTAAGCTTATGGACATATCAGAAACATCAAACAAAGAGGTTTATAGACTTTTGAAGGATATTACGTCGACTTCTCAACAACAGTTTTCCGAGGAGGGAGTTACTTTTCATCCTCTCATAAATTTCTGCGTGTTCTAAGCTTTTGAAGTTATGCGGAAAGTCGCAAATACTAAAAGTACACTTAAATGCAAATCCAACCAATGGAAGCGATTGGGTCATTTGGGAATTCAAACTCCATTCCTTTTGGAAAGATACATTGCATAACTTACTCTTGACAGCGTTGTAAAGCTTAAATTGCTGGTTCAACGTTCCGTATAGGTTACGCGAGCTGTCACAGTACAGTCATCATGCTTCTGCTGGATGGCAAGTCTTCAGGGCTATGCCTGTTGCTTCGACTCTTTTGCATGTCAACAACACATTTGCTTCCATTATTTTTAGCACTATTTGCCGAAGGAAAGTCTTGATGCGCAACAGTTTAAGTCTAAATTCAAATGACAAATCCAAAGTGGAGTTGTGTGGTTATAATAAAAGGTGTAACGTTGCACAAGCTTTGATCTCATAAGTCGTTCTACCCACGAATCAGTCAATCTCTGGCAATGAATAGCGCTACAGTGAATTTCTGCAAACTGTCTGTCAAGCTACCGACCATCCTCTTAGCAACGATTAGAAGCAATGAAATACGCCTAATTATTGCCTAAATAGACGAGAACAATTTGAGTTGATGTGAATTATTGAAGCTTCTGAGCTTGTGAAAAAGCAAAGTTGCTACTTATTGGTTTGCAATGTTGTAGATATACTTATAGCGATAACATGCGGGGACTTGAAAAACATCCGTAAACAACAATGGAGCACAGTGCCAGCAGTTCAGTTTGGTCATTTTAGACGCGATTTTGGGGGAGGCTACTTTTTCGTCCAAAATGCAGGCTAAAATGCAAAAGCAGTAGCGCAAAGTTTTTTTATGGTGTAAGTCAAAGTGCAAGTGTAACATTTGCTTTTTGATTAGTATACATCTTTTAGTGGTATTAGTAAACTGCGGTGTTCTCTGAAATCCTATTTTCCAATATTGTTGCAAATGAGCTGCTTCGTAGTAGGTATATTCAACTCAACAAGGCGCTAGGTGAAAAAAAAGGAAAAAAGGCAAATATAATCTTGCGTCTAGATTGCACTACTGTAGCCCTGATCTCTACCTTATCTAATAGACAAATAGATGTCTTTAATGCATTTCGTCCGTTTGGACCAGAACACCAAAGCGTGTGACCAGACTAGTAAACCTCTAATGTGGTCCTGGTAACATCACACCTCTCCAGCATGCCACTTATGTGACACAGACTTCAATAAATCCAGCCGCTTTGCTGTTGTACTCACTTGTAATAATTAATGAATCTCTTGTTTTTCTTGTCAAAGCCCACATTAACTGGCATTTGCTTCCACCACTGAACCAGTGCTGAACGATTTGTGGCTACTTCAGGTGCAAAATAAACGAAAACAAAAAACAGGATAAGATTTATAATATTCTGAGTGTTTTAGAAAGTCGATTAAACAGTTATCGAAATTATTACATTACAACGAGGGCTTAGGAGCATGCTACTCATTTAATTAAGGCCACTTTAAGTAGTATATTGATTGGGCCATTTTGCATAGCTCCACTGTTTACAGAAAGTTACCCTGTCTGTGCCTAATCTTAGTATGAAGCCAAGTTATTGCAGTAAACCAAACTTTTGAAGATTACCATCAGTACTCATGACCTGCAAATCAGTACTGAACTCAAGACTAACACTTTCAAGTTCAACTCCCTGATGTGTGACCCTTTTGGCCCCATTTATCCTTAAGAAAGCATATGTTTTAATATGAATAAACGTGCTCTATTTGCTCACCCTCCTCCCTCCCAAAAAGTATGCGAAATTCCCATTCTCTCCAATGCAATGTGATCGTTTTGTAGATATACCAGAAGAGTATTTTTAAAGGGCGCACTACGAGGAAAATAATTATAATCAGTGAAGAGTTATCTAATGGTGCAATGAAGGAAGAAAGTCTGAAACACTAATTTCAGAATTTTTTAAATTGCTCGTAAAATTTATTGTTTCTTTTAATTAAGGCGATTGATAATGTTATCATTCCTGTTGAAATGATGCAAAGTGGTAGGTTGTAAATTTGACCCTACTGCTGCATTTTATTTTACCGAATTTATAAAGAAATTTCATTTGTTAGACTGATCAGAACTTAATGCTTACAACTTCGTACTCAAATGTTTTGGGCACTCTTGTCCATCTTTTAAAAATAGTGGGCCGAATAAAAGCGGTAAGTGACCATATTTATTTCGTCTTTGCTTTAATATAAATATACATTTGCAGATTATTTTTAAACTGGAAGTAGACACAGTGTGAAACTTGTAAAAATTCATATAAGCAGGACAATAGTCCCACTCTCCTTTGCCTACAGGATGAGGCAAACCTGTGGGCATTTGGTGAAGTTTACGATTACACTTCCGGTGCGCACAGAACTATAAGAATGGCACCGGATCTACGATATAGATTGTAGTGCGGTACTACGGATGCCTGCTTAAACCATTGTGCTCGTCTCCCAAGCCATTAAGTCTGCAGCTTTGTGCTCTCGCAGGACGGCATAGTCCCTGGACAACGCTAGTAACAGCCCAAGTCCTCTTGCTTCTCGCCGGTACATATACATTTTGCTGAATATGATAATAATGCCTGACATTAAAATGGTGGCAGCGGAAGGCAAATCTAATCCAAAAGTATATCCGCACTGACATCAATTTCTGGATGCCAAACTCAAAGGAAGTATAAGAACTGACGTCCGACTTTGGCAGCTTCCATGGCATTGTGTTAGATAAGAGAATCACGAGTAGAAAACCGTCTCAAAAGTTCGTTACAGAGCTCAATGCAAAACCTGTGTAAAGATGCTAATTTGGTAAAAGCAAACTTTTCTTTCATCCCTCTACTAGATAAATAGGGTAGTACCAAAGCGGGAGCAAAGTAGGGAGGAGGAGTGGTAAAACAGCCTCATTCCCAAAAAAACTATAATAAATTTCGTCTCTTATCCAACAACTCCGCTGGTGGGCCAATGTTTTCGGACTAGTGATGAAATTCTGTGTGAGAAGATTAATCCTTCTTCACCTAAAATGGTGTTCAAACAAAAAAACTCCAAATCCTGCAGAAATGGTAAGGGTGAAGACTGATGTTGTAGTCGGATCTTCTCGACTGCAAGTGGATTCGTGCTTGACTTCGTCGTGATGACTAAAAACGATTTTGACTATGCGAGGCACTCAAATTGCGAAGCGGCTTGCGTAATACTTCGGCTGTTTTTTTGACACTTCGTTTTGATTTTAGAACACTTTTGGTTTTGCAACTGTGCTCCTACTGGGTGCACCATCAAGTAGCAGCTCAACCCTCCTGTTCATCGACTATGCATATTCCATGGAAGTCTAGATCTTTTAGAGTCTAACTTGTCAACAGTATCTAATTTGACTGATGAATATAACTTCCAACATAATAGGTGGTATTGGTTAAGTCTCAAGCCGGCTGTGCTGGGTTCTAGTGAGAGTGCCTGGCATGGACACTAATGGACACCAACCGGACAGCGCTTTTACGCATTACTTATGTATCTGAGCACCATGTTCGACGTTCACTCTTTGTTACTTCCGCAAACTTATATCTTAATTAGACTAGGAAGACACTACTAGAGCACTTCACACTCATATATTTTTACTGTGGTGCATATATGCGTCTTTAATTTTAATAAATTTAAAACCTTAAGTCTAACGCAGGAATTAAATTTATGTTTTCCAAGCCCAATACCAACATTTGCTTATTCGTTGCATACAAGCATTCATTTATTCAGTCTCGTTGTTTTACTTATCATTTATGCTGATAAGTATAATGTGGGTAGTAATGATCATTTTGTAGATTTGCTTTATTCTAGAGCTCCTTCTTTGCTAAATAGCCCTGCTTTTAGTCCAGTGATCCTACGACCAGCAATTGATACAATAGATGGTCGCATCGTTTCCTAAACGCGATTAGGATTCAGGTCCTTTGGAATTGCCAAGATGGGTATGTAACGCCGCATTTCTATAGCTACTCACTTGCCTGAAACTTTAATGTTTGGTAGTGTTAGTCCATTCGTGTTATTCTTACAGCATCGACCGCGTTATGATGGCCGACGTCGGAGTTAACAGCGGGAAGGACTGGTACAGGGGCTTCAAAAGAAGGTGGATGAGGCTGTATAGCACTCAGACTGTATGTGTGACCTCCGGCTTTCGGTTGTACGGCACTTAAAACCTTCGACCGCAATACCATTGGGAAACAGGTCCAAAAAGCCATGCAAGTCCTCTTCCAGACCTTCTGTACGTTAGCAATGCATTTTTTCCTAAGTTTATGAGAGCATTTCCTTCTTTTGCTTAACAAAGCAAATAATAGGCCACAACTTTGTGAAATGTTTTTCAAAAAGGCAACACTGTTCTGATTTCTATATTGGTTGAAAAGTGATGGACTTTGTGCAAGTCAGAAAATTCTTTGAGACAAAGTAGCGGTCCTTATTAGTAACCTAACATTAACGCACTTTTCCATAAACACACCGCGGTGGAAAGAAAACCGAACAGTGAACCAATGAGTTATTTGGGCACGAATAAAGTATTTTCTGAGGCTTACCCTAATTTATCCTATTTGAACAAAACTGATTTGATAATACAGTTCACTACACTTTAGAATGCGAAGAATAGAAAAATTATGCCAAAATTTTTGTGAGCTGTCTTTCAAGGCTCGTGGTCGTCGGACCGTAGGCGATAAAAGGTACCAACAAGAGGTAGCTATTAAAAAAGCTTCCGCTTTTAGATTATAGCACACTATTTCCAAATTCGTTGGTAAATTGGCACCATAATGCTGCTGCATGCATAAAAGAGGACAGAAAGAGTTAAAAGTAAGGTTCTATTAAGAGATAAGGGCGGCTTTTTCCAATCCCATGTAAAAATTTCGGTGATCTGAGCGATGTCCCAAAAGGTTTATGCAGTGCCTACACCTTCCAAACAAAGGAAATGGGAATCGCATTTGTTTAAGTGAAGTGTAAAGCAAAATTCTATTATGTTCAGAAGCGATTTTATTTTCTTTTGAAACACAAAATACTTCATTGCATCACATTAAGGCATCCTTGGACAGGATGTTCACAAAACACGAAAAAGCACCGAGACCTATCAAAGCTGTCTTTGCCAGAACAATTGGACTTTATCAGAAGTTATTGCGAACTTATGGCCAATTTACAACATGAAGCTAGGATTTCATGAATATTGCGTGCTAATAATATTGTTGCAATTTTGTTTTGTGTGGTCTTTAATGGGTCGAATGAAGAAGCCTTGATGGATGCACATTTCCCCATAAATTCTGCAATTCATAAAACTCTGTTGATAAAAATGGTGGATGCTGCAAAAACAACAAAAATTTGCAAGTAGGTGGCGATAGTAGGCCATATTGTGAGTCCAGGCTTAAAAAACTAATTATCCTGTGAGAAACGTTTGCACCTTCAAATGAGAATCGGTTGTTTTCAGTGTGAACGGGTTTCGCACAATCCATGCCTCAAATGACTAATTCAAATTTACTGACTAAGCGATCATCGCATGTAGAAAATAACCCGTAGTACAATGCCGTATTACATTAAAGCACTGAAGGTAAGCAAACTCACTGTTTTTTAATTCGTTTGATACTTTTTTTCTAGATTTACATTAACAGGGCATGAAATGTGCCAAGCTGAGGAACTATTGCCATGGCCTAAAGGCAACCAGATTATGGTTGCGGAGCTTTCTGTTCGGATTTAGGCAAACAATCGCGTGTTAAATTTGACTAACTTCTTATAAGCATCGTCATTGGTGCTCTCCTTGGTCAACTCTTTACATTAATCATCACGACTAAAGGCACATACAAACCGACTGCGCTAGCTAAGGAAACGATGGCCACCGTCACAAACTCCCTTGGCATTTCCTCTGAATCTGGGGTATCCTCCATTTAGAAAATTACTAGTCATTGCAAAAACACTAGCCTGTAAGCGGAACGACGTTTTCTTCTTTATGTCCTCAGCCATGTACATCTCGGCTCTATCTAGCTTGCAGAGTGATAAGGGAATTATTAAGTGCTCTTCAAATAAACAGCTTTGCATAGGCTCCGTTTAAAACACCGTAAAGAACTTCCCAGACAATTGACGACTTGTCCCTCTTTGCTCGCTGCTGGTATCTCTGCAGAACATAAGACCAAGGTAGTTTTGGAAGCTAAATGTCAATTTTAACTAGTCTGTCAGATGTCATCACCGACTCTCTCATACCCTGCCCATGGCCTTCTTTTATTAGGTTAAGGGCACATCGTTCCTTAATGTAAACCGGGCAGTTGATCATTCTTTCTTTACGCCACTTTTGTGGCAGCCTAAATATTCCTCGTGGGCGAATGAAGACATCACACCATGTTGATAATGTGCTGCCGATGCAAGAAAGGACTGGGTGGCTATTGGCATAACCCTGAGACCGGACTCCCAGTGGAGCTGCAAGTGCAGAGCCTTTAAGTGCCTGCAAATGCGAAGCAAACAATTAAACAAACAAAGCACTGCACTAAATTTATTCTTCAAAGTTTCGTTAGAACATGCAAATTTCGGTTTAGCCATGTTGCGATAAAAATAGACTGGTATATCAAAAATGCACCTTGAACATTAAAACTTTACCGCTATTATTGTAACATATAAAACAGGCACATTGTAACCCATTTCGTCAAGCATGAAATTTCATTGAATAGGCTCCGTAATTTTCTTCCAGGCAAACGTATGATGATATATTGGGATGGTAGGCCTTTAAAAAATGACTGTAAAGGTCAGTCTTAAAAAATTTATAACCCTAATGTGTGCAAAATGCATTTTTTTGGAAACATGGACATCTTTTCCTGGTTTATGAAACACACTACGCCTCAAAGTCACATCTGTATCAGACTTGCCATGTGACTCTGGGTTCCTCATTTTTATGGGTTAAATGGGACTTTCATTGCAACTATGTTTCAATAATCACAGCATCAAGATTCAAATCTATTTTTGGTATTTTTTGTTGGACTTTGCTAAAGCGGTTTTAGTAAGAGCCTCCGATTCGCAGCACGCTTGATTAGGTTTGACAATAATAAATGGCCACCAGTTGGAGGTGTTCGGGAGATTGGCATCGACTAAGGTATAATTTTATAAAACTGGAAATGTAGACAAACATATAACAGGTGCTGAATGACAAAGGTTCGATTCAAAAGCAATGTGGCTATAGGTCGTGATTCGAGTCCATTCGGATGGGCGACAATGCAATGCTCTCGCGATTAATGCACCGACTTAACTAAGCAAACAAGGTGTGACATTGCCACTTTTACCTCTTTAGTATAGCCCTTGGCCCTCACCTTTACCGTCTTTAAAATTAGTAATCAAAGCCTAGTCGATGCTGCATAAAAAATTCCTACGAGTCAGCCGTACCATCCATTGAATTTGCGTCCACCTAAGAGGATAGCTGGTTGTACCATTTATGATCCATCTTGACCATTTCACTGGAAGTAAAAACTTGTCTCTTTTTGCAACTCAGTTGAAGGAAGGGGGAATTTGCAGATCATTTGGTCTGTCCATCGGCAGTAGTTGGAACGCCGGTCTGCAAACAGTCATTTTACATTAAAAGGAGTTAGTTTCATGTGGGTGAGATTTCGCGTGTTCCCCAACGTTACATTTTTTCTCATTTATTTGCAACCTAGCCGCATCTTTTGTATTTCTATTAAGCTTATAGTGCAGTGAAGGAACTTTTAGGATATTTTATGTCCAGAATTGCATTGCTGGGTAAAAGCTTTCCAGAAACGCAGGGACTTAGGATGGATTTTAAGGCCAGTTTTCATCAAAAGTTCCTAAAAGTCCTCTGATCCACAGCTAATGTCCTTCATTTCTATTACCATGTAATTTAGTAGGAGGAATCGGAGTATTTATCCTTTGAGGTATCTTTCCCTTTCCCCTGACAGCAACAGGTCGCATCAAGAAGCCTTTTAAAATGCAAAACAGTATAAAGATAAAGCAAACTATGCATTACCGAAGGACGGATGTGCTCTGGACCTCTTGAAATGGCCCAAATGACTTTGCTGTTAGGTGGAGGCACAATGTCAGTGTCCTGCACCACCAAAATGAAAAGTCAAATGAACAATTAAACTACCACAGCACCTCACTCATTACCATTCATATACTAAGTCATGTCCAGAAGTCGTGCTTCCTAAGTCAAATCTGTTGCGTATAATCTAGTCTCACGATGGGCTGCGCTCCGGTGACTGCCGATGTTGGTTACGATAGAGAATCTCTCATCAAATCATAACTCAGTAGTAACTGGACTTATTGAAGCATTTCATGAAGAGAAGTTAAGGAAAGATATATGGTATGCAAGTATTAGAGTGTTCGTGGGCAACAACTTTTAAAAAAGGGGTGAGCGATTGATGTATCTTTTCCACTTGCCTACCACAAACACATAGTTCTTAAACTAGCTTGGGGTTATTCTGAGTATCAAGAAGCACAAGAGTATTTTTTCATTTACTTTATAAAATATGGGATCAAGAAGTAGTATAAAGTTGAATTATTTTGGAGTAAACACACACAAAGACTAATCCCAGCGAGGTTAACCATATGCCTGGTGTCTGACATGTGGCAAGTTAAAGCGCACCATATGGTCTTGCCAAGCTACTGTGCGATAATGGAGACGTAAAGCTTTTGGAGAATCTTGAGCTTTTAAAGACAGCCTTGGAGACAAACCCTTTGCGTTAAATATGGATGTTAATTTTGCGTGCTCAGAGAATTTGGAGCACATCACTACCGGTCAAGCATTTGTGCTACTCGAATCCAAGAGCTTAGAGTTTCTAAATGGCAAGGAGGACTCACTCGGAGCACAATTCCGGATCAGATCCCGGACAGTTGTTCCTCTCTAAAGACCTCGTTTATGGATGTTTACTCTCATCTTTCTGTGTAACGTTCCAAACGATGGAAGCTGAATACTATGTGCAAACTGTATAAATTTAAACAACTGATTTTATTTGATATGATACAATAATCGTTTAATTGCGTTGAGTATATGTACTTAATGATTTGTAAGGCCTTGATAGACATGTATCTACAATACTTTGGATGTGTGTTTAACCCCATTGTTTTGCTTTAGTGGATACTTAAAACTCTGCGTTTGTACTTCCACTAAGTGTTTGCTATTAAAAACGGTACCGCAGGTTCTCCTTTAACCGAATGGAAAAGTAGCTCCCTAAATCTTTTCTGAGTGCGAAGAAAGGCATAACATTGGGATAGTAGATTTATTACTACTAGGCAGGTCCAGGGGAAGTACAAAGGCGGAGGCAAGAGTGTCCAAGACACTAGAACTATAGGGGTTAAACAAATAGTCATAACCCTTGGTAGGCCAGCCCGTGAGCAATCACATCGTCGTCAGTGCTACAAGGAAAATCTTCACAAACCAATCACACCGGCCACAACGTCACAGATCCCTCTTAACAACTCCATAAGATCAAACCATCCCTCGATGTGCCAACCACATTAAGAATGGTAGCAATGGAATGGTCAACTCTTCTGCCCATCGTTCTTCGTGAGAATATCGGCATAAAAAGAAAGATAGAGAGATGGAATAATTGGATTTCGACACTATAAAAAATGCATTTTTTACTTCCTACAACTTAGGTCTCACTTTAGAGCAACCTAACCATTCATAATTATGGTATTCATCAAATTAAACAAGAAGGAGGTTTCACATCCTCACATAGTTAACACCTTCATTGAAATACCATCAAGGTCTAAGCCGCTTAGATTGTTATCAGCGAAAGAAAGGCATCATTTTTAATCCTTCTCTCAGGAAGTCATCGAAGAATATCCCCATGTGCTGGATTAGGGTTTACCATTCGGTGCTAGGAATCTGGGTGGATTTTTCCCAGGATAGACATCCTTTTCACTTCTACCAATGCCACGTAAAATCCTGCCTGAATTCCAAAGAAGTCATCATACAAAAGCATAAGATACACCATCCGTCTAGAGAAGATTTGGAACCTGCTGGCATAGGCCAAAGTTCATGATGTCGAGGGAAAGACCGGAGAAGGAGCCTTTATTGTCTGTATATTCAAAACGGAAAGTTAGGCAAAATATTGCTGTGCTCATATACAACCGTGAATTAGTATTGTTCGTCGAATGAAGTTTACTAACTCGTCACCTATTCACAAATAGCAAAAAGACTGGATGCATCAAATGCCAGACAGAAGTACAGAGCTTGCACCAAGGGGTGACACTTTAATTTTGAATATAGCACAGTTTACAGCTGTGAGCTGAAAGTTTAATAAAAAGCTAATAAATCAACAACAATACCTAAGCCTCTCCAAAGGAGCTTTAGCTGACATACTGAATGGGTTCATTAAAATACCATTAAAATGTCAAATGAGAGGCAATGAGCATTTAGTAGTGTCTTTTCCAATTGTAGCATTAGATTTAATACTTTCCCTGTAGCAGGTCTCTGTGATAGTTAGTAGTTGCCTTTTTGCAAAATTGTAATATGAATGAGTGATTGCTGCGACAATTTATAAGGCCTTAAATGTGCAACTGAAATATACTTTGCGATGCATTAACACCCATTTCAACCTTCCAGAGGTGTCTTTTACAAATGGAATTATTATAAAGGCTACAAAGATTAATCAAATTACTGCATATTTGTACAGTTATACAAGTAACTTTCTGAGGCAAATTAAGGCTATGGTTGGGTTTCTGTACAGGGAGATGGCGTCGAGATAAAGTGGCGCACCACTAAGTAACCCGACGTCTATTCTGTTGACTAGACTGCACCATCGTAATGACTATGGTGATGAAAAATAATTCCTTAGAATAGTTTTTTTGGCTGGTACATATACCTCCGAACCTGACACACGTTCTAATTATTGTAGTTACAAGTATACACCGATCAAATCGTGCTAAATTCGGGCCTTTCTGTGCGGCGGGTAAAGACGCTTCCCAAGATTACAGTTGTATTAAAGTCATTTGCCCTTAAAGCTCTCCAAGTAAAATTGTCGATGATGCACAGAACTGGGACAAAAAGGATAAAATGTTTCTTTGCCCTTTTAAGTCTGCTTTTGTACCCTCAAAAAAACTAAGTTTGCTCTGACTGCCTCTTGCACATTTACTTTTCGCCTACCTGCATGCACACTCGATTGCCCAACCACTTACCCATCCGCTATTAACCCAAACTTTTATTTAAATGACAACTTTATTAAGCTGCGAAGATAAATTGTGACCCAAACAGGAAGCTTACTTGACACTCTGTGTTGATAAGCATGACTTCGCTTCCTTTGCATCCAATCAAGCTATAAACTGACTGTTTTGATCCAAGTCCCATTCAACCCAATTAAAACAATTCTGCCATTCGGACTTTTTATTTAAAGAGTTAAAGTGACTAAAATGCATTAATATGTTGTAAAGCTGTCCATACTGTTCTGCAAGACAAGGAGTTGCTTGCGAATTTGAAAACTCTGTAGGAATGGATTGTGGTAGAGTTGGCTTAAAAATTGTTGTCCAAACGTTGAAAAGCCAACCATCAATGCACCCAAACCTTAACTCACTCTAGGCAGTAAAATACGAAATTGTCAACCTTTGATAGGTAAAGTAAATGAACCCTAATTTGTGATCCTGTTCGTCATTTGTCTCTGTCAAAATGAGACAAAAAATAAAAGAAAACAAAGAACTTTGGAGTGCAGTTTTAAGCTATAATTTTATTGTGCTTAATTACTGCATAAATAACAAATTAAAGTGCTCGATCCACCTTCTAACTGCTATTAATATCTATCAGACACGACCGGACATCGGTAAAAATGTCAAAAGGAATGAACCGGCGAAAGTAAGGCACCTCAGTATTAGTTGCCCATTGAAGCTACTAAGCAAAAATCTCTTCCTTTTGTTAATTAAATAGATGGTGGCATGTTACGCTCCGTTGATAAACTTTGGTAGTTTTACTGATTACCCCTGAATGACAACTCCTCCAAACCCATAGTGGGGCCAGCCTCTCCTCCGCAGTCACGTGATTGGCCTAAGTAGAGGCCACTGCTCATCCCCCCTCCCTGTTCCTCCCATTATTCCATCATTTGCAACGAAAATTCGGAAATTCAAATGACTAGAAAGAGGCGTCACTTGTATATGCGAACCAAAATAGTGCTTCTTCCAACTCACATCTCTTCCCTTTTTTCCCATTAAGGGGGTTTTTCAATGGTACAATTTTTTCAGATAAACCAATAGAGAGGAGCGAAGGTTAGCGAATACCGGTATGCATACCTTTGCTGTGGCTTTGGGTCGAAGCAGCATCGTGGATCCCAAAATCAACTGTAGCGTTCCGAGACTTCTTTAAATACAAAAGAAGGCATAATGCTTATGCAGAAATTACACATAATGAGCAAACAGAAATGGATTCCGGTTGTTGGCATGGACAAATTGGCTATAATCAAAACCAGCAGTCAAAAAAAAACAAAGTACCAGGTTCCTTGGTATGGAATTATATTAGTAACCACATTTGGCATTGAATACTATGGACCCATTTCACAAGGCTTTAACGTCCAACACTGCCAGAGGTCAATACCATTGTAAAATATCATGCAATTCACCTAAGAAAGAATAATCATAAATGCTCAAAAAGTTTGTAAACGTTTACATTGCCCCTTAACTTGAAGGTGTTTTGACAAGCTTTTAATGCCCTGGGATGGAGTCGGTTACCATGAGGGTGCCTGGATTGTCTACGACTACGCTCAAATTGTCTTCGAGTGCTCTACCTACAAAATACATTAAAAAACACAAGTATTATACTTGGTTTTGGTGGTACACAGTCTGGAGGATCCGCCATCGCACTTTTGTCCGCAATTCCTACAATACGTGTACTGATCGAGCGCTAGGTCTTGTCTCACCTTTGGAGAAGCCTTAAAGAGCTGCAAAGTCTCTTATATTTTACTGGTTAGCGTTGCAAAAGTAGACCTTTTGAAGTAGTAGATCCCCAACACCCGCATATGGATTATTCTCTGTATTGTTTACATCGGCTGGCTAAAATTGAATAGAGGACAAAGTCTCAGGGAGGAACAGAGGCGAAGCCTTATCACCATGGAATTATTCTGATCCCATTCCCTTGTTAATGGAACAAGTACAGTTTATATGTGGTTTGGAAGGCCAGGGAGATCAGTTACTTTGCTGCAAAGTGACTTCTCAGTTTTACGGGAAATTTGACGATTGGCACGGATGGCTCGTGGATGGTAACTAATGGAGCTGGATGACTGCGGGGAGTGTCAGAGACTCTGTATAGCATGTTAATCGTTAAGTTTAAGCATGGCAACGGAAACAGTCTACTTAGAAGCTGTACCAGTATGCCTCTACCAAACGCCATGAACTCTGGGCTAGGATAAGACTCCCTAGCTCTACTGTGAGCCAACAACATCCTACCTTTTGTTATATTTTTTTAATCTTCAGAGAAGTTAGAGAGCACTATAATATGGCCGCAACAAATCTCAATTCGCGCCACGCTGCTGATTTGTAAAACAACAATAGGTAGCTTAATTCCGCTTATAATCGAACTTGTAAAATTTGCATTTTAACTGCCAAATAAATGGTCAACCTTTGCTTAAAATACTTTCAGTGAACCGAAAACACATAGGCATTCCTTTTAAAGCCAGGTAATCGCTGAAGATGTAAGGAATTAAATGAAAGTCCAGGGTCCAATGATAGGGACAAAACCAGTTAGGAATGTGTTAATCTGCATTAATTTGGTCATGGAAAGTATGCTATTTTCTTAGGATTCGGATTAATGGAAAAAAACTACCATCGTTCTTACTTAATGCGAAAAAAACAGACTGTTCAGGTTATTCAGCTTCTGAATAACGCATTTGAATGATTTAATGTTTCCAGCAAATTACTAGTAGCAGTCTTTTATTTATTGCAAGAACGCTGCGATTCACTATCATGGGCCAGGGAAAGGCCTGGATATTATTCATGCTTCTCGCAATTGTATATTTTTGTGACACTATCTAAAGTAAGTAGTGAGCTAATCAATTGGAGGATTAGGTACAAAACATGAAGCCCTTGTGCATCTGACTGCAATTAAGGGATTAGTTATACGCAACCATCCTCTCCATGATCAAAATAGGAGAATTAGTCAAAATATTTTCCTTAATATGGCACCAAAACAAGACTGAAAAAAATCCTTACCTTGAAATCGGGTCAGCATTGAAAGTTGTGCCAAAAAATCATGGATACTTCTGTAACATTTAGTAGCCTTTGAGGTGAATACGAATCCCGAGACGAAACAGACGCCGAGAAAATATTAGACACTGATAGCACCAAAATCTGAGCATGTTTGGAATTCACCTCTTCCTCCTTACTCTCTATGCTCCAGAATGGGTAGACCGACAAAGTAGGGAAAACTTTACTGGTATTCGTATGAATCGGATACGGATATGGTGGTAAGGGAAATGGGGGTTTAGAATTCATCACATATGGAAGGTGGATGACCGCAAATTGCCATGTTACCCCATCATTTCACATTCAGAAGTTGCATTTGGTTATGTATGCGTTATGTGTTCATTATGTTAATTTAGGAATTCCCAGACCAAATCAACTAGTTCATTTCCAGACAACTATGACGGGAAAAGGAACAACTTACTGATTTTTGAAAACTTGTATCAATTCCGCAATGTAATTGATTTTTTCAAAAAAGTTTTATTTCCAAAATTGCAAAGATTTTACTTTAGCTTCCATTTTCGCCGTTACACATAGGATATTTTGTTTAAGTCCGTAGTCACAGCAACATAGGTCAGAAGAGAAAGCAAAAGTATATACGGCAGGGTACAATTCATTTGCTTAGCACAAGTATGGAGCGAAGCTGTTTCACAATGTTTGGCTCAGATAGTACTTCAGTCAACTGTACACAATCATCCCCTAAATCCTGTTCCAGTAATGACATTTCACGTTCAGCTATTCCTCCGCCGGCGAATCCATTTTCTCCGCTCTCTAATCCACGTGGTGCTGACTTTAAATGTGAAGTGTGCTCAAAGCCAGCATACTTACAGTGCTCATTGTGTAGAGTCACGTATTACTGGTGCATAATGTGCTATTTATTTACAGTCAAATAAATCAGTGCATTAGGTACTCTAAACTGCTAACAATTAATTGAAGCACTCTAGCGAATGATTAGATTCATATTTATTTCGGCTGTAAGGATTTGATCAAAACAAGAATAACTGGTTCTCTATACTAAGGATTTCAGGTACTAAACTTAAAGGTTCTTGTAACCATTTAAGCAGCTCTGAACATAGACCAACTGCTTTGCTTGTCAGAATGTTATGAAAGGTAACATTTTAAACCCCAAATAAAACCAGTATTATGCTGTACTAAAAAAGATTCATGTAAGAATATTTGGAAAATAAGCTATATTTTGATTGGAACTACTGCAATAAATACCAATTTCTTTAAGTTCATCTATTTTTTTAATCTAGCAACGTAGGACATCAAAAAATAGACTGGATTGGCATTCATGAAAGAATTTGTTCTACATTAGAATGGCTACGGAAACCCCCAAGATTTTTCTCTTCAGAAGAAGAACGTCGGAAAGAGATGGAAAAAATTAGACAAGCTCAGGTGATACTCATGCTTTCCTTCATGCAAATTGCTCTGTTAAGTTCCATGTTTCAACTCTTATAGGAGGGTTCACCCTAATATCTTTCATAGACAAATTTGTTAAAAGTAACAAGGACCACGGGACTGAAATTGCTATTTGGTGGAATGGCGGAGGCCGCTATTCCAGCAGCTCTTCAGTGCCTGAAAATTTCGGCTGAGGTGTATGGTATGGCTAGTGTTGAGCTAGTTATTCCATACCTTCTTTTGGCTGAAGCCAACATAAGTGAGTCTCTAATTAAAAAAATTACTATTTAGTTAGCCACTACCTTTTCATTCGTTTGCACAAGCTAGCAAATAAAGTTGCCTAAAGATTTTTCGCTTGCTTCTCAATAGTGCTTAAACGGCTTGAACAAGCAGAATCGAATCTCGCCCAAGCCCAATGGATAATGCTTAAAACTCAACACGAATGTTCTGACGCCATACGATCAGCGATTCAGAGAAAACTTGGTCTTCTTTTTGCAACTAAAGGCGAATATCAAGCCGCCCTGGAATGTCTTGCTCAAGATGCAAGTTCATTTAGCCTTTAAGTCACTTTTACTTAATAATTATCAGTAGGAAGCTGCTCCTCCTTATGCCATAAGGCCATACACTAGAATAACTAACGTCATTTGGTCGTTTTTGAGTTCTCCAGCTACATTTTGCGATACAAGGAAGTAGCCTACTTATTTTATTGCTCTAAGTAAAGCCACTGTAATTCCTGAGCTTCGTGCGCATCATTGCAACTTTATTCATTTACAGTTGGCACAAAAACAATGTTGCAAAGATCACACTACTGTATTTACACTAATTTTACCGTCTAAATGCAATGAAGAGGCAAAAATTTGTGTCAAAAAATGCTTCCGTTTGCATAGGAAAAGGTCTTTCCTTTTTCAGATCAACCTTTTTCGCTTTTTTGTTCACACCGAATATGTTAAGTGTGGAAGTTGGTCTAAGGACGCTGATCAGAAGGGTCAAACCTTGGGGTAGGAATGTTTTGACACCTGGATTAAGAAAGCAGAGCAACTACTTAAGTAGCCCGAAGTGGGATTTTGTAAAGTGGGTTGTTAAAATAGCAGTTGGACTACATGAACTCACAAAATGTTAATCAGTGACGATGTGTAATTGTTGCCTTCGCTGTGCGAATTTCACAATGTCGAGATTCTGCATTATCAAACAAGAATATCTCCTCGGTAAACTGATTTACTTTTTGGCTACTTATTTTTCCAACTTAACTCCAAAAAGCAATTTTTAAGACCACCTGCAAATCATTCTTTTTGAAGATCTATTACTCTTCGTGCGCGCACGGTCCCAGTCATATTCGCACGGCTGGTGGTTATTTCCAAATGGCAGAAGTATTCTACAAGCTTTACTTAAACGAGAGGGATCTTACTTGTGAACAAACCGAAAGAGAAGCCAACAAGAAGACAGATCAATGCCCTCAAAGCATGATTAATCCCTCGGCTTCACAGCAGATCCCTGGGATGGATAGTTGCCGTCCAATGCCACCAGCTTTAGTGTTGAAGGATCACAACTCCTGCGATGATCCCGCTTTCTCTCTCAACTCGCCACTTCTTCTTTCGAGATTGTACAAAAAACCCTCAGTGCTTCCAAAACCCGCACGCAAGGATCAAGTTGCGGACGACTTATACGCAAGAGTAGTTAATATTTGGGCCAATCATCTGTCATCCATCATTGTCACACGACTTCAAAAGCCTGCTATATCGGGCGAATGTGATTCTGCCTTTTTGGAATTACAACCAGTTGCTGAGAAGGAACTTGGTGAGTAGTCAGTGTGCCTGGCTATTAAACCATTGTTAACCAAAGTTGCAACCCACTGTTTCCAAAGACCGCGTGAGATGGAGGAAATAATTATGGGTTTATATCATGTTTCTCCAATCGACCTTAAATGCACTTGGAGAAATAGAACATGTTACGCCTACATCTATCATCTGCTTCTTTTTCATTCACTCAAAAATTAAGTCTACCTTTAATAAAGTGCCCCATCTTCCATTCATAAATCTAACGTAACCCAATTTTAATGTAATTAGTGATGTGGAACCGATTGTCCTATTTCTGCAACTTTGATCCATCATCATTTAGCGCTGTCAATAGGTCAACTCTGTAAACACCACAATAGTGCTCCTTAATGCAAGCAACTGGATTCAGATTTCAAGCGATATTAAGAGACCCACTTCCTTCCTTTCTCTTACTTTTGCATAAGCTTTAAACAATCTTCATTTTTAAATCAAAAAGGGCATATTGAGAAGCAACAAAGCTTCTGACGATCTATAACCCTTACATTGAATCAAAGGGAACATTGGTAACGCTTGAGTACGTCGAATTAACTGAAGTATATCTTTAATAATTTTTCATTCATCTGAACTGACTCACGTAAGATATTACTCGCTTTTAGTAAGTAAGTTGGGTAGAGTCTACTTGACTATACATTTTAAGACCTTAATTGTAAAATTTCTTTACAGTTCCTGACTCCTTAGGATTTATTTTAATTTTCTATATCCAATAAGATGTTTTAGTTAGGATATTACTGGGATAGGGAGGCTTTAGGTACATTTTAAATCAATAGAGCTTATTTAGTGAAGTTGGCAGATCAGCCCAAGCGCATTCGATTGTAATTCGCTATTTTAATGGCTGCCAAATAATTTTTTGCATTATAAAGATGAGGACTTAACATACCCCATGTTTTCATGGAGTCAGAGCAGTTGGCTATTAAATTCATGTCGCATCAACTTATGAGTAGCGAAAAACGCGTTTCTGTCAAGGGGAAAAGAGCTGCATGGCAAAGTGGGACACACTTCCTGAAAAAGAAAGAACCAAAATAGATTTAGCGTTCAAATCAGTTATCGCCAATAACTATTTCTCCAGTATTTACTTTACGGTCGCTATTAATTCCTTTTAAATATATTGGTTTTATAACACTGTGATATTCAGAAATGCCGCCATTGCACCTCATTATTTGCAGCTCTTGCGAGAAAGAGGATAAAAATGTATCTTGTAAACTTTTGTTTTGTTTCGTTTTATTTTGTAAGTGGAGGAGATTTTTCACATCGTCGATCTGTGCGTTTGGAATGCACCTCGATGCCCCCTCTTCGGCTTTGGCGATGTCCCTCTCCATAATAACGGGTCTTCTCAACTCGCTTAAAATGAAATACCTAAGTCATAGTGGAACAGTTTGCAATTCATGTATCAAAGTCTGTGGACTGTCTAGACACTCTTAATAATTCGGCGCTTCTCCTTGTAATGAGTACTTACGCTTGTATCGGCACCGTGCTGCATCTGGTTTAGAAAAACTGAACTGCGCAGTAAACGCCTCATTATCAATAAATCTGAAGAAAGAAAAGCCTTAAAATCATTACCAAAGTGATCCTTTATGCTATTATTATGCTCTTAAATAATCCATAATTTCTTTGATGCTTGATGGTAACAGCATTTTTTTGGGAAAAACCCCGAAAATGAGGATAAGGAACCTGAGTTTTCTAGTGCTCCACTTCGCGGACCACTGAGGACATATGTTGGTCTTCTCAACACATGGTGATCAATGGGGTTTTTCCACTTGTTTTTTTTGGAAAAAAAGCATAAGATGTTGATTGCAACTGCGTAAGTTGGAGCTACAGGTGAACCGTTGCGCATCAGACTACTAATTAGTCTCTTTCATTGTTTTCCAATTTAGAATTTTAGGCATAATAAGGCAGTAAAATAATTGCATCTAGGCGTAGTGAATAAGGAGGAATGTGGCCTTAAAATTTTTAGTGGGTAGAATAGATCTTTTAAAAGTACGATGAAATGGTCGTCTACGGACTTTAAAACCCCTTCCACAGCTAAAGTTTCGGAGCGAATGGACAAACTCTAGATTTCTTGTAATAACCCATAATTAGCCAGTACCCAGTCTGCTTCCATGGTAGGTAAAGAATGATAAATTAGTCTTGATTTTAGAGCTTATCACCAAATCGTTCCGACTGCTTTGAGCACTTTGGAATGAAAGTAAACTGAGACCATTTGACTGATCAAATTAAAATAACTTTGGCTTCTCTTAAACCACCTAGTCACAATTTTTTCCCTCTTCCCATTCTCTTCGGGATCGGATAAAGTTCCTCCTATGCAGCAAGCAGTATTTTTTCAAATGATCCTTAAAACCTCAACTACAATCCCAGATGGGATTTCTAGGCAACCGTTATCTCCCAAGGAGAAGTCGACAGCTGTGTAAAGGTTGCCATAAATATTAGTCTAGTTTGTCTTGTATGGTCACCAATTGTTTGCCCTATCCTTACGCACATTTGGTCTCATTCTGGCACATAAGAGATCAGCTGGAGGGTAAATTTGGCAGTTTCCTTGGGTACCTCGAATTTCGATTTATCGCTCAGAAGTGGACTCAATACGCAGTAAATTTTCCAACTTGGAGCATAAATGGTGCTCTCTTGTGTGGGGTGGGTGCTTATAGAAGAGGCTATTGTTAACTGGGAGCTTTGAAACGTTTTTACACCGCATTACTCTCCGTTAGTAGTAGGTGAGCAAGCACCACCAACCTTAAGGCCTTCGACCACAAAAGAAACCGTCTCATCATATGCCGTTTAAGAATGGAGAGGCCACAACTGATTTCCTGGGTCTTGAATTTAGAAATGTAGAAATGACTTAAAATTTGTGCACTGGGAGCCTTGAGTTCTTAGTCAGTTGCCACTAAGTCTATTGTCTGTTGTCATGGTTACCTTGAAATTTAAGTAAAAAGTAGTCGATTTTAAAAAATTGTTTTAAATTTTAAAAATAAAGTAGGCATTTAGCTGCCATTTCGATTGACTGCTCTAACTACGAAAGAATTAGCACAAAAGGAGTTTGATTAAAGTCAGGTGAGATTAGGCAACCCTAAAATAAGCAACACAAACTCCGTTCAGCTGTCTGTCAGTGTTATTCCATAGATGGACACTGATAAATGCAAAAAGAACAGACCTTATCCTCCCAATGACATCCTACATTTTATGGAAAACGAACCTGTTATCAAGCAATCAGCATTAGTGAAGCAGAGACGGAAAATCTAAGCATAAATCTGCCACACTAGTACCATAAATCCAAGATCTCACTTAAAAGATGCTTCACTATTTCCTGCGTTGACTAATGCATGGAGTGTAGAGGGTTGAATTAAACCTTTTTGCAATTTTAATTCTTTTGCAGAAAAATCTACCTTTTGACACTTTATTAGTAATCTCTCCTCTTATCTCAAGCTCCCTTCCTGCTGCCGGAGTGGTCCACTTTAAAATTTTGAATACAAGATAGAAAATGGGGAGGATGTTTATCGTGGCAGCTCAAAACTTGGCTTTTCTATCAAATTGGTATTACCCAAGTAGCAGGCAAAAATTTCGAAGTTCAAATCGTGTACTTTTGTTTGACAAGTTTTATGCTTGATCGATGGACGATGGGGTTATCAAACTTAGCTTAAAAAATATAAAAAATAATAATGACAATAATAATAGCAGAGAATATTTTTTGTTATCTAGATGAAACAGACGCTGCGGAAGCCAAGAAGATGCTAACATCGATAAATCGGTATAGGAGTCAAAGAGCGGCGTTGGACGGAGCTGAGTTCAGCACCTCGGCAGCCGGTCGTCCTGATCCTCGAGCTCGTCTGCTTCTCGCTCTCTCTATGCTTTTCTGGTTGCTCAATGATAAGGCCAAGGTAAACAATTATTAAATCCTGATGTATTCTAAGCTAACTCTTCTGACACCACGAAGTAAAGACTCCAAGAGGATAGCAATTGTCAACTAATTATTACGCCTAGAAGCTGTACCATAAACATAAATGTCCTATGTAACCATTGTCATCCGTCGGCAGTAAGGCGGAGACAGAAAGAGTAGCGTGTCATCTAGGGATTGTATTAAATTACCAGTGATTGCAAGAGAACAACAACACTAACGACTACGAGATACCAATCTCTTCAATGACAATATGAATCAACGGATGAAATTCTGAGCGGATGTTTTGCAGATTAGGCTACTACCCATTACGCTGCATTACCCTTCCAATTAATGTAGTACTACATAATTTATCACTCTCCAAATAGAGCTTCAGAGGTAGTACTTCTACCGCTAGTAAGGAAGTGCAAATGAGGTGCTGAGATGGAAATTCATCTATTGATGGTTAATCTTTTACTCATAATGACTAATAATTGCTATTAGTTAGAAATAGATAATAATAGACTATTAAATCAAAGTTGGGAGGAATAATAGCAACGTTTTTTTCCTCTTTAGGCAAAGCAGTACTACGAAGATGCCACTGTGGCTGTGAAAAAGGCCGATGAGAACCGAAAGTTGTCGGCAGAACTTGATCACCTAAAAAACTTGTTTGAACAATGAAGTGACATTCTGCATTTTGTTCAACAGTATACCAGGTTTTCATTGTTAAAGCGCATAAAGTACCTCAAGACACACTGGGATGCCTTGTTTATTTTGAAGACCCTAGACGTAATTAAAAAATAGCAATGTGGGTTAAACTGGCTGGTAGATCTAAAAAATTGGAAAATGCTTTGTTTCACTTTTGCAAATATTATTATAAGGGTAGCGCTCCGTATCGGGTCATTCTTGACGATGAAAGAAGTCAGGACACTGGGATAGAGTTTGTAGTGCCAACGCAAAGACTTAGGAGCTAACGAAATGACATATAGGCCACTCCACTTAACGGAAGTACAAGTGTGGGGCCATAAGTGTTCCAACAACAATAAAAAAGGGTCAGTCCACTGATCAAATCATTAAAAACCCTTCCCTCCTCATTTTGGGCGGCCTTTGTCGGAAACTACAATGAAGTCAGCAGTGCAGAAATAGCGCCAGTCATCGAATTTGTGTGTTTGACCGCAAAACTCAATGACTTTTTTGGCAAACCTACTGCATCTGCAGCTTTCCCCTTTTGGAGTCCAATCGCTAGTCTTACGTATATTGACCTTAAAGTAGAGCGCTGTTATACAGGATGGGGTTTATAACTGACCCGAGGGAGCAACATTTTCCATCTATTCTTCCTGACCACCTTGACCCTCAGTAACATGGACAGCTCTGAAATAAACTTTTCTTGACGGTGCAGGGCTGCTGTCGTTTCATTTTTTGCTTTACTGTATTCTCACCCAAAGGTGGACACCACTTTTAACCTTTCTGTTAGGAGTCTCACCCCCATCACATGCCCATCTTCTGCCAAGTTAAGGTCTAACATCCGGTAATAAAATGTAGGACACCTGCCCGCTTACCACGGCCACCAGTGTAATGCCCCGAATCTATCAAAAAGAAGCCGTAATACTGCAAGGGCAAACGCATTGCTGATGCAGGTAAGGACTGAGTGATTACCTGCATGACCCTGAGGCCGCGCCACCCAGTGAAAATACAATAACAGAAGTCTTCATTGACTCCAGAGCTGAAATCCACGACTAATAAAACAAAGTAAGTCATTGTGAGGATTCTGTCGTCACATGTAGCTAGCAGCACAATTAAATAACGAAATCGTTAATGAAGTAAAAGCACCCATTGCAGAGATAACTCCTTAATATCTGTTTCACGAAAATGCACAACGATCACATTCTCGAACAAAAAGATGGTAATCCTGGCAATTTTTATGCATTTAAACTGTGTATAAAGTAACGACTGGCACGTGAGAACTTGTATGCCTAATATTTAACTAGCAACATTTTGTTACTTCAAATTTTTGATTCAACCTACACTGAAAATCGCGCCTCTGTACTTAGAACATTTCCTACAATTTATTCACATTCCAAAAATTTATTTCTTAATTTTTAAAGTGGGGCAAGGTCACTAGCTTATCTCCCTACTCTCAGCCACAGACAGCATTGCAGGTAGGGCGTCTCCATAAAAAAAAGTACGAAAATCAGTGTTCTCGTAGTGAAGAAGAGGTCATTTTGTACGCCTGTTTGGACTTTTCCACTTGAACGTGAAGAGTTAATGCCTTCGTCATGGACCACACACTCTGTTAGCATTCCTGTATCCACATAGGCAATAAAACCACTTTAGCAGTGTGGAACCTTGCTTATCCCTCAAAGCCTTCTCTGCTCACTCGTTCGAATGTTTGTCATTTGTTGTCTGGCATTAACTGACTAGATGCAGGATAAGTCGTTACTTGCCTATGGAGCAGTTGAAGGGAAAAATAATAAAATTTAAGGGTCGGCTGTGTTCACTTTGTTTTGAGCCTAACAACAGTC
The DNA here is from genome assembly GCA_023375655.1 of Taenia crassiceps. NCBI lineage: Eukaryota > Metazoa > Platyhelminthes > Cestoda > Cyclophyllidea > Taeniidae > Taenia > Taenia crassiceps. Next base: position 502,500 of record JAKROA010000004.1, on the reverse strand, counting down.
TGATGTGGAGCAAGACTTTTGCAAATACTAGACCCGCTTACTCATCTTGGGTTTGTTGAGCCTCGAATAAAAGTAAAGCTGCCTCATGTGCTTTCATTGCAATTGCAATGCCTGAAAGAGGCCGCATAGGATCCACACCTACGTTATACAAGTTATAAGACGTGAATATTTGAATGCACCAATAAGCCATAACAATGAGTGAATGACTCTCGAAGAAAATACCTTTAAATCTACATGTTACTTTACTGCAGCGATCGTCTATGGTAAAATTAAACTCTTCCATAAGTATCAAGTTTATACGGAGCTGCGAACAGAGATCCGGATATTAATCTAATACCTTTGAAAGAGGTTAAAAGGTCTACAAATAAAACAGTGAAGTGGTAAACAGCCCTCGACTTGAATGCGGTTCATTTTGCGTACCAGCAATACATGTGAATAAAATGTTAACTGGTAAAAAGGTTGGGCAGAGGAACTCCGTGCGAGTTAAATCTTGCTTAAGCAAAACATTTGTAGCAACACAAGACACCTCTGATGGCAAAGAAGGTGTAATACTAAAGCAGAATATACATTATAGCAGTACAGAAGAGTTAGGGTGTTACTGGCCTAGTTTGGTGCTATAGCAAAACCCTTGGTGCTCTATATTAGCGGATGGGGTCTACAGTTTTATGGTTCTTTATTAAAAGATTTTATTAACCGCAAACAAATAAGCGCACCATTGTGCTCTAATTGCTATGTGCAATCTTAAAATTACCCATTCTTTCAAAAAATGTGCAGAAATACAAATGCTAATAAAAGCATTGAATGGGCCAACCAGACGTCTTTATTACCAGCAGTCTTGAGTAGTTACAAAAAAGCCTACATCTCATTGTGCATAGGGATTTCAGTAAATAACTCGTCAAATAACGGTATGCAAATGGTGTGGGCCTCAAGTCACCTTATTTCACTTTTACTTTCCATACCCACCGAACAAAATCGACGAAGTGAACGAAGACTTTTTTTTTAGCAGCGATAAGTGAAGACACAGATATTACAGTTTAACCTCATCGTGGATGCGTTTCACTCTTGGGTTCAGATGACGTCAACTCCGTCATACGGTTCGTACTCCCTAAAAGCCTCTCACCTGTAGAATTTAAAAGGACTTCAAACATTTTCCGCCACAAAAACAGGATCGGAATTTAAACCCCATCAATTTACTGTCTACATTACAGCCTTCTTCAATTTTTGCCGACATTGGAAGGTAGACTGATCATCCTTTCCACTTATTTAAAAAGCTAAAATGAGTCAATTATTCCATATGCCAAAGCGTTTTTCTGTGCAAAAGACTGTCAATGTTTTTCTGAATGAAGTAGGTCAAAGAATAAAATGCTTGGAAACGATGGCTAGACTGCGTGACGTAGTAGTCTCGACTGAGGTTGTGCCAACTATGCAGGATGGAAAGCAATCAATAAATCATGCTAAAAACATCCAAGCCAAGGTCAACTTTCCATCTGCTTGACGATGGTGTTCACGAAGACTAAAACGTCTCGACCCTCAGCGCGCATAGTCGCTCCGATTCCAGCCAAACTGACGCACTACGATAGAGGACAGCGGATTAAGAAGAATGAAGACAACGCTGCTCTGCGTCTTTTTATGCCCATTCAACCATTTGACGACAGATATGGGGAAGCAAAAGACATTGCTTACCATATGGATATTGAGAAGGAGGTAAAAAATCGCTTTAAATTTAGACACGAAGCCTTTGAGAGCCCATATGCTTGGAAGCGTCATTTTCAGGGCTTTGATGCTAGGCTTGCACAAGAGATCAAATATGAAATGAGCATTGAGAAAATAATCTCCAGGCGGCGTCTGAACGTGGCCGATTTTGCACCAATGGATTCACCTTACGTGCCCGGAATCATCTTAGTTCTTGTCAATGCCATAGAATCTCACTGTTTTCGGGAAAATTATTGGCCTTGGATATTGTGCGAATGGTCGGACTTTCATCAAGAGGCGGTAGACCTACTCGGCTATTTGCTTTTCTTTCATAGACAAGTACCGTTTCTCCAAAATGTGCTAGCGGGATTGAGTCCAGGTCTATTAATTAGAACTCTTCGCGTATTTTTGAGTGCCCTATCCATTAAATTAATCCATTTATTCAAGCATGATATAGAGCAGATTATAAAACGTCCCTTGTATGACCAGTTCATTCGACCCAATCCCAACATTCGACTAATTGTTCAGCATGCTCTTCTGCCATACAGCAGTACCATAATTGATACAGCCGCTTTCCTAATGCTGCATATTCAACACTTTCTACTTATGTATCCTACGTCAAGCACTGAACGAGCTCTACTGGCAAAGATTTATGGACCACTGTTAATAAGTTTTTCAGAGAGGCCAGTTGCGATAAATAAAACCACCACTTTCGTCAGTGAGGAAGCATCGTTGTTAGAGACGATACTGGAGGTGTGCAATGCCAGCTTTTGGAATCACCTTGGAATGCTAAAGATTAACCCAGCCTTTGACAACATAAACAAACTTGTTGTCAAGCTGCCTAATTTAAAGTATTCTTCATCAGTCGTGAGGAAAATCTATCAGGAGGAATTCGAAATTAGGGATTTTGTTGGTGAACGCTATCTCCTACATCCTAAGGAGCATCACGACTTAAAAGGGTAGGTGTCGATTTCATAAAGATGGCTAAAGTAATTCTACCAGAACTACTGGAAAAATAATGCAACTAATTTCATATGTAATTTCAAAACTTTGGGTTCAAAGGTGATTTAGAATTGCTGTTTTATTACTGCCTTAAAGCTTTTCCCATGTGTACCAAATAAGAGTTGATGGTTATTTTAAATGAAGTCTCCTCTCAAGAGGGCCAACTAATGGGACGAATCAAAGTTAAAAGCAAAAGTAAATTATGCCCATGTTCAACCTACCGTTTTTTTCACAAAACAATTGTAATTTAGCAAGTGGAAGTCACGTGTAGCCCGCCAAACCTTCATTTTGGACATTGTTGAGGAAGATGAACGTAAAGTAGAGGACGCCATGGAATCTCGATCCCGTCAACTCACAAAATCAGAGCCGAAAAAGCCAAAGGCCAGTGTTTTATCTGAGTCAGGGGGCGGTCATTCAATTCCAATTCGCTCCAACGATGCCATTTTTCGGGACATTCGAAAAGTGCGGCTACAAGATACTATGCTACCGTCCACCAATCTACTCAAACCAATGCTTTCAGCTCTTTTGTAGATGATTTCGCAAAAGTGTGTTTTGCGAATCTACTTTATAATAGACAAAATTCCCTTTTGAATTTCTTGTATTCAATCAAGAGGAGTTCTTTGCCAAGTTCTAAATTGCGCATGGTAGAACACTCTACTGCAGCACTAAGTGCACCTGGGACGGAGGGCTGAAAAACAGCTTATTTTCATTCTACTCATTCGGTCCTGCAAAAGAGCGGAGGAGAAAAACCGGCAAGCGGTAGGACATGCTACGGATAACTAATGCCTGCACATATCTCACCCGTTTCATCCCACCTAACTCTTCTCCTCATTTCTTATTTAAGCCGTGATATATTACTGTCAACCCTGGGAGACATGAAAGTAGTTAAAAGGTCAGAGTATTTGAAAGAAGCCACAAATATGTGTTTCAATGTAAAAGGAGCGAATAAATATACGGTGTTCTAGCCTCAGCGAATCTCATCGCTTTGTGTTTTGCTAAGTTTAGGCCAACTAATCGCTAGCAAAATAAATTCGGCCATGAATGGACGGTCTCTGCAAATAGTTATACCAGATAGACAAAATTAAGTCAGCTTACGTGACCGGATTCCGGGACTTTTTTCACACCTTTTAACGCATCCGCATTTTTTGAGCAATTAGTTAAATAATTGCATCTTTACCAAAGGCTTACTTTTTTTCCCTCCAAACAGTGCATACAAATCTGCTCAAGGGTGCTGGAACTGCGGTTGGCCAGAAAAAGACAACGATTGCTGCCATCTTTTAATGTTTAAAAAATTAGTGAGGCAAACATTTTATCATGGTTTTGTGCTTGAGTATGCCTTATAATAGGCTAAAAATGACAACTTTACTGCTTAGTCTTAATACCTTATATTAGTACTATTTTAGGGACTACTTATAATCAAACACTGTTCATTTAAAGAGCTGAGTGAAAGTTCACCGCAGCTTTCAGCACACCTTTTAAAAGAGAATCTCTGCAAAGTGACGGAACTTGCAAATACCATTCTTCCATGAACATGCTATAAGGCATAAGCCGTTGCCAATCAGTTGGGGCCGTTTCCATGCTCTGTACCTTTTGCCCGTTCTAAACTCATCCGCATAGTTTTATTTAAATTCAGTAAAATGTCAGGCAGCCTCATTCGAAAGCGTCTCTCATATTTGGCGTTTGTAGCCTAGAAAACTCTACGAACTCAAGTAATGTGTTTAGTGGCACTTTCAGACGGACCCTTTGCCACTTCGTGTTTTTCAACGATACGCCAGTCTCAAACGACTACGTTAAATTCTCAGAAAATGGCAAATTACATTCCACCTATTAATAACAAATAGGAACATCGAGTTCCTCATATTTGACCTCGTTCTACTTCTTCTCCTCCTTCTCTTTTATGTTCTTATCAAATCGATTGTTTAGCCATGTGATGGACGTCGCCCCTTCCTTTTTACAGAAACATTTCCAAAATGGGCAGTTAAAAAATAAAAGCTGGAGGAAAGTGGAGGATGGAGGTATGTTGTTTGCTTCCAGTAACAAAATCTTCGACGCAATTGATATTGATATATCTGTAACCTAAGCGAAGATACAGGATTAGGAATGACAAGAGCGACTGCCTAACCAATTTTAGTCTGCTTAAATAGGCTTTTTTATTGTTTAAACATACTTTCGGGTGTTCGAATGATGGTCTTCTGTTAGCACAGTATGATTGATAAGAATAAGAATGAATTTCTTTACTAAGATGCTGCGATATACGCAATTTTTCCTCCCTTTCTCTGCACAGAGAATGCTGTCTATCTCTTTGCGTTCATACTAAAGTTTTCGTCTATCTCCCTCACATATTGCTAAATTTAAAACTGCCATAAAACAGGACACGATTTAATCCCCCTAAATCAATGATAATTGTCATTTTTCCCGTCTTTTAGGCGTTGCGACATCGAATACACCAACGCCTTCGAGGAGCCTTGACTTATGCTGCATTGCTATATAGCCCATTTACCTGCGCATAAAAACTTGTCACCTTTGGCCATTTCTCGCAGTATTTTTAATTAGGGGATTTCAACAGTCTCTTACCTCTTTCACCCGCTTACAGCAAATCTTTCAGATGCACTAAATTATGGAAATGTGGCTGCATGAAAGGACTAGACTCTCAGTGGGATGCCTTGTCATCATAACTTGTGTGATTGGACAGCGTTGGAAGTCAGTTTAAATAAGAACTAATAGATTATGTATAAAGGCGGAAGTCACTAATCAAACACGCTCTAACTTAACACACCACTGGTCCTCCTACTGTCATTTGAAAAACATCATGCATACCCTTGAAAAAAGTACCGTTGCGATTGACAATTCCATCATCCAAGATTATCAAAATGATCAAATGCACGGAATGAGGTTCAGTCGACACAATATTGTAACGAACGGTGAGTTGGCAGGTGACAATCGTGTGAGTGGTAGAAATTTGACATGACAGAGATAGGCACGGTTCAGTGATTTGGTGTTTCTATGGGAGATATTAGCCAATTGCATATTCATTTGATTTCAGCGAATTCTTTCCAACCCCCTTTAATCCTTTAATGGTTTCAAGTTGAAGAGTTTCCGAATTTCTCCTTTTAATAAAAAGGTAAAAAAGCTATTTATTGAAAGAGCCTATTTCTTGTCCTCTAAAAACACCTTCATCATAGCCTAAGAGAAGGTTTGCCTAATTTTTTGGCAAATAATTTTTCATTTTATTATTTTTTTGCCAAGATTAGACGATTCACGTGCGCAGGGCATTGGGAGGGAGTAAAGTATTTCTTTTCTGACATTGAAGACGACGAAAAACGGCAATTTAAGTGCGTAAACTCTATTGATGAGGTGCTTATTTGCTTCGATTTAGTGAAAAATGGGTAAATGGGAAATGCTACTGTAAGACCTTGCTTTTTTTCACTTTCGCAGAAATGTTTGACGTTTTCGCTGTGCACTAGACCTTTGGGTCATACGTGAGTAACACACTTCCTGTCCAGCTGCTATGCCTTCTTTCGCCTTCAGGATAATCTTGCGGCACAATAACCACGCTCAAAGGGTTATGAGCTCAGGATGTTACTCACTAAAGCATTCAGAATGGGTTGTGCGGAAACGTCAATCTACCGAAACGACTCTTCTCACAGAGGTGACCTCTTCACGTGGCCCTTTGTAGTATTTCCGTTCTAATTAATGCGGATATTATTCAGTTGTCCCATTTTAGGGCAGGCACAGAGAAGTTTCCGGACAAAACTGATTTTATAGGCCAATGAATGCCAAACAATATTTTCTATTCATGACAGCTCCATTTGTTCCTCAGTTTTCTGCTATCATTTACAGGAAGTAAAGAAAATCTGACATTTCCTTGGTCCGTAAACTGAGTCGCCACAAAGGGCCTAAAAACAATGATGCTTTTAGTCACTTAGGACTTAATAGAATAAATATGAAAGGGGAAAATTATTTACTTAACCAGTTGTTCTTTCAGATAAGAGACGGTCAATAAATAGGAAACTCGTGTCGGATCGTACGCCTTCGGCCTCCAAGGAGGAACAGTATTCTAAATATGCATGTTTAGAATACCTATACTCCTTTGTTTATCATTACCTCATAAAGCGTGCCCTAGTCCTACTCGTCCTCTCATACTCAGGGAACGGACAGAGAGGGAGGAGGGAAATAAATACAGAGCCTCTTTTATTTTTTATATCCATCGCAACGCATTTTCATGCAAATAAACTTGCTAACCGACTTAAGAATATTGCATTTGCTTCACAAGTTTATAAGAAATCTCTCAAATACGTAACGAATTTGCCTTACTTTTTGTACATTTTCGGGCCAATTTAGACATGAGCGTGTTAATAAGTCTAGTTGTTCGTTTTTCTTCCGTGGGCACTAAAGGCGCAGCGCTTGTACTTCTGTTGCGCGGCATGACCTTTGGATCATGTCAGTAGCCCCTGGCCTTTCTGTAGGGCTTCAATGCATTATCTGTACTAGCATGATGTACTCTCTCCTCTTCAAGAGGAACTTGGGCAGCTACAATCGAAATGCTTGCTCCTAGGGCCAAACACTTCAATTTGCCTAGTAATTATACAGTGGAAAATCATCTCTCTCGATGAAGCCCAATTTAAACTAGAAGGGGATGTGTTTCGCTCAAAAGCTGGTAATGTGTTTTTACTTAAAGTGTGTGAGAAAATCGTGTGCATTGGGGAAAATTAAGGCTTGGCTGCTAAGACTGAATAAATCTTTAATAAAAATAATGATAACACTGACTTTGGTAGTTCAACACTTAAAATAAAATGTTTTTTCCTTCTTTAGAAGGCTAACGACTGCCCATTTAAACGGCCTGATAAACATCTTGCATTGCATTATAGATGTTTACTTCTCTAAAACAGTGGAAAAAACCGAAATGAAAACTAAATTCAACATTGAATAGATACTCAACTTCTTCCTAAACGGTCCTGCTGCTCTTATCGTACTCCACTTTAACGCTTTGGTGAAGTGTAAGCGCTTGTGAAATGCCATATTTATGAGCATTTCCTAACCAGTATTTCATGCTATGTTTCTAGTTTCGATCTCCTTTGCAAAAAGTGTTGGTTATCCAGATAAAAAGTAGGCTAGCTTTATTTTAAATTTAAGAAATAAATACGCTGCTACCGCTCCTCATCATGGCTGACGCTAAGATCTTGGAGAATATTCAGTGGGAAAGCGTTCAGCCTGACAAAGCTCGAAGGAATCGGTTAAGGTAGTCGGTCGTCCCAAAGTAGTTGGAGCCGTCATTACTAGTAGTAACAACCACCCTTTTGTCGTTGATTCGCCAATCTCTAAAAAACATGTTACGAAGATCTTCCGGTTACATGTACTCTGAGCGGTAAAATAGGCGGTTGGCATTTGCCTCAAATAAGGCACTGTGAATGTTAGGCAAGCTAAAAAACTCCAAAGCCTGTTAAATCGCCCTTCCGTTTTTCCCACCTACACGTCACACGCACTAGGCCATTTACCGTCCAACTTTTTGCTAGATTCCCATTAGATATCCTCAAGTGGTCCACTGTTTTGCCTTAGATTGAGCCTGCTTTGTCTGTATGTATCACACATCTAATGTTATGTTTGCTAAAATGCCGAAGTGTATGGATAATATCCGCTTACTCGGTTCCGACAGAAGATAGGCGAGTCTACAGGGTGGACCGAAAAGTCGCAAAGTCCACTTGAAAGGTATACGCTCAATATTATCCAAAGCGTCTAGTTTCTCGTGCTCCTCGTTATTCCCCTCCTTATCTTTATCCCCATCTTCATTCCCTTCTCGCCTCCTTCAACTTCTCCATATCCATCCAGCCGATATCGCCCCACATGATGGCACAACACATCCACATAAGCACATGTGAAATGGGCAGTTGAGTAATAAAAGTTGGATTGAAGTGAAGAAAATTAGCACAATGCTGTTCGCTTACGGCGACAAATGTTTCAACGCAATTATAATTTACCGTGAGGCTACGAGTTGTTTGGATGACGGTCTTCTTTTATTGCTCCGCTTTCAAAATGCGAATCACGGAACATTTTTCCTCTTTCTTATGCTGCACCGCCTATGACTGTGCAAATATTAGCGAACGAAAGGTGACATTAATGTCAAGGCACTAGAGCATGGTAGTTACTTTTTCAGTTGACAGAGAGAGGCAAAAAGTTTTTTTGTTGTATTTAAACGATACAATAAGGGAATCTCTTTGGTAAAGACTTACAAAATAACCTCTATGTACAATCTCATCAGCAAGCGATCTTATGGAAATCTTAAGAGGAGTGAAGATTTGTTAGTTCTGACATGTCAGCATAAAGGCCTGTACACTTATCGCCAATTTTTTAGGGTGAAATGTAGTTGAAGCAAATACAGTGCTCTTGTAGTTCTTTCCACAGACTGCTTTAAGGCCATTTTATTATAATCTTTAATTTTATCTAGCAAAAGTCCCTCCCCAAGCGAATCCTACATTCATAGATCAACAGAGCCTACCTTTTTGAATACAAGGGCGATAACCTATGCGGCCTGGGTTTTTTTGAATATCGTATCATTTTTTATTACCCGCTGTCTATCCCAGTCACATTCTTTAGCTTCCAAATCAAGTTTTTAAAGTTTAAACTAGTTAAGTTAACGTTTTAATAAGTGATTAAAACTGATATCATTTAGGCTTTGAAAGGCACCTTTGCTATGAATGTATTCTTAACAATGGTAATGCATTTTTCGTTGCAGTCCAAAAGAGAAGAAAGGACAGTGTTTTTCTTAAAATGGTGCAAAATCATTTCTCATGATTAATATGGGACACAGCGGGCACTCTTAAATAGGCCGGTTTAAAAGAAGTAAAAACTCTGGAATAGCATGTCTGCTTACAGGCAGCAAAAGACTGTTTTTCATTATCAGTTTAGTTTTGAGTTCATTTGGGTGATCCTTACTCGGTGACAATCACAGCAGTGGGCACGAAATGCTCCCGGATAGGTGTAGTTGCTGGCACAGGAAGAAGATGAAGTAGACGCTGGACCCACAACTTTGCAGTCGCATGTAGTGCAACAGGACTTTGCACTTTCAGAGCCCTCCTCGCACTCTGCAACAGAGTTTGACGTTGGCTGGTAAGTTGAAGAAGAAAACTGGCATTTTACCATACTGGACGAGCAGTCATTTGAAATGGAATGTTCAGTGAATTTAAAAGGTTCGTTGGGGATGTGCTTAAATTGATAGCCTCCATAATTGAAAAGCCGCACGTTCATGTCTTTACCCATTACCGGTCGTCCGCCCTCTCCTATCTTTATCTGTTGGTAATATTTGGCAATATCACCTTTCCTCAGTGGTCGGTGCAACTTGTGCACAACAAAACCTTCATCGTCACGTCGTTTCTGTCGAAATAGGGACTGAATAAGGCTACTCCGTGAGGAAGTTGAATGTCCTGCTTCCCGTTTGCGTCGATTTGGCGTATTTTTTTGAAGTCTGTGCTTGGATTTTTCGATACAATCAGAGGTGTTAGGACCGGGTATATCGAAGGCTTTCAGCTCAGGTCCTATTGGACCGATTGCATTGCGCTCTGCTGAGGGTAGGCGCCGGAAGTTTCTTGCCCCTACATCAGCATTTGCGTGTCTTGAGAGACGCGGATGCATTCGACGACGCATGAGTCTCAATAGGCGACGGCCTCTTTTAAACTTGATTGACACTAACGCTCGAAAGTGTCGACTATGCGCACAAAGGATAAGAAAATTGGCCAAAGTTTTGCCTAATGTGCACGTGTTTTTTACTATACTCAACACCGATTGTTTCTCACCACTCCTTTGCACTTCTGTCAAAAATTCCTCCATATTGGTTGTATTTGTAGGGGCGATGGATGCGTTCACATGAGCTTCTTCTATGCTGCCAAGTATATTTCTCCAAGGAATACGAATGAGTAGGTCCAATAATTGCAAAGAGTCCAGAATAAGGAAGGATGCGGACAAACTGAGAATAGTTGTGGTTATTCGATAGTACGTTTTTTTGCGTTCAGATTCGTTAGAACGATTTACTGTGATGGGTTCATTTGGTGTTTTAGGCAAAAGCTTCTTCTGATGCTCTTCCGAGACCACTGAAAGTCTGTCTATCGAAGCTGTACCGTGCTTTGTTTGAGCAAATGTGTAATCTGACTCAATTTTCTGGGAACATTTAATGGCAGTATGCTGATGGAAACAGCAAGGTGAGACTTTGGATGCTGGTCCTGCATTCCTCTGTATCATTCGTAGCTTTACCAACAATGACACAGAGAAGATAAACACAAGTGTCAATGGAAGAACAAAAATTAGCACTTCTAGGAGGATTTGATGTTCACGAAGCGGGAATGAAGTAATGAGAAGGCTGAAGAGCCAACACAATCCATAGGCGATCCACAAATTTACCTGTTTTTGTACAAAAACCCATAGCGAGCGACCAAGGCGGCTTCGTAAAGGGGTCACGTAGATGGAAATGCAACGATGTATGATCATAATAACAATGTACCAATTGCTAACACTCACTGTGGCCACCGCTAAAATTCGAAAGATATTTGAGACATAGGTCAGAAAGGACTTTCGGGAGAGGTACTCCGTCACAAGTGCCGTGAGTAGGTAGGTGAGGGTAATGTCAGTCCAAATTTGATTCAACAAGTAGAAAATACACACCAAACCATCAGATATGAGAATGAGTTTTATTAGCAGCACGCCCATGGTTGCCTTTCGCAGGAGAATGCCAAAAGCGAAGAAATTTAGTAGTATACCAACTACACAAAAGGTATAAGTGACGCCATCCAGCAACCGATGGGAATTGAGAAACGTCTCCGAATCGGTGTCATTTGTGGTATTGAGAAACAAACCGAAAAGGATGTTTTCAACCTCTTCTGTGTTATTTCTCATTGCAACAAAGCAGCATGGAGTCAGATTTGTATGCTTTCACGAGCCTGAACTCTATCAAGCATGTGCCACAGGATCAAAAATCCAGGCTCGGCCAGGCGTACGCGCAGGTCAAACTGTTCGGCTTATCATTGGACTAGTCTCCACCAATGGCGCGAGAGCAAACAAACCAGCCCATGCAAACCAATAGGAGGCCCGCAACCTAACCGTCTTGACCTGCTTGGGTAGCTGGTGCAACTTCGTTTGTAACTCGGACGAAGTAATGTGAACAGAAGGAGCGTCTTCTAATTGACATTGCGTCAGTTCTACATAGACTCATCCGTCAACCCGATCATTAACTGACTACCTGCACATCGTCTGCTAACAGGAAAATCAGGTAGTCGTAAATTTCTGTTGACTATCCAAAAACTTTGCGTTTCCGAACACCAGTAAAGTAAATGTATAGCATAATTAAACTTACGCTATTTAGGACCAATCTCGTAAACCACAAAAATGCTTCTGGACGAAAAATCGAGAGATTTGAATTTAACATTATGGAGAACAGTCTGTAATTAGAATGGTTTCTGTTAAATCTCAAGTCCTCAGGAGCTGTTGATTATAATAGAGTTAAACTACTATATTTGATAAGTGGAACCGATTAAGAGCCGAAAATAAATGTTTTCTTTTCGTCACAACATAGGTTTGCGCAATATGGTTGTGTGGACCAAAGACAAGGTTTCTGCTACCATTTCATCAGCCTCATGAGAATCTCCCGGTGTAGCGCATAGCTGGAGACGACTGTTACAGTTCTTCTACCGCAACTTTGCTTTGCTTAGAAATTATGCCTCATATATTTAGCCCTAAGATTGTAAGCAGGGACCTAAAATCTCTGTTTGGTTCCTTCATTAAGCCTCCTATTCCAATGGCATTTTATATCAAAATGGAATACTTATAAAATAACGTTCATGCAGTTGACGAAACCTCGGAGCTTTTCATTATTAATAGTCACAACATGGCGTCTTGCGGAGCAAAATGACGGATAAGATGCTCTTATAAGCTGTGAGGCTTTAGAAACTTCCGTAAGACAATTCTGTGGTGTTGCCTTGATTTCGTCTGTTGGCAAACCACCTGTATTTTTAGCGATATAAGAAGAGGCAAATATGCAACATCCAGTGCAGAAATCATGACCTATTTATAGGTATAAACACGTTTTTTTCAATTGATATGTTCGCTCCCTACTGGGCAAATTTTTTAACTAGGTGTTCCAAATTCCTCTGATTAGCTATTTGGTAGAGGTAGGCTGTATCGGAAAAAGTGAAGTTTTACACTTGCCAAATTTGGTGGTAGTTTTTAAAAGCCCAACGAAAGTACATTTTGATGTAAGGACAGAGGAATGTGCGTTCCTCTTTGAGGTCAAAATTAAAGCCTCCGAATCCATGGGTGCCATAAGTTTTAATTAACACCTGATTGTCACATTTTACTCCACCAAAATAACCCAGTTGAATAGAAAATCACCATAGCTTATTGAAGGTTACTCTGAAACTAAAAAAATCAAGCGAGCTGGTAATTCGTTTTTTCATCCGAAACATACGCCACTGTCAGATAGAAAACCCTATTCAGTTTGAAGGTTATCTGGCAGTCGATTATAAACTTGAGACTGCGTCTATATCCCTCTTCATCCAGAATGCACTGCACAAACACCAAATTGTGCTTCAATAAAGGTCACCGTAACTAATTTAAGCTTCAAATTTAGTCAAAAGATGGCAAAATAATTCGCCACAAGTAGACATTTTGTTTCTGATGCAAGATACTTGGTGAGTGTACCGTAATACATGCCTTTTGAAATAAACTTTTCGGGCGAAAGGTTGTGGGTAAATACAAATTTTGTGATGGTGAAATGCCTTTGGCTCCCGAGAAGGAGAAAACGTTCCCCAAAAACGCTTAATTGAGATATCTGTACCCCACCATTTAATGACACTGAACAAAGCATGTCCTCGGCCAACTATTTTGCTCGTCTCAGGAGCACGAAGGTTGCAGTGAGAGAGAGAAGGAACAAAACGCCGAGCCTTCTACGATTAAACCTGTTCAAAAAACAGACGCAAGATTAATTTAATCAGGGTGGAAACGTTCTACTTTTTCTTCGAATATGCCCTGTTTTTCTGGTCGAAATAATGCAGGTCGGTTATTAACACAATTGTTTTAGTGCAAATCAGGTTGCCTCATTTTTGGATAAGATTTATTTTCCCTAATAAAATTTGTGCGAAATTGACTACATCAAAGGAAATAGCTATAAAATGATGACAATTATTTGCTATTTTAATCTTTTGACTACAAATTAATCCAACCTGAACCATGCCCTTTTGGGCATGGTACGCTAAACGGGCCAGAAATTTGTAACGCCATACAACCACACTTGACTGGCATTCATATTGCGAGCACAATGGGCTTTGCAGTTAACCGTGAATTGTAAGAAATTTCGCTTTACCTGGTAGCAGGTATGCTCTCGACTAAGCTTACTACCCGTCAACCCCACTGAGACCATTCATGGCATTGCTTCTACTCACCTTTGAAACATAGCAGTGTGGAATATGCTTTACTGAAGCTAGTTGAAGGTTGGCGGGAACGTTAGCGCCATTCACGACAAAATGAAAGTTGAGTGGTGAACGTGGTTGGTCATGCGATGGTTCAGCCATTGCTTCCTTTGTCACCACTAAAATGACGAAAAAGGCAACGAAAGATCGTCAAATGTTTTATTTTTACATGGTTAACTCTCCCTTTTGGTTACGTGGACACTGAAGTACCGGCCGCATAACATTTTGCTGGTAGTTGGCGCTAGTTCTTCTCCACGTCGACAATATATAATTCAACCCAATATTATGCCTTCTTTCTTTCCGAGGGAAGTTTGGGTCCGCAGCATCAGTTAAAGTGGAAAGCTACAAGTTATTCCCCAATAGTAAGTCTTGGCGGGATGAATGAAGGGAATATGCTGCGGATGGGTGAGTCGGTGAAGGGGTGATAACAAAATCTACCTTCGGTGACTAACCCAGTCCTGTGCTCTGAATGAATATAAGTGAAAATAACCATGAACTATCCAAAGAGGCTCATTGCGGAGCTGTCTGCATGTCCTGCATTAAGATGTCAAATGAGTGAATCTGCGGCACCTTCTCCAACTCGCTGTTAGCCGGATAGATGTGGCTGAACAGTACAGAGGCGAGAACAATCTTGATGCAAATTAGTCACAGATCTTGTCCCCAAAAACTGTTTTAAACCTTGCATTCATTAAATTAGTGATTATGGACCCCCGTTCCTACGACTAACGATGGATGCGCCCGATAGCTTGCACATTCTTTCCTTCTCTAGTGTTGCTCTCTTCAAGGACATTTTATTTTCATTTCTTCTGTAGATTTAAGTTGTCAAAAGAAATGCTAGAGAGAAGTGCAGCCTGTAATTAAACTCCTATGCAACAAGAAGATTTTGCTTAAATTATAAAAATCAACCGGATTTTAAGTTATAATAAATAATGTTGTTTGCATAAGGCATACAGTGCACTCGATTTCCGAGCATCATACATGATAATAGCCTTCCCTTTTGTGGATTATTTCGCTACCTGATTGAAGGATCTCCTAACAATAAAATACATTTCCTAACCTACATGAGCCCAAATAGGTGAGTTACTTAGTGAATTGGACTTGCAATTCGCCATCCACTTAGCTAATTCCGACTCAACTTGCACATTATCCAACTAATGCCATTGATGATAAAATGTAGACAGGATGCAGAACCTCAGCCTCACCATAGGCGGCAGATGCAGTGGACTATGATATAGTCTAGCCTCAGGCTTCGCAAAGGCACAATTACATGAACAGTGCGGCTGTTCACCTACTCACAGAGCCGGATATATGAAATAAGGTGATAAAGAGAGACCAATGGCCTTTGAAATGCCACCTTCTTCTGGTGTTGCCAGTGAGTCTACCTCATGCTGATAGTCAATAATACGAAAGCAAATATGGTGGTATCGTTCTGAAACTTCCTTTGTCCTGGCATTCATCGGAGTTCGAGTACACCATTAAAGCACTTCACTTTCGGTTCCAGCCCATCGTAGTATGGAGAAGTATGTATATGCGCAACATTGCTAACATTTGTTTAAACATTGACACTGGTTTTATGGAGATGGAAGGCTTTGTCTTTATGCTTAAGTTTGGCGCCACGGCCTCTGGTTTTTGCTAGTAGCCCTTAATCCGCCATTTTGTCGGGAGCATATTATCAGCTGTAATGATCTAGTTTTCTTGTCTTTAGAAATCACTCAAACTCTGCATTTTTGCGATGTGAAGTAAAATTGTCCCAAAGCATAGGCTCTATAGGAGATAAACTGCAACGTTGCTCGTCACATAGCTGTCTGCAGTATCTCTATTAAGACGTTAATTAAGCCAACTCGACATACCTCCTCCGTGTCTCTACCCATTCGACAGAACTCTAGTATACGTTTGAATAAAGAGTACTGAAGTGATTACAAAATGGCCAAGAGAAACAATTATGGAATCTTACTTCGTATAACTGTTTTAAGCATCGCTCTTTAATGAATGGTTCTGCCTTGAGGCAAATGCTTGAATGGCCAGAAATGTGCACACAAGGTGACCAGCAAATTTACCCCTCCATAATGCAATTTTTTGAACAGGAAAAAGAAGCTCCCATTTAGTAGAAGTGAAATTGCGGTCAGATTTCTTTGCAGTTACACGCAGATTCCATAGCTGGGAACGTGAATTGGCAGATCAAGGAAAATGCCGAGAACAACACTTTAAAGTAGAGGAAGCTAAAGCGTACGCATGTTTTAAAAGTAACTTTCATTTGAAATATAATCATTTACTGCAAAATCTTATTTTAATGTGCCCACCAGCCTTTGTTATTCCCCTTGCATAATAATTAATTATATTACCTGACTTCGAAGGCTACTTGGTTTTCCACCAATAGCAGCCGTAGACCGAATCGCGAGGATGCGTAAACACTTTCCAGCACTAACTGAGGGAACCCGACAAAACCGGAATGACCAGCCATTAGTTAAAATCTCTCGACTAAACTCGATCGTAAAACAGTAATTAAAGGAGTTAGGGTTTAAATTTATCGAATAATTTCGTCCATATATTTAAAGCTGAAATTGATGACTCTTGCATTTTGATTTTGCACTACTTTGCGGGACATTTTATTCAAAACAGAAAACAAGTAAGAAGAACATCTGAACTTATGCAAAATGTAAATGCAATGCTATTCTGCAGGCAATGGGATTGTTTCCGGCATTTATTTCGGAGTCAACAGTACAGTCTCAACTCACGTCTCCGATGGAGTTGAGTAGAGAGAGAGAGAGAGACCTGTTCCTCATCGCAAACACGTCTCCTGGTCTTAGAACTGAAGGCAAAGATACAAGCCAGTTCGCACATTCCCCTTTTCCAAAGCGCTCGCCATATAGTGTTCCGAAACTATTAAGATCGATTAGCAGTGGAATCGTCTGTGCTTTTCCAGCCCTACAGTCAGCAGAGCGAGGGGGCAACCAAGGGAAACGCAGATGATAAAGCGCAAAAGGAGAGGGATTAACGCATCTTATTTGCTTATAGAGCCCTTAAAACCCTATCCTTGTGCTTCTTCTGGATGGTATGGTCTAAAACAATGACATTAGACCTGCAGCCTTTCACCAAGGTGGAAATGCCCATTCCTGACTCGCGACGTCACCTTTCACTAAGTGGTAAATGCTCAAATATATTCGTCCCATGATTTTTGTTGCAGCTTACGCAATTAATCTTATTTTTTGTGAGGCTTAGCCTTTGATCCTATGGTATCACTTTTTAGTCCTTAATGGGACTATATAAGGGGTGAACTCAACAGGAACTGCCTGACAAATCCGTTTTGGGACATCAAAGCCTCGTTAAGCAAAAATAGGCCCGTCAAATTCCCCTAATCATACGTGCTAACGTGGGAAAAACACTTACTTTTTTAGCTTTACAATAATCATACTTATGTCGTATCTGTCCACTTTCAGTCCTCGCTACACTAAATGCAGCATTCGGCATAATCAAAATGGAGCTTTTCCGAACTCGCCAAGGTGAGTGAGCAAGATTAACTATTCCTCTTATGCTTGAGGGATTTTGCACCATAGGTTCCTCATAGTGGTAAAAGGGTGATCGCTTATATCAACCATGGTAAACTAAAAACAAAATGATTTACTTACTCAGTAATTACTACATAAACCTTAATAGGTGTCCAAATTTTGGGGATAAAAGTGTTTTAGTCAGTAGTAGGGTTTTCCAATTTTGGCAATTCGATTTGAACAGTTTTATTTCCTAATATAAAACTGACAGAATGAGGGAGAAACAAACTCTCCACTGCGTATGCGCCAAATTAGTGCCGAATAACTGTCGCAAACGGAAGGCATCTTTGCATCCGATCATGATGTGGAGCTTATTACTGTCCTGGAGACGAATGAAGGCGTAATATTCCGACGTAAAGGGGAGCCGACTGCCGCCCTGTAAAATTAAACTGCAGAGCCTTAAGTGCTAGCAAAACCTTGACTCAAGAGGTAAACAAACAGTCCAAGTACGTGCGGTGCATTCGTAATTTTTTTCCCTCAAGAAGGTATAAGCAACTAATGGAAAAGCAAAGTAAAATTTAAAATCCATTTAGGCCCCTTCTATGCCTGACGCAGACTGATCAAGCCGTTAAATCCAAAATCCACCAGCCCCGACCAGACAATAGGATATCATTAAATACAGAAAAGTAATTAGATCCAGTCATTTCGGAAGTTAGTCTAGGTATGATCTTTTGATCACATGGGGAGCAAGTAAGTTTTTGCGGGTACAAGAAAAGGGCTACATTAAAGAATCTTAAGATTGGGTTGTCACCATTAATCTTCCCCTTCAGGCATTGAGTGGGACCCAATCTTCCCGCTGGCTACCCAAAACGTGTCTAAAACCTGACTGCCCTTTTTAGAAGAGGCGCCCAATTTTACTCACTCTGCAGAGCTGAGAAGCATACCGAGTTTTTAAGGAAGAGCACACAGCTTTCCTTTTTCTGGCTTCAATCCATCCACATATCCACATGCGGTTAGTGAATTAGTTTTAACTTTAACTGCCCTTTCTTACCTGCTGAGCACAACTTGATTTTATCACTGATGAATATTTTTTTCCCTAAGACCTGAGTCTTAGTGAAATAGATAAATAACATTAGCGGAAACCGGCATTTAATTATGGCTTTAGCTCATAAAGATTGAAGTCAGGTTCCGCTGTCAAGTTATAAGCAATTTATTACGTGGCGTTACAAGAAAATGGAACTATGATAGGGTTTTAATATAAACTAGAGGTCTGAAATTTCCCTCTTATTTAATTTATTAAACGCCCATAAGAGTACCCACCTGCTCCGCATTTCGTGACTTACAAATTGGTTATTCAAGGAGGTCATTAGAACTCCGAATTGATTATAAAGTAATTAAAAGTTAATAACTCCAATCTGGCATGTTGAAAAAAGGTTTTGGTTTTTTAGGCCGCGGATAAAGTACTGATATAGTTTTCAATGCTCAAACGCATCCTCCTTTCCTTTTTATCAGTCCGAGTCCGAAAGAGATTAAACTTATGGCACCGAACATGTGTTGCCGACGTACAGAAGGGCAATGCGGCTACTGCAGCCAAAAGTTCTGGTTTCAAATGATGCGCATAACTGTGCAAACTAAAATGACTTTTTACGATCAAAAATCAACTACCGACGTTGGTACTTGATCTGGCTGGATGAGTTCTTGCATGAAGCGGAAAGGCCGTGCAGAGACTGTTAAAAATAAACACCTTTCTCCTTTACTTTTCAAGAAGAAAAGG
This sequence comes from Taenia crassiceps, assembly GCA_023375655.1. Taxonomy (NCBI): domain Eukaryota; kingdom Metazoa; phylum Platyhelminthes; class Cestoda; order Cyclophyllidea; family Taeniidae; genus Taenia; species Taenia crassiceps. The sequence continues at coordinate 483,100 of JAKROA010000004.1, read as the reverse complement.
TGTTTATGCCCATCCTACGTAATAAAGATAGGCAGATATGCCTAAGTGCTGACTTAACATTACACTGACTCCGATGCTCACCGAATGACTGCCTGTTGCTGTACCGAAATAGTTCCCGAACTCAACCAATTAATTATGTAAGCCAGGAAGAAACTGGCTTTCTTTTAATACCATGTGATTCATTAATGACTGCGGAAACCATTAAAAAACTGTAAATATCAAAACCGGTGTCTCTTCATGATGGTTAACTTCTTGGCACCGTCTACTTAAGGGGATCAGAAAACTAAGAACCCGCCATGTGAATCGCATTCAAAAACATTTTTCATGAGGAGGTGTTTGGCCGGATGCAAATGAATAGTAAGAGCTAAAGCGGAATGATTTGAAAATTGTCAACACTTAAGAAAAAACACTAGGCTGAAAAATTCAATGGTATAAATTAGTAATAAAGATGCAAGTTTGAAGCTATCCATAGTATCAAAAGGTTATGCCTTTCCCAAGACTGTGCTCATTTGTCTGCTCACTCAATAGCACACATTTTATCATTCTGTGAAGGAGTTAACTTCTTTGTTTATTCATGAAATCGTGTTAATGAGGGATTTTGAGCTAGCGGCTGTCGTAAAGTCAAATTTAGGGATTGTGTTCGAGCCATGGACGTTAGTTGGGAACCAAGCCTTCTGCTCTCCTCCAGTGTCGTCGACGGTGTCCAAGACATGGAAACAAATGAAACCATGATTAGCTGTGGAATGCCTCTTTATCCACGTTTTATTGCGAGTTTCGGTTGGCAATAGTTGAGATAAAACGGGAGCATCCAAGTGATAGGATATTTCCGAAGTACTTGAAATTGCGAAGGTGGGAAGCATTTTTGTCCTCGTAAACAATCCTTCAAATGTGCATGCGTCTTACCCTTCCATGCCTAAAAATTATGGACAACTTTATTGCAAAATCTGTTAATGTTTGGACACATTTATTTGCAGAATGATAAGCCAGTGTTTTTTCTTGCACCAATTTGTCTCCACAAGTGTTCACCACAGCAGTAAAAGCCCCGCCATTTTTTTGGATTTGATATTTCCTGCAAACGTTTAGCTTGGGGTGAAGCTAATTGGAACGTGTCAGATAAATATAGAACGCGGATTAGTAGTTCACAAGGAGCTAAGCATGACCGTGATTTGTTCCACTAAATTGCATTGGGAATCGACGCTCACGGACGAATATCTAATCAAGCACTTTAAAGAGAACTTTAGTCTGAATTTGACGCAATACTTTAAAGAGACGAGGACGAACAAGAGCCCTATAAACTTCTAAAGCTTCTATTTTACTTATTACACTTGTACCATATTTCTGCTTTTTTAAATTCCCTTGAGACTATGCAGAGCTAAAGTTGATCCATAGTTCAGTGTTTATTAGGCTCATTACTCGTTTTTAAGCCAAAGCACGTTTAATCATAACTAAGTAGTGCTAATTCGCCCTGAGACCCTTGCCATCGCCTTTGTTACATGTTCCATTTTGGTGAAGTGGGAAAGATAATAACGAGGTGCTTTGTGGAAACGTGGTAGCATATTTGGGTAAAACGTCACACTGAATTCCCTTTTTTTAGCTTATGCTACTAAGACCGCGAATTGTTCTGTGTTATGTCACTATTATAAAGGTAGATGTCAACCTCCTGGTTGATTAATTTTAATAGCTGAACTTCTGCATTAAAAATGGGTGCTTTTCTGTAGTGCCAGGAATCTTGCCCGGAGTTAAAAGAAGTGAAAATGCTGGGACAGAAGATGTGTTGGCAAAGCAACGGAAGAAAGATGGATTGTTCACATGGTTGTAGACCATGTCGCTAAGTGGAAGCGTGACAGCAGCCCACCGTCCCCCTTGGTTAATACCCGCGCCGGCCAGCACAAAAACACACAAACCAACCAAGCTAGTAGTTTGCTTTGTATGCAAATGAGGCTAACTCTAACTGCAGCGACTGCTGCGTAAGTGTCAACAGCAAACTGCTACATGTCCCTTTCCTTGTTCTTTAATTTCTTCAGCATAAAATGTTCTCGTTGCATAAAAATGACATTACAATCACACTAAACACCACTCTTATTCATTGAAGGATGAGGTGGAATCAAGATGAAAAGGTTAAACAGCCTCGTATCTTGCAACGGACAAACTGATTAGTAATAATTTGTCAACTCCTGCTCAAAAATTCATTTTTGGTTAGGTTCGAAAACAAAAGCTGGTATTCAAACTGATAGAGGCTTTATTTTTCGATTTCCACTGGTGGTAGGCGATCACAACAGAGGGGATCCATCATTAAACTGAACTCTTACTCGGATATTACCTGGCAAGAACGAAAAAAATCTCCCACTCCCATTTTCCACTTTTGCCAGTCTCTTGTGTGTACACACATTTATCCAATTTTGTCACAGTGTCCCATCGAAAGCTACACATTTGTCGACCAATTTCCCTACTACTAAAAGAAAAAAGGAGTACGTCAGGCTCCTTGCAGGAGTGAAAGTAAAAACGCCCCCACTTCATTGAGAAGACATAAATAATGCTGAAGGCAATGCTTTTAAAAGACAACGGGTTTGGAAGTTATACTCATTTTTTGAGATGAAAACCCAGTTCTACTACTTAGCATCGAATGATTTTATCTGTTGCGAGTAGTAATGAAAGGAATTTTAGCACTTGTCTAGTCCTACTTAAATAAAAAGCAATGGAATTAACTTAAAGCAATGTAATACCTTGGAGAAGAAGTTGTGTTGCTGACGTCCAGAAGAGCTACGGGACCACTGGCATGGCCTGGAGGCCTGCCACTCAGCCGAATGACAGGAGGAGAGCCTTTAGGGCCTGTGGGCATAAAATGGTAAGTTAAAAAATCTATTACGGTAAATTTAGCGGATTATAAACACGTGTTTGGAGCTACTTTTAGTAGGACACTTGTACCATTACTTTGCCTCGTGATTTTATATGCAAATCGTGCTGTGAAGTTCGCATCAGCATTACCTAACCTCCAGTTGTTTTAGACAGGGACTTATCGAAAGGGTAAGATTTGTTATTTAAAACCCAATTTATTTCATTTTGGGATTTTTTGAAAAATCCATTAGCAAAATCTTTTAGCAGCCTACCTACAAGCGTTTGAAAATCTAGCCATGTTTTATTAAGGGCACCTTAGTTATTCATATAAAATCAAGTAACTAGCCCCCGTTCAAATGAGATACTAGAAAGTTTGTTGAATCAAAATGAAATGATGGGGTAAATATTTACACTTGAACAGCTTGCGTCTTAAAAACAAAGACATTTTTATGCTTGAGTTAGTGGATTGCAATGAATAGCAAAATAAGTAGCGAGTATGTGGAATTTTGTGCGAGTGAAATAAGCCTTATAAGTGATAGTGCTTAGTCCTCGCAAAGTTCTTATTTGATAAAAAATTTAAACTCTCCGTTACTTGTTTTAGTCCCTAGTTCGATTACGCTGGCACTTAAATCCTCGACATTGCACTTCCGTCGGTTGGCGCCACACGATGGCAGTATATTTTCTTTTCTGGCATTGAGCATTATAAATATTCTGACAAATTTCAAAACTCTACATAAGTGGTGCCGAGAAACGAACTCGATAGCTGAGTGCTGGACATTAACGTGATGGATGAAGAACATATACTGCGGATAGGAGGATTTCTTGGAAAGTTCCATATAAAGGCTCAAAAATGGCGTTTTCTTAGATGACTGCCGCAGTCTCCTTTTCTGCAGAAATGCCTTAATAAATGAAGCGACACAAGCCATATACATAGTTATATCTAATCAGTTCTCTAAGGAGCCGTCTTCTTTGCTTCCATAAAGATGTCTATTAAGTGAACACGCAATAGGTAACTGAGTGGTTATGACTGAACGGCGATGAAGTGATAACAAAGCGGCAAAGCCGAACAGACGCAGTCTTTTCCTTCACAATTATTATAGGCTCCGTCTTTACGTCAGTGTTCTTTTACCATTACAGTTCCCAAACAGGACTGAATTTTGGGTTTTGTGCAATTGTCAAGAGAGCTCAGTGATGATGCAGTTGAGGGTCTTCTCAGTTGCACGTGGGATTTTATGGCTGCTTTCCTTACAGCCCTAACTAGCTTCGTGATGGAAGACGCTAGAATTTGACAAAAGTGGGGCAAGAATGATGCTCAAAAGAAGGCGGTTTTTTAACTCTTCGTGGCTGCTTTATAAGCACTGAATCCTGGGCCATTGTGATTCTACTGGACAAAATATCCTTCGGATCATATATTTAATGTGGATTTCTAAAAACCTTTTTACAGCTTTTGTGTTAGTCCAGTAACTTTTAGCACGCTTTCATCAGTCAAGGACGAAAGGGCAAATTTTTACTTCTGGTCTCTGCTTCTCACCATTTCAGGTATTTACTTTGTCGGCCTACTATCTGTATATTCTGCAGTCATGAGAGGAACTTTTTTTCTTATTTTGCCAAAACTTTCTGGAAGACAAAAAGGCGCATACCACTTGGCCATCATCTGTACCGCCAACGCTCCGAAGGGCTCTCTGGCTATAGGCATAGTCCGGAGACCATGTCACTCGGTGGGCGCACAATGGCGGGGGCATCACAGTAGTGTCTCCGTCAATGTCTAAATATTCTTACGTGCTGTTTGGAAAACACCATTTGTTCAAAACACTGAAACGTATAAAAGATGTGCTTGAGCAAGCATTTATAATGCACACTTATTTGTATAGATTATTACCCTATACTACCCTGTTCAACCACTTCACTCGGTTATTGTGACGAACGATGAAACTTCTCAGTGCGGTGTGAAGATCCTGGCTTTATGATTTGCATTAATAATAAGTTGTTAGATGAAGATTGCCAACCAAATTTTGGCAAACATTTTATTACGCATCGAAATTGCTTAAGTCTGAGAAATGAAATACGACAGTACCGATCACACGCGATGCTTCGGCTTTCAAAGTAATTAAGAGATCGTAATAAGTACAACTGAAACAGCACTGGTCTTGCTTGTGCGTTTGATGTTTCGCGATGTGTGATCATCAGCATAACGCACTGCCCTTCAACACAAATCTACATCTAATCAGATGCATCAGTAAGTTTAATGCTCTTTGAAGCAGATTTTAGTACTTTACCCATCTTATAGTTGTCTTACAATGGAAATTCCTTAAAATCCATTCCGCTTAAGCTTCAATTCCTACTTTTTCATCACTGGTGTGCAGAGGTGGGTATAAATTGTGGTTTGAGGTAACCAATCACTATTCGCTTTTCTTGTATCACACTGTTAGCAAGTAAAATTTAAGAACTGCTCCGTAGCACCTTATTACTCAACTCCCTACCACTCTGGTAGCATTGCCAATGAGTTGCCGATTTCGTGAATTGGAGTTGCGAAGACCGAGGCTCAGAAAGCCTATTGACTCCTCCTATTAGAAGCAATTATATGTGACCGACGTGATGAGCGCACGAGGAGGTCGTGGCCAGAGCGTGTTTGTCTCAGTAATTAAATTTACGTGTACAACTCTGTTGGATACATAAATCAGTCTGCCAGGGACGAGCACAGACAATGCTCTCTAGAATGCCTAGACGATCAATCGGAAATATTGTTCTGGAGGCAATAATGGCAGCGAGTGGATGCATAAACAGCGCGTAATACTGAAGTCTTCTGAAGAAAAGTGAAGTAGCTGAGGATATTTACAGCAGGCTTTTTTAACGAATTCCATCGTAGGCCTTCCAAATAACGAAGTGGTAAACAAAAGAGTAACAAGTTGCGGCGCTTTTTTAGCTCGTTTGAGCCAACAGTTTCATATGTGAAGCGGATGATTTGAATCTGTGATAAAGCCACTTCAAAAGCCCTTTTATGATTAGCGGGCAGGCAAGTTGGTGGGATCAAAAGACAAGTGAAGTTTACCAAATGGGAAAAGTTGTGCCTTCCAAACTGGCTTCCTGTGCTCAGCGAGTGGCGATGTTTGAACAAACGACTTATGTTTGTTTCCCTCTCAATTGGTTGTGGTCTTGCCTTTGTGGATGTTTTACTACGCGCAAAATTCTGTGCATTTAAAAAGTTAGCCTCTCTGAGATTGAAAGTTAACCTATCTCCCTAAAAAGAACTAATTTTTTGTTGATCATGCACGCGGTAGGGGATTAGCTTGACTCACAATCCAGTGTCCTGCTAGAGTTTCCGCAGTAGTAGTCTTAGCAACTTCCTTCCCTCCGATGCTTGCCCTAACTAACGGATTCAGTTCACGCTAAGGCCACTTCTAGACCTGCTCGCTTCATATGACCGTTGGGGATGAATCAGACGCTCCAGTTTACTTACTGCCACTTTGCTGTCTGTTGCTAAAACCAATCCGTTTTAATCTAGTGACGGGGCTCTGGAGCAAGTTTACAATTTCTTTGTACACCGATCTTTAGTAATAGGAATTTATTTATTTAAGTCAAGCCATGCTTCGAACATAGGATGACAGATGGAAGGAAGCGATGTCAACCTTTCATTAGGACGGCAGCAGAGCTTGGTGGGGGGACCGACAAAGTAGGGCTACTTGATCTGCGGAAAGAGTTCCTTATCAAGTAACACAGATTTTAGTCCTCCATTCATTTCCCCTGTGAGTGTGCCCACGCACACCCCCAACAGCAAATCAACAATCTTCCCTTCCTCACTTAGGAGTAAAAATTTGGTCTTTTTCCTCGCCTCTTTTTTCTTCAATTTCCATTGGTAAACCAAGAAAAAATACTTGAGTTAACACTCATTAAATGTAGTGGGACACGACAACAGCATTTGCCTATTTAAATAAGCTTTAAGTGTTACATAACATGGGCAGCGAAGAAGAAATTTATTGTTGTTATTTTAAAATACAAATGCCTAAAAAATTGCACAGCCTAAGTCGTGCTACGCTCTCCAAAAAAATGCAGCTGTACTCTCAATGGCTGGTTCGACGACAGATAATTCCATTTCAAGTGTTTTTTTTCGCTCCATTCCATTTTGATCAATCGGAGCAAAGGAAGCACTGCATTACAAGTGGCACCACTGGGGTAAGTTAAATTTTGAGTTCAAGGTGCAGATGTCAGAATTGGGCAGTACTTTTGGACATACTTTCAAGATAATCACTGTATTCTAAAACTAAAGCAAAATAACTTTGTTAAGCACTTGCCCGCTAAAATATTTGGCAGTTAAAGTTTAAAAGCGGATATTTTAAAATAATAGCCTTACAAAACAAAGTTTGCAGGAAGACTTGTAAGCTCAAGTAAATGAAGGAACAGTGTTTAAAAGAACTATCAATCACATATGATAATCTTTTGCACGAATTTGCGAGTTGGAAAACTTATATTAAATACAAAATTATAGTAGTTCAAAATAAGAATTATGCGTCAGATCTTATTTTTAGTCTGAATTCTGCTTCCATTTTGAATTGTTCCACATCGGAAGAATCGCTAGCAAAACTTCGATAGACGTTGCAAACACCATACATGCAAAACTAATTTTAGTGCTAGATCATGTTTTAGTTGTTTTATAAACAAATTAGCAACGTAAAAGGAAATAATAAATTCTAAGTTACTTTGGTGTTAGTATATTCCCTTGACTGACCTTGACTCGCCGCTGCATTGAAATCACGGTTGAAATGAGTCGCGAAATTGAATTTAGGAACGGCAGTAAGTATAATGCTTCACAGAGTCCTGAATGCATATTTAATGCTTCTTACTCCAGCGCTTCGCTTGAATCCTCTCCACCATCAAGTAAAATAGAGGGACAGATAAGAATAAAGAGGAGTCCAAGTTACACCTTTGAACTTGATGACAGCTTTGAACATTTGGAGAATGCAGAATCACTTTTTGGTTCAGTAGAAACAACGTCAATGCCAAATCTTAGTTATCTTGATGGCGGTGAAACTGAAAGCACCACCGCAGCTCCTCCTCGATGCATGTCTGCAGTTCCCGACTTATTTCATGAATCACTTAGTGATATCAGCCCTGTAAACTATGTTAATCTCTCATCTTTTATAAAAAATCAAGATGAAGTATATCAGTCATTGCTGATGAAGAACCCTGTAAGCACCAAAGACAATCATTCGATGGATGCAGCATCTAAAAATCCTTCTGAATCTCATTCATTGTCAAGTACTTTGAAGGAAGTCAGCAAAAACGAAACTCTGACAAGAGCACCAGCGCCACATTCATCAGTGAATTCAAAACCATTTTTCGTCAACCCTGAAAATAAAATTGCTGCGTTTTGTCAAAGCAACCCCTGTGACATTGAAATGGAACTCCTCGTCTTGCCCATGGTGGATGATTTCTCGAAAGTAGAATTGCGTATTCCTTCTGCATCTCTCTCGACGGACAAGAAAAGAGCCTTAAAAAGGGTATGCTTTTCTTTGAGACATAATATTTTTACACACCAGATTGCTGCTGAGAATGAGCTAACAATTTTCAATTTTGGGAAAGGCAAGACAAAATATACTGTGCTTCGTAAGAAAACCGCGCTAATCCAAAGGCAAACTGCTCAAAGAGAAGCAGAATTAGAGGCAGAAAGGCAGAGGCAACGACTAATAGAGGAGGCAAAACTTGCAGCTGATTGTAAGTAAATGCTAAACGCATGTAAAATTTTGCTTTATTTATTTTGCTTAAATACTCATTGAGTCTAATTTTAGCCCAAGTTACAAGCGATTCCATGATATGTGTTGCTTCCATTCAAACAACGCCCAGTGAGATTCAGTCCTTGACCACTGAGGTGAACATAATTGTACCTAAAAGCCTTGATTTGTTGCACAAATTTGGTGACTTTTGTCTTGTTGCCTATAAAGAGTAATAAAAATACAAAACGAAGGAACAATGGACAAGGCAAGGACATTGTGTCGTGCACTACTGAGGTCTCAATGAATTCCGCAGCAAGACGTAAAGCTCGACGAGCTGCAGAACGGGAACAGGCCAAAAAGGCAGCGGCTGCATTGCGTAGGAGAGAACGAAGGCGAAGAGAAACAGCCATGCAAACCTGTCCACCTGACTGGATTATTTGCCCGTGGTGTAGACAGGTTAGTTCTGGAGCCCAGTGTGTGAATGAAATTTGTCTATTACGCTATCAAGACTTAGACATATCAGGTTTTAGGCACAAATTTTCCTTAGCTATCGACTTTTATCCCAACTGACCCTCTTTTTAATACAAAAAAATTATTAAAATTAGTAAAGCAGAAGTTACTTATTGAACACTAAAACCATATTGCAGCAATTTAACAACTTAAATGGTTTATTTTTGGCTAACTTACTGCTCTGAATCTCCCAATAAAAAGACAACGAGCTAACGATTCAGTAGCGCAAGTTGATGCTTGGGATAACGTTCTGCTATTACAGGATTTGACTGCATTTTTCATCAAATAGAAACGAATTCAGACGATGAGTCTCCTAATGCTTATCTATTTTCCTCCAAGCTTCATAGCTAAATTAAAGTTATTCCTATCTCAGTCCTTGATGTCGGACGATTTAGTCCTTGATAATGTCAGACAAATGAGGCAGACAATGTTTAAGAGTTTGAATCCGTAAAAATCTCCAAAGCGTCCGTTTTCTGATCCTGCTCATCCATTACAGCGAAGCAGGGATTTGCATTCACCAATGTTTCCTCTGAAAAAATGAAGATACCCGTGAATAATTTACAGCAAATAGAATAATTATGATTGAAGTAGGAGAAAAAGGGATCAGCTATGCTGTCCTTCCACTCTTCCATCTCCTTGGTTATTTCATTAATGGGAAGGCTGTTGTCGATCATATTTTACTTGCGTTTACTTTCCATTTTCCAGTCCTTGACTTCATTCTAGAATCATAAAACCGAGTTGTTTTTTCAGCCACACAGTCTCTAACACAGGGTCTACTTCAAGCAAACTCTTGTTTTATGCTATGCATGCATAATGTCGACAGGGTTAAAAAGCTAGAAATCGAGGATGGATTATACCACACAGATCTGTAACATACTATTTACGAAGTCTCGATTGGATGTGGTATCCGGGCATACAACTTTTTTTCCTGCTTAATTCAGGACATTCCGCCAACAGAACAATGCGGGCACATAGGGCTATGCAGGGCAGAGTACCGTCAACGGAATCGGGAGGAGAAGGCAAAAGCACAATTACAGAACTACCGGATTGCCACAGAGAATGCACGACGTCGAAAACAGAACTTGCCACTCCTCAACCCTCTTCAGCATGTCAAAAATGCCCAGGTAGTATTGGAACGGGGGCGAAACCATAATAGAAGTGCTTCAAAACGACGATCCAGTCATTCACGCACCAGATCGGTAGGTTGGATTTCCCACAAGTACTTATTTACAACCACACTTTAAATTAGGCTTGATTTTCACAGTCACCTTTCTTTGATATACGGAGTTTGACAGGCCAGCGGTGAAATATTTTTGAGAATTGTCTGTGGTTTAAGAATACGCAAGGAATGGTCAGTGACTTAAATACATTTAGAGTTTCTTGATGAATCGAGGAATTCGTATTTTGCAAAAGCATTTTCGCTCGTTTTGATTATAGTTGTGGTTTTCTTATTCCCCCACTGAAGTTTGCCGACCCTCTCATACAAACCATCAATTCAGGAAGTTCCTTTTTCACCATGCTTGGGTTTAATCTGGCAAAAATAATTGCAATGGTGACTGAATTGCATAGTGCGCAATCGCGAGCAAGTCTTACAATCAATGTGAAGGCAGCTTTTCTGTTCTGTGTCAATTTTAACACCGCATGAACGTGCTCGCACCATAGTGTGCGCATGTGCAATTTTGCATGACTGTGCACGCTCACAACACCCTCTGACTTATTGTGTAGTCATAGCGATGACCTCAGCTGAATAATCTTAGCTCTCAAATTAGAACGCAGCCTGGCAATTTTGTTATAATGGACCCCTATTCGGTATTTTGTACGGATTTCAGGCATTTTGTTGTGATATTTAACGTGTGGTAAAGGCTAATATTTTGCAACGGGTGCTAGCATTCAGTAAATCAGTGATGACTGTTTTTCATATTCAATGCTTCCGAAAATTACTCAACAAACCACATGATTTAATAATGGCTACTTACAAGTTAATAGTAGGTAATATTTGCAAAATTTAAAGGTGGATGCTAGTGTGGCTGCAACTCTGAAGAAACAGGCGGTGTTCGCAGCCCAGCTGAAAGAGGTTCATCCGAACGACGTCAACGGCATGCTTTATGCTGCACAACGGGTTTGCGCAGTGGCAGACTGTGCACACCTAATCACTTCTTCTGCTGGCGGTCCTTGTGCTTACTGTCGCTTGAACCTTTGTGCCCAGCACCGACCTCCACACACAGGTCATCACTGTCCCACCGCTCCTAAACCTCGGACACAAAAGACACTATCCAATGGGCAGATTGAGGTGGCATGTGGGATTAAGGCAGAAGAACGACAAGCGTTATTGAAGCAGCGCATGCGAGAAAAATTAAATGGCATGGCGGAAAGGAGGAGACGTTGAATCGGGAAGGGGATTTTAGGTTTTCTACCACTTATATAAAAAAATTTTGGTCATTTTTACAATAAAGTGCGTTTCGCTTCGGTGCATTTTTGTGCTTTTCTGATTCTGCTGGATCGGTAACTGTACTTCTACTTCGTTTAAGAAAGTGGGGGAGGCTTGTGTGAGGTAAATAGCTTTGACTTGCGTTCTAATAAACGAATCTAAGCTAATAATTTTTAGGTCAGATTATTAAATTGCAGGGTTTGCCATCTCTGACAAAAATTACAAGCCCGCTTTCAGCGCTTGTGCTTTAACGGGTTAGTATGGTCTCAGCCTGCCCCAACTTCATCTTAATTCTGTGAAAAAACCTGTTCACTCCTATCATTGCAGCAGCCTTGTTAATGTTATCAGTACCTGTCATCGATCTATTCCCATCTTTAGTCCACAATATTACCCTCTGTGTTAGTTACGGTGTAGAACAAAGTCAATCTTCACTTAATAAACACTCGTTACCATGGCAGTGGAATACGAGCTGCGACATATAGGTTTAGAGCAGACTGCTTTCCATATCAAAAGTAACCAATAAGAACTGCTTCTACTTCAAATGGTCGGTAGCTGTATAAAGCGCCTTTGTAGGCCCAATAATAATTTTTGCATTATTCTCACTACAATGAACTATTGGGTGTTTCTATCCTAACGAATGTCGTCAAAATATAAAGTTGACGTTTAAACAGTCGCTGATGAGACTCAGATCAGGAACGATAAGTGAAAGAGGCAGCGGGATAATGCTCACTTGTATTAAATAGAATGTCTAAATTAACTTTCCGATTGGGCTCGAATGCTGATAAAATACGAATAGAACACCTTACCTCCACAAATGCGTTGCTGCAAAATTGGTTTTGTTAATGCATCTGAAAGCTGCAGCAATCATTCCTTAGACACTTAAACATTGTGCTGAATTATAAAGTTCCAGCGATGCTAAGCGCATATGGGAAAGATCTCGGTAATAATGCCACAAATTTGCTATTAGACACTGCTAACGAGTTTGGAATGTTTCGCCTGCTTGCCCAACCCCGGGTTTGAGGGACACGGGCACAGAGAGCCCCACGATTTCACAACCACTGAGTGGCACGGCATCCAGGATATGGCCCTAGGGATTCAGCCCTTATTTGTGTCGATTATCCAGTTCCTATTTGAGTACGATGACTCTTTATGGAGGCTAATTCAACCCTGAGAAACGACTAATCCGATTTTGAATACTGAAAGTCAACCAGTAATGTGCTGCAGATAAGAGAATTTATGACGGGGTTTACATTTTCCTTTAACAACTACTCCGTCCCCAGGATCCGTGTAAATGATATTAATGCCTAAGGTGACACTAGTCATGACCGTGGAGCATCTGTAAAGTTGAATTCGCAATTGTCAGGATTGAGCACGCCATTCCTGCTTCACCTCTACAATAGCTTGAACAAACCTAGATAGACAGCTGGACAGTACTGTAATGATAACAAAGTGATAAGGAGGGACGGACTAAAAACCTCATCTCCACAGCAGAAATCGACTATTGTCAAGCCAGTGGAACTACACGACGACCTGAATTTGCCCCCACTGCATAATAGGATGCTCAAATAAAATGATTATTTTAAAACTGGTGGAATCTCCAAGACGAATCGGTGGCGATTCAGTCAGATAACTTCCCAGTTGCACCTAAGTTCAATGACCAGGGTGTTTAATTTTTTATCTTTGCCTTGAAGCACCAAATGCGTTGCTGTGGTGAATGTAGAAGCTTGATTCAGGGAAGTAGTTAGCTTGCTTTTAACTGGACAATGCATGTCCATCCCCAGACCATAACGGTAGTCTCCAGCTCTTCGCTGACCGAGTTTTAGTAGTCTATTTTTTCTCCAGGGAAGTCTTATGGCTCTAAATGCTTTACTAAATAAGGAATTTATGTCAATTTTGCATTTCATTTTACAACTCGAATTAAACCATAAAGAAATGATTTTCCAATTTAGCAATAAGGACCTCTCACACTGATTGGGTGAGTAGTGGAAATATAAATACCGTTGTCATATCTATTAATTAAAATATACCATGTTCCATTGATGACTAGAATAAGATACCTCATTAGATAAGAGGTACGGGGTAAAAAGGTGTTAAAATAAATAAAGAACCACCTGTTTATGCGCCTCTTAATATGGCACATCCTGAGGATTTGTGTTAATTAAGCATGGATTTGATCAGTATATGAATGCAGAAGTGACAACCTTGACATCCTGACACTGTATGGTGACCACATGGAGCAAATCGATTTGGCGCCGAAGAGTGCAGCGCTGCAGGAGTGTCACGAGATTCCAGCGCACGAATCAATACTTTTTCCCCGTGCCAAAAGAAACGGCCCTTTTCAGGCTCTTACGATCCCCTCATCCACCTTTGTACAGAGCGCAGGATGGCCAAACTCTCACCTGACGTCATAAACATCTTGTCCATTAGAGCCTACTATGACAACAAGACCGCCACCAACACCACTGAAATGGCCAACCTGCTGAAATATGAGAGCCAACACTTTCGCTGCAAAGTGCAAATTGAACTGCCCGAGTGTATTGCGGATCGATGTTGGAGCATAGGCCTGGTTCAGGCCTGCGATCGTATGTATCTCGAGAACCGCTATGGTCAGAGTGGCAGCTCATTTTGGGAATTTCATCCCCTTAAGAGCGGTCGTCATAAGATGGTTAACGACAGTGATGGACGTCAGTATCCATTCTACAGCCTGACAAGTAGTAAATTTGAGATTCGGCGTGGTGTAGTTTCTGACAGTTTGGTGTCTTTGACCTATGAGGATCATTTCTATCCTACAGTGGCTTGGGAACTGCCATATTATGGAGGTGCTAAGCTCACTGACGTAATACGGAAGCAGGATTTTTGGGTCTGGCTCGTTGCCATTAAACGTGCTAGCTCAAGAACTACCACTACCGATGTCTTTAACGCCAAAAGCGACGAGATATACATTCTCAAAACCATGCGTTGGCGCTATAATCTCCACATGACCTTCGACCCTAATCAGCCAATAGGAAGACGGCTCCAACGGATTTATGACACACAGGAGGAGCAACCAGTAATTTTGGAAACTAATCGACCCTTACCACTCTCCGCACTTAGTCCGCCACATTGCAATGCTGCTCAGTCTTTAATTTGGTATCCAAATAACCCCAGTGACAAACCGAAACTCCTAGTACCTCCAAAGCAGATAATCGTGCCCTGGGATACATGGACTAATGACATGGCTCCTGGCCGTCATCTTACTGTGAAAAAACCAGACCAGTGTAAGCTGGTTGGTGAATGGGCACACGACACGGAAATTGGTGTTGACGTCAGCACGATGTCGGGAGTTGTCAATGGCCGCGGTTGGGGCACTGCTGAAGGTGGCAGTAGTCGACAACGCATGTCTAGTCGTGCACGCGCGTAGAATGTCTCACCTCTGTCTACTAGTACCATAAAAATCACATCATTTCACACTGATAGGAAACAGCAGGAAAGGAGGATATCATAAAACCCCTTTTTTTGCATGTGTTTCTGCGACCAAGTGTGAGACTACCATTGCTCCAGTCTACATTACCTCTCGCCCTCACTCGATACGATTACTTTGAACGCCATTGTTTAAGTGGTACGTGTCAATTCCGCCTGAATTGTCAAATTTTTTTATTCTTACTCATTAAGAAGTCCACGTGATTGTCTTGGTGCCGAAAAATATCTCGCCCGACTTCTTAATTTATTTATTAACATGTTTTTGTTTTCCAGTAAATTATTTCATCAGACACTCTCATGCCTACGAAAATGCACTGTTTTGTCTACCTATTCATAACTGTGGATATGTGCTTTGTTGTGTAAAACTTTTTTGTTTACTGATCAAATTCCGTACTTGGTATTTTATTCACTTCGGGGATAATTCTTTCGTTTGCGACTGTTACTTTTCTGGGTGATAATACTGCCTTCTGCAAGTCCGTACTAATTCATTAACTCTAATGAGGATGAATTTTAAACATAGGAAATATGAAATACACTTTCATTAGCTTATCTATTTTATAAATCTTGGCTAATGGGACACTAATCAAAATTGTCCTTACTAGAACCAAATCTTTTTATTCCACTAATGCAGTGTTTAGACCTAGACAAAGTAGAAAAATGTGATTTAGTTGTGTCCTTTCGCTCAGTCGGTCAAATCGTGTTGCGCAAAGCAGAAGATGTCATTGCAGCTTCGCTTTGAGCGACATTTGCCTTAAAATGCATGCAAAATTCTAATTTACTTACCCTTTATCGCTTCTGCTGTTGGTAGTCATGTCTCAAAAATCGCCAGCAATTTTATATTGTCAGTCGAATTTGGCAAGTCTAAACAACGACTCCATCGAGCCTTTATTCGTTCATTTATTTAATCCGGAAGTCCCAGTGTCCAAACTAAAGTGGGTTACCTCGTTTTGAGAGGTTGGAAAGGAGTTGTAGCCATTCTATTGCAATGACACAAATGCTTGCAAGGCGGACATTGTTGACAGTAATTACAGAGTTCCATGTGACCTACATGATAGGCGGAACACAAATACGTAAACAAAGGTCCGCGATTTATTACACCGATCTGTAAAGGAAAGTGATTTGTCAAATTATCAAGTGGATAAGTGGCCACACGGTTTGGCACTCAAGTATCCATTACCTAATGGTTGATTCGCTTTCAAAGCATTTGCTATATCGTCGGATTTTAAAATTTATGTGGCTCAATCCTTGATGTCAAGGTGAAGCCTTGGGTAGGAACGAATTATGGCTTCTGGTGGAGACGGCTTTTAACATAAGTAGTCAGTAGGACAGTGAACAATTCTTATGTCACAAATGAAAGTTGCTTCAAGTAACCGGGGAAGTAAATGGAATTGTAGTCATTGGAAGCCTGTGTAAAAATCTAAGATTGGGATTAAACTACCCACTTCTTGAAGGAGTCTATTTAACCCTGTAAAGAGCAAATAGAAGGCCGAAGAGACTGTCAGCAGAGATGGCGGCATAAAGGCCAAATCGAACTGCAAAGGCTGGATAACCAACTTTTAAATACACTTTATTCTGTTCTGTAGGCACTACCTTCATTTAAGGTGATCTCCTGGGTGTAGTGCATATATTTTTTCTTGTTTCGGTCATCAAAAAGTGGTCATGCAGAGGACGCGAGGACCAATCAAGGGCGAAGGGATGCAATCCATGTGACAGCTTCATTTTTATGAGTGTTAGCGGATCCGAAATTGCGTTTACTTAAAGGAAATGCTTTATGAGGAGTCATTTATTTAGCATTCCTCAAGGCTAGCTAAATGCACTTAAAATGTTGTAAGTTGAATTTTATGTTCGCAAACAGATTAATTTCCATCGGATTAATTGAAGTTGCTCTATCTTGATTGGTTAAAGAGTATCTCTCTACAATATTTACGCACATACGTGTCAGCATTGTGGCAAGCTCCAAAACCTTCACGCCTATTCTCGAATCATTGGACAACTTGCAAAACCTGAGGGCAGATTAAATGCCAAAAGGTGGTGTAGCTTCTATCACCATTCACCACAGATCTATTCATTCACAGTAGACACCTTCCTTCGGTAACGTTTAGGCGTGGCATCCAGATGCCTCACGTCCACCATCAATGTATTGTTAAGATTTACTTTAAATGCCTGAATGTGTGAAAAGGTTTAAATGTATTTTTCTAGAAAGGTGAATAAAAATTAGGTGGGCTTTTGAAAGAAGAAAAATTAACTCAATGCTATTACAGGAAGTGCTGAGGTTTAAGAGTCTGTATAAGACACAAAATGTTAAAACCCCAAAGGGTAAGTAAACGCTACAGTAGCCAGGATGCTTTATATTTCATCAGTAGTGAAACCAGTAAATTTCTATTTAATTCGCCGGTCGTATTCCGTCAAATGCATACATTGCGTCCACTTCGTTGGTGGCAGTGGAGGCAGTCAAATCGAAGGGCACTACCTCTCGTACTTAATAACACTCGTGACTGGAGAAGTAAAAAATTCTGGCGCCATTCATTTTGGACAAGTTCTTTTCTCATCGGATTCTTTAGCTGTTTACTTAATTTTGATTATTTGTTTACTGTATGCCTTACCTACTTCGCGGTTGAATGGGGTTCGACTTGCTGGAGTTTAGGGCGCTACAGCCTTCATCTTATCTGTCAGACAGGTGAGTCATTGTTTGCATTAAATTGCTCCCTTATTTCCGTGACATCGCTCCTATTCCATAAACAGTTCTGCATTTTTAAAAATCTTTCCAGACATGGGATGTTTTTAATGTAAAATATCGTTACAAATTTCTTATGTCTGCGCAGCCCTATGTTCAACTCTGACTTGATTGGGAATGCTGAAATTGATAATTTTAGTCTCACCAGCGGACCATGCAAAACTCTCAACCTACCTAGAAAGTAACTTAAAATACTTGGTAGTTTTACCGGAGAAACGAATGAATGAAAAAATTTATTACCCAAGGCCACTTAACCCCATCACGCCGTATCGAGCCTTCCTCCGACGCTGCAGTAGGGCTGAGCAAAGTGGAAGAATAATTTGCCCTTGGCGTGCAATAAAAATAGTCGGCTAAAGATGCAACCTGAGGAAAGAGGAGAGCACACCTAGTGAAATACACCTTTACGTAGCCATCAGCCCGTCAGGTGTGACATCGTGAACTGAAGTTCACGAAAGATATCATTTATCTGGAATGGTGAATAATTTAACAAATCATTTAGTAAAGTTCCAAAATAAGGCTTTTTGAGGGCTTGTAGTGGCGTATGCCGACTCTTCGTAAGGCTTCAAACGCCATTACAGCAGTTGCCATAAAATTTTTTGGTTTTAACAACTTGATGATCCGTTTAGAGAAGACCCTCTCATAGTATGATCGAGTCATCTCTAACGGCACCAAATGTTAATGACTTATGGTGAGCCGCAACGCTTTTATTTCTCAATTTGCTGTTCCGATTAGGCGGGCACTTGAGACCCTGTCACTGCACTTCTGCTGGATATCATGACCTTCAAGCGCTGCCAGTGGTCCCTCAGTCCCTCTCCTCGTCAATAGTACACTCTCTCCAGGCACAAAGATCTCATTCAAAACCACAAGAGATGCGGATGGTTGCAATTTAATTTGTCACACGTCATGCGACTTATTTACGCTCTCTATTGGCTAAATTTTCCAAAAAATTGTAGTGTATAGATAAACAAACATCAAACAGGCGTGTTTGAAAGCTCTTACTTGCCAAGCCATAAAACGAGAGATTGTTATTTTACCTTCTGCAATTAATTGAATGCAAGTGTGATTTAAACAAAAAGAAAAGGAGAACACAATTTCAACTTTAAGAAAATAGCCCCAAATGACCAAAATTTTGGGAATTTTTCGCAAAATAAATCTATACTCGGAACATAGTTTTAGGTCAAGGAAAGGAAACGTCAAACTTTCTGTGAAGCTACGAACCTTCCTAAAAAAACTGACTCACAGTTTGTAAGGTGGACGTAGAGAAAGTCTGGGGCGGCATAGCCAAGCGTCGAGGTCATGCCGCCCAGCAGATGGACAAAAGCGGAGCTTAGAGAACCTACAAAGCTAAAACGCAGAGTTAGACAAATAACAATGGCTTGATAATCTCAGGTGATCTGCCAAATGCCGACTCCTAAATTATGGACAACTTGCACTTACTTCCCTGATTAGGCAGAGCACAGGAATGTGAAAAGCAAATTTCAGATTTCTTTGACGCAAAATAAGCGGTGCATACTTCTAAAACGAAATTCGTAGGAAAACCCTTATCCCGCTTAGATGGAGTGTTTGCATCTCTGGACCTATTTTTGGATTGCAATCATATGCCAAATAGATTTGAAGTAATGCTAGACCCACTCCTCAGTAAGTAGGAGCAGAAAATTCTAAAAAAAACCGGTTTTTGACCAAGAGGCTCCTTGACTGCCGCTATATTTGTGAATGTAGATCATAAATCTCCAACCGATTTAATTTACTTGTTAAAAGGGTGGAATAAAGCCGATCCTTGATGTGAGTTTAGCCATTCCAGATTGTCACTTTTACTTAAGAATATAAATTCACAATACACCAGTGGCAAATATTTGCCTCAATCCCTCCCGAAGAAGATACTACTAAAACGGAGAACATTGCCGAAGTATAAATGAGCTGAATGGCTAATGACATGGCTCCAAGGCAATTGGGTCCACAGAAAGTACAGCAGCATTGTCTGAAAGGTCTGAAAAACCAGAACGAATAGATGAAATCTTATAAGCTTTTCTCAGCCACTGAGCTCCCCTTACTAAACTTTCCATGTGGGCACAGTGAGGAAAACCTCCACAAATCGACCATGTTACTTAGTAAATTCGTTTGCTGCAAAAAATATTCGTCCATAAAATCACTGACCGCTTCTGGTGATTCCTCACTAGCTGAAACTTTGTCCTGTTCGATTAATGCAATGGAGAAAGAGGGAATAGGCCGTACATCTCATAAGTCTATCTCTGGTTGTAGGAAAACTGCCCTGAAAACAGTCATTGACTAAGAGGCGGTGTTCATGGTTCTACGCAGTCACTGTGCAGGAAAATTTGGCATTGGGTAGAAGCAGACAGTACTTGAGAGCTCACAGCTAATGCTGTTTAGTTGTTGGCGTCAATTTTATCATTTTTTTAAGCAGTCGTCACGATTTCTCTTCCATCATGTTAATGTTTAGCATTTCTATGGGAGAGATTGGGATAGTTGCCCTTTGACCTTGAGCTCGCTTTTCGCTGCTACCAATGCATCGCCCATATTTGTTCCTAGGGACAGAAGATTTCGCACCACTTAAACAGAATATGCACTACTGAAGTGAGGAAGGGTCGAGAGGCTACTGCCATAATTCGAGAGCCATGTTACCCTCTTGTCGGCATAATTATAAACCATGCATATAGCATGACTTTTACTTTAGAAGTGGGTTTTAAAATTAGGCGGTAGCAACCAAGACATTACTTTTTATTTAAAGTAAATAGTGTCAAGATAGTCGCACCTTAAACGCTTTTAGTTTCATGTCTTTCATGGGCATTCAATTGTCATTCAAAACATAATATAGTTAATTAGAAAAGTCAGATAGGAAGTGATCTTGTCTAATGTATAAAGAATGGCCTTTTGAAATTGCCTTCCATTCAGTTAAGTAGACAGTTCTGCAACCCCTGTATTCCAATGCTATTTGAGTAGTCTGAAGAGAGGCAGATCGGTGGACTGTTCCACTGCTGCTGTCTCTAATTACATGTATTTATGCATAAAAGCGGCAGGTTTTTTTAAAGTTGGGTGTTTGTAGAGACGGCTTCATCCACGGAGTCGGCCTGCATGTTAAAAAACAAGGAAGTATATAAATATATATTTATTTATGTAATGGGAAACTTAGCAAATTCTCGTTTACCAGATGCCATTTTTAAAGGAGACACCGAAAATTAAACCTTTTTACATCCGTTAGTAGACGTGTGTGTTTGGAACACTTTTTAATGGTTAACTGATTTTTGTTATTTTAAGCTAGCAGAAATGGTCCTTTAGATTTATGAAAAGAAGAAACCCCAAATTCACTTCGAATTAAAAAGTCCAATTATTATTACAGTTGCTTGAATATTCTTCTCCATCGCCTTTTTGCACTTATGAGGTGAGGAATGGTTGGGAAAAGTTTGTTTGTATTGTGCAAAGTAAGATATTAGTAGACAACAGTTTCTAAAGGAATCCGAAGTTGCCTCCTGTTAATTGTCTTACAATGGTGATGACGATGCATTTGCAGTCACGGAATCCAACCCCTCTCCTAGGCTGACATCGAATTGGTGAAGAACAGTTTTGATAAAGCTTCTACTACGACTAAACCTATGAAAATAAAAATCGCGAGTGCCTCCGAGCGGTCCAAGTTTGTTTTAATTAAGACGTTTGGAGACCCGTATATAATATTTCTGTGATCGCTGCTTATCATTAAGTAGTCATGTCCAAATACCTACCAACTTCTCAAAGGAAGGTCTCTCTTTGACCTGTGACGATGGCATCTGTTAGCCACAGGTCCAACCCTTGTTTTAGCCAAAATCGTTCACCACACCCACCCAATATACAATGTGCAGAGACCCCAGATAAGCCTTCCTTCTCAATTCCATTATTAATTTATTTTCAAAAGTTCATTTCAGCTTGGACAGGTCTTCAGATAACCTCCCATAGTTATAAGAGGCACCAAATTACTTCAGTTTCACCTGTCTAAGTGAGGAGCGTTGTATCTGCCGGATGTAAAGTTGAGACTACAGACCGTTATATGCTTTTCCATTTTATTATCAGTACGCCTAAAATACTTTACGGACATTAAGAGAAAAATACTTCCCACATAAATTAAAGGTTAGTAGCAACTCTTTTTTCTGTTCATTTGGGAGAACTCGATCTGTCTTGTCAGTCACGATTCTGGCGTTTTAACACTGTGTATTTCAAACCTCTTAAAGAGTAGCCAAAGTATATTTAAAATTTTGACATTTCAGAACAAAATTCTTATTATTTTTTTAAAAAAAGGTTTATCCTCCAGCACATCAGCACTGGAGCTGGTGATGCTAGCCAAATAAGGCCATATTCTAAAATAACTAATAAGTTGGCATAGTTGGAACCAAATTTGGATTTCACTGAGGCTAGACGGGTTCCCGTAGGCAGAGTAACGCTTTCCTTCAAAAAAGCGCCTTATTCTTGGTAACTTTAGTTCATTTAACCTTCACCTTACCTACTGTAATTTAAAATATACCTGCCATTTTTTCTCTTCTGACTTAGCTGACGCACTGTTAAAAAGTAGGCATTTTGACGATTACCTTGAATCGCCCTTCCGAGGATGGCTTCACCGCTTCATCATTCCTGACGCACCATGTCTTCTTCAGACGCAGAAAGATATATCAGCCAAGAGAATAAGGCTAGAGCCTTTATGATTCCTTATTTTATGTGTTAACCACGCAAATGTTCTAATGGAATCCGTTTAGAGAACTAGAGCTATATAAAGCTCCATCTTGTTGGTGAGGGTGAAGAGATTATGGAGGCCTTTTGACCGCTTGTATGCTTTCCTGTTTAGGAAGTCCTAACTAATTTAGATTTCCTCCGAATAATTTATGACTCAGAGAATAGGAATTGATTAGAGCCTCTATTGTGGAACCTTACAAAACGCTCCGCTTTGTTTTTTCTCGACATGCCCCAGTAATATGTCATTTTTTCTGGCTTCAACAAAATCTAGGATGTTACAGTGATGGCGATGAAAAGTGAATGCGAACCCTGGAGATGAAAGCTCTGATTTTTATTATTGAATGCTGAGCAGTACCTTAACAGAAAAGTGATATATGCTAGGAAGGATTTATTTGTGCTGACTGCCAATGGAAGGGTTAAAAATACGTCTTCCTTTGACATTAATTCCAGTGCAAGGCTTTGCACTGGAAGCTTCCTGCCGAATTACCTGAGGTACTTGCATAAAGACTTCATTGAAGCTAATGCAACAACGACTCCACCTCTTTACTACCTGCTTGCAATCCAAAAAAAGCATATGTGGAGAGCAAGGAATTGTAAACAAACTAGCATGGAGGAACAGAGGGCGGCCTTTATCCCCACAAAACTACGTTAAACCCAGCCATTTCTCATTTACCTGCACACTTTACCTCCAACAAGATAATCCTAACTTTAAGACCCGTGGAACTGCAGTCTGCTATCATTTTGGATGGACGCATATTCGATGACTAAAGCGTTTGGTTTTATGGGTGTTCTTCTACAGAGCATCAATTGCGTTGTGATGTCCGACATGGCGATTGGGTAAGAGGAACCCGAGAATGACAAGCCAGATGAGACGGCGGCTACGTAATGCCGTCAATTTCAGTTTTGCAATTTTGGTTCTAAATTGTGAGCACTTCTGCTAGTCGGCGTGGCATTACTCCTCAGACCGTCTGTACATCGACAATGCATATTCGGTTTAGGCGGCCACGCTAAAACCACTAGTCACCATAACAATTACTTGTCTGTTTCTCTAGACCTACTTCCAAATTACGCCATAAAACAAAAGATCATTTATTCTCCCCTAATAACACAGAACGAATGTATTCGTTCACGCAACTCTATTCCCTTCCTTAAATTAATAATTTATCTGAGATTAGGCCAAAATTACTTGTCGGAATAAGCGATTTATTTTATGTTGATTTTTTTTGCTTAAAATTTTCCATTGATGAGATGAACACAAATGCCTTTATAAATATTATTTTCTTGTTTCCAAAAGCGCCGTACTTTTACTCTCCAAATGTATGCCAACGCATCCACCCTCTAGGGATTCCACAGGCAAAATACAGGACATTAATTGTTTTCCATTTCCCCACTGGTGCAGATTAACACGTTTACAGACAGAGAGCTTTGATTTTGCCTGTCTTCTTTTGCATTGCCTGACTCAGATCAACAGTTGACGATAGGCTCAGCATCGTAACCAAAAGACTGTAAGTGCAACAATCAAAAGTAGTTCTTTCTCTTTAGTCCCTTTCCTTATAGCTTTTTCCTTCCATTTCATCGGCTATCTCAACCCTTAGCCATCTTTTTGGCTTCAAGTTATTTGTGAGCTCCAAATATTCAACTCAGTCATTTGACAATGCAATAGCACCTCCATTGTAGCAGATTATGATTTTAATGACCGTTGTCGCATGGCTTGACAGGTTAATGGCTTTGGACATAATACTTTTCCTTATTTTATTTGAAACATCAACATGAAAGTAGGCCCACAGCCCAGTTCATATGTTAGATATGCACCAAGGAAAGTGATTGGTTAATAAATTCCTTGCAGTAATCTTTTTAAAAAAGATTATTAATTTCTAACTATTTGTAATTGCATCATAGAGCATATTTTTGTAATGCTAGCCTAAATAACTGCTTTAAACTTTCGACTAAGTCTTGCGCAGAGACAATGAGCGTGAATAATCTCCCCAAGTAGCGCGCAAAAATGACTTTCTGCCAGTTTTAAAATTCATTTAATACCTCTTTAGACTTATTTCCTGCTTAATGAATGTCGGGACATTAATAAAAATCTTGCTTTAGACATAGGGGGCAAGTGAAACATGCATGGGAGACACTTTCATTGGAGTCGACTGTGTGACGGGAAACTACATCGTAAAGCCGGTGGTACTTTAATGCCACCATGATTCCAGTCCAATGGGGTGATATTATCTGCTGCACATGACTAACATCTGCCTATTTTGACAAATTCATTCAAATCGGGATTCAACAGGGAATTCAAAAGCTTCCAGTGCTATCCGAAATTATAAGATGCCTTTGGATGAGTTTCTTTATGCTGCTTTGATGTCTGCTTTAGCCTCTCGAGTCTTTTGTGGCACAATACGATGGGGAACATGCTTCACCTACGTACAGAATGGCCGAGAACACGCCTCCCAGTGGAAGTGTCTTAAATTTCCACCAAAGTATTACACAACCAAACAAACTTTTAAACAATCATTAAGAGCATTAGATTCCGTCAATTCACAACTCTGGTTTCTTGGGCGTTAAACATTCTGCTTACTCTTTCCGAAACGTAGTTGTAAATAAGCAGTGATAATTTCCATCAATAAAATGTGAACAAAAATGTTCTAAGGCGTCATCAGGGAAATTTAAGGGAAATAGGCTGGTAAAATGGCAGGTGAATGCCTGTTTCCGCTTCTTCTCCATCATCTATAAAAAGGTTCTGCGGAATAAAAAGTGTTTTATTTTATTTTATTTTATTTTACTTTAAGTTATGCCATTAAGACGGTAAACAAGGAAGTAGTTGACATTAAAACACAGTCCAACAATTGGCAAAGACAGTGTCTAAAAAGGTTAAAAGCTATCCCCCTTTTTTGCACCTCCTTCGTTCCAAAACTCAAGGAATTAGTGATGCAATGCAACAAAGACTAAGGAGTTACCAAGTGACTTTACAAAAGGTAACAATAAAATCGCAAATAATTAAACAGAAGTAGAATGCATTCTCTCTCTTTCTTTTTTTTCCACAAGAAATGTTAGGATGAACTTGTTTCTCCCTGTCTCTTCACTGCAGCATTACTTTTATCCATCATGTTTACATGAAGAACGTAGCAGGGCTTGGGATGCACAAGGGTATCCAAATTATCCGGTGCTTCTGCATTAAATTTGAGGGGCCGCGATTCTAAGGGATGAGCAGGAAATTTAGGCGAAGCAGATTTATCTCGCAGCCGTTTTAGCGTATTAAGACTCAGGCTGCACGAGTTAATCCGTTTGATTATTTTCTCCTCGAAACCGGTAATATCTGAGAGAAGGGAGCAGGATCCGTAAGTAGGTCTTTGGTTAAAGAAACGCATATCATAATTTGACTGCTGAAGGAATGGACGAGGAGAGGTCGCTGATGATAACCGAGGTGAATCTAAAATCCTCTCAATTGAGCCATAGGAGCATTGACCACTAGGATTACTTGAAGCGTTGGCAAGGAGTGAAACCGTTGACAGATGCAGCTCATCGAGTGCCTCAGCAATGGGAGGTGCCAAGAGAGCATGATCCTGAAGCCCGTAACATTTTGGACTTGCCATTTTAGCTTTATCCTTAAAGTCTCACAGTCAAGGCTTGGTAGTCTTTAAAATGGCCATTACAGTTGACCAACCAGCCAAACTTATACGCTGCATGGGATTGGTCAGTGCGCGGCCAATCGGATGGGTGAATTTGTGGACAGAGCGTTGCATTTTAGCACCGGTGATGGACCTTGGCATTTGAAGCCTGGGGTGTCTGCATTGGCTTGGTAAAAGCATAATCGCACCATTTAAAAGTCTCCTTAGAAATATCCGCTACTGCTGCCTTGCTATTAAGATTGGAGAATTGAGAATGTCGAGGCTGACTTGCATGTGATTAGCAAAAGTAGGTTGCTTTCCAGTTATGAACTAATGCAAATCCTCTTCTCGCTTTTCTGTGGAAAGAAGCATGGGGAAGGCTTGTTTACAGTGATATTTGTGCTTTAAGCTTAATTATTTTCCGAATTATTTTCATACGATAGCTGTGGTTTTTTCGTCCTAAGCCTGACAGCCAAATGACATTAGACATACCTTGTTTTTTAGTTAAATTAAAGAAACACTCAATGCAGGGAAGTATTTGGAAGCTTTTTTGCTGTGCAGGGGATTTTTGCGTTTGATATCTTCTTGGACGTCGAACAGTTTTTACAACCCTCAGTGGAGGGGTGAGGGTGTGGAAGGTGGGAACAATTATAGTTCTAACCTTTCCCAAAAAAATTATTATTCGAACTTCTCGAGTACAAAAAAACACAAAGGTTTTCTAACTTAAGCAAACCTAAGGGCACTGAACTATGCAGTTTTCCTCACAGTCACCAGTTTGATGCCTAAGAAGCGATCTCTTTGTATCCGAAGAGGCTGCAATTCTACAGATCAACAGAATTTGCTATGATTAGGCAGGAAATTTCTTTGGAAATTCAGATTTAATTATGCCTTGGGGGTTGTTAATTTTGATTGCCCTGTCGAGCATAACATAAATACGCCCATAAATTGTCGTGTTGTTTAAATTAGGGCAAATTAAAGTCAAGCTATGCAACGTTTTTATTTGTTAATATTTGTTTGCTAAAAAATTATTGTACATAAGCTAGTGTAAAGGTTATTATCGCTATGAAAATCAGGTATGCTTAAGCTGAACCAGTTGGTTGGCTCATTGTGAGGCGGTTGTCAGAATTATACCTTAGTTAAATAATTACTCCGCCGGAGTAGCAATTGTAAAATATTCCCTGGTTTTGGGCGTTTGATCAATTACAGCAATGAGGCGTCGAATCAGTCAGTGTACCGCTATTTGACTATGCAAAATCAGGTGAATTCATCCACACATTCTGGAGCAGCGCTGAGGAATTTTGAATCAAGCGTTTTTCTTTATAATAAAAATTAAGTCTGCCATGAATACGAGGAAAGAAGACTGATTGTCGGCATGCGGAGGGGCTAGAGGAGGCACTGGTATGGCGTGGAGTCTATGACTCTTAGCGGGAATGCAAAGACGGGTATTGAAGTGCCCACGAAATTAATAACCAAGGCATTAAAGAGCGGGTGTTTTACGAAATTCCACTTGTATCTGGTGAACTGGTGACGAAGATGAAGTGCAGACAAGGGAGCAGTTCCTTTGGCCTGACAGAAAATTCTACAGCTCCTATTTTGTGTACTTATGAAAGCCATCTTTGGGATGGTTTCTTCCCAAGAACATTCAAGTTCAACAACAAATTTAGTAAATAGCTCACAGTTTTTATTCCCTTTGTAAAATTTTATTTGATTATCTACACTCACATTAATGATGGTGAAGTTGAAGAGAAAAAAAATGAAGTCATTGAAAAGAAACAGATGTTTTAAGCCAAGAGTGTGGGTTTTGAAACAAAAACATTAATCATTCAGCTTTTTGGAGTCTTTTTTGGTAATCCTTCTCTTCAGGTCCTGATCCCATTTGGGTAGTCTGAAAAACTCAATCAACTGCTTCAATGAATGTATTTTTAAAACACAACTAGCGCGCTTCTCTGCGTCAAAGCTATCGGTTTGAGAACAAAGAATTATTTCAAAAGAAAAATTTTATCAGTCATTGGATTCTAGAAAATATCCGTTAGGTAGCTTAGCCTTCATTGCGTCGAAAGTGCATATCTGGGAAGGGCTAGGAGCCCTACACTGGTGTCATGAAAAGGGGAACCATATGCTACATAGATAGCATAAGGGAATCTGAGAATCTGTGACAGCTCCTAATCGAAGGTTTAAAGATAGGGCCTACCTTCGAAATCTACCCTAATCTCATTTTCTTGGGAAATGCTATTTACAACTAAAGCAGTGCTAGTCCTGGGTTGCATGATTAGCCCTTTAGGTAGCTGATTAAGGTACCCAAGGTACACAATACAGCTTCCACTTCTCTTCTATCTAGTTAGAACCCCAGTAGACAATTCAGGGCAGTACAGAAGTGGTAGCAAAGTGGCAAACAGAAACAGAGGAGAAATCTGATCCCCATAAAAACTGCAGTAGAACCTGTTCTCTAAGTAATGGCTCTCCTTTTGCGTCAGTGTTTTATGGCCGGTGGTGAACACACAAGAGATCCACCACGTTCCTTCTTCCATAAAGGGTATTGATCAAACAGGACAAAGCACCAGATCCAGCGGAGTCATCGGGAGCAACTGGTGACTTTGTGGTCAAATTTCATCGCATCTGTACTCAAGTTCACTGGGTACTATTGTTGGTTCATGGATGTTTGTCTTACTAGGCTTGCTACGCAGTGATTACCGCTGTGAAAGATTGACCAAGGCAGCCTCTGAGGACAAAATTCAGATGAAGAGCGTGACTGTTCTAAGCTTTGATTCCTACCACTCAAGTTGTTATTTTGCGGACGTTGGAACCCTCGCGATTGTGCCTCCTCTGTGCGGCCCGGTAAACAAATCATGTTCGCGGTCTACCTGCCCTTCTGTGTGTCGGGTTTCCGTTTCCCATCATATTTTTACAACTTCTTTTGACTTACCGGAAATAAATGATGCGTAACGGCTCCTTTATTTTCGTTTTCCATAACAATCTTTCATTAATCTTCATTAATCCATTCTTTCTGTTTGCCAGTAAGTATTTTTAGCCAAACTTCAGCTGCTAGTGGTTGGATAAACACTTGCTTTCTCTCTTTGAATTGTACCTTTAATACGTATGTAATGGGTTCAGTGCTTCTCTCTTCCACCTCAGTCTTCATTAACTGAGAACAAAGCTGACAAGTTAAGCGAGAAAATGGTTGAATAAGAAGCAATAAATTACATTACAGTCAAGTGTGTTCAGAGTTGCTTCCTTCTTTCCATCCTTCACAATGTTCGCATTCGGCAACCACCTCTGGAGACAAATTTACCGCCGAACGAGACATATTTGACGATTATTTAGATTCTTTAATTTGAGTGAGATCAAGTTGTGTTCACCAATCTCTCTTCCTCAAACTTTTTGATGAGGTAAGTTTCATTTTACTGCAAAATCTTTTCCACTTCGGTTTATTTGATGAAGATGTTAGGTAAAGAAAATTAAATATCCACTAACGTCATTTGACGACTGTTAAAAAGGATTTATTTTAAAGTTTGAGATGAAAGAAGATGTATTTACTCACGTTTATACTCCGTCACTTGAGCTACATGTTTACTATACGCTTCTTGCCACGTGGGAGTCCTAAGGATCCAATGTGGTATTTTTCATTACGGCGCCACCTCCAGATCACGGCGATGGCCTCAGCCCTTCTTCCTATTAGTACTACACCCACTGCCGTAGTTCTGAGACACCTTCAAGCCCCAGGGAAGGCTCGAGGTCATACACTCCACTGAATGTTGCGCAATATTATCACGCAAATCCAAATTTCCTTCTCCAACTTAACCTATCTTAATTCTTACTTCGTTAGAAAGTTAACAAGTGGGAAAGTAAGTAGTGTTGATGCATTACTCATGGTTCGCCAACCAAGTTTAGAAAGCAATGCATGCCATCAGTCGGACAGGTCGTCTTATTTTCATCATGCATGTAATTACGCTCTGTTTTGCCTCACTTCTTGATTTAAAATGTGCATTAGCACATTAATTTAAATGCATGCTCTTTCAGTACTTTTTTATTTATAAATTGTGGCTCTGTTTATGAACGCAAATTGCCTCGCAATCCAATAGAACTCGCCAAAATTGAACGCGTTTTGAAATTAACTTTTATGTTTTTGAGCTAAAATTTCGACTGTTGGTGATTTGGGAAAAATCACGATTCGGATTTTTTGTGTCTGGCGCACAACTTTTGCCGTGGAATAGCTTTAGGATTTACATTTTGTTCAGATATTGAGATTGGGGTAGTTGATAAGGGCGAAAATTAAGGTGCAAGTGATCTAATTTTAATTTCCTCTACTTTTTATTTTTTTCTTTTGATTTATTCATTTGGTTATTGTTCAAGCGTTTGTTCAATCTGCTAAGGTCTCCCTTTGTATTCTCCCAAGAGGGCGTGGTGGTGGCCCTCACTCTTTTCCCACGTAGGCAATTCATTTCCTTTTTTTCTCTTCAAAAAAACTCGCAGTTCTACAGTGCATGAAAAAATTAGTGCTTATTTTAATCATGAAATTACCAAATATTATGTGAAAGAAATTTGTGTTGAAAAGTTGGCTTCATAGGGGTTCAGCGAACACAATAATTGGTGGAGGCCCGAGAGGAAAATAAACGAATGCAGTCCACCAACTCAATATTTCATTCTGGGGAGACCTTGTCAACAAAAACACGATTCTTGCTTACCCTTACACCTGTAACGTCCCTTAGCTAGCTCTACTCTTTATTACTTCGGATTTAGCCAATCTGCTTGCCACATAGTTGGGTGCACCCAGCGATGCTGAATTGGGAGGAGGCACATGTCACGTACATGTGACGCTGCTAGCAAACATGCTAACTGCCTCTAGCAAATAGTTATACATATGTAGATAAGGTTTGTCGATGTTTCCAGATATCTTACTTGTGCATTTTTTATGTCAATAGGGTCTTTTTAACTAATGAGTGCAAAACTTTTGGGATAAATGAATAGCTGTTTGCTTCTCTGTAGAACCCCTAATCTTCCCTGAAGTCGAGGAAAGTCAAACTACATCGGGAGAATATGCCCTACTGACGTAGAGAGGCCCCTTTTTTACGCTAGTGGCATAGCTCAGAAGCTATTTTTTGTCTGGTGGAAGTATAAAGCTGCGGCCTTAAGGGTGCCCAGGTATAAAAGTTAAGGTATTAAACTTTATAAGCAATTCGCATAAAGTTGTGCATTTTTTGGAAACCCGATTTGAACTTGGACTGTTGACTGGCAAACGTCTTCCGAAATCGGGCATTGTGTAGATGTTAAGCCTCTCTAATTCATGTCTTGGGCATTAGATTTAAATCCCACTGCAATGCTTTGATTGCCCGGCTCCACAACTGGTCTTCCGCTGAGCAGTTCCAAACCTTAGCCCTTTGATACCACGGCAATACATTTTTCTGCCCCTAATATTACGCTTTCTCTCAAAAAGTAATGCACTACCTTGCAATATGGCGAAACGAAAATCTGACTTTTAACAAGCCTTTTGATGTGCCTTTTATTAACCTCGCCTATTTAAAATGAGTGCCCATTTGGGAGACCTGAATTTTCGGCTCCATTTTAAGACATGTTTGCTCAAAATGTAAAACTTGCGACTAATCAAATGCCATCAGCTCCCAGATAGAAAAAGTAACCTGAACACGCCTAACCGAGACATTTGTACCGCTTTTTTGTCACTAGCCCATAAATCATGTTCTTGTCCAATTGATCTGCATATTCTGAATGCATAAGGGTTGAAGTGAAAGAGGCTTAAGCATAAAGCCTACTGCATCTTTGATAGCAAATGTTGGCTGCTTGTGCATGAGCTAACCTAATTTTTTGCTATCGAAATTGCCGCATATTCTTCTCACTCCAAGGTGTTAGTGGAAACAGGAGATAGAGGCACAGTATAAAATAAAAAACCTTAAGCATATTCAACAAAGTCTCTCAAATGCCAATGAAAGCTAAATAGCGTATGACTAAAGGGTCTCCTATTAGGTTGTCGTTTCAAACAAATGTGGTTAGGGGTAGTTGAAAAATGAGCACTTGCCTGCTCCATTAATAAATTATTGACTTTTGGCTTCTTTTTAATTCCTTTTGGAACAAATACGGTTGCTAGAAGTACTGTACCACTTTTTTTGGCCCGTCGTAAAGGTTTTTTTGGCTGATGAAACGCAACGTGCCCTCGTGTTTTGTGGTTAAAGGCGATCTCCATGTACTTGTTTGTTTATCTCTCTAATAAATTAGTTTCTTTGCGTCTTGCGATACCCTCAAATAAATATCCTAGTGGCTTGTTATAATGGGTTGTAAATTACTGTTAGTTCTTTGAAAGGTAAACCCCACTTGTATAGCGAGGGCACAGGACTTCGCTTTGCTTTGAAATGGGAATTCTGTTGCGCTAATGACTTTTCATTGTTGCAGTCTCAACTGTGTTATTCCCGAGTTCGTTTAGAATGTTGTGTTACTTAAAAGCCTATCTTAATGGAAATTTTCGGTCACAATATGCCTTAAACTCAAATCAAGTTAAGAAGAAAAAGATTTAATGCAACAACGCTGTTGATGTAGTCATTGTCATTAACTTTTTTGGAACAATTTTTTAATGAGATTTCTCCAAAGAAAATTCAAGAAGTAGCTCAAATTGTCAAGTAACATCTATCTGCCTAGCGAATGAAGAGTTTACCTCATTTAAATCATAAAAAATCAGCTAACCTATCTGCCTACAGGATTTCCTTCAATTCAACTTAAATTAGCGTATAAGGGATTATCTATTCACCATTATCCACCCTGCATCCACCGTAAACGCTGAAACTCGCGCAGTGATGTGTGCTGGAAATGTAAGAAATGAGACACTTCCAAATGCGACTCTAAACTTCACGAGTTGATGACATTTTTTACCTACTTCCATGGGTTAATGCTGTCTATGCATCAGAACTCACATAGTGTACCAGTACGAATGGTATGTGGCAGATTTATAGTCTGAAGAACTTCAAATATATTCAGTCAATTACTTCTGCCTGTTCTCTCACACCTTCGAGGAAAACGCTATAGGAACTATGTGAAATAAGTCAACCCTGAAATTTGCACTGTATCGAGAGTAGTCCAGCCCATCACCAATCACGCAAAATACTCATATCTACTAAGTAGCTAGTCTCGAACTCATCTCGCTCAATCAAATTTTATGCAGTCGGTGATAATTTTACCCGGGGGATGGTAGCAAGCATTCCTCTAAACATTTCACACCACTACTCTTCACCTGTCTACAAATTAAGCGACATATTTCGCGTTTTAGCACCAAAAGCAAGTGTTTGGTTAACTGATAAGCTGGCAAAGCCATGCAGCCCCTAGGAGTATACCAGAACCTGAAATTATCAAGCCTTTTGTTAATTTGAGGATACTTTGTTCTTCAATCAGATAAAAATCAAAATATATGATTTATTGCTTTCTTTATTGCTCAAATGGGAGGAAAATTTTTGATCTTCTACATTTATCTTAACTGTAGGAATTATTCTATTGGAAGGTAACAGTTAAAACCGCTGACATGTGTTTAACTTTTGCGACATTTTTAGATAGATGCCATCATTTAATGCTAAAAAATGAAAACTTTTTTACTGTGAATTGACTTTTGCTTGCCTCTATTGGTGAGGCAAAATTGTTTAGATATATTTGATGAACCAACCCGGGATTAGGTATCATCCCCTGAGAATATCCCATTGCCAAACACTTGCTCTTCTCATTAATGACTCATTAAAGTAATTTTTTAGCAGTAACGTATTTCATCAAGTACTTAAAATCCGGCTTATATTTCTATCTACTAAAAGCAGATGCAGCTGCAACTGTCCAGACACTGCTCCTCGTGTGAGGAGGTAGACACATTAGAGAGCAATCTTTCTGTCGCGCTTCTTAATTCTAAAAAAACTTTCATTAAATTGTCCAATCCATCTGAAAGTCACTCTTCATTTTAATTTATGGGTGTAATGGAAATATTTATGAAGGATGCATTAGCTAATGAGGATTCAGTTCTTGGGTACGAATAACATTACAAAACCGCTGGTACCCAAGAACGCTAGTTGCATGACCCTTAATTTCGAAGTCGGGTTTAGCATGCTTTCCTAGTGTCCGTTTATAGCAAAATCCTAATGTTCTTCAATTCTAAGCTATACCACTTAATTTCGTGCACCCCAAATAATTTTCCACACCAGTTTACCACTTTGCATACAATTACCGATTCTCACTTTATCTTGATGCAAATCATTGCACCCTGGAGCATAAAAAACCGGACATAGTGGATACATTTCATAAGTTAGATCAAATGCAAGTGTTGACAAAACAATTATGGCAAATATTGCTTTCGCCTTACTACCTTTTCAAGGGGCAGGCTCGACAACTCAAGAGGGTTAAGAATGCGTAACAACTGTCCAGCCACCTGTAAATCATTTTTATAAAGGCGGTTCGAAATCGTTGTCCCAAGAAGCAGTAAAGGACAGTGTTGAGTGATGAGTTTAACATCACGGAGAACTGACAAATGGCATAGAAGACACTGTAATTTGGAAATGCTGCCTTCACCAAGTCACTCATGAATGCTTGCATCAAGTTGTCAACCATTGGTAGGGATTGAAAAGCAATAAAAACGGAGACGAGACAAAATAACCTTCCTGTTACTCTTACTCGTGCATAAATGAGTTGCGTGTCGTTTGATGTTTTCATGCCACGTGGAACGTGGCTTTGAGAGCGATGTGCCTCTTCCAGTTGCTCCGTGTGGGTGTCTGATTCCAGAGTGGGATTTTTATTGCCTCCTGAATTATCTTTCATGGGTATATGCTGTGGCATCTGGTCTCTCTTTTCCGTGAATTCGCGACGTACACGATGCAGCAGAAAACCGAGACGAGCATTCAGTACTGCCACAATGCTTACTGGGATCACAAAAATGCCAAATGTGTAACCATACGATGTGTAGATTGAGATGTACAACTGCTCCTCTCCCAACCTTGTCGTACGCACTTCTGTACAATTGCAAGAGGCATTGAAAACGTGTAAGCTAATGGGGATGTATTCGAATACGCGTGGGAGATTGCAGATTACTGCGAAGGCAAAAATACAACTCACCATCATTCGAGTTACTCTGCGAGTTCTAAAGGCATGCAGACCAAAGGGATGGCATATATTTATGTACCGAACAATGGAGAAGAGAACAACTGTATACACAGCACAGGTTTGGGCGATCAAAGCGAGGGGGTAGATGGCATGATAGTATCCTGAATTATCCATCCAATTTACTACGTCCTCTGAGGCTAACACAGGAATAATAAAGCTGATAAAGTAGAAGAAGATGGTTGCTGCATCTGCAATGGTGAGAAATTTAAGGAAGACACTGGAATTAATGCAAGAAAGCTGAGGTTGATGTAGGGTCTGAAAAGTGAGGTAATTCCCAATCAATCCCAATATGGCAATAGGGCATGAAAGGGGTCCAAAAATAAGCCAGTGTGCGTAGTTGATCTCTTGGTCGTTGAATGTGGAGTTATTATGTGCAGACATTTGAACTGCACAATTAACGCCAGACAATGGTCAATCACTGAGGTAAAAATCGGGTTGCGGTTCTGATTGGTGGAGAAGTGAGAAATGTGATTGGTTGTGGCAAGTCCGGACGTTAATTAACACCACAGGGTTTGCTCCGAAAAAAAATTTTAAATTATTTTTTCAGTAACTTCGTTGGCTAGGTGGGTGGGTGGGTAAAAAAATCGTTTTTATTGTCACTCACCAATCACATGCAAATTTACCAAAATGGCCATTTTTGTGATAGTTGTCTGTCTTAGTAAATTTAATGGGAATGTTCAGTAATTAAGCAATCATCATCCAGACAGAACGCTAATTCGTACCTCTGGACATTTTGAAAACTCTTTACTACTGCTGCCTCCCAATAAACTAAATTTCTCCCAACGCCACTCTTTTATATATTTGTTACCGAAAAATATTTCATGCATTTTGTATGCAATTCTATTTCGAATGCTACACATGTGCTTTAAAGATGGTAGAAAATGAGCATCAGTGTCTGTCAAATTGTTTTCCAGCTATAAACCAAAGTGATCTACTAACAATAAGTTATGGACTTTGCTATTCAACGTCCATTAAGCAAGTGAATGCATAATTGGCTATCTGAAAGTGCTGCACCACCGCACTACCCACCGCAAACTTGCCGCACTGCCCACCACCCTACCCAAACCGCTCCATCTTCTGATTTAAATCAAATATAATCTTTCACCAAAAGTAGTTTATGTGCCGGGGAACAATTACTTGTTACATCGTGACTATTGGATGCGATTTAGCTGGAAGGTGGGCAGGAAAACCTCCCAACTGACACCCAGGACAAACCAATGATCAAAAAGCAATGCTCATTTTTTATTCTTACAAGGCAGTGACATGCAACCCATGTTCTACTTTATCACGGAGCTACTTAAGACGATATTAACCTTAAGATGGCAGAGCGGAAAGAAGGAAAACAGGATACATACATACACTGCATTTCCCTGATGGTGTTTTCCCATATAATGAGCACTTGCTTTGTTGATTGCTTGATAGGGGATCGAGAGGCAATAGTTAGATAGAAATTGGGTAGACTAAGTTGTTTACATCCGGAGACAAATTCCTTTGTGAGCAAAACTTGGATAAGTTCTTTGTCTCTTAAAATAGGCATTGAATTGCCCAGTATAGTGGTGACTATTTAAATGAAGACATTGTTTTGGCAGACACAAAATTAATTAATAACCTCGCAAACATTATGAGGTCATAACATTGCTTGAAGTGTTAATGCATTCCAAGTCAGGCTTAATTTTGAAGTAACTGGGTATCGCATTTATGGTGGCAATAATCTCTTATGGAAACTTTATTATCTCCAATCTACTTTCCACAAGCTCGTTTGTGGTTTCCACCTTTTATTTAATAATTCTTTGTATAGCATTATTTTTTGTGGCGGTAGCGTTCGTTATTCGTGCAATGAGCGAGGACATTTTAAAGACTGGCAGGGTTGGCTCATCAATTTTGCTTTAAAAAAAAGCGTATAAACCATTTTTGCGTGGATTATTTTTCCTCAAAAATGGTGACATTCTGCGCTCAAATCTTAATTTATTTTAACTTCTTCACTCAATTTTGGTAATATTTGCCATCACAAAGGAAAGAATTTGATTTAATCTTTCTCCATCAAGCATTGCAGCGATCCGAGGCTTGGGAGGCATAATGTACTGTCAACGTACGGAAGAGCTGGGGAGGCCATTGGTACGACCAGGAGACCATACTACTCAGTGGCAATACCGGGGTCGAGACTTAAGAGGCCTAAAACTAAAATGAATTGCCAAGTAAATAAGTAAGGTGCAAAACAGACTCTTCTCCTTATATACAAGGCACCTTTGATAAACCATTTGCATTAGTCTTGACAACGCAAACGGTGCTGTGCCTTATATACTTGTGGATCAGTCGTACTAGTCGCCGATTTTCTTCGCAATTGAGGTGACACTTGATCCCAACGTCGCTGGTCCCTCTTGGCAATTTTAGTCCAATCTGAAATAGCATTCCATTTAAGGCGTTGGCTTATTCTTGTTGTTATTATGGCCAGTCCCTAACATCGGATCAATTTGTCGTTAATGGTTCAAGCCGAGTGATGCTTCCAATACCGAAGTATGTAGAAGCGCCGTAATGAAGTAGTCAGGACTGATATAACCGTATCTACCCAATAAATAAATTTTTAACCCTTTGGAAGCTGAGCAGTTCAGCGTCGGGTTTTTTCTCATATGCTTATTAAAGTACAACTAAATGTTAATTGAGTTTGAGGTAAGTATGACTTTCTTCATGTTGTTCTCCGCAACGCAACTTCTCGACGATAACATCTTCATAGCGTAACTGCCTAAAATTCACATTGTTGATTCGGAAGGCCATTGCAGCCTACCAATCATAATTACCCGCATAGGAGATGTGCAGAAAAACATTGATGGCAAGAAACATGGGTGGCATGATTAATCGTCAGCATGATTACCAGAGATACATAATGAAAGTTGATGAATTAGAAGGAGATGCATTAAACTGCTGTGAAGGAAATTAAGCAGCTCTTAATGATAGCCATGCGTTTTGACCAGAAAGTGGCTGTGGAGCTGTTTTACTTCCTTGGTCTCCTACTGGACAAACTGATCTGATTGGTTTGGTCGTGGTTGTCATTTTGATACAAAACCGTGTCAGTGAGTTCCCTTCTAAAGCATTACAGGCTGAATGGATTAAGCATCTGTTTAGCCTTCAAACAATGTAGGATTAGTGCTTCTTTGCACTACTATTTCCCAACTACTTTTAGTTAATTTGGTCCCTGTTTCACTACCTTGATTTCCAAATAGGCTCTCATTGTAATCTCATCTGTATTTCTTTCTTTTAATTGTGAATGTTTGCCTTGGGTTTGATGAAGTAGCTCTTCTTCTCACTTTTCATTAGCTATCTCGTTAATGTTCCCTAGCAGGCAGTGCTCCACCAGAGCAAGAAGGTGACTTCTATGCTCACATTTAATTGTCGCTTTGGGTCTTTATAAAACTGTATTGTCTCCCTCTAAACACTAACGGTTTTGTGAAGTAAACAAACTACACATAAAGGACTTCAATACGAAGTTGTTTTAAACTGCTTATACAATGCGTTGATCATTTTTTAACTCCGTGCAATGGTTTTAAAGTTGCTAAATTCTCCGTCTCTGCACTTCCTCTGGGATGCATTGCACCCGACCATGTCACTAGCTCCCTTCCCAGACTTACAGAACATTGGGAATAAGATTTTTTTAAATTTCTTTCAACATCAAGGTTGACTAGGGGTGGAAGACCAGTGGTGAGCAAACCGATTTTCACTACTTAAAGTCATACCTTACGGAGAAGCAAAAAGGACATAGACTGCTAAAGTACGTATCTGTAACAATTCCTAATAGAAGAGTTGAAAATGGCCTCAACCTTCGACGCTTACATACAGTTGGTTAAACGCTAGCCGAGAATCATCGAAACAGTTTGGAATAGAGCTGATTATGGCACTTGTAAAAAAAGTAACCTCTAGTTGCCTCATCTACGTGTGTACTAGAAGTGTATGGAATTAAAATTAGATGCATAGGTGGGCAGAATTCAAGAACAAAGCAGTGACCACAATCGAAACAGACGTCCTTCTCTCCAGCATAGTTCCTAAATAGGGCGAACTTCCAAACCCAGTGAACTTGCTAAAATGGACTATTGGCGCTGCGGTCTGCAATTGTCTCAGTTGCACATAAATGCTATCTCAGCCTCAATTGGTTCGAGGATGTTTATCTTCCCAGCATTAACTGTGCTTCGATGACCAATACGTGGAAGGATGATCAAAGGGAGCTGGGGGCTTCTGGCGTGACGTAGAGGAGACGACGTCCAGCGGTAGTGCAATCGCGGGGTCCCGATGGTTTCCCAAAATTAACGCATTAATGTTGCTTTCACCAGAGTGCCACAATTTTCTCTCCATGTGCTCACTTGATCCTCCTTTTCCTATTATTTTGATGCTAAAGAACTGTATTATCTCTTTCTGCATACAAATACACCTTCATACACTAGCCTATCACTTTTCTTTATTTTTTTGCTCCCTAGTGAGTAGAATTTTTCTATTTGTACAATTTTTACCATTCCCAACTAAGCAACGTCATTAAAAGGCAATTATTTTTCTCATATCCAACTATCACCATCTGTCCATTTGCAATAGTCCCGCGAAGCCTCTTAAAAAATCCAAACACATAAACAGTTTGCAACTTATCACAGCCATGTTTGCCAATGCACTGAGTTCATGCAGTGCTTTATTCTTCTCCTCCAAAATATTCATGTTTCGCGGTCCCACCACCTTTTTTCTTCTACCGGATACAAACGAAGTGGACCAGAAAAAGATGACTTTCCGGTACCTTTTTTCGACAAATCCCTACATTAATACATTAAACCGTCCAAGATGAATTAGAATGTATGCACAACACAAGCAAAGCGTCGTTTTTCCACTAACTTCCTCATAAATTTAGCCTTACAATAAGAATTATTCAGCTATACTATTACAGTTTAATCTTTCCTAATGCTTTTTAACTCATTTTCCTCCCCGAGACGTTGAATGCGTTAGTGTTTGGCCAAGACCGTTCCTGTAAAGCTACAATAGCGTAGTTCTATATGAACTAGAATGCTACTTACATTGGTCAAATGACAATTCTGCCGCACCAACAACAAACTATAAAATGAATTATGAAGTAAATTTACAACATCTTGGGCTTCTAAGTGCAACTCCTCCATTAAGTTCTAATGCATCCCTTAGCTATTGTATAATGGATGTCACCCTACGGTTGCCGTAATTCTCAGACCAAAATAGGGTCTGTTTAGGAATCAATTTCAACTCTTTTTCGCTTACATGCTCCAAACCTAGTGGCTTAGAATAGGTAATTTCATTTTTTCCAATATTTCAACCTTGATTCTTTGTAACAATAAAGTGTCCTTGAAAACACCACCAAGGAAGACCATTTCCACACCCAAGTTGCCCAAGGAGTTATAAATGGCACATCGGTCCTCAACCAATGCCATTATAAATGCATGGAAAAGCGAATGGAAGAGATGGCTGTAGAAAAATTTAAAAACATTGTCGCCAAGCCGCCAAAGGGTGAAACTTTCCATGCACAAAGTGGACAACTGAAATAAATATAGTCATGCTCTCAAGAGAGGAAATGTAACGACTGCCAAAGTTACGTAAAAGTGCAGTTAAATGCAAAAATAGTGGAACGCTTTGTCGTCATTTATCCCCTCGGACAATTCTGCTGGAGCTAGAGTTGCATTCTATTTAACAGATGTATTTAAAGAAAAGGAAACGCGCTGGTCATCTTGTGTGAACACTGGCCTAAAAGCATGTCCGATGTAGCAAAGTTAGGTGTCGTTCTTTCCTATTCACTTGGATTCTATTTAGCTAACAAAGGTGGAGGAAGTATCTGGTTTTTTCTTGATTGACATCCTCGTAAAGGTGAAGTTGACAGCAGCGTAGCGAACTTCTCAGGTGGTTCACGACTACAGCTAATGTCAATTTAGTTGTAAATAGTATTTGTGCAGAAGGTGGAGGAGTCGTCACAGATACTCTCGCCCGTCACGTCACTTTCAAGCCATCAGTAATGGAAATCGGGTTTGCTGACCTCTAGCACCAATGCAGCTCCCTGAGACTTACCTAAAGACGCGAGAAGACATCATGTTAGAACCACCGGCATGGCTCGGCGGCCGTATCGCCCAGAGGAACGTAAAAGAGAGAACCCTAAGACCCTCCATTAGCTAAATTAGGAATTAAACAATTAAACTAATGCAGTCATTCCCATAATACGGTTCCATAAAGTGCATTTTTGGTGAGCCACCATCTGTTTAAATTAATATTTCGCTTTTGGTCTCTTTCATCAACATCTTAATACCACAGGTTCCCATTCCTTCTCAATTTTTTGCATTCCTTTACATCCTCTAAGTGATGGAAATTAAAAATTTTTTGGCAACTCACCCATTTCAGTCCTTTTTCAATCAAGCATCCTTTCGTCTTCCAAAATAGGCGTAAGTTTATTGTGTCCAAGAGAGCAGTCAGAGTTTTGTCAATGAATCCATTCATTTCACGATATTCCTACAGTTTGTGTAGAATCAATTCTTGTTCATTATTCGACAGGCTTCAGAGTTACGTATAAATCTGCACAATTAAAAATCCATCATGTAGCCGAAGGAGTTGAATTTTTGCAATAATCGAAGAAATATTGAAATATTTTGCTGAAATTTATCCACCTCATAATCAGTAGCAGAGAGTGATCCCTGACAATGGGTTTGGTTGGAAGTAGAAGTGATAATCGGATACAAAGGAAGCGTCTTACTCAAAATCCCTTTGCCCTTCGTCACATTCTAATTTGCTAAATTGGAAAATAGTTCCACATTTTTGCAATGATACGGTAAACATTTATCCGTTATGCACCTAAAATGGGATGCTGTTAGGTCACACAAAGAGCTGGCATTGAATGATGTTGGAACCAGCTTTCGGTGAATCAGCCTTTCAATAATTTTGTGTTCTGATGTAATTAGAAAGTAGATCCTCGCCCTTAAACAAGGAGGCGGATTTAGCGTTATTATGGTCATATTTCTTTCAAATTTTATCATTGTAAATTGGCCAATTTAGACATTTCGGATAAAGACGTAAAAGGCTCGAAAAGTAATTTTTTCCAGTTTTTTTTGACAGATCACTTCCGACGCACCCTGGATTCTGGACCATGTCAGTGGTCCCCCAGCCCTTCTGTGCATCGGTTTTCTGGGCATTGTATCCTCCTTCGTTTTTAGGAGAGCCTAAAGGCGTTACTTTGCTAGCAGGGGAAAGCAAATTGTATGTAAAAAGAACAACAGTCCCTTGGTGTAATGGATGAGGAGCTTATTTGGCAACCACTCTTGGACTTATGTTTGTTGCCGGGATTTATAAAGACATCAAATGCGTGAACACACCGCATTTCTTTCAAAAACCAGGTTTAATTCCTTCCTTTTTAAGCGACTCTACTTTTAGGTCAGTCTTCATACGCCTAGCAGTGGAATTACGTAATGAGCATCACAATTCCCTCCTCTACCACTACAGTCTCCAAGTCCGAAGAAACTTTAGGCCCAGCAGAATTGTCAAGAGGGATCAGACCGGAGCTTTTGATTCGTGGATATTGTTCTCACACCACCAACTGTATTGTGATGGCCGACGCTGGGTGTCGACCAAGGGGAGCGCCGAGGCCAACGTGCTTTTGCCAGATGGCCTGAACTCTACGCCACGCCAGTAGCCTTAAGACCTATCAGCAAGTCCTTAGAAAAGTCTTGGGGTGTCATATATATGTGAAAAACAAAGCAGCATAACTTACCTGACCTGGGCCTGTTTACTGCAGGCCAAAAGGTTCAGCATAATCGGCAGTGAGGCAGGTTGGTTCAATCTACGTCTGCAATCAACCATACACACTTATAAGTGTTCTCAAAGGGTCTCCCTCGATGTGAAGTAACCTGCCCATTTCTTGCTAACGAACTGCACGTGATGAAAGGGCGTACTTTTGAAAGTACCTGTGTGGCTATCGATCCGATTGTCACGCTGTCACCTCGTAGGTGTGAAGTGCGGCTTCTCCCACTCCTTTTTGTAGCCAGTTTTTACTTAAAACACCCTACAACCAGACTCCAATGCAACTTTTCAGATGATAACTGGTCTGGGTCATTCGAATTCCACCAGTAACGACGGTAACTCCAGTAGTCATAACGAATTCGTGGTAAACCAAGAATGGAAACTGATTAAACGTATTGGCTCCGGATCGTTTGGAGAAATCTTTTTGGCAGTCAACAAGAAAACCAAAGTTGAGGCAGCTGCTAAATTAGAATTAATCCGCTCCGGCCTTCCAATCCAACTCAAAACGGAGTACGATCTCCTCAAACTACTGAACAACGCTTCAGGGATCACGAAACTCTACTGGTTTGGACGTGATGGAGTTCAAAATCTCTACACAGTACTAGTAATGGAATTGCTAGGGCCGAGTCTTGAGGATCTACACGTCTATTGCGACTTAAAATTCTCTCTCAAAACTGTCGCTATGTTGGCTGATCAGATGATCAAGAGGATTGAAACCGTGCATAAGTGTGGTCTGGTGCACAGGGATTTGAAACCAGACAACTTTGCGATGGGAACAGGACAAAACATGAACACTGTGTACATCATCGACTTCGGTTTGTCCAAGTTTTACATCGACCCAAATACCCAAGAACATTATCCTTTTCGCGATTTTCGCAGTCTAACCGGCACAGCTCGATACTGCAGCATCAACGCCCACGCTGGTTGTGAACAATCACGCAGAGATGACTTGGAGTCGTTGGGATATGTTTTGGTCTACTTGACTAA
The DNA here is from genome assembly GCA_023375655.1 of Taenia crassiceps. Taxonomy (NCBI): domain Eukaryota; kingdom Metazoa; phylum Platyhelminthes; class Cestoda; order Cyclophyllidea; family Taeniidae; genus Taenia; species Taenia crassiceps. The sequence continues at coordinate 439,222 of JAKROA010000004.1, read as the reverse complement.
AGGCCATCTGCCCTGGCAGGGCTTGCAAGCCGAGAGTAAGCGTGAAAAATTTCGCAAAATCTACAAGACGAAACAGAGTGTTAAAGCCGAGGTACTGTGCGAGGGATTGCCGGAGGAATTTCTTAAATACATCAACTACTGCAGAAGTCTAGCCTACGAGGAGGAGCCCAAGTATAGGTATTTGCGGAGCCTTTTTTGGAAGGTTATGGACAAAAATGGATACAAGTACGACGCGCAGTATGATTGGATAGCACCTGCCTCAACGTAGCAGCGTGGAGTTCATTTACTTCTTCATTGCTATTATTATTCTTTCCTTTTTTATACTGCATTCTGTGAGAGTAAATTAACGAATCAGCCCACAAACAGTCTCAGTTAAAATAAAATTGTTTTTTGTTGACGTCATAGTCGTGTGTGCCAATCAAAGAGATAAACTATCAGGTAGGCTTTGAGCAAACAACGAGATATGCATAAAAATGCCGCCTCAGTGAGTTAATGTTTGGTGATGGCAAATTAGAAATTGATGGATGGATGAATAAGAACATGCAAATTTGATTTCCTCCTCAATGTCAAGCTCAAGCACTAACCTTATTTAACACATCAGCTTCCGTAGTCTACCGCAGAGCCAAAGCAACCATCACAGTATCAATGTTTCAACGCAATGAAGCTGTTTAACCAATTCAGCTGCCACTCAGAAAATAGAAATTGCAATTGCTACCATCTTGGCAACTGTTTCGTTTCAGACCCAACCGATCCATTTGTGATGCGATTTGCTTCGATAAATTGCCACAGACAGACAATAAACACAGCAGACATCTGGGACGTCGCATATTTGTAACGTTGGTAGTGAGCATGTTAAAAAAACAGTAGAATGGGCAAACATTGAGTCAAAAGAAGTAAACTACACTCGAAATGAATTGGATTTGTTCAACTCAAATAATGAACGAGATATCGTAGGTAGACGCAAAATATGAGAAACTTTGCAACGTACATTTCTGGTTATAAAAAAGGATTTCTATGGCATCGCCGAAAAATGTAGTCATAATAACAATGAGGTGTGGACAAAGAGGCAGAGGACGCTGGAGAAGTCACAAATGATTGATATCAAGGTGACTCTCCATCGAGGAGTTGATTTGCCCTTCTTCTAGACATCCACAATGAGATACTTCCGTTGTCGCCTCCCACCAGTAGTGTCTCGTAGGCGAAAGATAGCTGCAGAGGAGAAAAGAGAGGAAATAGAAATTTCAGGTACATTTGTTCGACTGTACAGACAAGTCAAACAAAAAGGAGATAAGGTTGGGTCCACTACGAACGTTCGTCCGGTCCCAGAGGAAGAGGAGACCAAAACTAGTGCCACCGAAATAATTATCTACGCCAAGAGCCTCCTATATCTACTTCATAACCTGATGGAAATCAATCAATCTCTTCACGACAAGCAATAGCTACTAACATTTTTTTACGTCAGACCCGTCACACGTACGCGCCACTATTAATTAACGTGCTATTTCGAGGTCTGAATGCATTCAGCAGTGGATCCAAAGCAAATCAATCAGAACGCTATAAATAAGCAAAACAACTGTATAAATCAAAGATAATCGTTCTAATCTTCAGACCTTTTAACACAGACATTTTAAGAAGAAAAAAGAACTCCGAGTGATGAGATCACTTACTTCCTTTATTGCCTTTTTCGGATATTTAGCTACTAGTCCAGCTGCCTTATACTCACCTGTTCAAGAATAAACCTTGTGAAACCAAAATCTCGCTCCATAGCACAAAAGACTTGGGTCCCCAACTAAGACTATTCACGCGTATGAAGTTGTCTGATGATTTTGCTAGCCCCTTCCACCGAAGGAAGAAGTTATCACTCTGAAGTGAAGATGTCCAATGAGACCTTTAATAGCTTCATGTGGGCAGAAAGTGAACCAGAAGCGCCCATTCATCTGAAATCACCTACGAGTTGACTGTGAACAATATAAGGGAAGGATGCAGAAGAAGCCAAAGTCACATATATGCCCAAATCCTGGTCTATGGGATCTTCAAGACAGCTAAAGTGCATGGCCAAGCAACTGCTGATAAAGGAAAACAATAGTGAGGAGTTTGTCCTGTGTTTCTGATGCGTCATTGCCATGAAGAAAATAACATTGCATGGTAGAAGAAAAGATTCCCTATCACACATCGGAGGACGCAAATATTCCAGGAAACTGGATTTTGGCGCTAGGTCTACTGATCAGCTGGTTCATGGTGATCCAATTCTTAAAAGCCCCTAGAAGATTTACTCCACCATTTGTGAAAAGATAAGACCAACTCACAGAAACGTAAATGCCACTCTGATCCTTGGAGATGGGTTCCTCCAGCATGGAACGCGGAGGCATAGTAGGATGAAGAACGTCGAAGTATCGACTCATCAACGCCACAAAAACGCCCCCTGGAGTGGCCTCCAATGCTGAAATTGCACCCAGCTTCCCTGAATATTTGTGCGACTGCAAGAAAATACAAGCATGCAGATAAAGTAGGAAAATAACAACATCTAGATGTTAAATGCCTGTTTCCATGCCATTGCGTTCCTACGTCTAGACTCACACATCTTCAGTGAGTACTCGGGTGCTAAATTGGTTCTGTCAGGGCAGTTAGTAAGTCTAAACGTCGCAGAACAGTTGGGATAACCAATACTGTGAAAATTCACAGCTGGAGAAATACCAAATATGCGTCCGCCTATGGTGATTCCTCTAATTCCGACCAACAATCGAGATAACAGCAGGCGTAAAGGATTTTAAACGTAAATGTCACCATCTCCACATGAACAAAGTGAAACGCTAACCAATGACTTGGATGTACTAGAGGGCAGATTATAAAATAGCAACGGATACCAAGTTCTAGCCCTGTAAAATTGTGCAATATTATTTTTGCAAACACCCTAATTGTGGGCCATCAGCCCGTCATGGACACCAAGAAGCCCGGATGAATACTCCCATTGGCGTTGAAACTAAACGTCTTATGATACTGGTCAAGACAAGAAGTCAACCACTTTCAGACAACTGCCACTTTGCTATTTTTATCGCTATTCATGTATTATTCTATGTGACTGAATCCACAAAATTAAAGTCTGTACCCCACTGCTGAATTCAAAGGCGTACGAATCTGAATGGAACCCTATCGTAGGAGCAGAGAAGAACTGGAAGACTAGCGGAAGGACCCTAGGTCATCGTTATGGATACCGAATCCTGAAAACCCAAAGATCCTGTAGAGCAGTACGTTAAGGGAAAGCTAACACAATTCGGTCCGTTGATTAAGTTATTCGACAAGCTATCCATGTGTATTCATGAGTTGCATGCGCCGTTAATACTAGTAGTTCAATGAAATCCAACACTGCGTTTCCGGTAAAACTTCAGAGTGAAAATGCTGTTCGAAATAAATAACGCATTTCCACAGAAAGCAATGAAAGGAACCGAATAGGCTTAAATGGCTTGGCACAACTTGATGCAATTAAAGGTTTTATGCGCAACAGTCCCAGGCCAAAACTCACGAACTCACAGGCTCTATTAAAGCTAAAAGAACTCAAGATTGCACTCGCTAGCCAGAAGGAGATTTTTCCGGCTCCTCAATTAATCAACCATCCCACTGCTTGACTTTCCAAGATACCTCTGTTTCCGTATCAAACGAGAGAATAAAATCTTCTCCAAAACATCAATTTTATTGCCTATCCTTGGCTCTATCAAGCAGTGACTCTAGGAAGATCCTTTAAAAGAAAGTTGTCACAAGTTTTAAAAGATACTAAATGAAGCAATAACAATGCATCGACGCAACAAGGAAAAGCTCGGGGAAGGTGCCCAAGGTATTGATGCCAACAAACAAAACAGAACTGTTTAAGGGCCTTAGCCAACGTTTAAGAGTATAGAGCAGGAAAAAAAAATCCATTTACAGTTTCATAAAAAAGCTAAGTCAATATAAACAATACAGCAAGCCGCAGCCGCTCAGTATTCAGCGGCTGTCACACAAAAGACAGTACCAGAAGGCTCCACGACTGTCTTACAGGGCAATTAGCCGATAATTGCTGGTCTGGGCTTGAAAAGACGGATGCGAATTCGCCGAAAACAGGAAAAAACGCCCCCATTACACTGAAAGAATTGAAATGATATTATTAAGTGAACAAAACTGAGCGAATTGAAGTCCATTTGAGCTGTGAAAGTATTCCTCCTGAAAAGTAGATTGCAACAGGCATTTCGCACCTTGCGCATTGTTTGTTTGCCACTCTTGTCTTGCAGTCTTAATTCAATACACGGAAGCTGAAGCAAGTAAGGCAAAAAAGAAAACTTTGAGGCATGCTAAACATTACCCCCCCCCCTAACGTGTCAAGTGTAATAAAAAGGCCTTTTACTCTCTGAACTTAGCGGACTAAGCGCATGGCTTACAAAAAATGTACACTAAAGCCTCTAAATTAATGGGTATCCCCAAGGGATGTTACATTCGAAGAAAATCGTGATAAGTACTCAGCTCCTTAATAAAAAGGGAGAAATAGAACTCTACAAACCCAGAAAGCACAAGGCACCCCAGACAGGGATTAATTTTAGTGGGCAAGTAGAGTCGGTTCAGTATTTGTGCCTCCGAAAAGCCGGTGAATTAAATCACTCAAACAAAACAGACCGTACTGTGTTGCCTCATCATCACGGTTGAATGACATGCATACAAGATGGCATAAATGGATAATGCCGGTGAAAAAAAGAGATTAATTACCAGAAGGCAAATTCCTCTTTGCATCAATACTTCAAACGCATAGTCAGGTTGGCAGATGATGCCCTTGGAAAATCGTCTTCAGAAAACCTGCCCGTAAAATCAAAGATAGGCTTAAAATTTGGGCTTTCGAGTTATACCCTTAAAAAATGGAACAATAGGCAACTGGAGGCATCTACGAACAAAATGTCTACTTGGCGAGAGAAATCAGACTGTTTTTCGCTCTCGGTCATCGTGTATAGGAGGCTGAGAACAACTTTTCGACTGTAAAGCTTAGTATTTGGCAACTGTTGACCCATGAAAGGGGGACTCATTTATTTCACTACACTCATCCCTCAGGTGGTTGAGATTTCAATAACTTATTACTACCTAAATAAAAACTGCTGAAGGCTATCATCAGCATGTCAATCCTAGTGCTGATACGCAGTTCAATGTACTCCGCAAGTAAAACAACAAACTAGGTCATCAGTAACCGTCTTTGGTTAAAATGACACCAGATTTAACTCGCTCAATCAAGTTAGTTGATTCTAGATGCTGTGATTCGCATACCACACCTTTTTCAAACACTCTTCCGGCGGTTTTGAAAGAAGATTTTAGTTTTCCCATCCGAAAGACTCAAATCGCCTCGTTTTTAACAAGCGCTCAATGAAGATTTAAGAGAGGAGGAAAATGATTGAATCCCGTAAAGAGCAAATAATTCAACGGCTCCTCATGAGTCATTGCATCGAACAATATTGAAAACCACACAAATTCGTTGGTTCACTTGAAAATGAGGCTACCACAGTGGATATAGTACAGCCGTGCCCAACCAAGAATAGACCAGATGCATTCCAAAAATTAAAAAAATAATCATTCACTATAAAGCACATACGCGTTCCAACACTGAATAGTCACCGAAAGGGCAATAAAGTTGGTCTCATAAACCGGTCTTAGGGTGGAAAAACTCTTCACCGCAAGTAGCGCTCCTCCAATATCGGTTTGACCACTGACTACATTTAAACATTTCGTTGTCTGCCAAAAGTTGAGTGAAAAGTTGTGAGCAATTGCATAAGGATTGACATACTCGAATAAGGGAAAGCAGAGATGAGCCGTTGGAACGAGGAGAGGCGGTGTGAAAAACGTGCAGACGATTCGGGTGCTCAGCTACCCACATCTCTTCCCTGTCCATTAGAGATATCTTCCGCGGATAGGAGCGAAGCTAAGACAAAAGTGTTGCATTAATAAAGTATACATGATTGCCTGATTTAAAAATTGCTTTCCTCTTTAATTATAAATGATTGGTACTAATCCTTACTTAGCACCTAAGCTAATGGCTCTCCGGCCCTTTTGTAAGATAATACCAAAGCTACTTTTAGATACTCATTTCTTGCGACGTCCTCGAGGACAAATTGGCGTAATGGTGATGGCGACGGAGAGAGACACATTAGAAGGAATATAAAAGCCGTTTTTGGTGTTCTAACGAGGCTTTCGCTTAAATCAATCAGTCAAATTCACTTTAAATGACAAATGCGTAAAGGATTCTTAAAAATTCTTCCAGCAAATACCCAAACCTCAAGATCTGCACCATGGACAATGACAGTACGAGAACAAAAGTGAAGGATCTATAGATATTTAAGAGAAAAATTGATGACCACTCATGCTGTAAAACTAAGAATAACTTTAGTGATGAGCTGTGTTTCATTGCACAGGTTATGTTCCTTCTTCGGCAAATTTTCAAAGAAAAAGCGATTGGCACGTAAATTCTAGTCATTGCGACTCATTGCCCATTCATAAGCAGTATCTAGTAAAATACTCATCGCACACAAATCCGCGAAAAGATGAGACAAACACCATCCTCAGAGAAGTAAAATTGTTGTTCCTATCCCGCTGAGAATTTATAATTTATTCAAATGCCTCACGACTAGGTGACACCGAGAGACAATCACGGGGAGACCCAAGAATGATGCTTAACTGCCACGTAATACGTTGCTACTTTTCAAGCCATTCCAAACAAAATTAATTTTCAACTTGTATACTATAGTGACATCTTTGATGGCAACTCAAGCAGCTCGTATTAGTAGCAAAGCGACATAAGGAAGTAGAGATATGTAAACAGTCGCTAAACATTAAGGATGAGGAAAAAATACTAGTGCCGACACTCGGGGAAGGAGCGGTTGGATAAACAAACGCAGGTTCGTGCTTGCTCCTATTTCAAAACATTTTCAACCTCTGCTCGGTCAAGAAAAACGAAATGGCTTTTACAAAATGAACAAAACCATCAAGCTATTTTCCTGCACTGCCTGTGTGATATTTCCTTACTACGCAGTTATCTCAGTGGCAATGCCTTATATCTTCTTTTGCTAGTGGTGCGATTATATAACATAAAACAACAAGTCAAATGTCGCGAAAAAATGCCTGAGCACACATTTGACAGTGGTTCAGATAGCCACTGAGCGCAATTTGCTGAGCATGAAATTGTCTTCAATAGAGGATAAACAGATCAAATATTTATGAGAAGCTTGTGTTTTTGAGAACTAATCAACCAATTTCATAAAAGTTCAAAACTTCCAGAAAATTCAATCTGTCAGATTAAAAAAGAATCTAAGCAAAAACTGCCACATCGGAAATGTACACTCATTTAACAGAATATGCCCAAAGCGAATTAGTTCAGTTTTAGGGTTTAGCCAAATTTCAGAGCTTGCATCAAACGTAGGAAATATATTAGTGGCCTGAAAATGTAGTTACGATTTTGCACAGACTCACTCCAAGCATCAGAAAATATCACGAAATCGCGTCCTACTAATATTTTAATGAGTAGGAGTCGCACTCCCAGATACCTTATGTTCACCAATCGGTTTGCTGAATTTGCGTAGATCCCAAGCTGCCAATATTCCACCTTTACAACCGCTATAGAAGCCAACATTTTGCGATGGCGGTGGCAAGGTATCAGCATCACCAGCGGAAACCACTGAAGAGAGCGAATTCCAAGCTTCTAAATTGTTATTTACTGAGGTCTCTTGTAGGCTGACATCTCCCATGGTGGAAACCACGGAATCTGCATCGCTGAAGTCTAGTGTGGTGCTAGAAGGAAACCCACTGGACAGATGACCTTCCATATCGTTGAATAGGCCGTAGAGTGATTTGAGACAGAGGATTGTGCCCTGGTGGTAAGTGTTTGAGAGGGCGGAATGCTGACTCGGTACACGGAAATCAAAGACCGCCAACTCTTTATGGAATGTCCCCACAGCTACGAGATTTGGATCGATAAAATCTGAACAGAGAACCACTGAATTCATCCTGGAAAAAAGAGAAACGTTGCACCCAGTACCTGCGAAGGATGGAAGCATGAAATTCCACAACTCATTGCCCAGCATTCCGTTCACAGATCAACACTTTCACCTCTGCCATTTCCACACATCGTCAATATTTAAAAAAAATTCAGCTAGTACTTATCTCTTCCTCAACCTCTGCTTTCAGGAAGTTATTGTCTTGCTAGCATTAGACGTTGAGCCAAAAATACCAACAAATTGTTCCGCGAAGTGATGCACAACAAACGAACATAGTCATCGCAGGATACCTAGATTTTGTATGTGTAACAAACTAAACGGACGGTGGATAAAAACTCGTTCATAAAACGATCTAACGAGGAGAAAGCTTAAACATTGACATGTTACCTGATTTATTTCACCTTCTGATTTGCCGCAACGAGAAAAAAACTATATTGTTAGGGAGAGCAATAAACTGAATTCAGCATGACATTTGGGCAATCTTGAATGACTTTCTTGAGCTGTTTAATGACATTAACCAGCGTGGCCTCCCAGCAGACTATCTGTTGAGACTGACCAAATCAAGCCCCATAGCCATACCTCGATTAAAAAAAAGTTCGGTCGATTATGCATAGATCCCACAGGAGACAAAAGTTGCGCCTAGAGCTCTCCTACCTACACTCCACCACATTCACCAAATACTTCGAAGTTGTCTCAAAGATACACGAAAAAAGAGAAGTCCAATTCAAAACTCATATCAACCTGTACTGAGAAAGAAGATCCACAGCCGCATTGTTCATCGACCACACCCGTAAATGACGATCCCATGAACCAGTGGCTATCACATTACTGTCACTAGAAATTGTCCAAATCCAACCCTAAAATAGTCATCAGATTCAAAAATACTACGGCAAATCGCCTACATTATGTGCTTGAGTATCAGTGTATTTAGGTCTGGGTTCCTCTTCACCAAGAAGGGCTTTGAGAGATAATAGGGAGAGAGTTCCGCCGCGATCTCCAACTGCAAAGAGATTGTGATTCGGAGGCTTAAGGGTAAAATTGCATGAGGAGGAGAGTTACTTTTAATATTTGCATTGCGTCGATACAATGTGCAGTGTAGTGTCGACCCGTCCGATTCACAAAGTTACTAGAGTCACCTGCGAACCAACACTCAATGGTTTCGTGAGCGATGCAAACGTCCTTCCAGTTAAGCTGCTTTTCTGTTTAAAAATACAGACAAGACTACATTTAAAACCTAAAAGGCTTCAAATAACAAGTTCATCCGAATTTCGAAAAATAATGCAAATAGTACATAAAATCAAATGCGCAACCACAAGCATCTACCCGGAATACAAGAATACCCGCCATTGCTGCCTCTAGCAAGCCGTCGCAGCCAAAAGGATTTTTGATTTATGGACCTGGAAAATGCATCACAAGAGCTACTCATGGAAAGCACATCGTCAATCGAAAGGAAATCGCATATTTTCTGAATTAACGGGGCCGGGAGATCGACAATCGCAGCCATTAATGAAAATCTATATGTAAATAAATTCGATGCATGAATTCGATGGGAGCGTTGTTAAAACAGGCGCCCCTCACCCTCATTGGTGCGCTAGAGCTCTTCTGCCATCATTGGTCGATTTGAATAGGATGTGATGGTTTCATTTAACTTATAAAGTACCTTAGAGAAACGGAGATTTGCATAGTATTTTCTTTTGGTTATAAATCTATTCAGTAAAACCACATCAGCTATTTTATTTAATAGTTTAAACGTAAAAAACTGTATTAGGTTTTCACTTTTTTAATTGTAATACCAGCTCACAATGCACTCGCTTGTATATGTATACAACTTAACTAATTAATTTTGAATTGTATATTTAAGGCATATTTTTGGTTTATAAGCTCATTTTATGATTTATTTCTGCATCTCTCTATATGCTTGCGGCTAATCAAGGGTTCGTATGGACTTACTAATACAAAAATATGATGCATTGTAAATTTATGCGAGGCTCAGTATTGCTTATCCTCTTTTTAAGAAAATGCTGGCATGCACTACCGCGTAAAGCTTATATAATGCTTTCTTGATGTCTTTCTTTGAAGCACTTGAAGGATCCATTCATTCACAATACATTGACGCAATTCTTTTACTCACGCACTCACAGAATCCATTAGCATATTGTGGGAATATACTCTCTTTTGCTTTTGTGACTTTAACTACTTAGGCTGCATTTTCATTTGTCATACAAGCGATTCACTGAATGGATCGCAATAATTGCTTACGTTGCATCGATTTATTAGTGTATGATTGCAATCTAGTTAGTCGCCAAATTGATGTTTCTACGCTTTTATTGCCGGTTTATAGTTCATGCCTATCATTTTTAAGCATGAGCTGTACGAGACATTTCGCAATTTCTCGCTCTTTTTTGGAAGCCAGAAGTATGTTCATGGTGCCAGTCACGATTGTAAAATTTGTACAAGATAAATTTGTTCAAAGTAGCGCTTTGCTAAGTCACCTTTTTTCTGGAAATATCTAAATTCATAGTCAGAACAACTTTCTGTTTGTTGTGAAGATGCGCAGAACTTGATTGTTTTATGAATTTAGGCAAAGTAGTTATGCCCCTGTTAATTTCTTCCTTTGCCAAAAACAACTCCCAATAATTAATCATTACTAGTCTAGGAAAAATATTGTCACTCGACAGCATAAAACTTATGGCTTGAATAATTAATATCCTTAAACAAGTTAGCTATATATTGTATCAAGGTCCTATAGCGTCTTCAAACCGCGACACCGAAAAAAGATGTACTGGCATTACGTAGAGGTCATGCTGTTCAGCAGAATTACTTAAGCGGAGTCTTAATTGCCCTTCGGAATAGAACTTAGAGCTAAATGCCTAACCTACGTTCACGGTTTAAATACCACAATTGATTTTGTCTGTAGTTATTAGAACCCAACTCCTGATACCACGTATGGGGTACCTGCGGATTTATTTTAGTTTTAAAGTTGAAGTTGGGGGGTGTGGAAATCACATAGATAACTGCGTCATCGTGTGATGAGTATTCCCTTTGCACGAGTGTGTTGTCGAAGTGAATCACCTGTAGTGTTGCTGTATATGGACGTATCGTACGGCTGCCACTCAATAATACATGCTTTGAATTCTGAGTTTCTACTTCATGCATCTATGAGCAGTCCATTCTTCTGTCTACTTTACACAACATGATTAACGTAGACGCAATCGTTTGCTTCTTATAATCGTCAATTCCTCCCCCTCCCCTCCCCCACAAAAAAATCTTAATTGTCTCCTCTTTCCCCGAGAAAACAAACGTGGCAAGGGATTGACTCTTATCGTGAGCTGCATTGCTACACTCTTCAAGGCTGATGTCACCATGAGATTTGTGCTACTAACCATCCACTATGACCGTCTTTCGTAAATCCTGGTTCTTTCACTTCGTTTTTGATTAATTGCACTTCCAATGAGTCTTCATTTCACTGCCTTATAAGCATGCAAATTGGCAAGCAGACTTTACCTTCAACGCCGTCTAGGGAAGCACAGGTGCAAGTAAATTTGAAGCGCCAGAGGCAAGCCGTTGTTATGCGGTGACACCCCAGGTGCCACATAAAACACCATGTATTGAAGCCAACAACCCATTATGTTTATCCTGCTCCTCTTTTTATTGTAGCAAAACCTGCTTGTGAATTGTTCATAGGCATTGTTTAGCTTCTAATTCCCTCAGCCACTTTGCTTGCTTTAGTTCCAGGCCTACAAAAGAGGAGGCGTAAATACCGTCGCCTTTTGACATACGACGTTTGAATTATGCTTGTCTAGCTACTTGGATCATTTTGTTTTATTTTTTTTAGGAATAGGTGAGTCTGGATAACTGATTATGTGTTAGAGAGAGAGTTGTATGCTTTCTCACGAAGCCGTTTTTAAGGGTGGCAATAAGGAAAGTTTAGCAAAGGTGGTGGCTGGAAGAACCAGAGATTGTGTAGTTGTAAGAAATTAAACAGACGTTAGAAGCTAATTAGGACATACTCACTGCCTCAGCACAAGACAGGCCTCACCCAAAGTCGTAACAGCTGTCTACGACAAACGTGTACATACGTTCATGCTGCGTTAAAGCTGTTACCGCTGGGGCTTTAATAAGTACCATAGTAATGTTCCTTTTGAGTAATATTATCTGTAGTGTAGGCTGGAAGCATCTGACGTGAGTGTGTCGAAGACAGGCGGGTGGTGCAGGTATTAGTAGGAACGGACCAGGTAAGGATTCATCCGCTTTTCACACACTAAATCGTGTGTGTGTATGTGTGGTCAGTGCAGGAGAAATTCCTATTGAACTGGAGATGGGATACTAATCAGACCTAATCACAGAACTGATTTCTCAGTGTCTTCAAATATCTAAAATTCTCCTGACTAGTGCATGGAAGGCGGAAGGGCACTTGTTGCGAGAAGGTCGAATAATACCATGATCCACCATGCATTTGTCCGCTTGAATCCCTTGGGAATCTAGCCAGCTATAACCATTCAGCATTCAATGTTGTGTTTAAGCATGTTTTACTTAAGAGCTACGCAAGAAGTGTTGAGAACACATCATCAAGTGGTAAATTGAATCAAGCGGTGTGGTTTTGTCATGGAATGGCAAGTGTCATGCGCTTCCGCCTACGCCTAAGTCGAAATGTTAGAAGGAATCGACACTACTCACAGGACATTCATAATTGGTAATTGTGGACAACAAATGGACCCCTAAAACTGCTCATGGTTTGAGTAAATGGCTATTGTTGACTGCCTAAAGGAGGGCCGCAGTGGTTACATAAGACTACTCTGTTTAGGTCCAGGTGAGTCGACGCTAACCTAATATAGACGCCGATTAAAAAGTTTGGTCTGGTAGTGTACGAGTACGACGCGTGATGGCTGAATGGCCTTGTCATCCCAACCCTGGGGAGACGATCGTGAAATGCAGGCCATAGGTCCAACAAAGACAGCACTCCGTCTAAGGCCTCCCTTATTAAATGCTAAGGAAGCATGTATGCAGATGTGTGAGATTGAGTGCTGATTAGTTGATGACTGACATTTGTGTTGAAGCAATCGATTATGGAAATTGACTATCGCCTCTAATTTTTATGAATTAGCTAGCTCTTGCATCCATTGCCAAAAGACTCAGCTTCCAAGTAACATTGTCGATTGGCTCCAAGATCGTAAACGCCCTTTGTCCAAGTTCTCATATTAAGCCTCCCAAGTGGACGTTTCAAAGGTAAGCTAAAGTTTATAAAAATGCAAGTTTAATAAACCCTGAATGGTAGGACTTATGGAACTTCACCCTAAAATTGGAAGTTCGGTATGAGTACAAGTTTCTGGCGGTGTAACCAAACCTCTTGACTCTGGGACTGTATAGAGCCCCAACGAAGCATTGTGATATTCTTATTTTTAGTTAAATAGTAGATCTGCTTTATTCAAAAAAGCATCGAGAGATGAAGTAGGTTTTTAAGAAGAACTTTTTCAATTAGCATTGTTTTAGTGGGTATCACCGACGTCTCCCTTTTGGTTCCTTTGTAATTAATCACCCATTTGGTATTTTGTAGTAATTAGCAAAAGCGGCTGCTTGATAGCCAGGTAACAAAAGAGGTACCTTGATTAGTGTATGGCCTCGAGAGAGAACGGCAGACAAATCCATTAAATAAAAGGCATGGTGAAAAAAGAAGAGCGACCACTGTGTTGAAAGCTGATGTGACATGGAAAAGTTTTTCTGGCATTTGCGTTAGACCAGATCCTTTGCTGCACTCATGTGATGTCGGGAACGAATCAGTGTCGTTGCGCGCAGTGACTAGGTATCACTCATGTTTATCCATCCAAGTTTGCACACAACACCAGTGACTGACTCACTGACGCCGACTGCTCAACAAGTCGGTCTCCAGTCTCGTCAAGTCGACAAGTTCGTTTACTCGGATGCGCATGGTGCTCCTCAAAGTTTTAATCTAACTTATTTTCTATAAACCTGAGCGCCAGAAATAAGAGCATTCAGTTGAGAAACTTTTGTCTAACAAGTTTGTTGTACTTTGATAAAGTGGCTCTAAAAGTTTATATCTACCCTGTGATTTTATCAGGAGACTGAGTCACCTATATAGGGTTAATGGGTTGGCATTAATCATCAGTAAGAGTGGCGGTATTATTGCAAGCTAAGGGTAAATGAGAAGTAGATCTTTCCTTTTCCTTAATCGATCTCTAAAAGCAGTTATTCGTGAAATTAATAGGGAGGCGTGTGTCCAAATCTACCATGCTACTCACATTTGTTGAGAACTTTTCTTGTGTATTCTGTCCTGTTCTATAGCTATCATAAGCAATTTTATCCAAGCACATCAATTTGTTGTCAGTGCATGACCACTGAAGATGAAGTTATAATTAATGTGCTCAGCTTTTCAACAGCGAATAGTCACATGAGACATCCATTCTATAGTTGCTTTACCATTTTCGTTACAATGCTTAAAATATAAGTAATTTCACAACAATCCTGTAGGTTAGGTTTCTTTACCTGTTGGAGTCTAGTAAAAGCCGCAAGTTTTTTCCAAGGCGATACAGAAACGCCAATTTTTGAAGAGATTTCGCGGATGGCTACGGGTAAGTAATGTGATTTTTGGAATTGTGTGAGCTTTGCAGTGTAACTAAAGACATCTGGCATTACTAAAGAATGTTACTTCAGCTAGTATGGGTGGATTTTGGTAGGCTTAGAGAACTTAAGCACTTGAAGAAGTTGCGGGAAATTTAATTCTAAAAAATCCACCTCCCATCATAAATCAGCCACGTGAGCATCCCAAGCTGAAACCAAAATATGCAAAACAAAAAGAAGCCTTGTTTTTAAATACGCAATTGTGAAACTAATTTCAGAACATATTTCCATCCTAGGAAGCAAGGATTTTAGCAAGCAATGCAAGAAGCCTTACAATCATACGAATTTAAAAGTCAAGGAGCCGATTTTTAATCAATTTTTAGGTTTGTCAAAGTGCCTCTATCCTCATTTAGATTATTGTCTTTTGTCTTTTCCAAAATCAGTACAGCATTTCGTTGATTAGTTTTGAGGTACAGTCAAATCTCCTTTTCTGCCTACGTGTGTTTATCATAGTTCCTACATTTGTATCAGGTATACAAGGACTGAGAATTTTCTGATCCTAATGTCTACCGGCCTTCACAAAGCCTTTCATACGCGCACTTCTCTTACTAATGGTATTATTTTGCCCCAATTAACTCCATGTTTGCACAAATTTTTGCCTATAATACTGACGAGATTGGAGTTACCCTTGATAAAACCACAACCTGCCAAAATTGTTCATGACTTATTATCACTGTGGAAACGACCTGCATCGATTTTTTTCATTCCTTAAAACAAGCTTTAGATCATACAGAATCCAAGTGACTAGCAATATTTCTCAAAACATACCAAACCGGAACAAAACATGTTTTTTCAAAGGTCTCGCAAACTCAAGAACTATGTAAGGAAAGTTCTGGAAGTCAAAACGCAATGACCACAAATTATTTAATTGGATTCTCTTGAATTTTACTTGGTAGTATGTAGGAAGGGTAAGTGACATCTCTCATTTAAGAACTAATCCCCTCTGATTAAGTCATGAGACATCCCAGATGATGATTGATAATGTCATGCTAGACCATTCTCGACGCTTGCATTGAGCTTAGTGTATCCAGTAATAGATGTCTGGATTGTATTTCTTTCGTTTTGGTATGTTTACCCTACCATTCCTTTAAAAGTCTTCTCTATTTTTTTGTCAAAATCCAATACCGTGTTGCGTAATTTACAATTGCTCTGTTTTTTTGACAATAAGTTTTGAAGCAGACGCCTTTTTCAGATCCCGAATTGAATATTTGTGAGGTGAGCGCTCATTAAAAACGTGCACAGTTCTAACAGTTAAGTTTTAATGGTTAAATAATTACTAAACAAACGATGTTATCCTTTATTTATTTCCCGCTAACTGGAGCACCACCATGGCTAAATGAAAGAGCCATTTTAGACAACATCTGACTGCTACACCATTGTTGCTGTAGTACTTTCTGAAATGCAATAGCGTTTGACAGGTTATTTCGTTTGTAAAGGCATATTTTGATTCTTTACCCTGCTTTAACCTCTAAAGTTCTTCATTTGGAAGGTAATATGAATGAAACCAAGGAAACTTGACAGGAATAAAAATAAACAAATCAGTGGTCGGTAACACTCGAAGTATAAGAAACATAAGAAGAAAAAAATAGGTAATAGAAATAAAATATGCCAAACTTTTTCTCACGACATCAACCTGGAGCCTTTGAGTAGGCCTCTGCTCACGTTCATGTAGTTTTCCATGCTTCTCAATGCCGTCGATCTACTCAACTCGTCTCGAGTTTTCAAGCAGTAATCAGCTTTTTTGTAAGGTGGCTCAAAAAAGTAGGGTTGGTGACCTTTACCGTCCCAAATTTTCGCTCTGCTGAATGTCATTTTCTGGTTCTCCGATGGCAGTCTTGATGGTCTGCCCTTGGAGCAATTCATTACCCTACGCTTAGGTCGGGATTCGGTGACTTTGCTACCGCATCTGGCGCATCCAAGAGCAGAAGCAGCATTGTTTTTGGAGCTTCGATCAATATCAAGAGGAGCCCAAATATCTTCCGGGACATCACTCATGTCCTTTGGTGGGATGTGGGTATATGAACGATATTTGAGCAGCCAATCACTGACCTTCTGTTCTGCAAGGCTACGATGGGATTGGCGGTCGGCAAAGATCTTTTTCAATCGATCTGGTGAACTGGTTGCGGCTTTAGCATTTGTGTTGAAGGCGGGACCTTCTGTAAGTGGCTGTGCCTCATAGTATGTCTCATTAACTAGGGTTTTGGGACCAAGTTCAAGTTGATGTTTGCGATTTTTTATAGCTCGTCCACTCAGCATCGGCCATAGACTGTAAAATTCTGTAATCTCGGTCATATGAGTGAAAGAGCTCAGATTTTACTTCACCATACAGAAGCTACGCGTTTACAACCACTGTAGGGAATTGATTTGAGGACGCGTGTTTGAACGAATCACGTGAGCTTCTTGACACTTTAATGGCTAGCCGACACGACCACATCATGAAGTGAATTGAAGTTTTGAGACATTTTTTGCATAAGTTCACAGAAAATTTATGCCAATTACGTTACAAAAACGTCAGCAAGTCACCAATCATTCAATGCCATGAGTCGGAGATCCCTGCATTTCTTTGATCAAATGACTTACAGTCAGGTGCATTGCTTTGACCTGATTTTCAGAGATCTAATCCCGTTTAAATCCAAGAAAAATACGTTCAGGCCTTCGTGATCTCATCCGAGGCGAAATAATTCCATTGGCAATTAAAAATACATAAGATTGAATCACTAGGTGAAAGTTGCAAAGGGAAAATAAAATTGTATAATGACCATGGCAATAAATTTGCCTTCCGCTTCGGTGAATGGAATAATATGTCATTTTTCTCCAACACAACTTATTGTTCTACCTGGGGATTGCACAAATGTTGTGAAAGCTGGCAATGCTGCTGCATGCATCAGAAATGCAAGTTTATCTTTATGACTTGAAACGGAACGGGACTGAAATTCACCGCGACCTCAGGCGTAACAGTAGGTTTCGGTGCATCTCAAGATCACACACTTTACGCCATGGTAAAAGTGTGTATTTTAAGGCCTTTGCGGCACAACTATACCTAATCATCTCTTTTAAGCAACTCGTTAGTCAATCTTCCACGCCGACTCCATTCACTTGCGTGACTTACTGTGAATTATAAGAACTGGTTGAGAATGGAGTACAATGGGTCTTTGTTGGTAAATTACTTCACTTTTTTCATAAGAATGGAAAAAGCCAAAGTTGCAAAATGCCGGCACTGAAATTAGAACTCTTTTAAAATTGTTTAACCACATTTTTGTGTTACTAAAGCATCCTCCTCTCCGCATTGCGTGGTTCACTAGCTGCTTTCGATCCACATTTTAGAACTCAAAACATGCTTCCCTTTAGTTAAATTTTAATTTTAGTGGTAAAGAGGAAGTCATATAGTTAGAGGTTAATCTCAAAGGGATCCTGTTCAACTAGCAATACATCTGTAGCTAATAAAATGAATTTGAATTCCCGCAGAATAAGCAAATATTCCATCAAAAGTGGCAAAGGCATTCTAAAAGTAAGGGATCCAGAGATGCCTCCCTCAACATTCTACACATGTTTACAGATACTAATAGACTAAATAATTAAAAAAACCCTAGTGAATCCTACGCGGATCATTTTACTTCAAAAGACCTGATGTGATTATTGATAGAGAATTTGTTGTGGATTCAAACTGCCTTTTTAAAAATCAAACCAGCAATTGCAAGTAAGCATAGAATGTTCCCTAAACGAAAAAGTTAGTTTAAACTGAATCTTGTAACAATACTATTTGTTATTTAAAAGTTCGCAAAACCTCATTAGGAGTGTAAAAGCGTATATTTAACATAAAGGGCAATGCGGAGTTACATCTCAATGAGGTCTCTCTCCTCCCGCCTATGATCTGTCTCTTCTTCAAAATTTCCGAAGAATTTATCCTTCGCTCCGTCTTTGTATTGAAAGACCTCCTCTCTCTCGCCTTCCACTGACGACGGGGTGAGCATGGGCTTATCGGTAGGGGTGCGAATTTCGCTTGTATCTCCTGACTGTTTTCGTTGCTCTCTAAGTCGCATTCTAATTGTGTCCAATGGCGATAGATCTCCCTCTCCATGATGCATACTCTGTTTTCGCTGCACCAAGCTGAGGAGGGTGTGTTTGGGCGTCGCTGCAGCCTCCATTTTTAACTGGCTGGCAGGTTTGATGGGTTTGATGAGCACCATTATTGCAGACACTAGCCAGATATCGCAAAATTGGTAAGTGTATCTGACGGCACCATGTGCCTGAGTTTATGCAATTCATCAGCCACTCCTATGCGTGCGCTAGCCATACTCCTAACAGTATGCAAAGGAGCTAGCAAATCAGTGTGTAACAGAGACCCAATTGATTTGCACACAAATCACGGGCATAGAACGGTGAGGTGTCACTGCAATTATTCCAACAGAGCCATTAATTCAAAGATTCTTGTGCTTACCGTGAATCAGATCCCCTCCCCTCGTCAATCACAGATCTACATTCCATTCTCTACTATGTACTTAAGATTTTGCTATAACTTCTTCCATTGTATTTGAGTACTAGGTACTAGAAATCTGAGATTTTAATGAGAGACATCAAGCGTGCACTTAAATCTAATACCCTTTTCTCATTTAGTGCGGCAGAAAACCACTGTCACTTTTTTATTTGTTCAACTGATTAATAAAGTTTTGGGAATAGAGCGTTAGTGAAAAAAGGGTTTCATACTCTTAGTCCATATCAGCCCCTTTAATCGAAAAACGAACGAAAGTGAAATGGTTTATTTAGGGTTCTCTCGAGAAGAACTAAAAGTACAAGGCCTGAAACAAAAGGGTTTAATTAAAATGCCTTTAATTTTGTTTATTTCCCACTCACTTTTGTCTTCAACCACAAATCAAATCTGGTTAAAGTTTACAGTAAGGCAGAAACCGTGAGGCGGGCGATCCGACCACTTGGTTTGCACGACTGATAAGGTACAGGCAGCCATCCAAATTATTTCTTTCCACTTTCTACGCATAATTGAGTGGTATTTATGTGACAGCATATTTTGTGAGAAGGTGGTAATCTATTGTGCGTAAAAAGCCTAAAAGCATTGCAATTTTGCAATAAAAATTGTCTGGATAACATCGGAGAACTAGTAAAGGAGCTCAAGTCAACGCTAGACGTAGACTCACCCAGGCTTGTGTTATGTATGCTGTGATGAAGCTTGTACAAGGAAACAGCGCATATTCCTCTTAGCGCAATTTAAAACTATTTATTCATATTTCGACATTTTTTCGCACTTCATGCACTTGTTTAAATCTCTGTTTCGTATCAGCGGTTTTTTAAGGCATGACCTCGGGGTCATGCTAGTGATCTCCCCTCTCCCCCCTCTCCACCAGTCTTTCTATTCGCCGGCGGTGCATATTCTGCCCTCGTGTAATGGCCTCCATCCTCTTTAGAAAAGGCTTAAGGGGCTTATCTTCCTTCGGAAATAACTTACAAATTTCGTTCGTTAAATAATCAACAGTAACTCCAACTACAGTACCACAAGACAGGTCACAGATGTGATAATATGATAATGTATCTGCTCTCACCTCTCCCAAAATCCCCCACCACATTTCAAACAGGTATTGTCAGCCCCTATGTAGATAAAATACCCTCGACTGAACAACGAATGGAAGGGAGAGAATCTAAAGTTCTCTTACAGTCGGTTTCGTCAGCATTCCAAGTCGGGATCTTGATCCGACGGGCACTATGTTGTGGGTGGAATCAGCACCACAACAATGGATTGTAAGCAATTTGAGCTACTCGAAGTGGGTCTCTTGTTAAAGTTACATTAATTCACTAGGCCCAGTAAATTAAATCCTACTACGCAGAAATATCCTTTCCTTTACCAAACGGAGATTGTGTAATGCGTAGTATTTGGGCAACTGTCGTTGACACACAGTCGATTCGTATTGAAACAGTCTGAATCATTGACTGCACAATACCTCAAGACGCGACCTTTTCCTGTGTGTCTTTTTTTTACTTCAGAGAGTGTCTGGTTAATTTAGAGTTGTAGACATGGAATTGTAACGCGACAAGACGAATCTTCTTGCCACACAAAGAGGTAGACACAAAAACAGACGTGCTAAGTGCACTGGAGGCAGAAAGGCCACGACATGTCACATTCCGTTGGTAGACAGAAATTCTTTTTAAACTGCTCAAAAGGGCTTTAATAATGCACTGTCTGAGCCTAAAAGGCGGCGCAAGACATGAGGCTGATAGTGTAGAAATTGTCCGCATAAATGAATGCACAAGAGACGGCGGATTTGATGTTGCTCCCTCACATTTCTTCATTATGTCATCCCCAAACTATGTACTGAAGGGGCATAATAGGGTTCCGTAATTGTTTTTATAAATCGTTGAATTAGGTTAGATTTCTACTCCTTTTAAGTGGCCCTTTACCCTCCAAAAAGCTGCAGTTTTGGTAGGTTTTTGGTTACTGACGCCTTTTTGAAGCATTTATAGGACAGTATTTTAGTTTATATGAAAACACGTATCATAATGATGCTGTTTTCTTTCACTTCTAGTCAAGTATTGTTTAATTTTGTTGCAGTTAAATTTGAGTTTTACCATACCATGAAGAAAGAGGTCCATCTTTCCAATTAACCTAAAAGCTTTTGATACTCGTCAACACAAACTGACCAATTTGTACTCCTTGTGCTTTGGTTCCATAAGTACTTGGAGCTCCGCCTTTTTGCTTGCATTGGTGCCGTGGCCTCTAGGCCTTGTTGATGTCCACCAAGCCCATCTCTACACCGACTTGCGGAAAACGACTTCGTGATAGAAGAGGGGCACATGTTGCGAATTAGAGAGTCCGTGGCGTCTATCCTCGGCAGATATCCCAATTCGATGTTCTTCAGGAATTCTATAAACCACTGAATCAGCGCTAAAGCTAAAGTCAATGAAGTGAACTTGCGATGCTTCCTCCTTCTCCCTACTAGATCGGTGGACGCTAGAGTGGCACAAGGAAATATACGCAGATCCTTATCCGTGTGAGGCTACTTTAAACCCCATTTCATACTAAATGACTGTATTTAGACCACTGATTTTGAAACTAGCGATGGATATATGCGATAGCCACTTCATTCCTCCATCCACAACTCCAGTTGTCAAATAGAAACGCCTGTCCAGATCCATTGGAATTGTCAGAAGTGATCAGTGACGCTGCAGTCAAATATCTTCTCTATTACAGACAAATCAGACGGTAGGTGCAATTGGTTGCTTGGCTGGTGGATGTTTTTTTCTCACAGCACCTACCACGTTATGATGGCTGACGCAGAAGGTTGACCAAGGTGTGGCTCAGAGATGGCGTGTAAAGCAAGGAAGGGACCGGGTAGTGCTCATTTTATTTGTTTACCTCTTCCTTTTGATTACGTGGGCGGTTCAGTGTCCGCTTCCATACTTCTGCTGAGTGGTGTGATCTATGGACCCTCCAGTCCATCCTCATGCATATTCTTCCTTTGTTTCTAGGAGGGACTCAGGGAGCTATACAACATCGGACACACGATTGGGCATTATACTGCTTATTAGTGTGACCGTTCTGATTGGTAATATTGTCGCATTTTCGTACAGACTATTGTGTTGTCTACCTTTTAAATATTTTCCTCTATGCAATTTTCATTCTAATAAAATTTGTTTGAAATCGAATAATGTTAAAAATGCGTCTCATTTCCGCAGCGCATATAATTAAAAGTTGACGCTCCAATTAATTTTTAAATCTCCTACCGATCAGTCGTTCTCAAATTTTTCGTATAGCAAAATGCACTTCCAAAATTAAACTTCCTTCCTTGTATTTTAATAGAAATATTTTAAAGTTTCGAAAGGAAATGGAGAGAAAAAACAAGCACAATTCGTTTCGCTTTGAAGGGGCGAGAGAAACATCATACCACACTGCAATTTCGCTAGGGCAAGGCGCCTTTGAATGTCAAAGTAACAAATGCTTTAGGGATGCAGGCAGTTGGACGTTATAATGCAAATTTTGACAATTGCTTCGGTTGTCGGAAAAGTGACTAATGTGACTGCAGAGCTAGTGTACTTCCATGTGGAGAGAGGGTTGAGGGAGGGGAGAGAAGAGCGAAGCCCTTGGCCCGGGATGCGTTGGTGACTGCTCATCGCGTTACCAAAGTGCGAGCAAATTTAAAAAAAAATAAATGCATCAGACGAACAGGCACAATGTTGAGATGGATTGTGCATATCTTGATTCAGCAATTTAATTCAGGTAATCAGAAGCACAGGTTCTTCAACTCAACAAGGACTCTTGCATGCAACAGATTCAATGAGCCTAGAGGAGGGACTTTAAAAGAGCTCGATATTCAACTTCTAAGTCGCTGTAGTCTTTCCAAAGTTTTATTTTAGTCTTAGGATAGCCTATAAAGCCACTAAAATATGAGCAACACAAGTGACATCCGTCCACAAAGAGGCCAAGTGGAGCAGGAAAAGGCTCAAAATTTGATATTTATATTTCAAATTGATGTTAGTCCACTGATGACGTATACCAAGCTGAATGGTTGTTTGGACCGTGTTTATCCACCAGTCCACCAAAAGTGGCTCTCGGTTGTTAGTCGGTTGGCCAAAGTGACCCAATGAGGCTGTGATTGGAGGGATAAAACAGACACTATTGGCCTTTGTACTTAAAATTTTGTCTATAAAACATGTTTTGATTCACCTTTAAACATCGCTATGCAAATATCTCTCTGGGAACCGCCACGCCTCATCACTTAGGGCAGGCAAAATTACCGCTACCGTTAAGGCTCACGATTTGGAAATAAATTTTTGCTGCTGCTCTCAAATTGGCTAGTTTATTATGACGGCTTACCTTAAATTCTCAAGTTTTGTAGTAGGAAGTTTGCAATACTTTGGTTGCATGTTTAATTCCCTGTGTTGGCTTGGCGGGCACTATTTATGGCTCCGCCTTTGTACTTTACTGGATGGCATGGCCACCGGACTAAACCAGTAGCTCCCCAGCCCCTCAGTACGTTGGCAATATTTTTTCGTTCCCGGCATTACGACTTCTTGTGCCTTAAAAACGAACTGAGAGGACTAAAATTCTCAGTTGTGGATTCCCTTGTGTCGACCTGGGAGACATTGTTGTTGCAGTTTTCCGCAGCATCGTTTCACAATCGAGTGCATCGAAGCGCTGCTTCTCCTATTTTCAGCAAATTGGATGCTGGTAACGCCCAAATAAATTAGAATTTAGAAGTAAATGCATTAGTAAAGTGTTCTACCTGCTACGCACTCGCATAATGTATCATTTAAATGCAACTTATAAAAAGTGCCTTTGCTGAGTTAAATTGCATTTTAGGGAAAATTTTTTCTTCACGTGGATCTGGCGGTAAAAGTCATCAAAATTGTTTTGCTGGTGCAGTTTTCTTTGAGTTAACCGTTTACTAATTTAAACCCTTAGGCAGTTAAGTCTGTAAAAAGGAGCATATTTTTCTAAGCTTTTTCTAAAAAAAAGTAGAACTGGGTAACATCATACATGCATTCCAGATACGTACGATGCTGCTGGCCTTCGGGTCAGTTCCGAGGGTGAAAAAACTGCCATAGCACCAGAGCAGAATATGCACTGCTGATGCGCTGGCATAGTCTGCAGCTCATTCCACCCAACAGAGGCACGACTACGGGCACCTGCCCGCGAGTTAAGCAGACCATCACAGTATTGCAGTGCTGCTTTATTCCCCATCGGTTAATAACAGGTATTTAGAAATTGCTGAAAGCATTTATGGAAACGGGGCTTTGCCTTTATTTGCATTTGTATTTTTGTCACAAATTTTACTTAGAAATTCTCTTCTACCGCAACAACATTGCACCAACTCCAACCATAAACGGTGACTGCTGAATCACCACTCTAAAGAATATTAATAGATAGCTCTGCTTCAATTAGGAGTTGAACCCTTAGATTGGCCAATCATGAGGAAGGAAAGCACAGATTAATGTGCTAAGTTTTGACATTTGGTTCAAGAAATGTCAAATTGGGCACAATCTTGGCAGCGTGGCCCTCTGTCCATACCGTAGGTTAGGCGATTCCCTCTCTCATGTCCCATAGTGCCGCATGGCATCATAAATAATGGCTCCTTTTCGTCCTGATTCTTGTTACTCTTCAGTTGTGCTAAGATATAAAATGAAAAGAAATGAGCCACCATTAATTTCTTCTCATCGTGATTGGACTACGCAATGCTAAGCTTGAGAAGGCAGTAGACTAGACAGAGAGACAGACAGGCGGACGAGCAAACGGACAGGAGTGGGAGAGAGAAGGGGTGGGCGCATATCTTCCTATTTCGTGACTCACGTGTGCACGTAGGCAAGACGGCTGGCAAGAAGGCGATTGGCTCTGAGACCGGAGGGATCCATTGTGTACAGACAGGTGCGAAAGCACAACTCATGAGTAGTCGCGCCTGAGCACTGCTAAGGGGAAATTTAGCATTTGAAGGGGGCAGAGGCGATACTTTTCCCCTTCAGGTAAACCATATCACTGTCGCAGAAGGCCTGAGCGTGGTCGCACCGACTCTGTGGGTCGGAGGGCATTGTGGATTGTGCAAGGTAGGGACATTGAGGTACCGCCTCCTCGGTGCCTTATTCATTTATTGGCCTGGTGGTTAAGAGAGACGCTGTGTGAATTTGGTATTCTGCGCGATGTCTTGGTGCGAGTTGCCACTAAGGCACGCGGTGAATACCAAGGTCCTGTCTTTGAACGGCGATTTACCACATTTTTGCCTTACCTTTAAATGCTGCCTTTTTACTTTCTTGCATCTGTTGTAGATTAGTAAAGCTAAATTCCCCGTTTCATTCAACAAATCCATAGCGAAAACCACTGTAAAATGCTATTTCGTGCTTTGCTTTAGCTTGAAATCGTTCTTATAAACAATATGAGCTAATGCCAATTAATCACTCACTCCTAACATAGGCAAAGAAGTTAGATTTGCTTTCATGCAAAACAATAATTTTTCCGTTTTATCAAAAAGGTATTGAAATATGTCCATTATGTTCTAATCCACTTCAACACGTGGTACCTTATACCTTATGCAGTCTTTTATTCTGCCTTGTCTAGAAGACTGGTTTTCTAACTACCTGATGTTTAGAGTAAAGTACACTTATTGCATCTTGTTTCAAAAGCCTACTTCCAATTTCACACGTTCACCGATAGCGTCAAGCATGTGTGACGCGCCTACCTTTTATATAAATTCTTGGTCACCGAAGTTTTTTCTACCGTTGTTGTTGTAAGCAGATTTGGCACTGGTTGGAAGGCTAGGTGCAGAGTTCTCATCAGCAAAAAAAATATTTCCCTTGTTTTATTTTTCGAACGATGATTAGCTTGATCAAGCAAATTCATGGGAATTTTTGTGATGATATGAAAACAAATTGTCTCCATTGTAACAGAAAATGTGTCACCAACGCGTCAGATGAGGAGAATGTTAAGTTTTTGGCTAGAGAGAGTACAGGGACGGCGTCTACCGGAGGGAGGGATACTTGACTGCTCAATAAAAATTGCGTGATAAAGCAAAATGCCACGGGGTGATATAGATTCTCTACCCCTCAGCGCACACGACTGAAGTAAGCATTTCTCTTATAGGTCAAGGTAGTTAAGACGCCCTTATTTTTTCGCACATAATTGTCCAACTTTGAGTTAAAGTTACCCTCACATTAAGGTCTTGTGCTGGTTCAGGAGCCACTCTGTGCCAAGCATGATATCCGTGTTTGCTTTTAATAAGCATAACGTATTGTATTCGCAAAGTTTGAAGTCAATTTTGCTTAAACAAATGTAGTCGGCGTCTTCCTCAGAAATATAGTCTGCCTTCCAAGCAAGTGAGCATAAAAAGAGGAATCTTATTGAGCAATAGCGACTGAATAACTATGATGGAGTTGCTCTGGGATATCCTCGTTGCCCTGTCAACAAGACAGTATTTTTTCACACGTCACTGTAAAATATTTCTTTTTTTCAGACAAAAGTTCAGTTGCTGCTGATTTTAAATACTAAGGATACACGGTGTAAAGACAGGTAGCTTTCCAGATATACCACTCAAGAGGACTGTTGTTCAGTCGTTGTTTTGATAGCCAATAAAGCCCATAAAATGCGTACTTCCACAATCACTTATTCCCGACTTCATAATTTCAACAAAGACTAACAAAAACATTACCGGCAACATCTAGATCAGTGAACCTTCAATTAAGCTTTGGGTAGCTGGCACACCCTAACCTCCGAAAGAACATCAGTTCATTCACATTTTGTTCCTTCTAATAAAGCTTCCATACTTGAAAGGTTCACTGGAGACAAGCTCACCTAAATCCCGAGAGTATAGTCTGGCAAAGGTACCGTTTGAAACCCCTACTGAATAAACCACAATAAGTTATCATAGGACGACATGTTTCAATGCATGACTATTCGCATGACTTGATGATAGGCAAACTTGACGAGAATGGTTCTAATTATTGCACACTTTAGTTTCAAAGAGTACGATTATCTACCACCGCATTGACAATCAGACCCCGGGTACTTCTACATGGTAAATGTGTGTCGAATGGACTTCAAATTAAGCAGGCAATAGAATGACATTCTGAAGGGAATTGTCCGTGCGCAGGTGTCGGCATACGTTGAGTTCTAGTAAATACTTTTAAGGTTGAGGTTACTCTAACGACAATTTTGCTTTTATATGCTTTAAAGTCAGTGATAATTGTGCTGTGCAGAACTCGAAGGTGGTGGCTCCATCTTCCCTAGAAGTTACGACGGAGTCTTAAAGTCGATAATGTCACAGTTAAGCTAAAGAACTCCTGCATATTTTTCTGATTCTGGATGATAAACACAGCAGAATGACATCCCAAGTAAATTCTCGTCCTGGAAAGTAGGGAGGAAATTTTATTCTAGCACTGAAATTTTTCTTATTTTTTTTAGTGATTGTTCCATTTTGGCAAAAAACCTTCAGCGGTGTTTTGGAGTATGCTCGACAAATCGCGATTGAGGATCTACAAAAAGTAAAAGTAACGCACACATTGTTCGTCGATTGAGTACTCTCCGCAATCGTTCAACGCTGTCTACTCGAAGTCAGATTTGCGCAGAATCATATACCCAATGTTTGGTCAACCAATTCGAGTAATTTAACCGCAATAATTATATTTTGAATGAGGGTTTTAGATATTAAAGGTAATATGAACGCACACTAGCTGACCATTTTTTATAAAATCATTCACTGAAGGAATTGAATTTGATGCCTCTATTTATGGGGCAGAACCGTGTAGTGGTAGTTTCCAATGGATGGACTTCAAATTATCGGTCTCTCTCATAACCACTTACGCGCGAAAGGGAATTCAAATAAACGCAAAAAAAACATCAGAAGTGAGATGTTGAAGACACGCTAAATCAAAGCTTCAAGACATTAACAACTGTGTTAATTGAGAATTGAATGGGTACAAGGCAGGCCAGATAGGGGTAGAGGCAGCAAGAGAGGGAGAAAGAGATAGCATCGTTTTGGCATTTTGACAGACAAGCGCGCTTATCTCTTCCTGCTCTTTTCTCTGTGCCTGCGTTCTAACTGCCAGGCATCCCTGTTTAATAACAGGCTCCCCTGCCTCCTCTCTCCAGCTCTACTTTTCAGAGAACATTAATTACTAGCAAAAAAAGACCCTTTGGCTTTTAACACCCTCCAAATTCACCCATAATATAAGTACGTATCTGCTGTCCACATCTCTTTCTCTTAACACTCTTCAATGAGTTATGCCTCTGATTCCTGTCATAATTAAAAAGAAATAGTCAGGACTGTTTTGGAAAGACAATCGTTCCCAGAAGTTCCTTATTTGAGCAAATTAGCTTTCATCGTTGAACAAAAGCCTGCTGAAAGCGTTTTTCACTTAATCTATGGTTCAAAACAGAGTTGATCCTGCTGATGTGTGTCGCCACCGCGTACGCCCCATCACCGACCCAAACCCTTCTGCAAATCAACTCGCTAATTAGAGTGGTGAGGATGCATTTGTTTCTGGCATTCCCTTCGGATTTTTACCTATTTATAATTACTGTTGCTACTTTCTTTAGCTTGAAAATTAAGGTTTGATTAAGTGTAGTAGTTGTCCATAACCTAGGGAACTTGAATGCAGCAATTATCTGTTTGGAAACTTTGTGCCATTTCAGTTGAATTACGGGTAGATGTAAATAGTTGTGGAATTTTTAGGCTTACTTCGAACCTGTTTGCCCTATTTATAATTCTCATCAGCGAAAATGTAATGTTACATTCTCTTAAAAAATGCGATTAGCGTCTTAATGAATTAACAGTTCAGTCTGTTAATTTACTGCTGGACATAGAAATTTTGAGCTGGGGATTTTTTTTGGGAGACTTAAGCTTCCTCCTTTTCTCACATATTCTTTGACTTTTTAGTTTCTAAATATTCGACATCTTTTATCTTCATTCCGACTTTCTGCCCGAGCCAAATCTTCTAGACCATTTCAATCATTGTCAACACTGCTTTATATTTTTTCAGACCATAAAAGAGCTGATTGGATAAATTCTCATTAATACTTAATTCATAACGTAGAAAAAAGCGCAAAAATAATTAAAGTAGGGAAGTGCGTCAATAAATTAAGCTGCCCAGGTAGCTTAAAAGACTGTGTTTGTGTGGTCCTATAAATAGTACTATTTGTTTGCTTTGCGTTGGTAACTAAATCATAGCAAATAGTTTATAAACTTCCTGTAGCAAAAACCTACTCTGGGTCAGTTAATAAAGCGTGAACCTCGGAAGGTGAAGTAGTTGTGATAAAGCTCGTTCATTGCTATAGGCGACCCTAGTTGCGGTTCCACGGGCGCATTGTTTTGTCGCGAATTACGCAGTAGATTTGGAATGCAAATAATTCTCGCCCCATCATTGCCTAATAATTATGTTTGTCCTTGATCAGTGAAAAAGTGGGTTGGCGACTTGAACCAAAAAAGACAGCTGAGGCTTGTTTTGGGGCATTAAAAGCCAAGCCAAAGAGATCGCCCTCCTCCCCTCAGCCCGTATTCTACGCTTCATGTACACCACGGTTCAGTTCGCGAGACAATCATGCATGCATTAGGCTTGGTAAGTCAGCTCCTTCTTGATGCATTTCTTAAATACATTAAACTATGGAAGTGGTCATCCTTAGTAGGATTTCTGTTGCAAAAGAGGGCTAATAGACATTGTCCCATTTCGGTTACAATTCCAACATGATTTAGGGGAAGACTGCTTGGAGGAAGTGTAAGCATAGAGCATTGCAGATTTGAAAAAAAACACTCAAAATCTATTGTCTGCAAAATGATACTTGGAAAGAAAGCATCTACACCCTTATTGCCTTTTTATTTGAAAGTAAATAATCTTTAATTTGGGTATATTTACACCGAAATTTAATTCCAAACGCTACCATACTAGTTACAGCAAAATGGAATTGTTAAGGGGCTCTGTTTTTTAAAGAAAACACGCATCAAATGCCTTTTTACTGGAAACTCACCTGATGCCAATTACCAACAAAAGTTAGGGCCGACATTCATGTAGACCAAAACAACTTGTTGATGTTTTGGTCACACCTCCTAGCAGTACGCCCTAATACAACCCAAAACAGCCTAATTCGATGAGTTTGGATTCGGTAGATTGGGATCCAATCTAAGGCGCTACAAACTTGCGCGATCATTCAATGATGCTCTCTGGATCGTGGAATTACAGGTGGATAAATAGGATAAATTCTTGGGTAGTAAATTGTATCCCCCCACCCCTTTCCTCCCCTACAGCCTCCAGATAAGCGCCTCCGGTGTCTGAGATGTGACCATTAAGTTGCCATCAACATTAGCAATGCCAAGACACTTGCAAGCTTTGTGGGTGACAGATGTGCATTAGAGTTGATGCAGGCCACCGCAGAAAAGGAATCCGAATGTTTAAAGTAGTCAACTTTTGCGATCCTCGCCCCAGTAATTGCCAGATGGAAAATTTTGTTTTCGTAGTGCAGAATTTAAAAAGGGCAAAAATGCCCATGCCTTAAATCAGCAGTCTAGGCTGTTCACTTCCATGACACAAAAAATTAACTAGATGAGAATTTGGCTTGTTTCAATTTTCCGGACGATGAATGGTTTTAATTTAAGTTTCTATTACCTCAAAGTGTCAACAGGCACAATGAATCAGGCTATGGGAGGGTTGACAAAATTTAATGTTGGAGTGTATTTAGCACCCGAGATTGTACAATTTCTTTTTATTTTGGTAGTTCAAAGTAGTCTTCAGAATTGTCAATATTCGTGGACAAGACATGACTGCAAGTGTGGCAGCTTGGTATCACCTTTTATGGCAACAAAGTTAGCATTTTAAAGCCTATAAGTAAGTGAAATTTGCGCCTTTACCATGCTTGGCTAGACAGTTGTGATTAATGTTAGAGATCTACGACTACGTCTGGGTAAATCAAATATTAACAGTGGGTAATACAATGCTAAGTTGTTAATGATAAGGAGTTTGACTTTTCCAGTTAAACAGGTAAAAAGGAGTGGAGAGTACATTCAAAGTCAATAAAACTGAGATAATATGCTTGTAAAACTTTGAATATCTATTTAACTCTTCATTCTGGTTTGGTAAAGACTTACGACTCCGCGTGGTCCTTCGCCTCTCCCTCATTTCGTTATCCACGTCGGCAGTACATACTCTACCATGGTAATGTGCCCTGAAAAGTCGACTAAAATGCTATTTTTTGTTTTCAGTAAATTATGAAGACGTGCAATACTGAAAACGAATTGCCAACTAATAAATCAAGGCAAAATACTACTCTTACCTTGGTTCTCGTTCCAGTTTTTCATATTGTGTGATAGCCCTGGTATTTGGCAACTGTGGGTGGAAACCTCTGTAAGGCGGTCGCAAACAAACGGGAGTTTAGAAAGTAAAACAACAACACCCAAATAACTTTTGACCACGAGGCGGTGGTCTCAAATTTGCCGAGAATAATTATGGTTCCCTTAAAAAAAAGTCAGATTAAAGTGGAGTAGAGTCACAGGTCTCTGCGTTTATTATTTTAAAACTTCTATTTAGTTAAAAAATTCCTTTCCCTTTGCAACAGTACCTTCCGTAAGTTAGACTTACATGTGACTGCTTATGCGCTTCAGCCTGTGATCAACTTCAGTTAGTACTGATGCAAACCAATTTAGTCCGTTTAAGAAAGTGAAATTTTATCCAAAAGCTGTTGAAACATGTAGCCGGAGTTGCGGTGTGGCATTGAATCTACTAACGACCTACTTCCATCACTGATGTAATGGAAGAACTCCCATTCACGAGCACGAGGCCTGGGAAATCGCATGCTGCCATAGGAGCACTTATTACTTTTGTCCATTACATCAGTGATAGTGAAATGCAACATCTACAGCAAAGGAGAAGAGAGGGTTTTGGAAGCTACTACATAAAATGATCACACATGCATCAACAGTTAACAGACACTAAGTCTCACAGACTACAAATTTACTTTTCATCTCTATCACGTACGCTATAGAGAGAAAAATCGCTATCAGCTTTGGACTGTTTAGTAACCGAGTGACTGACATCCTTGTAGTGGGGAATGGACTTTGTATTACAAGGCTCATTAAGCAAATGAGCACGTGCATAGTTAGTCCCAAACAACCCCTACCCACTCCACACAACTACAACACGCACAATTTCATCCCCACAAGCCTATGCTTCCTTTGTCCACGCATGCATGCACAGTGCAATCGAGGAAAAGTTAATCAGTACGAAATATTTCATTGTAACAAAGGCGAAACAATTACGAGTGAGATGTGCCTCCTCGTCTTCTTAGAAAATACCCAGGACTGGATAGCAATCGTGCGATGTAATCGGATACAACTCATTACCTTATGGAGTCGCTAAATTTACCCCTAAGGAGAGCATATTGGAACACTTCAATTTGGATAAGAAGGATGGAGAGAAGGAAATGAGGGATAGAAATGCAGGCACCGGAGGTGGCTAAGGCTAGGTCTATTGTTTTTTAAAAGGCAAGCATTTTACGGAATTGGGGGCTAGCAACGAGTCAGAGTCTCGCAGAGTACCGAGTAGACAGCAAAATGAATAAAATCATAAAGCTATGCGAGTTCTATGGCAAGAATTTGCATAAACTTATGTAATGATCTACTAGTTGCGGAAAATCCAAAACATGTACCCGACAGTGAAGTTAATGAGACGACAACTACTTCCCGTCCAAAAAAGCAAATCATAAAACAGTGCTTTGCCTAATCAACGCAGCGAAATAGAAAACAATTATCCTTTGCGAATAAAGAAGCAATAAACTTTAATAGCATTACAACCCACAAACAAAATTCTCCGCTGTTGCGTTCGAATAAATACTTACTTGTCCGTTAAAATGTAGCAATTTTAAACACGGTTTAGATTAACTCGTAATATCTATGCAATTTGGAGTACAAGTTTTCAAAAAACTTGGGGATAGAAATCTCAGTTTCCCTACCTCCGTAGTCTAGCAAGCTCAAAATGTGCCCACGAAATTCCGTTTAGCGCTAGAGAGCTGCATTTTCCTGCTTAAAAAGTATGGCCTTGCTCAAAACCAAATTATAGACTATGTTTTAATGATAATAATACAGTAGTTCTTGTCTCTGCAGATTGTATTTTGGGCCTTGTAATTAAGGAGGTTCTTGCAAAAGCACTGCACATAACGATATGCTTTAATAGCGAAATTTTTAATCCCCAAGGACGATCTACCTAGTGGACACTTTTGGGTACTTTTCCAACAAAGGAGGTGATTACTTTTTTTTCTCGCTAACATTTGGACTAATCTTCAGTTATTTTCCGGCGCGCATGAGGTTGTAGGAAGGGAGGATTTTGAAGTCGCTCATCCATTGTTGCAATCACTGCAGTGGACGTCTCACAGATGAGTGATCATTCTTTCGGTGCATTCGCAAACCAACCCTAGTCCACCCGAATTGCTTTCCTGATTCAAAGACAATGTATCGAAACCAGCTGAAGGTTGTAAAACAAATTTTTTCACCTGAAATGTGTGTTTACTTAAATAGTGTTGAATTTTGTCCGAAAAAATGGTGATTTGTGCTTTGATTGAAGCAATAAAAATACCGCTTTTTGAGCGCCGATTAATTCAACATTTTAAACCAAATGGTTCACTCACAATCATTCCAACAGCCATTATGCCACTGAATCGCATTAAGAGTACTAAAATGGTTCTTGCCCAGCTCAGCTCGACCATTCAGGCATGATGGTAAAATTAATTAAGAATGTGCAAGACAACTTCTCGCCTCACTTAACTACCTCCACTCTTAAACAAATTGTGCACCCTCTCCGTTGTGCCACATGAACGACTTAATACCAAGCCAATTTACTTTTCCGTGCGACTCGGATGACACGTGATCCAACCTGTGACCTCAGAACTCGGCGAACATTGCTAGTTAGTAACTTGTAGACGCGCGACCTGCCATGACTTTGAGGATAGTTGAAGCAGTGTTCTAGTAAACTCAACACCAATTTCCCCCAAGACGTTATCGGGCACCAAACCCCGCTTCTAGATTGTCCAGAGAAAATCCCACACCTCTTATTAGTTACGTGGACAAAATTGACCCCCGAGCACATCTTTTCTTCAGTAGAGAGTAGATTATAGGGCGCTACTTCACTCTGATGAGCAAAATACGCATTCACTTTCACACCTCATCTACTATTCTAGAATTCCAAATGCAGTCGGCTTGCCAGATAAAGGCAGTCACGTGACGTGACCAGGTAACACCATTCGATCCCCTACCTTCATTGCTCTTAACGTAAATATGAATTAAATGTCCACCGTATCACAAAATGCATGACCGCCCAAAAAAGTGAGTGAGCGAACAAAATTAGACCAGAAGAGTAATGCGAGTGCCGAATGTCAAGGAACACTGCGGACCACGCCTCCGTACTCTTAAAAATCCACTCTTCGCTTTGACTAACCATCATAGAGCCAAAAAATTCTACGAATAATACCACAATCCATTGCAAATTGTATGGGCTTGTAAAATAAGCAGCTACGCAAGTTCCTTTAATCAAACACTGATCGAGGCTGACGTGATTCGAATTTGTCGAATTAAGTAACTAAGATTTGACTCAAACTCTGTAGAAACACCGCATCATATTGGTCACGAAGCATCACACAAAGTAGCAAACGTGTTTTGTATGACTTTTCAAGCAAAGCTTTAGGAAAGAATGATGGGAAGAAGCAAACTCTAGAGAGGCATGCAATCCAAACCACAATTCTGCCATCCCATTCATACGATTCCTACCAGGATTTCAAATCGGCATCCGTGAACACAACAAAGGGAAGCCACCACCCCCACAAAGACAAAACAAGATTGGGACACGTCAGTGTATCAATCCTTGAAGCCAAATGAGACAAAGCTAAGTTATGAGAAGGTAAGGCAGACGAAGGAACAGAGAGGTATCTCAAAAGAGGCTCTAATAATGGTGATTGTCAATCCACTAATTTTTTTCGAAACAGTGATAGGCACATCTGTGGGCCGGGTGATGCTTGATGCATTCAATGAAGAGGTTTGCCTTCTCTTGCCGTTGACATATACGGTGGACCATAGTGAAAATAGGAAATTCGGCCTCCAGGCAACGATCTTGCAGCATTTCAAAAACGTCCGCGGCAGTCAGCACACCCTGCGCTGATTGGCCGCCAAGAAGCTCGGCCTCAAGATCGACCACCGATTTGTCAGTGGTGGCCAGCGCAAACCCAATCTTGCGGTTGCGACCGCCATAGCAGGTGGTAATTAGGTCAGCAACCCCGCAGCTCTCTAGAAAAGTCGACTCTTGTGGGCCTGTTCCAGAGAAAAAAAACCCACGTATAGTGACATGTCGGATGCGAACTTGAAAAGCAAATTTAGATTAAGCACTTCTAATCCAGGGTAATGATCGTTTGGATTAGAGAAAGCGACACAGAATGCTAAATGCTTGGTACTGTCAGAAAAGCATCTAAATGAGAATACTTTGCAATTATGAGCGCTGCATTTTTCAGAACTAAAAGTAGGGACAACTTTTCTTCCCGTTTGGACAAATGTTACACCAAACTGAAAAAAAAACAGGCAGCAACACCGAATTTTTGATCCCAACGGTATACCTGGTTAGCGTAAACACAGAGCAGATAAACGGAGAGAAGCACCTCTCCCCAAGGGAATCACAGAACGCACTATCAGAACAAAATAATCACAATTGCGTGAGAGTATATGGCATTTTCCTCGCCAACTAATCATATAACCCGTATGGAGGAGAGAGGAGATTAATTTAATTCCTAACATCCCTTGTAAGCCAGTGTGAGAGCGAGTGTATGTGTGCGT
The DNA here is from genome assembly GCA_023375655.1 of Taenia crassiceps. NCBI lineage: Eukaryota > Metazoa > Platyhelminthes > Cestoda > Cyclophyllidea > Taeniidae > Taenia > Taenia crassiceps. Next base: position 403,314 of record JAKROA010000004.1, on the reverse strand, counting down.
GATATGGAATGGGCAAAGGTAGGAAAGAGATGCAATGGAAGCGATATGCGGCGGGTAGAGGGATAGTAATGCCCGTCTCAAAGGAGACACGGTCAGAGAAATGATAGCATTAAGTTAAAAGCACGCGCACAACTGGTTTAAATGCCGTTCTGATTCCTCTTACAGTGATGTTATCCTACTACTGCTCCACTATTGCTACTGGTTTATGGACGAAACAATAAAGAAGTCTCTACTCACGATGAACGAGAGAAAACGATATAATTAATGTATTGTATGAGTATTCAAGTTGGCAATCGGGTCTGAAATGTATTAGCAGAAAAGTCAACGGAGGGGTAAAATTGCGGAAGGCGAAGAACGGCTCTAGCGCAGAGGTCCAAATTATAGTCCGTTTTCTTAATAGCGAAGTTAATGAGGCAGAGCGAAAAGAGACGAGAATAACTAGCAGGTGTGAGAAGTAGGGCATTGTTTTATCTGGGTGAGAATATCTGTTCCCGCAGAAAAAAACATGCTAATAGCAGGAGGAAAAAAAAGACAGAGCATGTGGAGGAGGCGTAAGAGAGGTGCATGATGACAGAGGAAATGGTAAACACCTAGAGTAACTCCTACTCCAGACAGGCGAGGAAAGAATGCGAAGATTAATTGCAATTCAAACCTTTCAGGTTTCCCTTTTCATACCAAGTGCAAAAGAATAACACTTATTTTAATTAAAATTTCAATCGCTGCAGGTTTCGATTACCCCGTTAGGAGCTGGTGCGCTGTTTCCGTTGACGCTGTACACTTACGATAAACGCAGACGCTTTATGACATACCCAGACAGGACCGGGCACTATAACAGCAGTCCATGAAAACGTGAGGTAGGCATCTTTAGAAACCTCCATTGAGAAGAACAGAACCTAGCACGTTGCTAGGACGGACCTAAATGCCATTCAAGTTATTAAACTTAGTTAATGGAACATGGTCCAGCTTTGTTGATCATTCAGATGCGCCAGAGTTTTAAAGCCACGATTGGAAGCGAAAGTACAACACTGCAACTCTTCCAAAAATGCAACTTTAAAGGCGGTTAACCCTTAAATCGCCCATTCGATTGACCAACTTCGAAGAACAGGAGCGGTACGGAAGTACAACAGTTAAAAGTGAAGGTGAGTAAAAGGAAGGAAACAAGAAACATCAATTCATAATACGTTAATAGCAGTTCAGCCCATTTATGCAAGTGTGCTCCATATAAGACAGAAAGCAAAGGAATGAAAGGTGGCTGCGTAGCTCTTTTAGAAAATACACGCATTGTGCGCTCTTGACAGTCAATATAAAGCAACAAGTTAGCGTATGATGCTTGTGGAGTACCGAAAACATACTACTGTCCATCCTACAGTGAGTTGAGAATCGGGTATATTTTCCATTTCGCAAACAATTGTGAGACATCTGTCTATGAATGAAGCAAATTTTAAAAATTAAAAAGACAACCTTATATTCGTTGAGCTGGTCAAAGTTCCTAAGTTTTTTTTGAGGAAGCAACAGCACAGGAGTGTTGGTGTCACGAGAATATGAAATGGAGAAACCAAAATAATACAGACCATCAAACAGTCTTAAATAATTTTTGTAGACACTTTAAGGATAGCTAATTCATTATCCATCAGTCAGAAAAGTTGCTCTCTTAAACAGCAGAGACTAACCACGGCAGCGTCACTTATTTTGTTTTATTAATAGGCAGGACAGAAAGTTAAGTGGGCTGGGATGAATTTAACCAAAAGGGGGAAAAGAAACGCTCAACCTATGGCAATCGTGAAAAAAAGATGGCAGGATGGGGTTTTTCTCTCCTGTCTTATGAGTCGGGCGATTTAAATAATAAATTTACTGGGTGCGCTGTCATCGGAGTTAGCAAGGAGAAAAAACTAACTTTTACTAAACCAAGACCCTGGTTAAAAAGAAAAAGTGGGAACTTTGCAAAACAGTCCGGCTAGTGCGTTTGGAGCTCCCCATTTCGGTTACGTGTATTTGCTTAGCAGCTATTTTGAACACAGAACTAAAACGGCGAATAATCAAACCGAACGCGCCTATGCTACCATCGATGACAGTTTTGACACCGCGTTTTTTACTGAAGGATAATAGAAAGGACTGAAGGAAGTAAAACACCAAACTCGTAGTAAAAAGTAGTTTTTTTAACAAATTCTTTAAATCAAGTTGTACGCAAATTCCCACTTTTAATCAAGCAATGCGGTCAGAAGCATGAGTTCCATCTCAAGTCACTCCGTGAATATCCTGCAATAAGAATTTCCAAAAGATAGCATCAATTGTACAATGTTCCTGTCCACACAAACCCAGTGTTGATGCGCCTGGTTCCCTATAATGTACTTATTCGTCCTATGGTGTGACTCACATCCGGAGGAAATATCTATTCCTCACAAATCTATACATTCGTTAAAGGCTACCAACAAAAGGACAATTTGAAAAGTTACTCAGTACCTTGACCATCCAAGCAATTATTACGCTGAAGTCTCAAACTGACCACATCAATTTGACTCATTTAATAATAAAAAATCATTTGGGAAGATAATAGCTAGTCTTTGTTTATTAATAGGCTAGTACAATTATTCAAAAAGCAACTAGAAATTACTGCAATAACCCAAAAACAAGAACAATTCACAATGCTACGTACTAGAGCTGTCATCTTTAAGGTTTAGTAAAAATTAATAAATCAGCCCTTTAGAACTCAGCAATGAGACCAAAACTCAAAAATAAGGTAACCACTTCTAATGCAAATCTGCCCAAATTCGCCCTATGGGAAGTTCAGAGAAAAAAATTGGCCACACACTATCCAACCGTGAGATGCCAAAGAAGCACGTTAATATTTAATCGCCGTGAGGCCTTGCGAAGCCAGACACTCGTGGTTTGCTTGTTGCCCCTCACCAACCCTACCTCCCATCCTTTTTTTGAATATTGAATGAGCTCGTGTACGTGTGTCACGTAAAGCCACGCGGACATGCGCAAAAGGTAAACACATCACCTTTGGCAGAAATTAGTGTGAAAAAAGATTAACTTAAAAAGGGCAAAACATCTACAACTCGTAGCACTCCACCTTGGTGTCCTTCTATCGTGAGACAAAACATTATTTCGGCCTCAAGTTTGGACTCAGGCTTACCGTCTTTTAGAGAAGTAATAGTCTAAATTAAATAAGATTGCAAACCCCAACAAAAAAGTTGAGGCAGTTTTTTTCACATTCAACAGCTAACTGTAAAGTTTACATTAATTGACAAACTGAAAAGTCCTGTTCTGGCAGGCGGCCTTAATCTTGGGAATGGGTTAAGCGTCATGCGAAAGATTGAGGGTGAGATTGGCTTCTTGGCCAGTATTGGAAGTGAAAACACTAATTCCAACTCGGAAGAATTGGATGATCCGTTTGTAACAAGTCGAAGTTAAGCAAGGTGGCGATTTTGGACATGAGTCGACACTTTGACTACTCTGTACTACTTTAGAAAATTGAGCATACCTTTAGCTTGGACACAGACAAGAAAATCGCACTACTCCACAACATGGAAGTGAGAAATTCGGTAAAGTTCCGCTAGAGATGGTTCTCTAACAGGGAAGGTAGTAGCAATACCCCACTCAAGCTGGGGACTTACTACCCAAAAAAAACTAATTAAAGCTGTCGAGAATTAGCATTTGACTCCACGGTTGATCGTAAAGCGTCACGTCCTTCTAGCCTTTGTTATCCTAATGTGATTACTACCACAGAAAATCCAAAAGCCGTTGGCGCTGAATTGCTTTCAAGTAAATGTTCTGAACGAAAAATAATGCGAAACGGCAGCAAACAATGAGGAAATGAGTTATACACCTAGGTAGGCCGTCAATTCACCTTATCTGATTAACACAACGTCGCTCAAGGTGTATTATATCCGATGTCCAATGATTATGACTTGGGAAATAGGCAGAGTATAATGTGGCATGACCCAACAGTAGTTTTACATTAGAATGCTGTTTTGAAACATAATCCAAAACTGTTGCCCTCATACCGACACTATTTCAGCGAAGCTTCAAAGGCAAAAGGCGAATCACGCCACTGTGGATTAAGAAAAATGAGAGCGTTTTTAATGCCTAAAAAGCCGTCCATCGTGCCAACAGATTCAGTGTAACAGTACAGTGATGAATGTGGTCCTTCGATTTTAGTTCTATCAGGAGTGCTCCCTTATACTTAATTCCCGTCTGGTGTTCCAGCATTCAACGTCTAGAAAATGACTTTAAAATGCAACCAGACAACTTGGATATTTAGAATTGAGGTTATTTATGATACCAGTTCTCCATACAAAATATCATTTCCGTGTTTTTGTGCATCTCGAATAACAGTTTTCAGTAAGAATACTTGTATATTTCCTACCAAAATAACACTAACTCAAGACGATTTTGCTGATACTCATCCGTCTGACAAGGCAAAATACAATTCCAAGTGCAGCAAACCCACAATTTGCAGTAATTTCGGATAGTCGGCTCTTCTCTCCAACTAAAAGATGGTCCCGTATGGTCCCGATCTGGAGCCCAGACATGACTTTTTCAAAAAATACTCAAACACCCGAGTTGAACATTTGTAACATCACAGCGATAAACTTCCTATTTATCATGAAGACCTTCGAAAACCTACCACTTCAGCTAAGCTTTGAATTCACGTCATCTCAAAGGTACTAGTAAATACACAACAATGATGAAAATAAGCCACGAAAGACTTTGGTTTCACTGTTTTTTACTGTAGTGCTTTATTCTTCTGCCAAGAGAAATGCAGTTTCACCACGAAATACAAACTCATACGATTGCTAAAACCCGTACTGGAAAGCAAAATACCTCCTAGCGCGCTGATTAATAAAAATAATTGATGAGGATTGAAATGGATGGCGTAAACATTAAATCTCATCTTGAAAAGAAGATATATGATCGTTCTAAAGCAAACTAAAATCTAGCTTCCTCCATAACTTCGTCTTATATCTCAATTCATTCAAATTCGCCCATAAAAAAGTCACTTCACCCACTAATTATGGAGGGACTAATTGGATACTGGAGACTAATGGGGTTCAAATGCATTAATAAGGGAGCAATGAAAGGGGTAACAAATCTGCCTTTGTGTTTTTGTGTGTGAATGCATTTTAATTAAGTAGATTAAAAGTACCCATCTGGACGCTTTCTTCATAGTCCTGCCGAAGTAAACTGCCAATTTATCACCGCAAAAGGCTGCTTCGAGATTTTGTAATTTAATGTCTCAGACGAGAAGAGGCGAGAGAATACAAAAGACATCTATTTAGTTTTAATACCAAACGTTGGTAAAAAATTGCCCACACTACCGTTAAACCAAAGGAGGTGATCAATGACTTCCAAGCTACACATGTTTATGGTTGCAAAAAGTTGGGTAATGTGTGTCGAACAGCTTTTTTCGGCTATTTGCTTCCACTAGGAACAAAAGTGTAGATAAGTTTGTTAACACCAATTCCACGGGGAAATGAATAAATAATTCCACACTGGACTCCAAACTACGATTAATGGTTAAGTGGAAAGAAATTTAGAAGTCCTGGAGATGATACAGATAAAAAGCGAAGTGAGCCACCAATAAATAATCTTGGATCGAGTTGGAAAAAACCAAACAAGACTTTTAAATCGTATGTACAGTCTAAAAATTTTGAAGCGCATAAGGAGTCTAATTCCTGTCTGATAAATAAAGATGCTTAGAAAAGCTTTCAAAAGCCAGAAATAACCGGCAATGTAATGGCTGCAGCTCTTTCCTTGAGCCATGCTAATAAATTGCGTTTGAAGTTCAAGAAAAAGACCGGCTAACAAGTAATCCAAAACTCACACTATAAATGTGCTCAATGGGAATGGGATTTGATACAAATAAGCATACTTTTCCATTCTGCTTTTTCCCCTTTGCGTGATTAAGCGATCCAAACTTTTACTCAATAAAGCAAAAACAAGCCGAATCGACTAGATTCTATTGCATAAAGCAACTGGCATTTTACTGAGTGGATGTAAGGATCGTCCAAAATAAGGAGACGGTGATACTTACACCTCTTACTAAAGAACTGGAAGATAAATCTTTTCATTTCCATGAAGCCCAGCCGAATTATCGCAGCCTTGGTGTTCTCTCCGTAACCCAGGCCCTCGCCCAACCCAGCACCAATGGCGACGATGTTTTTAAGGGCGCCGCACAATTCTGCGCCTATCTCGTCAGAGATCACAGAAATGCGAAAGTATGGTGTCTGAAAATGCACAAAATAGTTTTGTTTACTTAAGTAGCATCAGTAGCAAGGCTACCCGTCGACAATGTACACAGCTCAAACCGCGAGTATTTTTGTTCATGCCCACACAAACAAGCACAAAATCCAGGTTCATGTGAGTGAGCAAATTCCAGTTATAGAATTATCAAGTATGAAGACCCTGTTAGTAGCTCGAGTACGAATCGGAACCCTTGTTCAAAGTAGAAATTAGCGAAAATAACCTAGTCCAGCTAGTAGCGATGAGCCCTCGAGGGTGGGCAAATAAGTCAAAAAATCGCAAGACATTCACTGTAGTTGTAGCTTCCAGTTCATCAGTATTTACGTTTGGCTAGTTTACATTATTCAATTGGTGTAAGTCTATTTGCCGCACCTCCACTGACTCCTAAAAAGCCACTCTTGAGTATTTTGAGCCAATTGTGTTAATCAATTTACAATCTAGCAACAAGATCCTTGAATTTTTAATTAAAATACCGTGATTGTGGTTCTACAAAGCGATTTACCATACAGCTGAAGACAAACGCGTCTGAAAAATTATGACAATGCGTCTTAACATGAGTAAGAAAGCATTAACGGACGCCAAATTGAAGTCGCAGAGAAATAAAAACACAAGTGCAGTGCTCAATTTATAAAATATTCAGGTTTATTATTATCCATTTTATTATTGTTTTGCTACCCTTTTCCAGCCTTAAATCCTGACATGCTTGTTTACATTGATGTCGCCCAGTGGCACCACCACGATATATTTGTGGTTTGGGCGTACGTACGCGAGTCGATTGTGAGATCACACATGCAGTTCAGAAATGCCCTCAGTCCCGGCAACCGACCAAGGCACCCGAGCCTATAGATGACTCAGGCACAACAATCACAATGTCTAAGTTTGGGTACAGGTCGGAAACGGCTCCAGAGCAAGGACGAGGCCACAGTTCCCGTGCGATAGATAAGGACGTCTTTTTTGAAAAAGTGAATCATCCAGTCTCAAAACATAACAAACCTCGAAGAGTTCTTTCAATTCCAGGCCCTGTGATCGATCCAAAGACCCAACTGTCGCTTCGCAGAACTTCTCCTGAGCCACTTCCGAGGCTAAATTCGCACCCATCATGACAGCACATGGGATGTTGAGCGTATCACGAATAAGGTCTGTCAACAAGCTCACACCTGCGCCAGGTACTTTGTTCAAACCCTTGAAGGAGAGGAGAACGGATAAACGGGAGTAGATTAGTCCGCTCATTTCTGACACTGTATTAAAGAGGATGAAAAGTGCGAAGCATCAAAGTCTTTGCTACCACTCTCAAGTGTGTACGTGAACGCAAAAATAGGGCGATTGTAATTAATGGCCTCAAAACAGGGCCAACCAGGCGTGCAAAGGCCAACAAGGCACGCAGCCAGTACATACACACCGCATAGATGAGGGTAGAATGTACCCAAAATCATACTTTGTTAAATCTGCCGAAAAATGAGAAAGGAATTATGCAAGTGCAACCACACACCCGCTTGCATGACCATAAGCCCTTTATGAAGGGATAATTTTTATTAAAATAAAAGGTGAGCTTGAGTGAGATCATTGCATTACCAATGGTGACAAAGAAAAGGCTGCCAACATTTTTTACAAGTGGGTAGGCTTTTGCAACAGTTAATAGTTACTTCGAGTAATGGAGAAGTGGATAACGTAGGATAGTGACAATCTAAAAGATTAGTTATGAATAAAAAACAGCCTATGAGGCGAATATGAAATGGGCAATATCTGAAGTTAACAATTCAAACAAGCATAGGTGGTTTGTTTTTTTCAAATAATATGCATTTCGCATGGAGGCCTATGATAAATGAAACTTTGATATAAAGTTTTTGGAAAGCCCAAAACCATCTGGTTGCAGGATCGTATAACGGTATGGTGAGGCGATTAGTTAAATTAAAGTGCAAAGCCCGGCCTTACCTCAAGCCTGCAAACGGTGATGCACGAGTGATACTAGTCTACAACTGAACCTACACTAGAAATAGCACAAATTCAAGTCGTTAAAAGTTTCTTTAACTTACACATTATGAAATCAACTGATATTCTGCTTAAGAGAGGCAAAGAAGGCGGCAGTTGACAAAAAATAAACATGCCAGATGAGAACCCAAGTAACAGGTAAAATGAGGAAGGTTATTACAATGTGCTCAAGCAGAAACAAACTACTCGTGATAAAAAGAAATCTATTGGAATTTCATAAAAAACCTAAACAGAATCCGAGATACTGAGAGAAAAATAAGGGCGAAAGCCCCATAAAAGGTTCAGAAACAAAGACAATGCTGCGCCGTGACTCGCATGCTTCAGCCAATCATTGAATTACCAAATCGCTTTTGATAAAAAAAATAAAAGCAATTCTAGATAACGCAGGGTGAATGGAGAAGCAGACGACGATTAGTTACCCCAGAGAGCAGCATGATCTTCTCTCATTCACTTACTTTGATCAAAGAACAGCCGTAGCATCCAGGTTTTAGATGTGGTTTCAGCATTTGACATGTCTTTTTGAGGAATTGGTGAGGCAGAACAAAAATCAGTACGTCAGCGTCGTGACAGCAGCTTTCAAGATCAGGCAAAGCAACAACATTCGGAGGAATTCTCACACCTGGAAGATATTTTACATTTTCGTGATCCCTGTTAATCAATTCAGTGAGTTTCTGACCATTGATGATCTCCTCAAAAACCCACATTCGCACCTTAAAAAAAAATTGCTATTCTCTAGGTGCATACCTTATCTTCGAATGATTCCATATGTAAAACATTCAGTCCAATAATCTTTGCTATTGTTGAACCCCAGTTGCCGGAACCAATGATAGAAACGCACCTCCTGCTAGCCATCGACCCGACGCTTAAACACAGCAACAGCTAACTAAACATCCGTAGAATCGCGAAAGCCGTTGCATACTATAAACAAATTTTGTATGAATTCTGTTACCAAATCGACCCAGTCAAAAAACTAATTGCTTTATGTCCTCAGAAGTACCTGTTGTATATAAAATTTGCCGCGCGCTCTGTAGATAGCTGAACTAAATGCCTCATATTTTTGCTTATCCTTTAGGCATGATCGCAAAAGTGTGACTATGTATTACAAAGCTTCTCTGATACTCCATTGAGATACTATCCATAATTTTGAAATCAAAACTTTTAAAATGGCAATTATGCATGCTTGTATGGATTTTGTAGGTAGCTATCGATCATAATCACTCTACCAAATATTTGATTTTTCATCCTTAGTATTGGCTAGGTGCCTAACTGCTGTTTGGTATATTTCTAAAGGCAAAATCATTTCGTGACTCTGCGTTATCATTCATGCTCTTAAAAACAGCATAAATGTTCCTCCAATCAAAGCACCAGTTTATATTCTTTGGCTTAAAATTCTAATCAACTGCACCATGGTACAATTTAAATAAATAGTATCAGTTCCATCCTTCTGCAGCACTCTACACGAGAGGAGAATTTCTGCGATCGAGCAGAACATCTGAAGGAACACTCACGTAGCCTTAGTCATCGCTGAATAGCATTCAAGAAAACATAGAGAAGATAGACGAACAGACAGTACTAAACCACAAAGTCAGGAAAATCTCTCAATTCCCAATCTTATGCTCCCAACTCACGCCCGTCAAATGCAGTTAAGGCACCCTCCATGACTCTTAACTCGTATATTAGGGACTTCTCTTTGAGCATCTTCAAATTTTTGACATACACACTACCTCAACATCGGTAAAATGAGAGAAATAATTCACTACTGTGTCCTATGAAAGTGGGGGGAATAGACAATGAAACAATAAATCGTTGTTGGTTTATACAAAATCCACAGGAGAGGAGTCTGATCAGCTGGATAACTTCACATTTCCTCCCTCAAAATCGTCCAATATGTTGATATACAAGTGCCGCCGCGCCGCTGGTCTTTGATTTCGTTTCACGATTCCCACCACCTCGCCTACAGCCTCATCCAATTCCGTCATCTGCTCTCGTGAAGTCTGTGTCTCTACAGACACCAGAGTGCGTCCTGACGTACAGCTCGGGTTGTATAAGGATTGTAGAGGTCGAGAGGCAGCAGCAAGTACCTCCTGTTGGCTATTGGGAAAGGTACAGGAGCGTTGTATACCTCCACTTCCCCCGGCTGAATAGAGACTCGTTCCCATGATTGGATGGTTTGAAGGACGCCCACTCCCACCACTGCCACTGCTGCTTGGCGGGGAGGGGAAATTCATAGACGCACAGGAGCTGTCAAAGTAGAAGGTGGAGGTGGCATTTGGATGTGCAGATGGAGAAGGTGTCGGCACAGCAGCATGAAGAAGACTCCACGAAGACTCATTGGTGGTTGCTGTTAGGCGCGAATTCGTGGTCGTTTGGACAATGCATTTGTCTGTTGGCTGAATCGTTGTCCCACCAGTGTATAGAGGACCTGGCTCACTGGAAGTCTAGGCAAAGTTAAAAGCATACACATAGAGAATTATTTCACAAAAATAGAGGAACGTTGTTTATCTCAATTCCTTGCCTTTCTGGCAAATAAGCATTCCCTCAGCTACCACCCACATCCATTCATAGATCAAAGTTACCTTAACCGTCACCAGTTTAGAAAAATGCTACAAGTCTATATCATGCTTTCCTTTCCGTGGTGAAAACACATCCATAATGATGAGATGCCTTCAGGAACATCAGATCCTTCCAACGCATCAAAGATTCTGACGCATTCTTAAATTCGTCAAGACAAGCTAACGACCTGCATCAGGCGTTTTTGCAGCCATTGAATGCCAAAAAAAGCTTTCCATTTTGTCCAGCAAACCCACAGTATCATCACCCAAAAGTGGAATGGATCAATGAAGATCGTTGCAAATTGCGGCAGTGTTTTTCTGTCCAACCATCGAAATTGTATCCTATGCAAGTCTCCCAAATCATTCACCCGCCTTCATCTTTAGAATGGATTTAAACAACTTACATTTAAGGTGCTTGAGAGAGTTTGGGTCGAATCCCCATGCTGCTTGATGTGCAAATGGTGGGATAGATGATGTCTATAGAAGGCAGTCCTCTGTTCTACCAACTGAGCCGATCTTGCTTTGGCCGTGAACACTGGAGTCTCTAACTTTGGGGCACCTACTCCGTTTTCCTCTACCTTCGTGACCTCCACCTCACACCGACTGGTGGTGGATTGTTGTTCATCTGGTGGAGTAGATCTAGCCAGAGAAAGGGCTGAGACACTGGAAGCCAACTCCAGGCAGATGCTCTGCTGACTGCATGGTCGTTCGGAGTCTCTGCTGTGCCATTCTTTCGTGTCAATGACGGTTAGATGGGTCACCGAGGCCAGAATTGCACGAAGACCTTTGAGAGGTTGATCCAACTTCTTCAATAGGTAAAGAAAGTCAATTAAGCGTCTCCTTGTAAGACTTGCATTCTTCTCACTGGTGCTAAGGGTGCACGGAATTGAACACTTCAGGGGGATTTATCAGGATCAGGACTAAGTAGGAACGTTCCAGACACCCGTGATTCTTATCATACAATTCACACCTCTCGATTGCATTCTACTTTTTCCAACGTTTACGCTCTTAGAATGTATGCATTTGAGGCACTGACTAAAACCGTACCGATGGTTGAAAGGGAGCTAGCACCAAATTTGATCGTTTGACTGATAAACACAAAACCATCGAGAAGGGGGCTCTGTTCAAAGACATAGACGAAGTCCCACATGATAATTTTATTGAAAAATAAAGGCTGATGTACGGAAATTAGTCCCGATGAGGGGCTAAAAAGCATTTCAACACCGAACAAGTGAAGAGGGTTGAGATCAAGATATGAAAATCCAAAGCCTTTCTTGTTCTTATAAAATAGCTTGCTGATACTAGAAAAAATGATATTATATCAAATGAAATCACGATAATTCTACGAATCGTTCAAGAGAAAATGCAAATGTGTAATTTTTAGATGGCACAGAGAGAGGGCCACGAGACCCCCGGCTCCACAGCTGATTCAACCGTGTTTTAATCCCGCACTTTTGAGTATCGGTTCATGTACTCCATCCGCAAATAAACATGCCGTTTTCGAAAAGTAACAAATTTCAGTAAGAAATAAACCTACATCAAGAGGAACTATCCCAAAAGCCGCCTGCAGCTGAGCATGGCAGTGGGCCAAAGAGGAGGCCAAATTGAGTTGTTCCAACTCCAGAGAATGTCCCGTAGACGTAAGCTGCCCCGGTATGCCAAAAATTGCCTGGTGGCAGACATAGACGTCGAACTGGATGTCCTGCAATTCTGTAAGCCACTGACGACGTAGGGGTTCATCGTTTGAATTGGTGGAAGCAGCAGACATCACATGGGCAGTGGAACCAGCAGAAGCCTTTGTGAAATCAGTGCGTGAAGTCGGACGGTGACAGTTGCTTTCCAGCATTATGGAGGACTGGAGCGGAAAGCAAAAATACTTATATTAGCTGAGTGGCTCTGTCGAGTCATGCGGTACAAGACAAACAAAAAAAATGTGATTTTGACATGTTCCAACAAGCACTTACACACTGACTGCAAAAAGTAGACAAAGGCGCAGGACCCAGACCATAACTGGCCGCGCCGCTGACCACCTCGGCTGGGGGATGTTTCATTACCGTGAGCACATCGACTAGCTGAGCAGTGTGGAGTCCGGAATCGATGCTGGCACTCTCGATGCTGTCATCGTGTTGCAAACTAGGCTCCGAAAGACGCCACAACAGTGTTCGCATCGTGGGCATCTCCTCTGCAACGAAGCGATTGAGAAAGTCCATGTGTAACTCTTTCACGTCGCCGAACAGGGTGAAGTTTGCTAAGTTCAGGATTGTCTTAGCGACCTAAAGGTACAAAAAGATGCATTCACCGCCTTAACCTTCGCTTCCAGGAATTAAAATGAGCACGTGAAGGAATTAAAATACCCAAATTTTCAACCATAGAGACAGATTTGGGTAGATTTCTAACACACCAGGGTGAAGGCTCTAACCGCTCGCGTGTCTTCTGTAAAATTCTCCGCCAGTCCAAAAAGCGAAGGTGATAAAATTGCCGGACAGACGAACCGCAGGAAGACACACGCCGAGATAACGTGCTCAAAGAGCGCCCCATTTTCAGTCTGTGAGGATTTTAAGCCATCACCACTACCACTAGTCGGCATCATCGCATCGCGTATGGCCGAGAATGTAATTCGCAGTTCGCTGTAGAAATAGAGTTTAAATTGATTTTCGCAAATGCAAACGCAAAGTGAAATGGAGAGGATGGATTACTTGGGAAACGCAGAGATGGTGGCCTGAATTCGTCGCCAGACATCCCTGACAAGTAGCAGCAGATTTGCCTGATTGCGAAGTAATTGACGGGAATTAGTAACCTTGTCCGGGTCCACCTCAAAGTCTACGCCCGTTCGATGGTTCGCGGCAGACATATCCTCCGCGGACGTTCGCCGTGTGGATGTCTGCAATCGACTGAGGGAGTTACGCTTCTCTTTCGCGCTTCCAGGCACCTCAACTGTGGTTTGAAGGAGGACAGAGGTCACAAACTCGCTCAGAGCGGCTTTCAGGTAGGCTCCGCCCACCTGTTTGAGGTAGAGCTCGATGGCTTTGGTTGCAAGGCTGTTACTTCGGAGAACCATGTTTGGATTGTCTAAGTCGAAAATGAGATCAAAATATGGTAATCGTAAAACATCACTTATCTGTAGCTCTCCATACTCTATATCCTTTCTCCAGGAATTGTAGAGATAAAGTAGAGGCGACTAAGGCCAGTTTAGTAAGTCAAATTCCTCCACATCAATGACTGGTCGAAATAAGCACAGGTATCTCGATCTAGTAAGATGATAGACACAGAAATCACTCGGCCGACTACTCATTAGTCTAACTGCTGTGGTAGCGATTTCTAAGCAAACAATTTTACGTCAAGGTTCTAAAGACGTGAGAAAATAAGTCCAATTAAAACATTAATCGCCCAGAACCAACGAATACGAAAAAAACTTCCAAAAAGCCGAGAGAATGGTGAATTGAAGCTTTGCCCCACCTTGTTCCTGCACCTCTGAGAGCACCAAAGCAGCCAGAAAGGCGGGTACCTCGCCCCTCAACTGCAGCATCGTCAGCAGCGACTTTGCCAACGCCGCCTTGGACTTCACCGACAACCAAGGCTCTAGTCGTCTCAAAAGTAATGTGCAGGCCGTGGGACTAGAAAGTGCTCGCAAAAGACTAGCATATCCACACACCGGTAGCACTGTAAGTTTATCCAGCCGTGCGGTAAGACGCAGACGTGGTGGAGTACGAGCGACTTGGGCAAGAGCCTTACGCGACAGCCGAAGACCCAATTGGCTGTGGCGTTTGATGTTGGAGGGGCGATGAGAGGCGCCGTTGGAGGAAGCGGTGGAGGGGTTGGTAGTAGCGGTCATTGAAACCGCATGGAGGGCGGAGTCAGCGTAGGAACGACGCTTAAGTGAGGCATCGAGGGAACTAGTGTACCAGGCTTCTGTGTCCACCAAACCAGTTATGTCAGTTGATGGAATGATGAATTTGGCTGAAGGGGAGAGAAAGAGTCTGTAAATCTCTTAACTCTGGGATTTCCTGTAAAAACTGGGTATCAGAACTGTCAAATTTGAGTACACCGGTGCCATTTATACCGAAGCTAAGTGACGATCTGGTTGTGAATATCAACACGGTTTGTTTAAGCGAATAGTATTTATTTTTCAAATTGAAGGAACTCTTTTATTGTTTGCTAGCTATTACATCTAAAACTACATTTGCAAGCTGTGACAGACAGTCTAGCCCAATCGTACGCGCGGAAGGTGGTGGCAGTCACTTTTACATCATCTCAAGGTCGCACAACACCAAACAATAGACTCTCTGGTTTTGTCTGAGCATGGAATTGCGAGAAACCATGTGATCACATAAAGGCTTACTAAGCATTGTTATTAGAGAGGATTTATTGTTCCTTCAGAAGATATAGAATCCATACGCTTTAACCAGTCTCAATTCCGGGCAGAGGGGTTGAGGCTGAAAGAATCAGGACATGGCAGCATGATACATTTGCACTCATTAAACAAATCGACCGGCCTAAAGTACGATGTAGAGGAGAGATTCCCTTAAACCAATTGCCAGGTTAATCTACCTGGTGGTTCAAAAAGTGTAATATTTCGACAGTGGGGAGAAGATGGCGCCTCAACCTCACCCTCCCTGCACATCCAATTATATTCCCCCAATGTACTGACAATCACATAGTGGCCACTAGGTTCACACTTTCCTTGAATCGCAAGGCCGACATGCTGAGTTAAAGAAGCAGATCGCAGATTAACTCCTCCTGATGGTGATTACTTCAGCAGGTGAATGGCTTCAGATACTTTCTGCATTCAATCAAATGCTTTGGAAGAGTGGCGCAAATGAATTCGGGTAATCTACCGCCAGGTCGGGTGTAAATAGGTTTCAGCTTTTGACACTTGAGAAAGCTTAGCAGCAGCGGCAGCAGCAGCAGCAGCAGCATCAAATGTCTAACCACAGTTTACAAGCCCAAGGCCCAGGTAATGGAGCTATCAATGTTACCCAATTCCACTTTAGTAGGTCGAACCCACGCAAAAAACAACGCCTAACTAATTTACCAATAAGTAAGAGATCTGCTGACATCTTTTTGTTCGATAAGCCCATGGAACGCCTCCTCTTTCTACTGCGTAAATCGTCTACGCCTCCAGAAGTTTCCGCAGACGAGGAGACCTCACTTCCCATGGAAACTAGGGAGTTGGAATGATTGGGAATCGATATTCGGTAGGTCGACGACCGCTCCGCATCATTGACAACACCAGTACGAGGGAGTGAAACTCGCCGATTCTTCTTCTCCACGGCAAGATATGGCATAAACATCCAGAGGAAAACTCGAATTTCAGAAAAAGAAGGTAGGTGACTGAAAGAGAGGTATTTTACTTATTAGATTTTCAGTAGAATGGATATGCGTGCATATGGTTAAGCAATGAGTGGACGAAATGCTAACCTGAATTCAAAGTCCTCTGACCACGCTAATGAATCCAGCATTGTTTTTGGGGTGGTCTGTGCATAGAGGGCACCGTCCAGGTAAATCTCACAGAAGTACCTTAAACAAAGGAATGCATAAGTTCCATCTCTTTGCATGCATGAATTTTAATGCAAAAACTAACTCATTGCCAGCTGGAACACCCTTGATCTCCTGGAGGCAGAGATGAAGATTGCTTTCCGTTCGCTTTTCAGAGCAGAGATTTGGATTGGCGACGCACTGAAACCTAAAATGTAGGGATTTAGAATAGTAGTGGGGCGCATGCCACCCACACCAATTTTAGGTAGGAATAGAGCTTTGGTGACAATAAACAAAATATGGGAGAATCGGTACTAGACTCGTGTTGCTAGCCATCATTTGCAGGGCGAAACTGGTGGGACATATCAATAATAGAAGTCTAATCCAGAATAGATGGTAGGAAATTGCCTTAGCTTTATCCACCCCATCAATGAAGCATCAATACAGGAGTAGGACTGCATTGTTGCTGATATATCTATTAATTTTTGCAAAACTTTGATTAAATTCAGCAAAATAGGTCAAGTACTCCGTGAAAACTGCAATCTACTTTTCAAACCGCTCGAAGCAGGCAAAAGTATCTTGCGTTTTGGATCGAAAGGTGCACCAGTGGCCTGCATACCAATGCATTCGTGCATGTGAGAGTGATCGGATGCAAGAACATGGAGGGTATTATTATGCAAAGCCACCGCCAACGCCATCCACGACATTAACATACACGTTTGTGAGCAAATGGACTCACAAAGAAAGAATAGGAAACTACACGGAAAACACCACACCTGCTTGCCTCCCTACATATCAACTGCATGCGTTGGAGTACTTTCACCATCAGAAACCACCATGAAAGGGTATCGGATTTCTGATAATTGATCTGAAAGGTGGCAGTCATGCTTGGTTGTGCCTCATCAAAGGCATACCATTTCAAATAGGAGGCTTGAGAGCCCATGGCACCCACGCGGCGACTCTGAAGGTAAAAAATGGAATGACCTGCAACAGGAAGAATTGGATATGCTGCGTACAGAAAAGCTATGCTGATGTGGGGCTTTGCAGTGCTACTGGAAGCAAGACTGGCCTTGTCAGCACACGTGACTCACTAGAAAATTGCCCCATCCACTTGGGACAGTAGGAACGAGGTACAGCTCCTACCTCCTGCCCGCCTTAGCCAGTCACATTTAGGCCAAAGCAATATGAGAAAGGTGTTGCAAATAACGATGGAAAATTAATCCACTGAGACATGGAACAGTGCATACGCTTGTGTACAAGAGTAGCTACAAGTAATTGCATTGCATTAATAATACGTGGAAAGTTTAAAAAATGTCCAATTTCCTCGAATACTAGGATTGTTATCCGATGTCTCGGGCTTCTCGTAGCTAGTGGGAGAGGACCATCGTCACTACTTCAGGCAATTGCTTAGATCCTTCAGTATTTCTAGGACAGAAAATATACCGGAACTAAAGATCGCGCATAAGTTTCAGGATAGAGTATGTCGAACCACCGCGACAGTTGAGTAAGATCCACTTTGCGTGTTGATCCTAATTTCAACCACGGTGACTCGATGTACATCGGTGCGTCAATACTCCTGCAACTATCTGCATTTTTAATGAGGTCAAGAGATTAGCTTCAGTCACCTTGTATCAACTACCTGCCGCAGAGCGTTTAAAGCTGGATGCAGATCTACTTTACGAACAATTGGGAGGTAATTAAAGTGGACATACCCTCCTTCCAAATTATGTCATGGCATGAAATGGAGTGGAAAAAAATTAGCCCACAGAAAATGAGTCATGAACAAGGAGGTGGGTGGGGTGGGAAGACGGATAAGAGGGCCACACCCGGGCCTGGCTACTATCACCGTCTACACCATCCCACAGGAGACAAAATGGGCGAGAAGGGAGGGAAACGCCCCGTTGTGGCGTAATCAACTGGCCAGAGTGCGCAACAGGACACTGGA
Source organism: Taenia crassiceps (assembly GCA_023375655.1). NCBI lineage: Eukaryota > Metazoa > Platyhelminthes > Cestoda > Cyclophyllidea > Taeniidae > Taenia > Taenia crassiceps. The sequence goes on along the minus strand of JAKROA010000004.1, from coordinate 385,107 downwards.
TATCTAGCAAAACTGAGAGACTACAACAACAGTGTGCAGTTGGGCTGTGTAGCATCCAGTTACCCTTATTCCCGTCCAAGCCAATCAGTGGTAGTGTCGGCTCTAATTGGCCCTCTCCCTGCATTTCTAATCACTTTAATGATTAGTTGTATTTTATGTTATTTGGGATAATATAATAGAAGCATACAAAAATGCACATGGCTTTGGGGATCGACGGCAAAGGCTAAACAGAGATGTTGAGGTAACTGTTTGTACGGTAAAAACAACCGAAAGGTCTCCTTGAGATTCAAGTACTTTCTTACAGGCCCCGTGGGGCAAATTCAAACATCAAGACTTTTTATTTATGGCATTCTTCCACTCAGAAAGTCAGATCGGAAAGTAATAATCTGGAGGGTGAAAAACTCCAGACGGAGAGGGGAACTGAAGGCTGATTTCGGACACTGTGGTTGGCCATGCAAAAGACGGGTGTTCTATTTACCTCCACCATTTTCACATCGTTTCCATTGACCTTTATCATGCACGCCATTAATTTGGCCTCTCAGCCCTTCTAGATCATCAAAACAAAATTACCCCTTTATCCGTAAGTCCTTTTTAGGGTCGAATTAGATATTTCAATTCAACTCACCTTCCAAAGACGCTGTTTTCAATGCTTTTGCAATGAGGGCACGAAAATCTTACAAGAAGAATATACCGCCGATGTGAAAAGCTTTGCAAGCTCCAGATCCATAAAAGCGCTCGTGATTGGGGACAAAGATAGAGAAACATCATTCAAGCCGAAGGATGATATACGCGTCTATGCAACATACACTAACCATTTACTACAAGCGATTCCTCAATTCCCATTTGAAAGTAAACACTTTCCGGATGAAAAGGGAACGCGAAAAAGGGACGATGAAGCTAAATGGGTCAGTAGTCGTAGGCTTAGGAGGTAATTCAAGTGCCGGTTGGATGGAAAGAAAAAGTGGAAAAGGGAACGGCCAAAAAGAGTTAGAAGACAATGCTGCCCAAATTATCACAGTGGATGATTTGGGGACTGGAAATAAAATGCAAGAAGAGTCCAAGGATGAGCGATTCCCTAACGTAGTCGCGAGAGAAGAAATTCTAAAAAATCTGAATAGCATTCGTTATTACGCATATCTTGCCTAATAAAGCTCCTTCCAGTGGCATCGTGTTGGCAAAACCACACCTCTATTCCACGAGAGAAAACTCACTTATTTAACCAGTAATTTTTTTCTGCAGCTGAACGACAAGCATAGATTCGATGTACAGAGTGGGGCTCCGGACTGTCCTCAGTTGTCTGCTTATTTAACCGCCTTCTCTCGGGTGCTGGGCGTCGAAGACATACTGCTGAGGCATCATCATCATCATCATCCTCGTCATCGTCCATGAAATTGATGGATCTGTAACGCTCCTGAGCCCATCTACGTGATAGCGAGGTCACTCGCTCCTGCCTGGGATCTTCGAGGCCATTTATGGACCGTGTAGACGATCTCACCGGAGGGAAGAAGGTTGAGACCTCGAAGAAAGGGTATTGAAAAGTGAGCGACGAGAGGACATTGCATCATTAATCATCTTTTATTAACCAGCATGATTTTTAATCATATGGGAGGATAATTAGGTACCCTTGGATGGCTAAAGACCCATTAACTAGCATGACTCACGGCTATTACAGTTTGGATCCATGACGTTACTAGGTTTGAAATGTAGTACTGTTGCACGACTAACCATTTGAGGTGGTAGTAGAAAATGGAGGGTACGTGTCATGAGTTTAAGACAATTTGCAAAACGACAATTCAGGCTAACAGCTAGAAGAGTGCACATTTTTTGTTACCTGAAAACAATTCTTGCCCTGATGAACAATACTATCATGGAGAGAGGAGACGGTGAATTTCAGCTCCGACTTTTGTCGTCCCAATAAATCCACAAGATTTTGAACTACATTGAGGGAGGCTGAATCGTTGGAGAGGTTATCGGTTGTTGGACTAAAGTAGACACAACAACAAATTCAACCAGATAGTCGATGTGGGGGGGGAAGGGGAGAGGAGTGGAGCTTTACCCGATTTTATGACTGTGAGGAGGAGAAATGAGGTTAGGGTAATAAAATAATTCACTCCAACTTCAACGACGACTACTGTAACCGAGAGCTTTCTCTCTACATAAGTAATCCGATAAGTATTGCATTGGTGTGTGTATCAAGGCCATCTACATGGTAGACACCTCACGGCTCCAAACTTCCCCAACGCAGCCTCGAAGCACAAAGCACTTTCAACGTGTGGTTACCAACACTTGTGTGAACTGTGAGCAGCTACCTTCATTTCTACTGCGTTCTTTTATTAAAACACTTTTATTGCACTCATCATCGACGTGAGGATGAAAGGTTTGGTACACCTCCGAGTTAAATAAACAAGGTCAATTCCCACAATACTTTTTTGGCTCCTGGAACGGTCAACGGCTCCTATAGTGGCGTTGAGATGCAACCATCGGCGACATTCCATCTTTAATCTCAACTTTGATCCTCGACGTTGATCATTACCAAGATTTTGACCAATCACAAGAACAAAATCAACTTATCGTGGGTGCATTGCACGGACTTGCGTCGGCCAAACGCCTCCGCATTCCCTCCACGACATAACACTTAACAGAGATTACCGCCAGGTGACTGGATCAGTTCGTGCGGCTTTTATAAATAATAGACAAGGTTTAAATCGCACGACAATAACTTTACACAACCGTAGGTTTCTCAAGCTATTTCATCTACTGACCTAAAATTTCCTTCCTCTCCAAGGGACTATAATCTGCGAGTGTCACTTTATAAACTGTTTTGGCTTTGAAAGCCAAGAGCAATCCCTACTGCCGCCACCTTTACACCTAATTCACACCTAGCTCCCGACTTTCCACTCGATAAGTAATCAAGCGATTTTGAGAAGCACAATCGAAGAGACGCGGAGGGTGAGGGTGAGAAAATATGAAAAACAGGATCCTGCGTTACGGTCATGTGAGAATAAGAATTAGACTTTCTCCTTCAATATTCACAAGTCCAGGATGGTTTACAAGGGGTTGTATCGCACCGTATCCTATCGGCTTTAGACCAATGACTCAGAGAGGTTCGAGCCATGGCGTCAAGTACAAATGACATCGTGTGAGGACATGAAATGACAGGAAAGTGGTAGAATGCATGTCTACCTTCCCTTTGTAGGACATGCATACAAGCTACGGCAAATTACAAAATTCTAGTTACTGTGAGCTCTACCAAGATTGCGCCAACTATGCGTTCGTCTAATAATTAGACCTTCAAAGGAATTCCTTTCCAGAAAATTTGGGATAGTGACTCCCAAATTTAGAAATCCTCAGCGAATTTAGACATTTCTCACTTAATCATACCTTATTTTCAAAGTGAGGGGAACGTAAAGAAGCGGCCTTGGCACCAATGGTATAGATGAGTCGCATAAAAAGGGACTTCAACACCAATAAAACGGAGGGATGGAAGAAATGCCCCTGAGTCAGCTGAACATCCCTTCTCTTATGTAATCAAGGGAGCGATCACGTTTCAATACGCTAAAAGTCAGTGAAGGATAGATGACAACTTTTAGAGCCCGATTATGGTCTAAAATTAAACTGGATAGGAAGTACAAACAAAACCCAGTCGCTAGAACCCTTCACGATGCACGAAGTCGGCTGACGATGGATTTGGTGGTCGCGTTTTGCTGTTTCTGTACATAACATAAAGGAGAAATATTGTTAAAAGCAAATACAAGGGCGCAGATATGAGCTCACCAGTCCTGTTTAACCCTGAGAGTAGCCTTATCGCGTATCCCGTTGCCTTGTTTCGAAAACAGACTCTACAAAGGCATAAAAACAAACTCCATCCCAATACAGAAACAGATGGATACAAATCGCAATGACGCTTTCATATGTTGTACACTGTTCGTCAAAATGTCAGTTTGTGCCAATGGAGTGTAATTGTCACCATCGTATAGGTGCCAAATAAATCTGCAATACCGAAAGTAAACTAGAACACTTTGAAGGGTGTAACATCGTGCATTACCACGAATTAGTAGGGTAAACTAAAAACGTGGAAAGTAAAATACACTGCTAGGGCTTTTTCCTCTCCCGGAAACGACCCTGTGTGTTTTGCCGTAGCATTCGCAAAAAGGGATACTTCCCTCATTTAACTAACAAAAAAGGTAAAGCGAAAAGCCCACTTCTCTTCCTTCGCGGTTACCAAATCCAGTCCCCAAAAGAATTATTTGGGGGCAAATTAACTCGAGAGAGAGAGAGGAGAGTAGTTCTCACCAATTGTGCGATAAATCCACAATTTACTCGCCGAAACGCACAAGTCTGCCTTCTTCATTACTCACTTGATGAGGTATTGTGAATCATGTCCATACACCAGTGTAGTAAAGTGCCTCTTTCGACGACATTTCACCTTCCTCCTAGACGGAACGTCGTGGAAGGAATAAAAGACGTAGTCCCCTTTCCCCATGTAATCGACAGAGAAGCTAATGTTACTTCTTTCCCATATCTAATTTGCAATACTTTGTTCTAATATTGCGTGAAACATGAGAGGAACGATCAGGTCACACATAGGAAGTGACTCCTTTCCTTACATTCTTGAATAAGGCTAGAAAATGCCTTTGGGATTTGCCATTCGTTCGCTTTCGTTATAAAATGACACAAAAATGAATAAAAATTGTTTTATAAAACAAATTCCACACGTCGCAAATACAACTAAACACCGTCCCTCGACATCCTATTCCAGAAACAATTCAGTGTAGGAATTATCCCACCGATTTGGAAGAGGCCATAAAAAGCGTCATTGCAACTTTGATCCACTTTCTGACGCATCGGTCCAATGCTACATGCAACTCCAGAGAAGATTAGACACAGAGCGAAATGCAACTCACAAAAAGACGCCTCCGACTACCAGTCTTGCTCTGGCGCTGTGGAGTTGACATATCAGTATCAATGGTGGTAGCGCGACGCTTCACGAATTCGGGATCTCGGATGATCGTCTCTTCAGTGGCATGAGTGACTGAGTGGGCGCGGATTATGTTTTCAACAGTGGGCCAGGTTCCTTTGACCGCGTGAGCTGCGAGGTATACGGAAGGCTGAGATGTAGCAGCTACCAGGCCGGGTCGGTTGCTAACCTCTGTTTTTTCATCTACAAACACGCACACACGAGAGAGTAAAAAATGGACTTCGGTAGCCAATGCCACATGAAGTAACTGCCTATTGGAGGACGCTGACGTGTATGCAGATTCGTGTACCAGTGTGCATTAGTGTGCTTAAAGAGATCGGGGTTAAAAACTTACAGACCGAGGCAACCGATATCGTTCAGGCAGTCAGACGTCAGGTTTTGACTCGTCCAAGCAGTGAAATGGGAGGGTGAGGCGTGACCTTATGCAAACCCATGGCATGATTCAACCAGTTGGGCTAATTAAAGCCCCAAACCTGTTAAAACGGCGGTGATATTGACGGTGAAAAGTAATTACCAATCCACGAGTATATTCGCAAAAGCTATACATAGAATTACTTAAGCTTCCCTTCCATAAACTGGAATAGAGGGAAATGAAAGCCCAAGAAGCGTACTGTTAAGAAACAGAACTATATAAAGATGCATAACCATGCCATGGTCTGCTCGTAGCATATAAGGAAAGAAACGGACTTTTTCCACCACTCCCTATTACTTGGAAGTGTTCTTTTCGACCAGCTGGTCAGTTGGCAGGAAATTATAACCAACAAAATCGGTTTGGCTCCCTTGACAGCTGTTTTCATCAAAGTCGTTGAATGTCATCAATTGACATCACGACAGCCGCTATGTCTAGAAAGAGATTCCCTGATTTGGGAAGAACTACGGATCAACGAAGACCACTTGGCAGGCTGTGTATGCTGTAAATAATGAGCAGTCAAACAGAGCGGGCGATTTTGCTACTTTCCTTACTAGCAAATTACTTTGGAACGAAATTCTGCACTCCCTGATCAACGAAGACAAAACTATCACTCACATACAAAAAAAGTGATCTGGAGCAAATAGTGGCCCCCTCCGCTGTGCAACCCAACCTATTTCCCTATTGCTTAAGCGCAGAAGTGGTTTATTTCACTGGGTGGCTGTTTTGTGAAAGATGAAGGAATAAAAGATCAGGACCACCGTTGGAAAAGGGAAGAGCGTTGCAAGAAAACAAAAGGTGCTAGGCCGCCTTGCCACCGCTCACGCCGAGCTACTGCGACGGCCGCGACAGGGCGAATAAATTACGCGTGTGGACACACGTTGGGTGTATGAGGTTGACTCAATTTACACGGGAAAACACTGCAGACAACTTATTTCTATGGAAGGCAGAAATGCGAGGCCTACCACAAAAAACAGGCCTGATTAATTGCGAAGGTTTCTAATGCAATTAAGACCCATAAAATTTGAGAAAGAAAGTGATGGATTTCCCCAGGTGTGTAAGCCTCAAACTCCAACACACCAATGGTTAAAGTCACCGGGAAATGCGTGCACGCGCGTGGATGCCAAATAGGACGAAATCGTTGGGCAATATTAAAAATGAAGTAAAAGGAAAAGGGCAAGACAAAATTCCGCGCCCAAATTGAACACACACACACACACACAAACAGTCTGTTCGAAGAAACTCACACTCAAAGGCAAATGAGTGTCTAACACCAGAAAAAGCCATCTGACGCGCAATAACTTATCGCTCATCTTTCCGCCGGAAGGCGAGTGGACATTTGAAAAATACATATCTCCCATCAAAAATGGTATTCGGCTTGGAAAAAAATAATGCCAAAGCAGAAATAGAGTCAAATCTAGGCTCGCATATGCCAAAAATAGTACCCAGAAGCCTTGCCACCGTTTGCAAATGTTGAGACGAGAAGAGAACTGTACTGTCGACGGTTTTTGAGGTTACGCAATGCGTTTCATTAATATTCACGCCTCAAGCTGGTGAATAACACTCAGTTCCCAAAGAGGGCACACAAGCGCACTTTTTCTCAAACGTTGCTGCCCATCAACACGCTGCCATACCCGTGCAAAACCCAACTGTTGGTGACCTACTCTTATTCAAGCGCTTGAACACTGGTACTAAAATTCCCCGATGGAGACTAGTTAGTTTACAATTACATTCATAATAATACCATTTCCTTGCAAAGAACAGCTTGGAAAATTTGAAAGCACGGGCAGCGGAACTCACTTGGTTGGCCATAGAAGCAAAGTTTCTAATTTTAAGGCACTAAACAAATTTTACGACCTGTACCGCACCCGCTTTTACAAACAGCAGATAGGTAAATGGTCTTAAAAGCACACATTGCCTCAGGTCAGTGTGGGCGAGAGAACAACTTATTCGCCTCTGTGCTTCCACCCTCACCGCACGAAGGGATGAATGAATGAATGTAAGTTAGGCACTCGTTGGTGGGTGCAGATTCTATGCACAGACGTTGTCCTGTGAGGGGCACGGTGAGATCACTTGCATGCACGTCTGTATGCATTTGAATGTTTAGCAATGGGGAATAGTTGCTCCAGGCGCATGCCTAATTCATCATCACATTTCCACGTAAATAAAAACTGCCGACTTCTACAAGTTTGAGTGAAGGCAAAATCTGCTTGTTCTCATTTTGTGTCTTTACTATCGGGGAAAAAAATGACTAACAACTAGGCAAGGGAGCGAGGGAGTAATGCGAGGTATATGCAGACCTCGGCGAAGTGGCAATTAGGGCAGAACAATCAGCTCCACAGTTTAGTCTGTTCAAGTTCACTTTTGTTCTGGTCTACAGATATGTCACTGTAAACCATCAAAAAAGGGAATTTTTTAAAAAATGCAGCTGCTATAGCCATGGTAACAACATTCGAGGCACGTATGCGTACATTTTCGGTGGGTTGTGCGTTTTACAGTTGCGCAGATAGCGATTTCACACGCAAAAAAATCATACTACCTGAGTATACTGTGCACGGTTGATCGTGATCATGGCTATTTTTCAATATCTAGATTTCACTAAACTGAAGGGGGCCAAGAAATGCACTACAGCCAAAAAACGAGAGCAAAGCGCCGGCAAGTTAGACTGTGAGAGGAATGAACGAGTAAAGCTAATCAAGTCTAATAATGGCAAAGAGAAAGAAATCTAGGTCTTTAGGAAGCACGGAATGTGGGAGCACAGCAGTCATGGAATGTAAAAGCTCTCGGCAATTCATAAATCAAAATAAGTGGAAGTCAAGAACAACGTCGATAAAATGTCACTAAGACGACTATCCAAATATGGGTAATAAAGTATTTATTAAAGTTGTCATTTGTAATTTGATGGAGGATCAAAAAACTCCATTTTTCACGACAACCATAAGGCATTTTAGTGTATTAATTCCATAGAATGGAGATTAATCGCCGTGCATGCGCACTACTCTGCTGAAGATCTATGTATACAAATGCTGACAGATGCGCGATCTTAATAAATACTTTAATAACTCGAACTGTCTTAAGCAGATGACTGAGGACTACAAATGCTGCACAAGTGAACTATCAAGCAAATTAAGATAGAAAGACGCCATAATGCATGAGAAGCCATCCTACCCTGAGAAAACTGTTGAGAGAGCACTCTCCTCTTCTCCACCTCCTCGGCTTTCCACGACTTTACTCGCATTTGTGCTACTGACGACAAGATTGGCATCGCCAAGCCGACAGAACGTCATACCACTGGTTTCGTCCACTGCTTGCAGCTCACTACCCCCCACCCACAGAACATTGTTCAATCCCCTAACAGCCAATTAATGGAAGACGGTGTGCTTATTGGCCACCTGAGAACCAATAGGTGTCAGGCAGGTGAACGTGACTCATGGCGGACACATGCGGACATGTCAACAGACGTGGGTCGTAGCACGGTAGCATGTGTCCGCGTGGAACCGTGCGAATTGAAATGTGCGTGCATGTTGGTTACCGATGTTAGTAAGATAAGAGATGCAGTAGGCGGCCCTCATACAAGGTTTCATAGTTTGTTCTATTAACCGAACATCCTCAAGCGAAATAGCTAGATCTTCAGCGAGAAGGGACATATGGTTTAGATTTTGGCTACAAGTTAGGTATAAGCGCTTGCGCTGTGGCAATATTTTATAAATAACTGCATCTGTTGCTGTTGTCTAGGAAACCATAGAAGTTAGAAAGGAAGCAAGTCAGCACCACAAAATTCCTACATTCAAGAAAAGACAGGGTTGAAAAAAATTTTTTAATTAAGCAAGAAATATGGGCGTAGAATAAAAGAAGAAACGCGGGGGGTTAAGTAATTCCGCAAACTAATAAATGAACGAAAGACTGATTACTGGTAACATTTGAAACAATGGAGGATTTTTTAAATTTGTCAATGAATGCACAATTGAAGGTATTTCTGCCTAAGATCTTATGCGGTCTTTTACTAGATTTGGAAAATAATGCTTCCACTTTGCCAAATTTATCGCTTGGAAGGCATTAAAAATGATGGAGATGTGATTTAAATGAACTCCTATTCTGTTTCACTTTACTTGCGTCTTGATTTTGTGCACAGAAATGAGTGATCCCCTTAAGCCTGTATTATGCCACACATTGTTAGTCATTGGGTTGATCATGCGACTACATATAAACGATTACTGTGTTTAGAAAACATGGCAATGCTAAATGCAAGGACAGCTTATGCACTTTTAATCAACGCAGACCTTTTAAAGTGCTGTCAAATTAACCCAAACACTTCATGAAGCATTCACCTGTAAGCGAGGATAAAGAAGAATCCAAAGCAATAAGTTTCTTTAAAGTGAAGGTAGTTGTATGATGTAGAGGCGTAAAACTGCAGCAAGGGAAAGAACGGCTCCACATTGATTTCTGGCAGTCATTCATGAAAGGCGTGTCAAGCAAAGATATAACCATATAGACAAGCACGTTGGCAGTTGAGGTTATCTAGGTTACGCCCTAATGTCCACACCTGGATCCGCTGTCACATTTGTGCCATATATACCCTTAATTACTTTATGAAAAATCCCACATCTAGCCACACCACAATCAGACTGATTGGCTTTGGTTTGAGTTGGTGAATGTGACAAGGGCACTCTAAAACTTGGTGATGGAGCATTTAAACGTTGAAGCTGCTGAGGACGGGTTTCTTTGAGAGCTTACAATCTTTTATCCCGATAATTCGGTATAATAGATAGCGATTTTATTCACACTAGGCATCGCCGCATGAATTTTGGCCCCGGAGATGGAGTTTTCATAACTCATCTGTAAAAGGGTCCAAAACAATCTGGTCAAGTTAATAGAATTATAGATATTTATCCCCTGATAATGTCAATTTTTAAAAGTGGCAAGCAATTTTTTTGGTTCAATTACTCATTATGAAGGCAAGCCACATCAGCGAATATGAACACTCAGAGCGAGGGGAATTTTGACCGCATTTGCTTCTTTCGATTGCAGTTTTTTCTTCGGATCTTGTTGTGACTTTCAGTGATGATATTTTACAACCACTTTTTAACGAAATGTGTGGTAGCAGAGTCACAAATCCACTTTGATGAACAGAATTCGAAAAGAGACTCAGAGAAAGGCATAATTAGAGGAGAAAATCTAGGCACACGACAAAGAATTGAAAGGGAAGGTTATAAACATCCCCAAATTCTCTGCCAAAAATACAAATATGTTACTTTATTTGACTCTGTAGATGTATTGCGACCGCAGAAGTATCGGAAATATGTATGCAATGTAAATTGGGGAGTACTTTGTGTAACGACTTGAGTATTTTTATGTGCATGTATTTTAATGAGGTCGTCCACTGCTTCTACCTTGCAAACTGAATTTTGGACATAAATGTGTTTTCTCGTGGGCTGTTTCGGGTGAATTTTCATAAAGCAAAGTCCATAATAAATGCATTCTTTGAAGCTATGGCGACGCTTTAATTGCGGGTTTACTATTTCGCGCCACCTTATTCGTTATCAACGGGGATCTACCATGCTTCCCAAAGAGACGACTCGGTTGCTTAATGGATTTGTCATATTTTGGGTGAAAATTGTGAAATGGCATTTGATTGAGCTGTTAGTCATATCATTTAGGGTTTCCAATCACCTGTGAATGAATCTCCCACAAAGTTGCTAGTTTACTTAATAAACTTGTATGTTTATACAATAAAACCGAGAAAAGTGCAGCTGGCTTCATGGCGCAGCAATCACCAGCATCGAACATTCCTTTCCATCAAGCCACTGATTCGCTAGCCTCAGTTTTGCCCCAATTTATGTCTTGGGCAGTTGAGAGAAAGCCCAATCTGATTCTATATTCCACATTTTATGAGATCATCCGATGACTGTGACAGGTGAAAGCAATCATATTGGGAAACATAATTAGGGGAATAAGGCGGACGAAGACAGGGCCTTGCCCGTCCAGCAAGGCCCTGTCATCCTTTCATCTCTACCAAACTATAATGCGAGGCTCTCTGAGGTGTATTTAAACAGCATAGCATTATTTCCCCCTCCTCTCACGCTTGTGAGTAGCATTGTTGACATTGTATCATTTCGCTTGTGTCCGTCGTAGTGACCTTATATACACACAAGAGGGAAGCATTAATTTGTGGAAGAGAAGTGATGAACACTCCAAAAGCATAATGTAAAAATGCCTAAAGGACTAACTTTTGAGGAGAAGGACGACCAAACAACAAAGGCTTGAATGAAATTCCTTTTCTCTTTGCATATCAGCCAATTTAAAGTAACCTACAGTGTCCAACGCAAAGAAGGTGAAGACTGAATTGATACTCAGTTGGGTCTATTACCAGACCTCTACAAATGCACGAGTGAAGGACCAATTTGTACAAATACTTCTTCTTCCATTGGGCGTAGGTGTTAACGTTGATAGGGATGTCAAACTTAGTGCAGGTATTTTGATGAGGACTGGCCGACAAGTCGCTGCCCGATTAATAAATTTTCGACAAAGTCAAGTGAAGTTATTTGATTCTGAATGGCACATTAATCAACTACCGCATGCAGCTTCTTTAAATGGTCTTCAAAATGGCCAAACTCGAGCGACATTTTGCAGCGGATTCGCATTGACAAGAGTGTTGCATGACGCGCAGTTAAGAGTACCATAGCGACAGAGGGCCGCGAATTCACCCACCTCTTATAGCATATTTTATGTAAACTTCCGCAAGTTACAACAAGTTAACTGATGAGAGGTGTGTCGAACACTGCATGAACTCATTTGGTTTCCTTATAACAAAGCTTCGGACTGCTGCGCTGACTACACAGATAGCCAGAGGGTTACAACGTTGTAAGTATACAAAACCGCATTTTCTTGCCATATTAGTGGCAAAAAAGCCATGAGACATGTCATAAGTATTTTAATAGAATCCCGGGTTTAAAACCAATAACCCGTGCAATCGAATAATTCTCGATCTTCGTAAAAGGTTATTGCGGTTAATTTTTTTGGCTTATATCATCAAATTCAATTTGAAAAGCAAGCCTTACTAATTGAGACTAAATGTGCTTCAACGGAAAACGGTTGTTAGTTTATTAGGTAATTTCGATGTAAGTACATTTCTAAAATTGACAGCACGACCAACCATTAAAGTGCCTAGGCACGACCTACTAAGCTAAAATTCATTCAACTCAATCATTTAACTTTAAGATTTTGAAGAATGCTGCTTGACTCAGGCCTTTATATAATTTGATAAAAAATTAGGATTCTTCTAACCGTCGTTAAAAAACAGGCAAATATCAATGAGGATAAGTGCCTCAGCATGAGTTCTCCTTTCGCAGATGACAAAATATTTGCTACCTAAAATAATAAGTAGATACTTTACGTTCTCGAATGTTGCTCGCAATGTTGATTGGGATTGGGTGATCAAGACCGTGCGCAGCATTAACTTAGAGCCGTACTTGTTCTATTTCAATAAAGTATTTTGGATGAATAGGCTGCCGCATTGAGTTCATAAGTAGCCATTACATGCGCAAAAGGGCATTTTCAACATGCCCTGTTAGTGCTTAAATAAGCGTTTAAAGAGGAGGAAATTTTCATACAAATAGCATTTTTAGTGTTGCATACAAGAAGCGCCCAGCACTCAAAAACACAACGAACCTTAGTTAGGTAGGTTGAAAGGCGTATCGACTGAAGAAATAGTGCACCATCCATACGAAATATTAAAAAAGTACAAAAAATTAACAACCTTTAAGTTTGTTATAATAAAATAGATCTGGCAATCTTTTTTAAGATCTTCTTTTTGCTAGAAAGTAAGCACGAATGTTACCTAGGTGATATGGAAAACTAATCACGTAAGCTGCGCGAAGCAAGTGGAGTGCCGATATTTTTCTGATTAGGACATTCCATTTTCCCACCAATAATTTCGAGCAGAATCAGGTCAATGCTTACATTTATTTCATTTTTAGCATTTTCGATAGGCTTGGTGCTTTATTAAACGGTAAGCAGTCCTGAGCCTCTTAAAATAATTTATTATTTCTTCTTCCGTCTTATAAAAACACAAAAGTAATTTTTTAAAAATTATATTTAGGTATTATATAAATTATTGTAATCTTTTAAAAGCAAATATTTTGTTTTGATTAGGTAATTTGTAAATTTACATTAGAGCGTGCACAGGTTAAATATCACTAATCCTCTTACAGTGCTGTCAGTGTCATTGTCAGAAGTAATACTATCTCTCATCATCTTAATTACCCTAACCTATTCATTGTTTGCTTTTGCGACTTACTTTAATGACAGACAAATATCGATGTGTCTGGATTGCGGCTTTTGCTTATGGCTTAGCGATGATTAGGGACAGTTTCTTTACTTAGAATAGAGAGAAAGGAATAAGAAAAAAGAGTTGTTGCTTTGTTATCTCTAAGCGTTGAAATCTTTAATTTTAGCCAGGAAAGAACTTTAAAGTCTTTGCACGTGTGTTCAACTGACTTTGAGAATTGAAATATCCATAAAACCTGCTAAGTTTCTGTCATCCAACGAGTCGTAGATTAAATTTAACAAATTTACCACCACATTGTAAGGATGAATGACAATTAAAACTGTTTTTTGCTGCAAATGGAATAGTTTGGGTGATAGCGTTTTAGCTCAGTCCCATTTATGCGAGACTGCAGATTTTTTTGCCAAGAGGTAGCAGGTTTCCCTTTTTAGATTCGGAATCCCGGAAAAATAGGATTATGGTAGCTATAACTTGTAGATTGGATACATTTACGATATTTAACCCAACTTCCAAAGTTGCTCAGAATGCATAGCTTGGAATGGTTGCAGAGCAAGGTAATTTGGTTGTTAACTTTGCATTACAAAGTCGGTGAAGAGTAGCGTTACACTAAGTAGTCAGTGCAACATCAAAGAATTCCGTGAAGAGGGTTATGAGGAGAGGGGCAAATAATTTCCATATACTACTTGACTTTTTAAATGCCTTTGAACAGGGAACGCAATTACTAAACCCTGTTGGCTTACTCACCCATGTCTCTGTTTTACAATACCACTTTTATTCCAATGTTATTACTAAAAAAGGGAGGGGTTATATGGTCTTTTCATCGTGCAGTGCTTTTATTTCCACTTCAAATTGGAAGCAGACTGGGCTGAGTACTACGTATTTATGGTTACATTGAATGGCTTTTGTCTAGGTATCAGTAAAGCATTTTCAATCACAGAGAAAACTCCTTACATTGGGTTTTGCATAATCTTTTTTAAGGTATTTTAATGCAAAAAGCAATGGCAATGCCACAACTAGTTCAAACTACGAATTTTACATTGGCTCTCTTCCGTCTTCTAAAGCAAATATTTTATTCAAAATCCCCTAATATCCCCATAATCTCAACTCTTTCATCACTGCACCATAAACTGAGCTTTTTATTTGGCCAAACATAGCGCTTAATTATCTACTTGTTTTTTCCATCTCCTTCCACCTGCTCATGTAAAAAGCGAAATAAAGCAGCCCGTGCTCTTAAGTTTCTAATCCCTTGGGAATGCTGCCTTCCGAGGCCATGGCCGGGGAGAGGAGAGGGCGGAGAGGTTTATAACGAAGTCGACTCTCACCGCACCAAGGCTTTTGTTATGAACAATGGCGGGAATAGGGCTATCAATCACCACTAGAAACATGGTGAGCAACTGGTTCGCTAAAATTGAACTGTCACAATGTTTGAGGCAACTAATGAACAGGCTGTGTGGGATTGTATTAAGATCCAATCAAAATAGAGAAGTAATAGACAGTTGATGACTTATGATGAAGGAATTATTAAGAAGATTTTCGCAATGGCTTTGGGCGATGGTGACACCTGTATGAGCGTGTTGTATTTGTTGTTGGGATGTGAGAATCACTTAACCTCGTTTATTGCGTCGGAGGTAATGAAGTCTTCGTAACCATATAGAAATACATGAGTCACTGTCGTTCACTAGCTGACATTCATTTGAACTGGAATTGAGGCTTAGGGGACGTTTTAGAGGGAGAGAACAGATGGAGAAAACGAACGCATTCAAAAAGGGACTCCAAATACTAAAATGTCTATCATCGTGTGGCTTGGTAAGCATCGCCGTTCCTGCCTGGTGGATGGTTTCACTAGACTCCACGACCACTGCAATAGCCACCATAAGGCCTCAAAAAGGGTTATCGAATAATGTATGAGGATGAGATTTCCGTATGCACATTTGCTTTCCGTTAGTGCACAGAAATATCATACAGAGATTGAGATTTTGGCAAAAAGTTTGCCCATTTATATCGACTTTTATCCTATCAGGCTACCACTTAGCGATCACTTAAACGCGGTCCTTAGTGTCGGCGCCTTAGTGGACAAGGCCATGGACTACACATGTGGTGTGCTCCATTCCACAACACGACGGTAGCAACAAATTTACGTGAAGAAAAATTTTATAATGACTCAGAACAGTTAAGACTACGCCCAAACACTAGGGGCTGCAAACCTCTGGGACAGAGGACGGGGGAACAGGACAGCACAGAGACGGCGCAGATGAATGGGTGGGTCTTTCTTCTTAAGGCTCCACTGTAATGAGAAAAGTTCTACCAATTGCTGCATTTAGCGCGGCGATTTTAATACACAGGAAATTAGAAAACTGACTTAAGGCCTTATAAATAATAGGCGACAATGACTCTGCTATGACTATTCAATTTCATTATGAAGTGGTTTGTTGTTGCGATATTTTGTATACCTATCGCGCTTCTGTAAGCGGAAGCTTTAGGGTTGATCAGGCCTAGAGGCAAAGCCATTAGGCCGGCCCTGTAAAATTACGGAAGGATCTCCCTCCTTTTGAAATACCAAAGTAAATAAACCGAATGTATGAAAATTATGAGCAGCAAATGACGAATTGGGCACTTTTAGAGTGCATGCCCAAACGTGGATCCTTATTATCAGGATGGCAAGTGTCGGTCCAAAAACTGTCATCGACTCAGCAAGGTTAGTGGTGTTTTTACTTTCCTCTGCAAGTTGGCAAAACTGGTTAGCTAACTGAGTGCAGAGGGTATGTGCCGGAAGTTATGCCACATTAACTCTGTACTATTCTTGTTGCGGTATAGAATTGAATCATTTTGTTATCCTCCTTCGCATTGTTAGGTGCGATGAATAGTTGAGGAGGCTTTCCGATAGTCACAAGTGTGCGACATAGTAGTACGAACAGAGAAGGGATGAAGCTGAAATAGCCAAAAACCGAAACCTACCGACCAGACTGTCATGATCCCTTTTGGGGTGTCAGTGATGGCAGAGTTGTCAAACGGAAGATTGTGACACCCGATCGAACGTCGGCCACGCCCTAAAATCGCCTTCTTGGACATGCAATAACTGCGGTCTTTAATGATCTGTTGTCAAAGGCTTCCAGTCAACTATATCCCAAAAAAATATTTAAAGGTGTACCATAAAAGCATAAAATAATAGCGTTTTACTCCTGCGGTAGCCTATGCTTACTGCATCTCCCGCATAGCGAGGATTCCGTACCGACTAAAATTAAAATTTCTTCTTTAGTGCAAGCACTTTTTCAAACTATTTTATCCCAGTATTTTGCTCTCTGATGATCATGACTAAATAAAGAAGCCTATTTTAAGTTTGTTTACATCGCATAAGGGAAAAAGGAGGAGAAGACCATCACCACTCCGCTGCGATATGTCACCATAGATGCGTGACCGGTTTTTATGAATTTTCCACCAAAGTATTCCTCCTCAAGTTACTTAATTTTTCTGCACAAAGTAAACACTCTACTATCCTAATTTTGATTTTATTAATATACGTAAACAAGGTTTTTTTAACTAAAAATATTAAGGACCCGTCTTTTCATTCGATCTTTCAACTACGAGGGTAAAAAAGAATGCTTTTAATGGGTTTTGAGTAGGTAATAGTTAAATAGTTAAAAAATAAAGAAGTAACGTATTTAAAAGAAAACACATTATCGATGAGGCAATTGTTAAAACAAATTTTTTGTAGAATTTCTTTAACCGACTGTGAGTCTGGGGGAGCGATGTTGCCTCAGACGCCACTTGAATGGAGGAGGGAAGAAACAGCTTTAAGAAAAAAACGCTGCTTGCAGAAAACAAACATTTGTAAGCAGTGTTTTTAGAAGAAATTTTTGGCTAGCCACTTAAAAAAAGATAAACAAGAAAGTGAGGCGTAAAATTTGCCTCGCCGTGGAAATGACAATGCGGAAGCAGTAATGTAAGCAGAGCGACTTTGAAGGTTGCAAAACTTTATATGCCAGTCTTTTCCACATTCTTTTGTAAACTCCTATACACAGAAAACATACTTTGTCTTTTGTAGCGTAGAGATATTGGGATAATTAATTGCAAATCATTTTCAGTACATGTTGATAAAATTTAATTGGTCTTCACAAACTAGGAACAATCTACATGCCCATACAGTGAACGTAAGCCTAAATGTATTAAATTTTTCGTCGTAAATTTTGTGAGCTTTCGTCATTTGCAGTAATTCTATGGGTCAAGGCCGATAAAGGTCTTGTTATGCTTTCCCACAACCAGGCATCACCGAAGCGATCCACTATGGATGAAGTCGTATAGCCATGGGTCGACAGAGTTACTCAAAGGCAGTCCTTCATACTTTGGCAAGACTCTCTAGTCATTCAGCGTCCTCTTTGACCCAAAAATGGAATACCTCAAACATTACCGATCATACTACTTCTGGCAGTTTTAGTAGTATACTTGCAGCAGTGCTCTCAAGCACTGCTTGAGGATGGATTGTTCAATTGGTCAATTTTATTCAACAGTTTTAAAAATTCTAAAACACCCAATTTATTTAAATGGTGCTATGAAATTTTAATAAAAACGATCCGACTTTCTAAAAACCAACATGACTAGGCCGTTGCAAGCATAGTGAATCACTAAGCAAAAAATTGCAAGATTTTGGAGGATCAACAGTCATCATCACCAGGTGTGCATGTGAGAGGAAGGAAGAAAGGTCAAAAGTAAACGCTTCTTCGAGTGACTTTGATTCTCTTGTGCTGCTTTTACCTTGAAAATGCCAAAGTCAAGAAATGGTCAACTTAGGAAGCTTATGTCTACAATTATATGCAATATAACAAACAAAATCACATATTTGTGCTGACAGATTGGAGAGAAACTTGCTTTGTGATGGGTTAAATTAACTTTTATTGAGGTGGGATTTATTAAAGCATAGGTTTGTCAAGATAACACAAATAGAAATCGCACCGGTTCGAAAATTTAAATCCAATGTTTATTTTCGACCATCCTCGTGTATATGGAGAGCAACTAATGTAGGGTTAGATGTAAAATGGCTGACTTCTCCCCTGCAATGGCTCTATATTTCCCTGAACAAATTGTAGGTCTTATAAATGACCTGAGGAGGACCATATCGAGATCAATGGTAGCATGATTCGACAATGAGTAGGGATTAGCTACACAGGAGTCTATTGGGAAGTTTTTGCCAGTAATTACATCATAAAATAAAGCTGAAGGCTTCTAAAATTAGTGCTATTAATTATGGTTTTGCCGTTCTTTCTGGTCGAGCGACCACTCAGAGTCCCGCTACTAAGCTTCCGCTGGAAGAGTTTGGCAACCGGATCTCGTCCGTTACGCTTCAGCCCTTCAGTTATAGGCGGAGTAGACTTAGGGTGCTACTGAAACAGAACACCATCGAGCGCTTTGGTAAACACCAAATTAATTTTAGCCTCCTTTGAATCCACTTTCTAATCTAAGAGGAGTTGTGAAATGTTTCCCTTTTTTATTAAAGGCAAATACATTCACATCGGATCATTTGTTTTCATATTTTTATTGGAACAACAAATTAATCCTTAGGCGATAACTCACAGCTTAAAAATTGCATCTGCTGTAGAAGTTCACGGAAGGAGACCCTTTTTCATGTTTTGAAAAAACAAAGTCAGAAGGACGAGTTAAGCGCATGTTTTCTTTGATAAATAGCCATCGTTATTCAGCCAGGTGTAAAAATGCAAAAAATCCGTAAATAGCATTAAACTTTCTGTGCGCCTTCTCCATCCTCCCCATCACCAACAGACGCGCCAGTCTCGTAGTGGAATTAGACTTTAAGGCTCTTTAGCAAAGATGCAAGCAATTCACCTCACATCCCAGCAATCATAGTTCACATTTTTACTCTGCAAGTGTAAATTTTGCCTTATATCAATGACGACTTGTTAGAACAGATCCAAAGGGTTCAGTCATTTCAACTATCATTCGTCAAAATTGAGGCGTGAACAAGCAAAAGGGGAAATTTTAATCGACGATGCTTGAATTAATTGTTCTTTGTGCAAGACGAAATTAAGTAAGATTCACAAAGCAGCCCAATTTATTGTTGATGCTTAATTTTGCTCGTTTGGTTGCAGTAACAGTTGCTGCATGCGGAGGTTTCAAAAAAACTTCATCATTGCTTTAAGTGATTCTTAAATGGTTTGGTAGGGCTCACTTCGATGCTTATGTGACCAATCTTTTTCAATGTTAAGTAAAATATTATAAGGAGCGAAATGGCTCGACTTCGCGTAACAACAACAACAAGGCTGGGCGATATTCCGTGAGAAGAATTATCACCCAA
This sequence comes from Taenia crassiceps, assembly GCA_023375655.1. Classification (NCBI taxonomy): domain Eukaryota; kingdom Metazoa; phylum Platyhelminthes; class Cestoda; order Cyclophyllidea; family Taeniidae; genus Taenia; species Taenia crassiceps. Next base: position 365,135 of record JAKROA010000004.1, on the reverse strand, counting down.
CGCTCCCTTGTTTAATTTTATGCCGAAAAACGTGCCTTTCGTTGCAGAAGACACACTACAATGCAAGCATTATCAGTAAAATCAAGCAAACGAAAAAGGAATAAGCATTTTGAAATTATGGAACAGGTGAGTGAAGCTAATGAGAGCTGCTAAAGGGTGCCGTCTTAGCATCAAACGGACAAAATATTTTGAAGCGGATCTTTGGTTTAGAAGCAAAAAATGATGATGATAAAAGCACTGTACTCTCATAAAGTACTAATGTTGCTCAACCATTAACTAGAAAAAAGGATAAATGCATTGAATAGAGCTAAAAATTAACATATCTGAATATCCTAAAGATTAATTAAACTAAAAGTTTCTTGAAATCTTGCAACTGCCATGGCTGATTTTACAAAATGCTCCTCAGATTCAGCACATCACATCTTTAGAAAGGTAGTCAGCTCTGTTTTTTTCAAGTTCAACTTACAAAATCATTAAAAATAGCTAAGAGTGACATACATTTTAATTAAGCGTAAAAAGAAATAGCGTCTCCCATGTGGATTTTGTCTTCGTTCGAATAATTATAATGCTTTCCAACCCATAATCGTAAGCCAAATTTCTCAATAAAAGGCTTAAATGTGCTATCAAGGTGGCTTTTCTTTGTCTGCATTGTCTATTAGATCCAAATTTACCTCGATTTACTGATGCTGGCCATCAGCCAAAGCAGAGGAACGTTCTACATGAAATATTTTATGTGGAACAGACACTGTGGAATCGGGAAACGAAGCGTATCAACCATAACTTTTTGTGTTTGATGGAAGTGGATATTCGCATTCCCCTCAAAAAAGTAATTTTGGCATCTGACCTTCATGTACTCAATTTGGCCTTGTAAAACAAATCAGTTAAATTCAGTTCTAGTTAAATTTGTATCATTAATGTAGCAATCACGCCGTTTTTCAGTCTACTTAGCATCGTAGCTTCGGGATTGTGAGTCCAAAAAACTGCTTTCAACGCGCATTTAGATGAAGTGCATACAATGCAGAAATTTTAGTCTAAATTTGGCAGCTAGACTAGAAAAGTTGACAAAAGAAATAATTCTTGTCTGCAAAAACAAAAATGGCTGACGTAAAAGCATTTATTTTTTGCTTATTTCCACGAAAATGGTGCCTGCTCTTTGGGTTATAATAAACCGGTTCTCGCGGTTCTGGATTAGGCTTTTTGTGGGTATCATTTACCCTTTAAAGTATTTGACATTCATTGAAGTTCTTTTAAGCAGGGCACATATCCGCCTTCTGTATTATTATTTTGTATTAGGAAGTAATGATTGGGTGAATGCATATTTAATGGACGGATTCGTAATTAATTAAACCAAGTCATGAGCGGCGACTTGATAAGGAACGATCCATTTTATGCACGTCTCCCTTGCAGTCTGTATTATTCTGTGCTTAACTGGCATTGCTATGGTGATAAATTTAAGGCCAACAGTAAAGTGTATGATGAATATTTTCTCTGCTTGTCAGATTCGCCTAATTATGTTTAATTATGGCTCTGGGCTGCAGTGCTATTTAATTTTTCTAATTTTAATCAATTCTTTTAAAACTGACCCTAAAATGCTGTTTAGGCACGACGCTTTAATTTGAATTCTTCTTGGCTTGGCCTTTTTTACGATTTTATATCGAGTCAGATGAGGGACTTGGAGATGATAAACGACACTAGTGTTCAATTAATACCCATAGTCCACTGACACTTAGGATTTTATCAACCTATCCACCTATCTCGGAGCAGCCTAATTGAGATGCGCCAAATTCTAAAAATGATACACCTTCGCTAAGGTCACTGTCAGCCCTTGTCTGGTGATTTTTCACGACCAGTCAACTATGAGTGGTTTAGGCGTCCCACATCCTGCTAGGATGACCGCTGCAGTGATCACTGTGAGCCGGGCTCGTCACCAACCCAAGTACAGGCATGTTCAAGCCCTAGACACTTTATTTCGACCGAGCGTTTCGGCACCATTTTGCGAAGGACGCTTTCATGGTTATAAGCCTTCTCAGTGCGGTTCTTTAACACCACATGCTGCAATCATCATGCACGCACTGCTACTAGATCTCCATCCGAACACACCACTGGCGAACTTGGCAGGGCTGATTAGGCGCAACAATAGTTGTGTATTTCCTACTAGAATTGGATAACAACGCAGTGGCTGCATTAAGATTATGGAGTAGGGAGGGCCAATAAAATAAAGCAACTGGACACGGACAGTGCAGTGGCAAAGGTTTTGATGGAAGAAGTGTAAAAGAGATACACCGTCTTTTTCCATCCTCATGGCCAGTCAAGAAATGATTTATAATACGACTTCTGGTACTACTGTAGGGACTACTTCTGATTGACCGCTATTTCCATCCAACACGTGGTACACTCAACATTAATTATGCAGTGAACCAAGGGCGATGTGTGGCGATTTGTGGGAACCAAGTAGCAAAAGAAAAGTAATACGGCTGTGAGAAGTCCCAGGGTAGAGTTGGAATTTAAGAGTGTTGCTAAATATGCAGCAGAGTTATGTTAAGATATCATCCTCCAGTCGCGAGTTTTATGGGGAGCCATAAAAAGTGCCTGATGGAACTACCCAAGGGCAAAGCGCAAATTACCTTTGAGTCAGGCATAGCTAAAATGTGCATAAAGGAGTAATGGAAAAATGCATCGGAAGTGGGCTTCCGCTGTCTTGCTTACGGAGGCGATAAAGTGCCGACGCCCGTCTCGGGTAATCAACAGCCAATAGTGCCCTAATACATGAGCACTGCCCGCCCTATAAAGACCATCAAAATGAGCGTGTAAAACCGGGTTTCATACTGTAGTGCAATGTCCTGAGTCATTATTGCTTGTTGATGTCAAAACGCAAAAATATAACCGCCTTGCTTTAGTGATGGTTTGTTTATTCTCTGGTGCGAAAGACCTCAAAGTGACGACTTAACTTCTTGTTTTACAAAGAAACACAACCTCCATACAAAACCCTCACAATGTTTTGTTTTGAGGAAGGCTTATCAAAGCCAGTAAATTAAAACGTTGCTTCTTCGTCTGGAGGTGCGGAAAGTACTACTCATTTTAGTAGCATAGTACTGCTATAATTTTGCTTCAGAGACGTAAAAATTTTTGTTTTGGGCATCATGTAGCTTGCTTTGTATACCGCTTTAAAATCAAACTGAGTGTTTGTCTGCTGAGAGTTTACGTAAAGGGATAAGTTATATAAATAAACTCATTGTAATTGAGCTTACTTGACACATCCCATGATGCAGAATGCTTCAAGATGTCAAGCATTTCAAATTCGCCTCCCCATGAGTCGGATTCTGATGATGATGTGTCTAAGGAAGACCGAAATGTCGCCGTGGAAGAGGAAGGTGAGGTGTAAGTGGTAGATTCGGATGATGCACTCGAGGAACTATGGCCGCTAGTGAAGGAGAAAGAAGGGGAGGATCCACGGGAGGATATGGAGGATAGGGAAGTGGAGGACGAGCGATACAGTTTGCATCGTTGAACAGGAGAACGCCGGAAGACCGTTTTTGGCTCTCTCACGATTACTGTCTCCTTGAAGGTGACTCTTCTCGCAATTTGTCTTGTAAGATTCGGAGCCCGAACGAGGCCTTCTCCATTCCACATCGTTGCATGGACCGGTAGCTGTGATGAGGGTGGTGGAACAGCAGAATCAAGAAACATGCGAGTGTATGTGTGTGTGTGTGTGGGTGAGTGTGTGGAGTTAATGAGGAAAATTGTTCACGCGGCATTTTGTTGGACGGCACGTGGTCGGAGCCTGTTGATTGGCTCGTGGGTGCGTCTTATGCCTGCGTCCCGTTTTTGATGAAAAACACAGTTTTGATTGGGACACTTATTAGCAAAATTTGATCAATTAAAATGGTATGGGGCTTAATCGGGTTATTAATTAACAATCCCATTCGTCATATTTTGGGATCAAGTGCTTAGGAAGACAGAGCGGAACGAATGCATTCATGGCTAGTCATTCTTCTTCTCCGCCTTAGTCTCAACTCTCTCGAATCAGGAATAAAGATCTCCAAATTATGAACAAGCTTAAAATAGTTAACTACTTTTGGAAATACTTCATTTGTTAAGGTTTTCTGTTGCCCATATCACTGAAATAATTCAACATGAACAAAAAATGGAAAGGTGATAGGCAACTTTGCCACTGAGGGGTTAAAGTGTTTATTTAGGGTAAACATAGGTTCGAATGGTAGTAGGAACGTGAGAACACTAGAAGTATCGCAACTGCATGACTTTATAGTTAGTGCCTCTATGAGAGCTAAAAATGCAAATATAATGTAAAATTTATATAATCCGGGAATCCAATTGGGCAGAGTCCAACCATGAAGTGGAAGCAAGTCTCATAAACCATATATTACAAGGGTCTGAAATTTTTCGACCCCATTTATACAATTTGCAAGAAACTAGTGACAGTAACGATCTCATCTTCATCGGCTTGGCTACCGAATGCCGTGGAATCAACTCAAATATTATCTGATCCATATAAGAAATGTCAAACTAGTCAAAGGCATTTCGGATAATGTCCGACGAAACGATAAAGGTTTTAGGCAAAATAGAGGCAAAATAATTTATTTAACTTTAACTATCCATAGTCGTACACTTCTCGAATGCTATATAGCAAAACGGCTTGTCATTGCTATGCCAACAATCAAGCACCATTAAGAGCACGGCGAATTCATCATCCCTAAAAAGAAATTGCGGTGTAAGCCTATCAATACACTTGATGATAAGAGCAGAAAGGGGTGTTCAGACGCCGCAAAAGAAGCAGACAGAAGTACCCTCAATTACTCATTCATTCACTCACTTGTCACGCACGACTGAGTGTGAAAATGCGTGTTTATGGTGCTCATTCGAAGTCGTTGATTGGCTGCCAAGTTTGTGGTTCTACATCTCAGGGTGGCTTGGATAGCGTAATCAATTCAGTGTACCATCACACTCGTAACCTCACCATGGCAAGACTGGAGGATGCTACAATTACTGTAAGTTAGATAGCACTATGCCATATTGTGGCAATGAATTACTCCTCCTAAGTAGCCCAAACTATTATGTGAAAAGCATCAATTTGTTTCCTAAAAGTTAAGTAAATTATAAGAAAATGAATTCAATCCATTTTTTCCAATGGTTTCAGTCCTCCTTATAATCCTTAGTCAAAATAAGTCACTGGCCGGAGTAAAAGCGATTCCCACGAACGAAGAGCCTCACCTACTTTAACAATGAAAATCTCAGGATTTGGTAGCATTATTGACATCAATTAAAGTATTCCATTCCGTTTTTTGTAGCAGAGCGCTACCTTCCGTTAGTAGTTGTAATAATGTGACCTTTGTAGATGGTTATTTTGCCAAAAATTTTCGAGGAGTAATTAGTGTGTAAGCAATGTTCTGTTCAAGTGTGTGAAGATGGATAGGGACAAAGTGTAGCAGTTCACTTTGATCAAGATTTTGAACATTCTCATTAAAGAACTGAAATTCCCATGTGAATTAATGCGAATGCCGGGAATGCTTCAGGCTGCATTTTAAAACGTACAAATTGCAATCTTCGCATATTTAAGAGTTTTAGAATTAACTCTTTACAAAACAAATTTTAAATAAGCAAATTTTGAAGATAAATAATATGTAGTACGTAGAAAATTATAGTGTTTAACTAGGCCAAATGCAAAAAAAGGTTGCTGGTACTTTTTGAGTAGCCGCGGGGTAAACCCAGGTAATTGGGGCGCCATGGAAACTGAATCGCCAATGCTAGCTTCGTCAGCCAAGTGGATTATTTTTGAAACTTCCGTGTGATTTAAGCCTGGATTTGCATACTGTAGTTTACAAAACCACCAATTATGATATGTTCATGGGACGATAATGCTAATTTTACAATCGTCTAACTATACCCCTTATAATCAACGAGGTGCTAGCTTCTTCCTTCATTGGTAGTAGAAAAGAGCATTACTTTTTCATAAGTTACTATACAAAGTGTTAAATTCCGCTTTCGCGTCCCCGACAGGGGAAAGTACATTTGGAATGAGCAGTGAAGCGTAAAAGCGTTGTTGTCAAATGCCTTTTCTGTTGGGTGTTTGTGACCAAAGCGACGCTCATTTAGCGAGAAAGGAAATGCAATCTCGGTGACGCACTTAGATATGCATTATTCAAGGCTTTATTTCAAGGGACGTTCATTATTTTAATTTGCTTTGGCAATGTCTCTCTGCGCACCTGACTGCAGGGTTTAGCTGCAGGGCTTTAAGCTCGCCTTACCTGGCCTTTCCGTGTGGCGGCGATTTCTCTGCTCCCTTTAGTTGGACCTCACTAGGAGTGGAATTTTAGGAAGTCGAAAAAACCCAAGCATACGCTATTAGGTTTGGCGGCTTCGACATGCCCCTGGATATTTTGACTGAGACCACAGCGGCAATATGGTAGCCTGACGACATCAAAGCGCACATATATTCTGCGCCGACTCGATAAAATCGTTTAGCATGTCATCTATGCTAGTTGATGGGCCCTGGCGTATCGAAAGGTATTTACTCAAGGCTGTCAAAGAGGGTAAGAGCGTGAGAACAATTTGCAATCGTTGATTTCTTTTTGTTTTTTGTCTGAATCATTGAAGTTTCGAAAGCATTGTAAAAAGAGCCTCAATTTACCGGTGAGTTCAGAGTTAAAAACCGATTACTTACATTTACATAGTGACGATGGTTTTGCCTCAAATTTGAGTAGGAAGTACAAAATTTACTTTTTTTGCTCGGAGAAAAGAGTTAAATCATATTGCTTGCTTACCTATTGCTTATCACCCTACTTCAAACCTCGTGCTTTAGTTCTACCACATGACAAAATGTCCCCACGCGGGCCCAATCAAATTATTTCTGACGCATCAGAATTTCAATTACATTGACGAACCAATCAAGGTCAAAGATTGGGAACTAAGGCGAGAGGAGATCATCGTTTGTAGGGTGCCCGCACTCCGCATCCAACATCGTGACGGTCGACAAGAATGGATGACGGAGGCCTCGGCCATCCTAAGGTGTTTGGGAGAACAGTACGACCTTCTGGGTCGCAACGACATGGAGGCGTACCACTGCGATCGCATTATTGGAAAGGTAACTGATTGGTTTAGTGAGCTAAAGACTTGATGCCCTGTTAGCCATTCGTTCTGAATGGACACCTGTCTTCGGATGCTTTTATGTACACCCACTGCATTCGTTTTGCCATCCTTATGGCGCAAGTTAATGAGGCCCTCAAGTCGGATATTCAAATTAAGCTAAGTCCACAGTCGCTTACACTGAACTGAAATCTCTTTAACCATAGCAAAATAGCTTCTTAATTGTCCTCATTGGTCTTTGTGATTGCTCCCCTCCACTGAATGAGAGTCAGACACCAAGATCACATGGCGGTGTTTCCGCCACGGCGAGGCGACACTTAATCTAAATTTCACTCTTTCGTTCATACTGTGGGAGATAATTTATTACACACACTGCTAGATCCTCAGAATTGGCCAATGGTTTTGCCACTATTGAAGGGAAGCATCACTGGTATTCAGAACCTTTTTGTTTTATAGTTATTGGTTAGGCTGTTTTGCAACCATTTTCATGAAGCCGTAGGCGGAGGAGGCCATTTTTTTGCTTTTGAAAGCGTTAGCCTAGGAAAGGTGTAAAGCATTTTTTGTATCGTTACTTAATGCTTAAAATATTCTCAATGCTGCTAAAAGTCTTGTTTAAATGGCCAATCTTATTCTGTGCGATTTTCGGCTAGATAAATAATTCTAAGCTGTAATGAAGTCAGACAATGGGCTTAACTGCGAATATCGAAAGGTTTTAGCACCTTCGCCATCAGCGTCGCCTTTTTTCTTCGTGTAATGTATAGGTTTGTTCTAATAGTTATGTGCTCTACCTGTAGTGGATGAATATCCTCTAAGCTCCCGGCACAGATTGTGCTACGCTGACTTTTCAAAACTCGACCAGTAGTTTGGATATCAGCTCCAGTCTAGCAATAATGACTAATTGTTATCCTTTAATGTGCACAGCGTAACAACAGACTTCCAGACTCAGTATAAAGATAAAGCACCGATGGCACATACCCCACATATTTGGTTTTGAATTCAGCAGGCAAACTTCTATCATGGCGGCTCGCCATAAAGACATTAAAAGCCATGAGCCTCTGTGGACAACTTTACAATTAGGGCATGGAATAGTCTGGCACTTGGTGGCACGAATAACATAAGTAGAGCTCAAAACCACCAGTTCAGGAACTGAGGCAGAGGAGCCGCAGAAGGCGATCACACTACCAGCATCCCATGCATGCTTGTATTCTAGTGACTTTCTCTCGTTAAATGAAACCACTTTTGACAAGTACATAGAGGGGGTTAGAGAATAGTTGTTTTTAGGGGTTTTTGGAAGAATATACTAATCCACCACTTTTGAAGGCATACGCATCTTTTTATACAAATTTCATATTACTCTTCCCATCTACTCGTACATCATTCAGTAGTATAATCAGACAGCCCCATTTTGAGCTTGCATGGGCCTTATTGTACTTATCATCCCTCTGCTGTTTCGCTATAGATTATGGATTCGGGAAGAATTCTCGCTTCATTCTACAAAAATAGGAAATTTCACAGTTCAGATGGAAAAGATCAAGAGGAATACAAGGAGAAGTTGTTCGAAAAAATATCCGTCATTCTTCAGGTAAATAACATTGTGATCAATGAAGCGGTTTGTATACCCATTTGGATCTTCAGGTCCAAATGGTAGGTAACTTAGTGATTTGAAGTTATTGGTTGCTTCTTGCTAGTAAAGGCCTACTCCAACAGATCATCTACATACCTAAAGAGAATAGATTGCAATACACCATAGGACGTGGTGTGAAGACTACCGAATTATGTTTGCTGATGCATTCAAAGAAGACATTTTAGAGATCTCTTGAATTGAATTTATAGAGGAATATCTAAGTAGGGCAAGCAGAATAAAAACGTCTTTGCTAGGGCTGAATAAATATTTTATGGAGAAACAATTGCATTGCATTGATGGAGGCTTTATTCATCCTTTGACCGTTTATTTCGAGGAGGCAAACAAATCAGTCGTTTTGAGGTTTGCCAGACCTGAAGTGCTTAGCATTTTGTAAGCATGTTTTATAATTGGAACAATGGTTTGGCTAAGTGTGCCCTATGCTTTCGGTTTTAGCACCTTGATCGAATGCTGCAGGAGGCACCGGGTAGTTACGCTGCTGCAGATGTCATCACAATTGCGGATTTCTACCTTCTGGACTTTGTAGACTTTTTCAACGCCAACAAACCTGGGTATCTTGCTAAATTTCCGCATATACAGAAGTGGCGAAAGCACTTACTTGAAAACGATCAGCCAGTTGCCAGATTCACCGCTTCGCGCAGTTGGACGATTATATAAGACTGAAGCAACTACCTTTGAAAGGAACTAATAGGATGCCTTTGTTTAAAGTTATCCAGACCAGCTGAAATCTGGTTATGAGAACTATTAGCGGTTATAATACGAAGTTGAGCAACATATTTTTAGCTAATTTTGCTCTCTCGACTGGCCACTTTTAGCATTTAAGTCTGGCAAGATGTGAAGAGTGCATTCGCAAGTGCGAAAAGCAATCTATGGGATATGGAATGCTGGAAGAGCTGGAGAACATGCGATTGTTATGGCTTATTTGAATCGGTCAGAAAGTGATCACTTAAGCTAGGTGCTCCTAACTCGGAACTAGTAGTTTATTTCATTATAAGTGTTTTCCAAAATTCCAAGAATTTCAAATGAATTTGAGTCCCATTTTTCCAGTGAACGTTTGGGTAATAATATTGCAGTATTTAAACTTTGAACTTCTCTGGTATAACTATTAGGCCGTGCCTATGTACCTACAGGCAATAAATAGATTATTGACCTCGTTTCATAACGACATTACTAAAGGAAACTTAGAACCCCGTGTTCAGCGTTCTAAATCCCCCTCCCTTGAGTGCATTGGCATAGCCTGCAGTGGAGGTTAGTGTCACTGGCATGGCCAAAAGGCCAGTCCATTCAATGAGAGCTACCAACGTACTACCATGAGTGCTCTGCTTAAAAGAACAAAAGTTCAAATTAATTTAAAAAAATTAAAAATCGCTACATATATAGCGACTTGATGCTATGGTTAAATGTATCCACGCACGCGAAGACTCTAGTCTCTACGAGTTGGGCCGTAATAGACTGGCCGTTTGATCCTCGGTTTAGGCATGGGTTGCCTTTGTATTTTCAGTAGGCATGAGTCCGGTTCATGTCAGTATCCCAACCCCTTACGTAAATCAATTTATGTATTTCTAAAAGAAGCATTTCCTCTCGTCTCCAAGAAAGTCCCTAAGCACCATAATATTAATAGAATTCCAGCCCCTCTGCATACAGTTAGAATTAGTTATTTCGTTACATTTATTTCGCTATGACTTTAATGAAAAGTAGATCTGCGAATACTGCGATTTAGTTTCAACAATTAGCGATTTGACTGCACTTTCAACGCACTCTATAATAAGCTTGCTTGAGTATTTTGAGGCAATATCATATAATGGCGCGGATATGCGGAACTTTTAAGTGGGATATTTAATAACATGTCTCTAATTCAGAAAAACAGCAATATTTGCTAAGGACTATTTGTTGACAAATACTGGTGCCAATTCCTTGGTTCAGTAAACTCAGTTACACTCCAAGAGTTTCCACTTTAATCCTGGATTCAAGCATTTGCATTTAAGGTCGATTTGTGATTGGCTGACTGATGGCCTGCGAGTCGCTTTGGAGCCAAATGCACCATTGATATTTCTATGCGCCGGAATTCCTGACTGGCATCGTCCTTATTTTTAAGAAGCGGTGCCATTTTAACATCCAACGTCCACTGGCTTTGTTAATTTTGACATTGTAGAGTATATGTTACAACAAGCTCCTTGATATCTGTGGCTTTCTCATTAACGGGAAAATCTGTTTTTCCCACCCTCATGTGCTTTGCTTGTGCAATGTCTTTTAACAAATTTCTTGGATTGATGCCCTTATTTTGAGGAGTATTAACAACATTGAAACTAAGGTCCTTGGTTTTTCTGTACAATCTTTTCTTGTGATAGTTGAGGAGCTATATTTTTAACAACTTCATTATTAATGTGCAGTGGTCCACGTTAGCTATTTCAGGGCTGATGGTCTTTGTCAGTTATTAGCTAACAACAGAAGTGTTTATTTAACGTTCTCTTTAGTAAGGCAAGGTTTCACAATGACTGCCCTTATGAATCACGTAAGTCCTTCCCTTTCATGTCCTCGAGTTAATTTCTCACTCTAAGCATTAAGTTGTTTAATGTTTGCCAGGTTCCGAGTCAAATAGGTCATATACTTGCAATCCGTGATAAGTTCGTTGAAATCTCCAAACAATCCGACGAAAAGCTCACCGCAATGATAGAAGCCGCAAAGGACTTCCGCAGTGGCATGGAACCGCTGAAAAAGGAGGTTGATCAGCTTCAGACCCGAGTTAAAAGTTTGTGCACGCGCACATCCTAACTAACTGTTTCCCCAGATCTTCAGTACTGTATTGAGGGTTTATCACACGTGCAAAACTTCTACAAAACTGGGCGCGAGGTCGAGCAAACCATCATTCAGGGGTAAATGGCTGTTTCCTTTAAGGTTGCAAAATTCTAGACCATCGGTGTCGCTTACCAACTATCTGAAAGCAATGGATCGTATCAAAGATTCTCTTGTTTATTTCGATCAGAATAATACAGAACATTTGGAGTACACGCGACTTGTAAGTCGGTCGCATCTTGGAGTTCGTCAAAACTTATAGAGCACTCTTCTCTCCAACGGGCTGAAATCATTACACAAGTATTTTGATGATATACTCTGTCAATCATTCACTCCAATGCCTCCAGATTTGCTTTACACGCTAGCAGAAAAAGAGGGTAATGGAACTGTATTTTAGCCACACTCAGCAAATGGTGTGCAATGCGCTGATCAAGTGACCAGACCTGCACAACTTTCTCCTCATAGACGCAATCTCATTGGATGGCGCGAAGGTGAATGATACCTCAGCAGTCCCTCTAGAATGCGACTCGATATCCGAAGTGTGTATTTCCAATGTGCAGGAGATATCAACATGGCTACGCAAGGCCTCTTCATCGGTTACTTCGGCTACAGTGGCATCCAGTGGAGAGGAGCGGAAGTCGCATCATCACTTGGCACGACTGTTTCGTATGGAAGGAGTGGATTCGGCCTCATCGGAGGGCTACCAGCTGCCCCCGTCTTTGACACAGTACTGCGAGTTCAGAAAGGACTTAATGCGTGTCACTCTGGTGAAGTATGGGCCTATTGGTTTACTCTGGATGTGTATTAAGTCCGCTCCGACACATTTTAAGTTGAGAATTTTGTGGTTATTCGACGCTTTCACAGAGATAGCTGCAAAGTGAGGGCTAATCGGGTGATTACTTCCAGCTTTTAAGAAATGACTCAGACTAATTTGTCCGATGATGCAATTTACACTTATGAATTGGTTGGTGGCGATTGATTGCAAACTTGGTTCTGATTTACCTTCCGATGCTCACTTAATCCATACACAAACAACTTAGATTCAAGTCTTTGCTTTGCTGAATCGTTTCTAACTTCCCGACGGTGGGTTGAAGTAGTGTTGTAAGTCAACTTGCTGCCAATTTATGCGTAGTAGATACATTTTTAAGACTAGAATCACCTAAAGGACTATGATTTCACAGAATAATCAAGAAACTGGTATTTTAGCAATTATTTCCTCTCATAAATTTATGTTCTGAAACGTCGGTGTTGCTGTACTGATTGTATTCTCATTTTTCGTGTTTTCACAATAAGTTAGCCAAAAGGATGAACTGAAGGCAAATCAGGCCATCGTGATGATGCACCCTCCTTGGTAGAGTGCAAAAGTAGTTCAGCCGTAATGTCAAAGGTGTCCATCTTGATTTTTATCAATTTCGTGATATGTTTTGCCCATGATCTTTTGCTTTGATGGGGGAGAATGTGGCATTTGTTTATGTTAAGCCATTGTTGACTTTTGCAAACCTGAGTTTCCAGTAGTGTCGAGTTTAAGGAATTACTTATTTGTGCTGTTAATTAGAAGTGTTTCCTATTTTATTCACTTAAAGACTTCGTGAATACCAAAAATCCCTGGAGAAGAACGCACAAAATGCAGTAAGTCAGTGAGAGCATGCATGTGTGTGCGCAAGGCATGAAATTTTGCGTAAAGGTCCTCGTTTCAGTCATCACTTTTTCTACCTTAGCGTGGTCGTCCTAGCTCAGGAAGTAGTCAGCTGAACATCTCTACGGCTGGTAAACGTCGGTAAGACCACCCTGCTTGCCACTTTCAACAACTTCCACTTGTTGATATTTACAGTTCTTTCTGTTTAGAGGTTTGAAAGCAGTCGGAATTGTATGGGATGGTAAGTGGCTTTTCTTAACTAGATTTCAACTGGGAATTGCCAGTTTGAACCGCTAGTATGACTCTCATTTTGAAGCGATTTCCGCTTATTGTGCTAGTTCGCCATCCTTGGATATCTAGGCATATTCTCTTCTTGGGCAGATATTCACTGAAAGAAATTCAGGGATAACTTGCCTAAACTGTGCTTGCAGTTAAAGGCAGATCTTTCCTTGGAATTTATAATCCATCTCGTTTCTTTGTTCACTCTTACGTTATAAATGAGATAGGCATACTGATAACTCGAATGCGCCTGTGCCTCCCTCTGCCCGTCATATTTAGCATGCGTTGTCGCCCCATAGTTTTTGGACGGCTAAGACAGGAGACTCTGAATCGGTAAATTATTTGGCATTCAGATTTGTCGAGGTTTTATACTAGATCGTTAAAGAAGTACTATGGTTTGGAACGATTAAGAGTGACTGTATTATTGCGGAGAGGTTAATGTTGCTTTTCCCGACGTCTATTAATGGTCGGCATCCTTTGTCCAGTTCAATACCGACCTTTTCGTTTACTTCATTGGATCGTACACCATTGCTGCCTATGGACCAGTCAAACTGAGTTTTAGTACAAAATGCAGCAGGCAATTGAAATGTAACATATTAAGTGAGTCAACTCTGTTACTCTTGAATTGTGGAAAATCTCTCTAATGGTAGCCATTGGGCTTTCAAAATACGCCTACACGCAATTGGGAATTCCAATATCGCTGCGATAGTGCTTGAGGTGCTGGATGGTATATTCCGGTTATTGACCCAGGCTCCCCATATTCTATTCATCCTTCCTAGTTTTGGACCGCGGTTGTAAGCAATTTATAACCCATCAATGAACCACAATAATGGTCATTTACTCGAGGAGACAAATTTGTCACATTAGATCATAATAATAGTTCTTGATTAAATAGGTTTGAGTGGCAAGGTTTTGCTACGAGATGAGGGACATAAACACATCAAAAGAGTCCAGTTACACAGCGGCTGCTATGCTTCTGTAGCACTGGAAGCTGATGTGGCCTCTGTACTGTACCTGGTTTTTTGATGTTGAATGGGGAAGGCTTACCAAAGGCCTTCATTAAGTTCTGCATGTAAGCTAACAACGAAAGAGGGACTAGCGTGTAAAGGCAAGTTGTGTGTATGTACCACGTAATATTGATGGGTCAGCTTCGGTGGAACGGTTTAATTGAGTGCTGAGATAGGAAGGCTTTGTGAGGTATCATGAGGTACATGCTCATTTACAGGGAGATTCCCTGCGATATTTGGGTGCCAGCATTCAATCAGACTAAAGCGGAGCAGTAAATTAGGAATAGCATTTTCTGCATAGTTCTTGTGTCTTTTAGCAAATTCTCGTCGCGGAGTGGCCAACGACATGCGGGATTTAGGCGATTTGGACTCGGAACACTATGCAACCAGCCTCAGTGCCTTTTTGGTCTTGGTTGAGGTATGGTTGCTCTCTCTGTTTACCATTTTTGAAGTAACAGACGCTACGAAAATAGACCAACGGTCTACTTTGAAATTGTTCGCAAACAAACTAAGTGCTATTTTTTTGTCTCCAAACTTAATGTTGGGAACGCTACGAGAGAATTGGAGAAACTCGTCACTCTTAGCCAATTCACTGCTAAATTCCTTCAGTACTCCAATTTGTTTATTCCACACAATCAAATTTTGTTGGAGCAGCAAACTTTTTGAACTTCTAAGTTACCATGTCGTTATGAAAACTTCCCATCCGTTGGTAGTGTCTTAAGGTAACTGCACCGGTTCCACAGTACTTTGCAGTTGTTTTCTTCCACCACGGAGTCAACGCAACAGCGCGGCTAGACCACTGCTGACGAAGTTGTTATCTGTGATTCGTGGTTCACGACGCAGGTTTAACTGTTGATAATGTGATATGTATTTGAGATTTTGTACGTATTAATGACTAGGTTTTACCTTTTTGTTATTTCAGCGTGAAAGACTTTTGTTGGAGCGTTTGAAACTGGCAGTGAATTCCCATGAGTCTCATTTTGCCTACAGCCTTATCTGCCGTAGCGCATTATCCGACCTAATGACCGAGGGTGGGGTATGTTCCACACATATTTTGTGGTTTATTTACTGCCAAATATACCTTCAAATAGACGGTCTTAATTAAGTGACATAAAGTAGTCCTCATCCATCTGCACGCTTTGTGCTTTTATTTCGTATTTTTTTTGTCATCGTATTTTATGAGAGGTGGTTTCATTCAGTTTTGATTGGTTATGTTCTTCAGTAAGTCCAAAAGGCAGAGTTTTCTAACCTGTTCTCTTTGAGCTTTATGGTCTAAATAACTAGTTCTTCTAGCCCAATGAAACCGAAGCGTGAGTTTTCCTCGCTAGTTTTCTTTGTGCTGTAATGCTGACATTATGCACCATTACCTATTTTGATACGTCCTCACCGTTCTCTTTGGAACCATTCGGCTTATTTTCAATACCTGCATACTGCTTACGACCTTCTAGACTTTGCTTGTGTAAATGCTATTTGCAAATCGAAATAGGATTACTACAGTAAAGGATTTGTCTTGAAAGAGGATTGTACCCTGTGTAATCGAGCCTCATTATGTCCAGACCATAAAACAAACATTGTACCTTGCTCAATGATTAGAAATGTGAATTTAAGGACACCTATTTTATGGCCGCTTTTTTATGCAACTCATGTAATTTTCATACGTCAAAGTTTTATCGAACTAGAAACCGTTAGTTGTCGACGCTTTAACCAGCGAAGTGTTCCATTGTATAAAGCTCGCTGAGTTGCTCTGACCCCACTTCAGAAGTAAAATTCGCATTTGAAGCTCCATCGTAGTAATAACTACAAATCGCTTGATTCACGATTAATAAACTTATAAAACTAATCAAACTTAGGAGTAGCGTTCCCGTCAAACTGACACCTACTCGGGCGCGAGCAGAAAAGGGGCGTTACTGTAACGGTATGGAAGGGGACAATATCAATATATTTGAGGCGACCGTTTTTCATGTGTTTGAAGGCGTAACATCCGAACTCGGTTACACGTGTCTCTGAGGCGGAATTCATGTGCATTTCCGTGGAGAACTGTTCGGCCAGTGTAACCTATTTAAATGTAAACTTTTTGAGGGCGTTCATATGTCTGTCATTGATGTTTCCGACTGTGGTGATTACCAACAAACAATAGGCATTCCTGCAAGCATCTGCCTAGATTTGTAGTGTCGAAAATTTCCGGTTTGAACACTTCCGTGTGCTTAGGTTGGGAAACTAGAACCAGATTGGCTTTTTGTGGTATGGTTAGTAAATGGGTTTATCTTTCACTAATCCTTTGTCCACGTTCCTAGTCCTACGTGCGTCTCATGAGTAGAGTGATAGGACATGGCGAGTTCTACATGCTAGTCTCGCTTCTGACAATCATGCGTCGTTTCATCGACCTCTCTCCCGTCTTCGTGGAGACCTTCAAGGTAACACTTTAATATTTATTCACCACGATCCTACTATCTTGCCGTTTTATAGCTTTAATTGTATCTAGATCGTCAGCACCTTGTCTCAGCCGATGATTGGTCTTGTGAATCACTTTCGAACACAGATAAAAGCCACCTTAGACGCCTTTTTGCAGCAGCTTCAGCCTGGAACTGGATCCTCACAGGTCCCTCCCGATGCCACAGTTCACGAGCTGGCTTCCAACGTGAGTTATCGGAAGAAAGCCGAAAGGGAGTTTATAATCTTATTCAATTTTCCTCTTAAAGGTAATGCTATTCTTGGAGAAGCTGATCGACTACGAAATCATGGTTGGGATGGCGCTGACGTGGGAAGAGGCTAGAATTACGCTGGAGGCGACTTTTTCCTATCTCACCACGGTCAATTCGAAGCCCAAAATGGCTCGATCTGCGTTCGGACAGTATATTTGT
Source organism: Taenia crassiceps (assembly GCA_023375655.1). Lineage (NCBI taxonomy): Eukaryota > Metazoa > Platyhelminthes > Cestoda > Cyclophyllidea > Taeniidae > Taenia > Taenia crassiceps. The sequence goes on along the minus strand of JAKROA010000004.1, from coordinate 347,816 downwards.
AAATCAAAATGGTCAACTTTTTATGTATGCGTCAAATGTAGCGCATTAAAGTCATGAGGTCCGGCATAAATATTATTTGCTGACTATTTGGCTTCTGCCATGCCGACTCGTTTCAAAGCGCATTTGCCGCCTCTGCTTAGACTGTTTCTATGGCACTGTCACTTTTAAGGATTGAAGTTGCCTCCGGTGCCACAATTGCTTAAACCATTGACCGTATTTCCATGCGTTTATTGGCATTTGGACACTTCGTTTGTATTCTGATTCTGGTTATAACCAATGGAAGTGGAATGCCTGAAGTGAGCTGTAGGAATGTTGTTTAAATCATTATTTCCCGAGTAGTAATTTTCTCACTTTCTAATGAAATTCTCTTTTTTTTCAAGTTCGTGTTATCACCTCACTAGTCGCCAATATTGACAAAAAATCAGAGGCCTATTCGGACGATCTTTCTCGCATTGTCTTCCAGATGAACAATCTGCGCTACATTCTCACTGACCTTAAGAGGTAACCGCTTTCACTCCCTGCCGTCCAGTTCTTTCTTAGTCATTAGTTGGATTGTGCCTGTTCTTTCTCCCCTGATAGAACCGGCTTACAAAGTATCCTAGACGAATACGATAACACTGCGGTGGATAAGTTTACTCGAATTCTGAATGAAAGCAAACAGGTCTATACAAGAGCGTACGTTCTCCATCTCTTCGACCAATTCTCCCTCATTTTCTTCATTATAATTCTTTCCGTAGTGTAGAAAGGCCCTAATCTAGAAATGTAAACAGCATGATTGTGCCCACGAATTTCTACCGCGGTTGGCTGAATTACCCTGATAGTATTCTGATCATTATATTAATTAGTGCAAGAAAGGTCAAAAGCTGACCTTCTTCCTCCGTCCTTGCAGACTTTCAGACGCAATATGTCTCACGGTACCAAGTAAAGAGGGCGGCAGCAGCGGCACTGGTGGTGGTGTTTTGCGCCGTTTTTTAGTGGGAGCGAATCCGCTACACTTGACTAAGGCGCGAGCATCCCTTCTCTCTAACTCGTCCCTTAGCGACGAGGCCATAGGGTCACAGGTCCCTCTCACGACCTTGCCCTCGGCCAAGGTGTGCATGCTGCATATGCCTAGGCTCGCGTCACTTTTTTGCATATTAGATTATTTGGTATAAAATGTTTGATTTCTGATAGATCTATCTACATTGTGCTAGCCTTGCCGGACTTATTAGCAGGTGTTTAGGCAGTTGACATCAGCATCAAATTACCACTAACTCGCAACTCAACAGTGGTAGTTCGGATAACTCTCAGATCTTGAAGGCTCAAAAAGTTAGCCTTCTACAAAGTGGAGTTCGTGTTGCTTTCAAAAACGATTTGTGATTCTGTAGCAGGGTTATTGAAACATAGGCAGCAACTTGAAACAGCCATGGCATGGTTAGCGCGGTGGTTTGAAATGAGAAACAAGGTAGATACTCCTATGAAAATAATTATATCGGAAACTTATAAAAACGTCTTCAATTAACTGTAAGATTTTAGAGGATGGACTAAATAGGGAAAGGCTGTAATGGAAAATGAAGCCTTTATTTCTCAGGAATGAAGTGTTAATATCCTTCCCACATTTAGTGATTCACTTCCAGTAGAGTATTTTATAAGATCCTGTCATCAGGAATTTATAGTGATCCCTGTTCATGACAGTGTAGCTTGTGGTCATAAGATTTGTTCTGCCGAAAAAATTACATGGATCTTTGTGGGACCAACGCTAGTGCAAATGTCCATAGGGGCTAGAATGAGATCCCTCTTTTTGGCCGCTAGAATGAACTATTTTTGGGCATTGGGTTGCCTTCCCGAAGGTGTTAAATGCATAATTACTAGGGTTTCGTCGCCTTCGGCTAAATAGCTCAAATAACTTGCGATTGTGGTTGGGGTTGAAATTGGACACTTTATATCCTATGATCTAATATCTATGGAACGTCATCTCTGCTATTGTGCCATTGTGCTTTCTCCATTTGATTTGTGTTTGGGCGCCATTAGCGCCTGCTTATGAATTGTTATTTCCCTTGGATGATTCCATTTTGCTTTGCTGCCCATCAAACAGTGCTTGTATTTTGATTGCCTGCCTACTTGTAGATGCATGCGATTCATCAATTTGCCATCATCCGCTTTTATGAACCAGTTTGCTCAACGTAGACAGGTAAACTGTGCATGTGGCTAGTTTTAGCCATTTTTCCCGACTTTTCCTTTCTTTTGGCTCGTACTGTTCATCTCCTAATCTTTTAGATGGATTCAAAGGAGCGATTTCAGGTGAAGGATATTTGGAATGTGAGCATCCTTTCGCTATTTATTGCTTGTATATTTATTTAAGTTTATCGCATGCCCTTAAACTGTATTGCACACTTGTCAGTGTTGTTTAGCCATGTTTTCTGTTGTCGTTGCATGTATGTGACGGCTGGATTTTCTTGTTTGTTTCCTTGAGTCCATAGTAGTCGGTTGCAACAATTTAAGCCCAAAACCGATCAGGCTAACTTGAAATAATGAAGTCGTCGTAGAATGCTTGTGCTCTAAGCAACGGTCGGAGTGACCTTTGTTTGAATTGCGTATTGGAGCCATTTTTTAACATGGCAACTTCTGGGCTGCGTCGGCGGTTTATATCGGTAGAAGTTGATGAGCTCTTAGTAAAATACTACTCAATAAAACAATTCCTGAAAGGACTTCAACCGTTTTTCGAGTGGGCTTCATTGTTCTCCATAAGGTATCAAATGCTGGGCTTGTACGCCGATAAGATGTTTGATGTGTCAGTGTGCTGGCAGTGTGGTGTTAAATTATGCTACTACATGACCCGCTTCAGATCATATCTAAGCAAAACATGGAGGATGTCTTCTTCGCTTCATAATTCCTACCAAGTAGGGATTTTGCTTTTGTTATTTACTTTTGGTTGTGAAATGAGTAAATGTTTCATTTTGGTGGATATCATAGAGACGAATTTTGCAGTTACTAAGAGACATCAATGAATCCTCGTCCAGACTGTATGAAAAGTGGAAAATCTCTCGACCCATGAATTGGTAACCATGTTCACTGACTGCGTCTTGACTATCGCACCTCCTACTTGTTAGTCTCAGAGGTATTTTGATGATGAAGTTTTTATTTGCTGGCATTGGGAAATGCCTAGGTTTCAATGCATTCGTTTTTCGTTCCTCATCTGTAATCATTTTAGAGCTGTGATCGGCTTATCAAACTACCTTTTCTCATTTTTAGGGCATAAACCAGGGTCTCGCAAGTCTCCTAAAACAACACTCCCAACTGTCGATTCCGGATAAGGCGTTGCGTGAAGACCTTCGTGAATGTCTCTCCAGAGAGTTGGTGACGCTCTATCAGGCCTTCTACGATCGCTCCCTTCAGACACCTTTTACATCACGAAGGGAAAAGTATATCAAGTTGAGTCCCTCGGAATTTCAAGCAAAGTTGGATCAGATGTTCCTACCTCCAGCCGCACAGATTGCTCAGTCTCGGTCTTAATTCAACTTCTATGCTTGCCCGCCTTGTGATTGCCAATCCAAACGTTGACTGTGATTATTTACTTTTCTCAATATTAATCAATTGTTTTAACTTCATCTTGTCTCCTTTGATCTGTTATTTGCTACCAGTTGTGTGCTTGTGTGCGAATAAGGGTTATAGTTCTAGATTTGTGTCCATTCACGAAAATTGGTTTGGCTAATCAAAAATTTGTTGGAGAGATTCTGCTAGGATTGTTTTTATTTTTCCACCCCAAGAAAGGTGTGTTTTTTTGACAATTGTTTTTGCAGTGATCAATGTCACCCAACTGATATTTAGAGTTATGTTTCTGATCAGGTTGGCTTGGTAGACAGAGGACTTGTTTAGCAGTTTTTCGGCGTGTGCCAAAATTTCTGAAAAATGAAGGCACTATAACCACAATTGGAGGTTGGTATCCACAACATTAGCTGTATTGGGAAGGGTGGAAATATTCTCCCAACAGTGGAAATCGGCTCTCCTGAAGCATCAAACAATGCTCTACTACTGAATGTGCTTCACGTCATTCGTCTAGCCTCTTGAAGGATTTACGTCTCTAGGGAAACTAAGTGGTGAAAATGAAGACGTTTTCTAGAAATTATTCATTAACAATTGGACGACATTGCTGGGTACTCATTGAACGCGCATTTCGGTCCCTTCTTAGGATGCTTGATGGACTGAAACTGGTTACAGCATTTCTGACGTTGAGCCTTTTAATTAATCTTACCCAACACTTTGATCGCGCTGACATTCCACTAAGTGTTGACCCATTTCGAGGAGTGCGCATGCTGCCAAGGTTTTTGGCTTCTAAATGTTCGTTTTCACGTTTCCCACCTAAACAATTATCCATTTAGGACCGGGAAAAGGTGACTTCTTTTGGGGGCTTTGAAGGTGGTGTATCTACAAGGAGATAGATACATAGATGCTTTGTGTATTTAAAGAAATGCACTTATCCTTTTGATATTTTAGTTGGGCTCAGATGGATATTGTTTCGCTTTATCAGAAAGACCTAACCTTTGTTCGAGTATCAGCTCCAATGGTGCGCTATTCCAAGTACGTTTTCTACCATTCTCCGTATAATTTTGTCACGTCTGGCTCTGCTCTTTTCCATGTCACCTGCCTTATTTTGTATGGCGTACTTCATCCACGTGAAGCGCATTTGCTGACGGATCGAGAAGTTTCTAATCTAAAGGTCGATTTTGGATCTGAAAGTGAGGCTTTCACACAGAAGACCTAAGGTGATGGCCTTAACGCTGTGGTGAATGCTACCTTTCTAAATTTGATGATAGGTCATTCGAAATGCAATTGGTGAAACATAAACTGTATGATGTTTGAAAACCAATCGTCTTAGAATTTCATTATCCACATTGTTTTTCAAATACCAATCCCAAGATACTACCTCCCCTTCTGCTGCTATTACACCTTGAAACTGGTTTTCCGCTACTAAGACATACCTTAGGTCCATAGTCAGGCAAACACAACTGAGTGCTTTGCCTGTTCCCCTAAGAAGGAACTTAATTCTCCAACTCGATTGGAAACTCTCTTTATTTTACCTAGCTATATTTAATAGAGGAGGTGCTCCAGCCTTATAACCAGTTCACAAAGTTACATGAAGCAATAATGATGTCAGCAGACTTTGTTATTAATACAGTGACCAAATAATGGCTGGTTCCGATTCCAGCTACTCCGTGCAAGATGTGTATTATTTTTAGGCTCCCTTTTCGTCTATTAGTGCGGAGACACGGTGTCGACTTGGCCTACAGCCCGATGATAATGTCTTCCGCCTTCCTCCATTCCGCCAAAGCACGAGCCGCCGACTTCTCCACTTGCCCCGCAGACCATCCACTTATCACCCAACTTGCTTGTCGGTCGGGTCCTGATTTTGCGCTCTGTGCCGAGGAATTGTCAACCCTCTGTGAGGGTGTAGATCTCAACTGTGGTTGTCCTCAGCGGTGAGAGAGAGAAAGTAACTCATCCTTTCACGTGAAGTAATTTAAGAGCACCATGGTTTGTCGCACGAGTGGAAGGGCGATCAGACACGCGAGATAATTTCGGATGACTTTTGTTCCTGGTTTCATCGCGTATCAACAAAAAATTATGCATTTTAAATCAAAACCGTATTGTTTCCCCGGGATCTTTATCATCTTGAACCCATTCAAGGATTCTTTGATGAATGGACATCCAGTCATCCAATGGTTTTAACTCCCTCTCCTTCCAGCGTACCTTATTCTCCTACTTTTATCATTCTTTTCTTTCTCCCACCAAGGTGGGCGATGGAGGAAGGCTACGGTGCAGCGATGCTGAAGCAACCCCATTTGATGGAGGACTTGGTGAAGGCAGCTAGAGCAGCGGTGCCTAGGTGGCGTGTCGTCAGCACACCAGAAGGCGGGGAGCGTCAAGTCCCATTCTCCGTGAGCATCAAAATTCGCCTCGTTCCATGTCCTCCGCGTGCCATTGGTGAAGATGGTGATTCTCCCGCTTCTGCATCGTGGCCGAATGTAGGTAGGGACGAGGGTTTCGTTTTTGACGAATACACTAGTCCGTGCTTGATATGAGGTTGACTTACCAGACTTTTAAATCAAGACTTCGAGGACTAATACCAATATCAGCGAGCAGCACAGTTTTGACTCCTCAGCGACGCATTAGGGACCGCTTTATCGATAGCATAAGGCAAGCGAGCTTGAAGTATTGATGCCATTTCTGCATTCTCAAAGGTCAAGACCAATCAGGCTTACACCAATCATCAATATTATTCTCTAAGAAAGGCACAAAATTTGTCTCGGCTCAATATGTATCCACAAGAGAAACATCAAATGCCAATCAGAAGCATTCTTTTATCATGCTTAACTGGTAGTAGCTGTATATGTGCAATCTAGAAGAGGCGTAACAAGTTGTTTATGAACTTTTTAGAATGTCGAGCTTACCACAGAACTGGTGCGCCGTGCAGCCCATATGGGTGTAGACTGGGTGACCGTCCACGGGCGCACACCCTCCCAGCGCTCCACTGACCCTGCACGATGGCACGACGTGGCCCAAATCATCGCTGCTCGGGTGCCTCACCACATCCATACCGCTGCTCCGCTCCCCATATTCCTCAACGGTGACGTAAAGTCTTTGGATGGTGCATTTCAGGCCCACCGAATCTCCGGGTGTCAGGGTGAGCAATTCTTCCTGGAGTGTCGATACTTCTTGTTACAAAAAATCATTATAAGGTCTGGACGGCTCTGGTCAGTCTCGTCTTTCACATCATGGCACGATATCACGCAATACCGTCGTACTATTCCTGAGTGTTTTGACCAAGTTATAAGGAGCAGTCTCATCTGCACTAGGTGGATTCAAAACTATCACAAATGTTATTTAACAAAATGGGTAGTTCTTGGTTGAGGAACTGAGTCTTATTGTGTTGAATTGACAACGGAGTTATGCTTAGCGTGGGGGATTGAGTTAAATTTATGCCGCAAACATCGTCTAAAAGAACAGATTCAACCGTGGATTTGCACTAAAATTAGCACCACTTATTTGTGCAAATGGGTCCCGCCAATTACTTAGCAAAGTGCATTCCGAAATGGTTGCAGCAGTGCAAGGGACGAATACAACCTAGCCTCTGTTCCCATAATGCTCGATTTGTTTAGAGAAGTCAAATTACATGACCACCGTATCATCTTTCAAGGGTATCTGTAGCTTCAGCTCCTCGACACGTGGCGTAAAATAGCGCTAACCAATGGACGCATCTTGATGTTGACTGGCCCTACTTGGTGCGACCTGAACCCAGAGACGTCAAATACTGTGGAAATTGCTCGGCCACCGTACTGTGTAGACGACAATAGCTTGGTTGCTTCCACACACGCAGAACTCAACCAACCTGGTGTATTTTATGTGCGTTTGCATGCAGGTGTTATGGCGGCTCGCGGTCTTCTACAGGACCCAGCGCTGTTCCAACAGGATCGGCCCGAAGACCCCTGGAGCCTTTATCGAGAGTGGCTTGAACTGTGCCAAGAGTGTCCCGATTCCCTGCCATTTAGTTCCATCCATCGGCATGCCTACTGGATACTGGAGAAGCATATTGGGAAGAAGGGGCGTGAAATCCTACACAAAATCGACAACATAACCGATCTACGCAACTTCTCGGAAGCCCATGTCTTTCCGTGAAAAAAAAATGCCCCCTGACTAATGACTTATTGGGGCCTTAATCCATCCAATCATCCGATCTGCACCTCAATCTACCCAGAATTCACTATCTGGAAAGCAAATGAAGCACCAATGCCTTAAATACCGGATGAAATCGCGACCAACTCGATGAAGAACAGGGGGATTTTCTCACTAAGATGATTTCTAAGTACGTATGAGGTTATGGGGATTCAGCACTGGCAGGGGAGTGCGCATGCTCAGTTATTGCAAAAAACCAAAGAATAATAGATAAAGGCGCAATTTTCCGTTAACAGAAAGTATTAGGCAAAGTCTAGGTCATATGACTACAAGAAGCAGCCAAATTTAATCGAAGAAGTTGATATGATTCCCATCCTTGTCCACAGATTTCAAAATACCTGATTTCAGTAACCGACTCCACTCCAAATCGGGATCGTAGGTCCTATAGAGACCGTAGTGTGTAAAGGAGGAGCCTTACTCGTAGAATTTTCGAGCGGTGACAATCTTTCTCTGGTACATGTAATATGTGACAACACCAGTGACGAGAGAGGAAGTGGCTAAAGCCAGACCTATGCCTTTTAGAGCGTTGTTTCGGTAGTGATACCGCAGCTTTGGCATGTTTGGCGGACTATCGTACATCTCTAGAGGAAGCTACCTAGGCTAAGTACAGGCCGGAGGATTGGGCAAGCGACCTTTAGGAGCGAGGCCAATCAAAACGTAGTTCCGGTTGGTTCAGTGAATCGGCGGCATCGAAAATAAGCGAACTTACAAAAGTAAATACATCGACCTCGTAGTTGGGAGCAAAATGTAAGTTCGGATTCAATAACATCGATGCACCAAGGGAAAGTTGCTGAAATATAAATCAATGCCTAATAAAATACCAAGGCGAAAAATTGGCGGCTACAATGACTACCTGCGGTTGTTTCTAATAGATGCGAGCAAACAATTCCTGTAATCAGCTATTAATTTAGTAAAAAATATGTAATCTTGAGTTTGGGCGCCACTAAATGGTCTAATCTGTAATATATACTAGGCATTTGTATATTTCTGTAATTCGGAATTCCCCATGTATAAAACCAATAAGGTATAAAGTAGGCTTATGCATTTGTGCTGTGACTGTGGTCAGTGGTTAGCATGCACAAATTTAATGGCTTTCGAGACATCTCAAAAAGCTAAGAAGCAGATCGAAATGCTGTCTTCCTTCAGAAACTTTTAACACTTTACTCGAATGTAACCCCATGTTCGTATATATTTACACTAGCTTGTTTAAGAGTCCGAGGTCATTGGTAGAAAGTGGGTGCATTAGGCTAGACACAAATATTATGCGATGCACCCTAAATTTCCCATGTATCCAAATTATTCGAATAGTCTTCTATTGCATGTCTGCTTGAATTACGGATGTATTAGACCCACTGATTATTCCTCCACCTTGAACATTTGCTCCGTCTTTAGTTGGAGAATAATGTAGGCTACCTATTTTTCCAGTTTTCTGCACTGTGGCTTTTGAGACACACTAACGACCAAGCAGCTCTTCCCCACTTGATTGAAGTATTCACCCGCGTTAGCGTAAATCCGACGGAGTCTTGGTACACCGAAAACACTACCAGACGCTAAAAATCAAATGACTGGCATGAACCTTTCTCAACTAAATTATTGATAAGCTTTTCCCTTTGGGAAAGTGGAAGTTTTGTAGAGTATTTCCTCAAACATTTTGCCTAAGCCCATATATTTGATGCTGCTCATTGGGAAGTTCTTGTATGGTTGCTGCAAGAAAATGAATAGCTTCGCACTTGGAGAGATCGCCCTTTATCCGCGCATATGGTCAATCCTGCAGAGCATTGTGAAGTGACTTGTTGAAACATTCAACTTTATGGAACTATAAGATTATCCTTAATTTTGTAAACTTGAATCGATAAATATGCTTTATTTGCATTCAAATCTTTTATTAATGTCACAAATATTCCACATTTAAGATATGTTGCATCAGCAGCAGCAATAAATTGATTGGCTGCGACAATCGATTACAAGGCCTTTGTATTTCGAGCAGCCGTTACTGTCACTGTTGTCTTGCTCCCTGCTGCCATGGCGTCTAATGCCGTTGCACCTAAGAATGATATTGGTAAATTCGAATAATTCGTTCTTTGACACATTTTAGCGTACATTTGTCCCGCAATTGAAAGGCTCTCACCTAGAGGTAGGTCATCTTTTTGAAGGCAATAAACGCGGTTGACGTCGTTCTCGTGATTTGATTCATCCACAACATATATGCCAATGACTTCACCGAGTTTTCTTAATGTAGTTCGCGATGTTGTACATGCAGGCTGGATTAATGAGGTCTGGTTTATTTGCAGTAATTTCTCTTATCTACTGGAAAAAACCGATTGAGTCAGCTATCGTCATGGCGACAGGCTTTACCCTCCTCTTCAGTATTGGGTGTCTCTCCTTGATATCAGTCTTCGCTTATATCTGCCTTGCTATCCTTTGTTGCACTGGTGCCGCACGTGTTTATTACGATCTAATAACCTCTAAGAGAGATGAGACTGCTTCTCCGCCATTCAGGTTGGTTCTTTCTCCTTACATCGAAATGTGCACTTCGTTCAAACAATGCATTACCGATTGTTTACCTGGTTCTCGCTCGGGAGTCCTGCGTACAGGATGTTCTCTGATGAGAATGTCGTTACTTTTAGTGTTCTGTTCATTGGCTCATCTTGCATGTATTTGCTTTAGTGACTGGTTTATCAAAGACAGAGAAGCTCTGAGGCAGCGTGTTCAAGACTACGTGAATGATAGGTTTGACCAAACAGAGTCCACTATCCAGGAATTGAGGCACTACCTCTTTATTGAGAACTATATTGATTCTCTGAAAGCAAGTTCACTACCGCTATCTTAAAATTCAATTCTAATTCGAGGCCCTTTCAATATTTCTACTCTCTATTACTAGTTCGCTCTATTTATGTATCTCTTGTCAATTCTCGGTGGATTCTTCAATTTGATCACTCTCGTTCTCATCGGTTAGTTAGTTCCGTTTTTTATAAATATAAGGTTTTAAAGCTTATTCATCGATATTTTTATAGTTTACAACGAGTTCAACCTAGTTTGATCCTTGTTTTGTTTCTTAAGGCTTCACGATAATCTTTACTGTACCGAAGATCTACGATTTATACCACGTAAGTTATTTTTGCTACTATTCATAGTACTAAATTATATTATTATTACTGCATATTACTTATCTTCACTCCTTATATATTAATTTCGAGCCAAACATACTTGAGATCGTTACTCATTTGCGCCTCAGCAATGCTTAGAGCGCGTTCCCATTTCCTCACTTTTCTCTTTGTGTCGACAACTCCACATTCTTATTCCTTTGTAGGTGCAGATTGACAAGTTTACTGAGAAGCCTAAACAGGAAATGCGCAAGATTTGGAGCAAGTAAGCCATTTGTTACTGTTTTCTGTGTATCATTTTGAGATCTGACGTAGTGGTGAGCACGAGAAAGTGGTGTTATCCAACTGATTTTCCATGACGTATGGTGTCTGCCTAGCTGTGTGGCTGCAGATAAAGTTGTTGGTGCGGCCACTTTTTTCAATGTAGGTCCGATGTACAAACTGCCTCTCTGTTCTTGTTGTCATGGGGCAATGCTTTCATCTCAGTACGCTATTATCCACATCGTGTTCCCTTAACCATATAGCTTAAATACGGAATCTACTAGTAGCAGATTTGTGCCACAAAACTTGAGATAGGCAATCATTATCATCGGGACGTAATGGCGGATGATCGTCAAAAATTGCTTTCTTTAGAATAGTTACATTCTACCCACTAAAGCGCGTTTCTTTATTTTAGGGCGAAAGAACAATTTGAAAAAATCCCTTACCTCAAAAAGCAAAAACAAAACTAGACAAGTGTGCCATGCGCGTTTTTGTACGTTCGTGCTTGCGTGTGTGAGGGAGGGATCTCATCGCGATTGCGTGTATCTACTACATTTCCCCCTTTCCTCTCTGTAACATCTCCTTTGCTATTTAAGTCCTGATCCTGATTGAGTTTTCATGTACGTGTGTGTGCATCCAGCAGTACGCCGACTCCCTTTGTGTCATTCTCGTCCATTTGTGTTAGGAATGACCGCTTTATCATAGAAGTGTGGTGGTGGTACCCTGAGTGGTGTGTACATCGAACGCTAGCAGGCAAAATAAAGCATTTCACCGGTCGACTTATTTTGTTCTGTTTGCGTCACGTAGCCATCTGCACAAAAGTGCGTCAGACGATGCTGCTGCTCGTGGCTGTCTGCGCTCATGCGCCCGACCCAGAGGTCATGGCGTCGGACCTATGACTCATCAACCGTCCTGCATCCACCATAGCGTGGCATGGCGGTGTGAATTTTGCTGAATCAGAACGGCAACTAGAATGAAGCAGACGTCGTTTTGCTTGCACTGGGGGTGAGCGACTGCATTGAGACGTTTGGGGGAATGGATAATTGAAAGGGACAAATTTTGGAGGCAAAATCGACTTAAATTTTGCTCTCAGCAAAATTACAGTGACATGCAACTCATCAACCATTTCGGCCCCTGTTTTGAACTTCCGTCTACGCCGTGTCTTTTTCTACCATCAAGGCGTACCTCATCGACGGTGATGAAGACTCGTGCAAAATCACTTTAGTATTTCCGTGACAAAGTGACGGGATGAGAAGTCACGTCAAAAGTGCAAGAGGAGGGAGGGAATTTTACAAATCGGAGCAAACATTGATTGCAAAGAATCATGGGATAAGCGAACCTAAGGTTAAAATACTGTTGCATAAGTGTTCATCTTTGGTCAATGCAATTAGATCATTCACAGGGAGTCCGAGGTCACCTCCTGCATTCCCAACCCAAGAAGGGTTGGTGGTAGATCCTCCGTGAGCCCTCTCAACTGGTCCAGGTAGGTGAGTTTTGATTCTTCATTTGAGGTCTGTTGTGACGACGACGGTGGTAGCAGAAGCCGCAGAAAAACGACCGAAGTTCCCTTCTCTGCATTACAGTAGGAGGAGATAAGGTGGTTGATTGCTTCCACCTCGTTTTCGCCTGACTGGCGGCCAAACTCAACCACATGAACTTCGGCCTTTTGAAAGGTGAAAAATGGGCTTTTGGAGTGAAGTTAGCTGCCGTATTTTATTTTAAATACAAAGGCAGATTGTTCTGAAAGGAAGCTCCCGGCTCTATCGACGTCAGGGTTGTGCCATTGTAAAATCAATTCGCCGATACATGGAGAGGCAGAGGGGATGACTATTAGTGAACATTTCAGGTAGTTTCTCTAATGTAGCCCTTGTCAATCACCTTTTCGTCTATTTTTTGACACAGGATTCGTACCTCCTGTTACGCTGGGTCAATTAAATCATGACAAGCCCATCCAACCATCCACTTTTCCGAGCTGATTCCAAATGACTCATGTTATTTGAAACGGTAATTATGCTAAATCTTAAAGCCAAAGCTCATCGTCACCACCTAAGCACCATGCTCTCAGTCCAGGTCTTCCACATGATATACCAATTCTTCAACCAGAAAGGAGGTTTTCAAAATATCAAATGCCCAAATGTGGTCTCCTTCCCCTCCTCCTCGGTCAGGCCACAATCTTTTTAACTAAACTTTGTGCCCTTCTGCGACAACAGGCCCTACTATTTCTTGAGAGATGCATTTCGACAGGTCTGCTTCAAAGAAACAAATAGAACAGGCATCGTTGTGACCTCGATGCCGGTTAAAATGGGATTTCGGTGACAAAAGCTGCTCTCGGATTCGGCGCTATCTAAAGTACATCGAAATGGAATACTTGGATCCACGATGCTATCCTAGGAAGTAGTACACGCTGGTGCATATCACCGACAAGTGATCCATTCCTTCTGTCAAGCCGACAAAACCGACTGCCGGCTGACTCTTAGGATATTCACCTAGCACAGCTGTGCAACCCATCAAACAGACGCTTAGTAGTGGCCTCAAGGCTTATATAAAGTAGAACTCTAATAGTCTCCGTCTACTTGTTTCGCGTGTAATTTTAATCATTTATACGACTAAGCAAATCGTTCAATATGGGGAAAAGGTTGAAACAATGGCACGATCTTCAAACCACACATCACCTCACTGCACCATTATATAGGCTTACTCCATAGTGGCAATAAGGATAGCAGCGTTCCACAAAAGGGGAATCAAGCAAAGTCGGCTGTGCCGAAGCATGGATACCTTAAAATTGTCGACCACAATGATGCTAAAATTTCACTCCACTCAATGCAATAGGTGTGCTATCACGTTCCACTCTCTCCAAAACAGCACATATACGTGTTTGTGTGAGTCAACAGCAGTGGTGCCAAAATAATTCTTGCTTGCCTAAATGCTGAACCATCGCGACCTTGACATGCGCCAGTGTGGCTAGATACTTAGGGCACTTGTCAACCCCAAATAAAAAAGCATCTATAGAAGAAGCAAACAAGATTTTAAGCATTATTTACCACTCTGTCTAGATACTCATTAAATGTTTGCATTTTTGTGGGGCTGGGGCATAGAGCTAGAACCGCAGCACCGCCCAAGTCGCATCAGTAATTTGCGATCTCCATACAACTTATTTGTTTTAGCATTTACACGGGCTGGACCCATTAACCCTAAAAACGCACCAGCCAAAAGTGTTTGGACAACTGCAAAAATTTATCCTATTGATATCCTAAAAGGATAAGAAGCAAGGCGGTATTAGCAATGGTGACCTCAAAGAAGGCTACTAGAGGGAGGGGAAGAAGATTTACCTTAAATTGACAACCGGGTCGGATTCAACTAGGACATCTTTGAAAAGTTTAGAATAAAGGCATTCCGCTCATTCAAGTGACGTTACCGATGAGTGGTGTAAATACTCAGATTAACACTTCAAAATGTACAATAAATGATGGCTAGCTTGGAGTGTCAGAGTGACTAAATATGATCGATAGAATGAAGCAGTTCTGTGGTGCAGTTAGATAACAAAGGGCACTTGCACTGGGCACAATGAAAAGACGCAGCGACAGGACATTGCTACAGGTCAGTGTTTAATTTGAGAGCTGAAATTCGGGAATAAAAGCTTACACGGTCGGTGTGCCATTTCCAACAGCTAGAGGCAAATGTGTGAATGCCACCAGAGAAATTAGGGGCAGTTTCATGTATTCACCACCAGCGTCAGGTCGACAATCGAGTCATTAAAAATCTAATTTGCTCTTGACACAATAAATAGGCGTCCAAAAATAATAACTTTTGGGGGTTTTTGAGTATCAATTGGAGTAATAAAAAATACGACGACAATTCATAAAATAACAAGATAGCAGTATCTAGGCTGCTCTGGTTGCGCGTACCTGGGAGACTGGTTGCAAACCTGATAGAGATGCCAAAATGACTACTCGAATGCGGCTTCGTTATGAAGATAAAAAACACCTCATGCCTTTTATTACCACCCTCAGTTCCACACGAAAAAAACCGAAGTTGGCTGCACAGAAATCAAACTTGAGGAGAGGTGGTTAGTGTAGCCGAGATAAAGGAAGAGACGAACATGATCGCGAGCAGACGTGATGGAATGGGTAAATCATCCGATATTTAGTTTCGGAGTAGGTAAATTTGCACTACTAATTGGAGTGGATTAGGAAGTACGCATAGCAAGATTCTGAATTTGATCCTCCCTCAACAGAAATGAAATGATAATAATGTGAGGGGCAATATCACTTACACACTCCCTCCCACGAAAAGCCAGCTATTCAAAGTTCAACCAACCAGGAACGAAGACAACAGCAAAGGCTAATTAAACAACTTTACCTCGATGACAGAAATTGCCGAGCAAAAACAGTAACACTGAAAGTGGCTCATGTTTCCGAAAACCCACCCGCAGCCTAGCCATTAGTGGGTATTGAAATGGACTGGAAAAACACTTATTGCTTGAGTAAAAAGGCCGTGGTAGGCATTAAAAGTGCTTCACACCTTGGTCATACGAAGCTGACGCCTAAGGTTCCGTTTTCGTAATCCCATTGAGCGACACATCTTCCACACCATACCAGTAACCCCCCTGGCCCATTTGTACATCAATAATACATATTCAGCTATGGAGGAATTGGTTCAAAACCCTCCCCTGCTTCTAGGGCAACATTATTACGATTAGCCATGAGGGTGCGTTATGGTCAATACGTTCAGCCTTTTCCAATGCAGTTTCTAAACAGGCAGGAACCACAGACCCAGTAGGATTGCTAAAAGAAGTATGTGATGTGACAGTCAGACGTCATCGCAGTTCCACGCGAATTCGATGACTGGCATGATTGGTTTGTGAGTGTTTTTCTCACATCACCAAATCCGATGTTATGTGACCGACGCGGGAGGTTGACCAAGAGGAGCGTCGAAGTCGACACTCAGAAAGAGTCTTATTTGTCCAGTTCTTTGCTTTAATTTCAAGGCCACTTGGGGCTCCACTCTCATACTTCCATTGAGTAGCATTGCCAAATATTATACATTTTTTCGTTTTCAGAGAGCCCTAGGGACTTTCCATTTGTTTTCCAACTTTAATCCATAATTTCCCTTCGATATGGGCGTCTACTCATTTGCGTAATGTTATTTCAATTCCACACTTTGTACGTCTTTTAAAATTACCTCATCTAATAGCCTTTGATCCTTTTTATTCTTTCCATAGCAGATTTTACCAACTTTTGTAAATAGCATCCATTAAATTGCACAAGCCCATGGCGAACATCCATAGCCAAGACCGTATTAGCTATAAAAAGTCAGCACAAATCCACGCTTGAACGACACTTGAGACCAGTCACTGTCTGAGCATAGGCTTGAAAAAATATCACCTTTAGGCCACAAAAGTGGCAGACGTAAGCAACCGAATTCGACTTCTATCAAGTGAAGAGAATCTCATCAAGACTAATAAATTGGTGGGGAAGATGATTCTACAGTTATTGCAAAAGAAAGGGGACTGACAACAAAACACCTCAAACTCGGCAAGAAACAACTCGTGACCTGGTTCAAAATAACACCACGTGACCGTAAATGCAAATCCAATGGGAAGTACGCGAAATTGGAGGTCCGACAGCCCTCAGCTACCAATGTCCCATTATTCAAGATAAAAGAGATGTGATGAGTTAGGCTAGGGAGTACCAGAAATGGTTGACTTGAGTAAAATTATCGAATTCGTAGAAAGCTCAACCTATGTCACCAGTGTATCTCCTGATGTTATCGTGCATAGTGATTTGAAGGTCGAGAGTAATTGATAACGATACTAGGCGTCAAGATGCCAAGTAACCCCACAAAAGTAGATCACGCACCTGGGTAGAATATTCATCCACTTAAAATGATGAAAATTCATGTTCCAGCTTTGGTGGAATATGTTTTGTGTGAGGCACTACGCTTGTTTACCAGCGATGGAGCTGGGGGGGTACAAGAGTACTCCTGTCTGAATGTACTGATTGGTTACCCTGGTAAGACGGCAACTACAAAGAATATACGTAAATACACTATGAGGCGGGACAGCATTTCACCATACGCACCGTGTAAACGGAGAGTAGCTTAAAGGTGCGTTTTCCACCACTATTGAAGTCCCCAAGCATATGGAGCGGATGAGTTGAGGCTGAAATTTCAGAAACGACAGTATTATCAGATTGGATGTCGAGCTTTGTGGACGTTAGGTTGGCTACAGCTACAGGTAAGGACTCCGAAACTGAGTCAAGAAGGTACGGGAATAACCACAGGATCGCAGAGGAAGGTGAATATACCGTGTTGAAGTAAATAAATTCCAGAAATTTCAACAAGCTGTTTGAAAGTTCCTCCCATAGCTGAATGCTTTTCCTAATTTCGTTCACCTCCACTCCTTACTAACTACTTTAATGTACATTCTTTTCAAATTTTTATCAATGAATGCGTTCCAACACTGTTTCCTCTGTCTGTGAACTGATTAACAGAAAAGGGACCCTCATTGATAAAAAACACTCAATGAATGCGCTACTTGGCTGTGCATCTTGGAATCTATCTAGAAAAATATAATTCAACAACATTGATTACATGACTACTGCCTAGTTTATCCTGTTGGATATCCCTTTCTTAAAATTTTAGTCGGATTTGTATGTGTGTATGATCACCTCGAAGCCTCTTACGAAAGTACTTTTGCCCATTAAAGCGGGTGATTCTTCACTTTGGCAACGATTTGCCACCTCGGGGAGGGAGGCGATTGTCAGATCTTAAAAACGCACCGAATAATAAGCGCTCTGCTTAAACACCCAAGGGTCCAAGCATGAAACCAGTCTAGAACAACCGTAATACCATGACATGTTATTGAAGGATTGGAGAGGACTGATGCACGAAATTCGCTGCTGCATAGGGTCACACATGCACATACAAACAATCGCCGTCTTCGAAAGCACCTGATTTCTACCTCTTCGAGAAAAACTATCACGCAATGATCGTTGAACGTTTGACATCGCATCAAGAGCACACGCTCAACAGTGTTTTGACTACTGACATTAACACGTAAACAGAAAGGCAGAAATTTCATTTTAAGTCAGTTTTACAAAACACCCTAAAATCTCTGAACGTCTTCCAAAAACGGTCATGAATTACAACGCATTGCCAACTTTGCAACCAGGATTTGTCAATGAAGCACGGCTCAAATGTTTTACTATTCCTACATGCCATTGGAACTTGCGTTACCGACCTGACTGTTTCAACCATCTATGAAATAGCTTTAAAAATGTGGGTACCCTCTGGCCAAGGATATTTCCCTTCTATTTTACGTATTTCGAAATTGGTTTAGTGATGAGAAACAAATAACGCATATTTGTGAGGGAGAGATCAAGTGAGAGAATGGAGAAGCCACATATGCGTGACGCCAGTCTCGAGCACGTTGACATTATCGATGAACCAAGATTAGTGTAAGGACGTTAATAGATGGTGGACGACGTTCAAGTCAAGATCAGGGCTGTATGGTATGCTGGTATTCTACTTAACTGTACTTAATACCATGCGGGCCCTAAGCATAATATTTGTGTCCCTGAACTTCTAAACTTCCGGCCACACTACAATTGCTATGCGTAAAACTCATGCTTAAATACCCCAATTTCATGACGGAATGGAATTATTTGTTGTAGTCAGAGCAAGTAGATAGCAAAGCCTTTGCCCCACAAAAGCCCGATTTTAAGTAGGCCTAAACTAAGTGTTCGCCACTGCAACAAATCCCAATGCCTCCATGTTAAATATGTCAAATCTGTTCAACAGATGTGCCTTAATTAAACGGCTCTGCACCTGGCCCCCAAAAGCCTATTTCTCCATTCAATTTTCCGAATCTCTGCAGAGAACAGACACCAACTTACCTCAATCCTAAGACCTTGAAGTACTTCCTGTACCCGAGAAGTGAGGACCGTGTCAGTCAACGCTGGCGATGCTGGAACAAAGACCCTAATGCGTATGGGCCTTCGACGTCGGCGTCTCAAGTCTGGTGAGCGTCCAACCAGACAGGCCAATTGGAGGAGAAAGAAGCCACTTCTATCGAAGAGTTCCTGCTTTTCCACCCCTATTATATCACGCCACTGACCGTAGAGAGGTCCGGCCGGCCAGACATCCAAATACGCCGGTTTGGCATGGATGAAGATGCCATGAGTGTGATTCTGTGGCGAACTCATCACCAGCTCGAATTCGTCACAGGCCAGGGAATGGAAGTGACGAGCCAATAAAATGTTCTTCTAAGGATCATAGGCATATTAATATGAATCAGCCTCTATTTCATTGCATTATTTATGAATGGTAAAGTCTAACGAAGGGATAGCTGTTTATGCGACATCCTTAAATGCCCAAGATCTTTCGATCGCCCACAATTCCGCCCCGACGTCAGTCATGTAAGCAGTTTCCAGCTCTTTAGCATTTTAAAAATAGCTCTGAGTCCAGAATGCAATAATATACTGCAGATTCTAAGTTTATTCGGGTTGCAGATTAGAAGAAGTAGTAACAGGAGCAACTCCAAAAAAAATGCGAACAACATTAATACTCCCGCTTGGATGCAATACTTAAACGTTACAGAAGGGAGACGCATACTGTAAATGATTAAACCTGTGGAAACGCACAACGAAAGCCCTCAAAATCATCTAAAATTCTTGCAACTATCTTAACCTCCAGAATGCAGCGAGAACAAGTTTGAATAAATTTAAAGAAAATAAACACATTATGTGAATAAAAATACTAGTCCATGACCTTTCCCCAAACGTGAGATGCCTTGCTATGCTGTAGAAAACAGCGATAAACCCAAAATTAGAGGCCATATAGCAGTAATAAAGGAGGAAGCATCGATAACTCATACGTTTTTTTTGGAATGTTTACCTGAGTACTCGGTTCTTTTGATAAAATATGTCCACTGTGCAGCATTAATACAGTTCCGAACAATGCCTTCCGGATAAAGATTTTAAATGCTAAGAGAGTGATATAATTTCAACAAAATATATAGATTTCAGCGCTATCGCTGAGCTCAAAATGCCTACCGATACGATTGCGATCCACCTTGTCATGGAGGATGAGGGAGAGCAAACAACATGGCCCAAGAGGATAACTTTCAAAAAATTCAGAGACTACATGGCAGAGCTATATCTGTTTTGAGTGCACATGCAACATTATACGGACCTCTCGAGTTTCCAGTGTTTTAATTTGTGCCTCCATACCTCCAACCTGTGCACCAACTGCTTTCATTGATTATTAAAAAACGCTCAACCTAGCATAAAAGAAACTCCGAAGTGTTCCGCAGAGCTCGCTAGAAGAGGTCCAATGCACAAATTCAATAGGTACGACGGCATTTAGCTCTGCCTACCTGTAAGGGCAATGTACAACTACTGGGTCTTGACTCGTGAGAGGATTATTCGAAGCCTGAGTAACCAATCGCAACTTATTCGCCCACCATCTCAAGCAGCCATTTGGATGCGCTAGATGCCCTCACGTGGAACATAAACGGCGGGAAATAAAGCACCACTGGATAAGCAGAGAAATACTATCAGTGTCTTTAGTAAATATTCAATTTTAAGTATTAGTTACCAAACGGTTGACGAAAAACCCTGATCAATTAAAGACACGAGGCAGGACAAAGTAATACAAAGAAATCTAGTGTAATTAAGCCATCAAAGTATTCACTTCACCTAGTTTCCCGGCCATTTTGCCATTATTGGAGTGGAGGGCATGCCCAACCTTACTACTACCACTGTCTTTTCAAATAGCTTGTTTGCAACGGTGATAACACCTAATGGAAGAGAAGTATCACTATCATTTCGCCGGTTACACTCCCGACGACAGGCTACTTCATTCATTTTGTGTTCGAGGTTGCAAAAATTAATGCATCAATTCAAAAATCGCCTTAAATTGGGAGGATTGAACACCTTAGTAATAGGCAGACAACAAAAAGGGCCAGCTTGAGGGCCCAGAGTAGTTTTAGAAGGAAGGTGGTTATTAATACGAAGATAGGGAATTAGAGGTCTATTAAAATACCACCGCCCACGAAGACGAAAATAAACGAGATATGAGCGCTTTGGGAGTGTCGATTACTACGTAAAGGGAAAATACGAGAATAATCTCTCAAGGCGAAAAGCAAGCTATTTCCAGTCCCAGACACAGGGATGCAATCTAGCTGCGTCCATGGCAATTGCGCATGAAGTTTTTTCCGCATAATGGTCCTCTCATCAATGCCAATGCTTTATGGTGTAAAAACAACTGTTATAAATTGAGCAAAATTGTCGAAATTAACCTTCATGAAAAATTAATAAAATCAAGCACTTAAAACGAAGCAAAAAGCAAACACTAGGCGGAAATAAATTAACAAAGTTATAGTTTGGGAATTTTTGCTGATGAAAAGTTGAAGAAGAGGTGCGACTCAAGGGACAGGACATCAAATCGACTCAATTGTACCCAAAAAATAAGCATGGCACTATTTTTAGGCTGTAGCTTCTATCGAAGAGCCTAATACATTGGAAAATATTATGGCGAACCCGCGAAAAGGATTTGTGGATCTACCCACTCTTGCCTTGTAACACTTTGGTTAACTCCTTGTCTCCAAATTAAAGGTGCTTAGGGCTCCGAGATTGTACTTTCGCCGAGCGACATGGCCTCTGGGCTATGTTGCTATCTCCAGGTCTTCTTTACGTAGGCGATATAAATTCCGTCATTATATTGCGTCTGCCTTCGTCTCTGGAGCATAAATTAAGAAAAGTGGCAAAGCATCGGTGTGCAAACGACGCATTTTGAAGTAAATTATTAGTTGAGATCGGGATAAAACAGGAATCGGTTAAATAACAAAGAAGCGTCAACGATTAGTTCCAACACTGCTCCCAGTTTCGCAAATAGGTGTTCGTCAAAGTCGCGTTAAAAATGCAGCCGTCAAGAAGTTTTCGCGCTCACAGGTTTCCTTCTGATAAACACAAAAATCAGTTATGGTACAAAAATGCGAATATTTGAAGGGAAAAGGGGAACAAAAAATGAATTTACAGAGTTCCTGTCAAGTCGACAGTAATGTTGCCTCGAGCCTTCCCAAAATAAGCACGACCATTTACGCTAAGAGCGAAGAAGTAAGGTGTGCTTGTTTTTTTTAAAAAAAAGGCTGGTTCAGTTCCCTTCCCATTAACTCCTTTTCAACCGAATCAGTTTTGGTAAAAAACAAAAAAGGCCCTAAAATTCGAAATTGTATCACAATTGGATCCACAGATATAGCGACTACTTCTGGAAACAAAACATTTATGACTGCATCACTTCAAACAGATTTCCAAATGGAACAAATATTATGGAATAGGAAGTTAGAAGTTAGCGTTTCAGCTACAACCCAGACGCGGTAAACTGAGGAGGGGAAATGCGCGTTTAATTTAAAAACCCCGTGAAAAAAAATTGGTAAAAAAGTTTCTTTAATTTTTAAGCTTCGCATATGCAAACTTGATCTTGGCGTCTTCATAGCACCAAAAGCGAGTTGAAAATGGTGGAGTTAATCCCAGTAGTGTCATAAAAGCAATACCATAAGAGTCGATGCTATTTAGGCATTGCACAGAAATGGGGAGCATGCGACTAAGGTAAGACTGTACTAGGAAGGCGTTGATGGCAGGATTGAATCAAAGCATTTAAAGGGATTTTTGTACCAAATATTGTACAGAAAGGAATTGTTTTTCGCCGGCTTTTGAGGAGGATACACCTGCAGGGTATTGACCGCTACTAAAAATAATGTGAACTTTTAGCCAAAAAAATTGCAAGACGTCAAGAAGTATCATACGAGGTCAATTATTTTAGAACAAAAGCATGAGATGAGGGATTTGGAAATTCAATTTGCCATTTAATCCTCAGTATAAACAGAAAATGGGCCTATTCACATTAAACGCTGCTGGTTATACTGCACAAATTCGACAAACTAAGGAGTAGTTTGATCCGCTTCTCAGTACAGTTAAAAAGCATGTAAGGTAGAGGGAAAAAACCTTCATTTTCACCAGATCTTCAAGCAGCCTAACGTATTCCGATGGGGAGAGGCGTTTCTGAACCACGTTATTGGACGGAGGTTGTAGCGAAGAAAGGTAGGATTGTCGCGGCTGGGGTAGGAGAATTGATAAGTCTTCAATATCTAAGAGGCGAACAATGTGCCATTGTATACCGAATGAGACTTTCTGTCTTCATTCTATACCAAACTAGATGGACGGTTCCGTCCAATGCCTAAATACCACAGGAATTTTAAGGATATTGTAATGCTTTATTATAAACAGTCAGATTTCAATAACCAACCCAACTAGATTACCTCACCGTGTGGGCAGGATTGAATGATTTGAAGTGCAGCCATAAATCAGGCTGATTGGATGATTTGAAGAGATTCAGGGTATAATTTAACCAATAACGTGTTACTCCTCACTGTACACTTTTTTGATCCTCTTCCACATGTATGACAGGCTGTAGCATTGGCATTTTTACGCTCTGGAATAATCTTACCAGCGAAATATGCATAAAATGAAGCGTGTGTTTCAATGCAGTTGTCTATATTCATACACAGAATTTTAATAGCCAACTGTATTAATTCTTCAAATAGCTTCTGATAAAGTCGAATGAGGAGGCTAGCGTCGATAGGTGCGTGAGATATGCACACTTATCCCCCTGAACTATATGTAAACAGTGCGATAACGTTCAGAACTGACGAAACACAGAACAATCCCGAGCGATCAAAATGTGGGCGTTAGTGTCACATTCCCACA
The DNA here is from genome assembly GCA_023375655.1 of Taenia crassiceps. Lineage (NCBI taxonomy): Eukaryota > Metazoa > Platyhelminthes > Cestoda > Cyclophyllidea > Taeniidae > Taenia > Taenia crassiceps. Next base: position 323,974 of record JAKROA010000004.1, on the reverse strand, counting down.
GCCTGTGAGTGGAACAGCATATGCTGGTCAACAGACCGTTCCCAGAAGCTGCAAAATTTCGACGAAAACCGACCCTTTCTAATCTTGTTAGGTAATATCACCACTGGTAATAAGCTCTCCTTCCCTTGTCACGCTTGCGGTGTCCTAAGGCCATGAGATGAATAAACTTAGGTAGAAAAAACTACTGCTCAGCAAAGTCGTTCCAATTAATAAGCGCACATTTTGTTGTCCATCAGGACAGTTGAACTATGAAAAGAAGCATATTCGACTAACTAATTGTTATAGGAACCACTAAGTAAAGGAAAAACTGCCCGTGGATTCCAACTCCTGGAAACACACTTTGGAAGTCCGAAATAGGCCCACACGGCATTTGCATTTCCTGGGAGGCGGAAGTGGGATCCTCCAGAAAAAAATGGAACTTAAGCAGGATGAACTCTCGTAGAGAAGTTATGAATAGTAGAGGAAATTCCAGTTTAGCAGAGAGCAAGGCATTTACTTGCTATGGGTTCAACCAAATCCCAATGATTAGGCCGTAGTCACACGTCAGCCCTTTTGTCTCAAGTCCATCAGCCATTTTTCAAATTAAACTACCTTTAAATTATGTTCAGCTATCTAGTTTGGAATAAAAAGAGAATGATAAGGTGTTAGAGACGACAAATCTTCATGCGCCCCTAGTGTACAGTACTGACCTGCTAGATGTCCGGCTTCAAAAATTGTTACAAGTACCATAGTTGTAATGCGATGCAGATTAGCTAAAAAAACCAAAGTCAGGCAGCATCGAAATCAGTAGCTTCGAGGTTTAAAATGTTATCGGAATGAAAGGTATAAAATTAATCGCTACTAATGGAATGGAGACGTGACATTGCCCTACAGTGCACTCACACTTTGGTAGATAGAGACACAAATGCACAGGTGACTATAAGCGCTATCAAAGCCGGAAGCAACGATGGATGGGCCTATGGCGTGTAAATACAATGGTTTGAGAAATTCTGCTCGGAAGAGTAGTTTTAAACTTAACTGCATAGAAAACCCTGCGTAAGATAAAAACACTGGATCATGGTACTCAAATTACGCATGAATTCAAAGCAAAAACGTCCAACGTGGTCACTGAAACGAGAATGTTGTGAGGTTTCTCCGAGACAATAAAACTTTTGGGTTTCAGTGATTACACAATTTCATGTGAAAAGTACAAGGTAACGGGACTTTGGATCAGTATTGAGTGTATCTACCAAATGATCAAAAACGCCTTCTAAGTTTGATTACTCCACCCGGTTTGAAAGAGCATCCCGATATGGTTACAATTGAAGAGCTACCGAGGTAGCCTGTAACCCTGGTAAAGCTCACCCATTCGATTTTTTTCAAAAGACCTCGTTCATACCTCCGTGATTAGCTCACTATAAATACGATAACTTAGGTCGTTAGGACACATGGGCTCACACTTATGGTGTCTCCACTGTCGCCGAGCTCATGCATACTGGTCGTGGCACTTTGCTTACTCATCACATCTGGGCGGAAGCTCTTATCTCTACTTCTGGTCGATGGCCTCCGTGGGAAACACCGAACCCGCGCCCGCAAATATCACTGCTACTGAAGGGTTAGTTTGGGACCTTCAAGTCCATATTCTTGCAATCGTCTTTCCTCCATGCAGTTTAGATTGATCTTCTAACAGCGAAATAATCCACGCTCACGGGATGTTTTTACTGCTGGTCGCGGAAATGGGCTCAATTGTTTTCTATGGCCGAATATAAAAAGCTCCAACAAAGAACCTACAACCGAAATTCAGTCGGCCGGTTTAGTGTTTACAATTGGAGATGTGAGTCCAAGCGACTAGAAAGCGCGATATTTAGCAAACTTTTGGCTCCAAAAGACTGAAATTTGCTAAGTAACTAGTAAATATTTAAATATATTTATTTAAATTTAAATTTACAAATGGTTAAATATTTAAGTTTACATTTAAATATTTAAAGTAACTTACAGACGCCTTGAGCTGAGTCAGGATCCTCCATTGGGACGAGATTCACCTCGTCAGATGCTGAACTAGGAGGCCTCGACCTGGAGGACTGCTTTCCGTAGGACTTTGATTGTCGTCGAAAGCGTATCTTCGCAAAAGTATCCTATCGGAGAAATGAGTAAAAATACAGCAAAGCGTTTTGATATGTTTTAGAGCGTAAAGGCCTCCGCGCCAGTTTTTTATCATCGGAATCGCATTGTCGGTAGTTAACCCCAACTTAGTACTCCGACAGTGCTATAAAGCTCTAGTAACCCAAGAGAGATTTATTATAATCACTAACTGATGTAGGAGGTTAAAGCAATAGAGCAAAAGTGAATTTGACGATCAGCTATTTAACAATGGTTGTCGAACATGCTTAATAACTGGAATTGAATGGACCAAATTTCAGCTGTACAGTATCTATCTTGAAGATGAGGCAGAATTGTCCTCATTTTTACTCCATATCTGAATGAACAGATCACTTCCTCAGCTTTTATGATTCGACCTCCATGTTGATAGTGTGATGTTCTACGATTAGCTTTCGGTCCAGCTCGGCCTTGATAAACAGTCTCCAGGTGTAACTTTGATGCCAGTAAAATGGTAACCAATGGAGGAACTGTGCTTTTCCACGGTCTGGATAAGGAATGTGGGAACAAAAGAATCTGGCTTCAGTTGACAAAATGGTTTCGCTGCTGAACATCTTTCATCCCTCAATGGTACTGCCCAAGTAAATCACCCTCGTGCATCAAAAAGCACAGCAGACATATCATTGCTATTGAAGGTATGAACCGCTTCATACAAATATCTCGTCTGGTTTCGAAATCTAAGAGTAAAGTAGCGATAGACAATTTAAAAATGGCAACGACCAAGATGGGAATTAATTAACAACTCGGTACAGGTTTTCCACGACTTCAAATCCAAGTGGACGTGTTCTTGTGGACTGCTACGCCTTATCAGCGCCTCCGGGCGTAACTTGAATGCTACAACGGAGTTGTCAAAATATTTCTAAAAAGCGGAAAGGAAGCGAGGGAGGTGTACTTATTGGCAGAAATTCTTCCCTCCTGTCGAAGTAAATTAAAAAGACAAATCAGCGCAGTCAGGAAGTTGTTTCGCAATTGCTATCACAGACAAAGCTACAGTAGGAGCAGAAAAGGTAGTGGCAACAGACGTGATAGCAAACTATCAGGGATGGCTAAAAACCGAGCTTGCAAATTTGAACAAGTTAGAGAATAGTTGAACACAAACATCCACTCAACTGAAATAAATGGAGAATTTGTATTTAGTTGAATTTTTAACGGGTTTGAGTATTTCAAATGGCTGATTAGTCCACGATTTTCTCCCTTTGTTGATGAAGGACCCACGAACCATTCGATGAACCAGCAAAAAAAATTAAGTGGCCCTGTGTATACTCTGGCAGAGCTGGAGACAAGCTTATTCCGTTACAGCTGTATAGTTGAGGTGCCACAATATGGCAAACAAATATAAATATCTAAACACTGAGAGCTCTTTGCTAAACCATGATTACACTACTGTACCCCAAAAATGACCTGTGGGTCTGCATTCATTTGAAATGTTGAAGAATCGGGAAAACTAACCAAATTAAATTATGTGGGTGTAGGGAAATAAAAACGCATTTAATTGCATCACAAATTCGATAAAATAAATAAAATTTGTAGTTAAAACAAGTAAAAATTAGGTTTAAAACTAAATCGACATAGAGGTTGGGTACACAGAGACAGAAACCGCTACCTTTAGGTTGAAAAAAGCTCAACAATAAAGCTCTGGCAACCACGTCTTGCTAATGAGCATAGCATACCACGATAAAATAGACAGGAAAATGCCCTCACCATGGGTTCAGCATCGTCATAGAAACCGAGACAAACGGTATTTGGCTTCATGGCCCCGAGACCAGAGAGACGAACAAGGTGGAGAAGGGCCTCACGAATGCTTTCACCGGCCAACGTGACCTCAACGAATGCCTTTACATTCAAGTAGCGCACATAGCTGACTAGATTGCTGAAAGAGGAAAAAGACATAATGCCTATGATATGATTTTTACAGCTGTTAACAAACATGAAATCCACTGGATCCAAATTGTGAAGGGCTGGTCCTCACTAGAAAGGGGTGAAACTAAAACCGCTAGGTTAGTAAGTACGGCACAATCAATTGCGAATTTCAAACTCTGCTGCCGGTAAGGCTCCATCATCTTAACAAAAACATCATTACCTTGATGAGGATACAGTCAAATCCTAAGAAGACAGAGTAATTATCTGATCCCAAACCCGTTGAGCATTGCGAATGACAGACAGCTTCGAAGTTCAGTTCCCGCATGCAGTTTGAGTTACATTGTAAAAAATAGTACTACAAGTTCTCTCCTTCATCAGAATAGTTTACTTATCTGATTTAAAGGCACGACAATTCACTTCTGCTACCAACGGTATTTTATAAGGACAACCATTACGAAGATGAACGTAGTTAGCTTTCAGCTGGCAGGAGCTTCAAAATTTGCTTCAAGGGGCTCAATACTGCAAGACTAACGGCCATACCAAGTCTAGGGGCTGCATTCTGTTTGAAAACCCTTACAGGATCTTTGCAAATGCCAAAGTTCTCCCTCACAGTAGACTACCAATTTAAATTTCGCAACCATAAAAATGACTTCCAATGTACTTTTTAAACATATTTAATTACCAGGTCTAAAGAGAAGGTTCCGGTTGCAATTAAACTAATAACTTTAGAGTTGACAAGTCCCAGTTACCCACCTTCAAATAAAATCCTATTTTTAAACCAATTGTTCTAAATTTACACTGATTTAAAAAAGCAAATTCGGTATCTACACAACTTCAAAAGGCATTATTGCGATGGCTATTCGTACATAAACAATCGTGAGGTAGTTTATTTGCACAACCCTACGTTTCAATTTAGCAAGTGCTTAAGACTCGATCCTTGTAAATCCGCTGAGCGGAATGTTCTCCAAATAATGTCAAGCCTTCCTCATGCCGGCAACGCACAGTTCACCCTAGTACTGCCCACTATTCCGGCTTTAGAAGCAACTTGGAGCGCTAAATTGGGGTCAGCCCAAAGCGGTCCCAATCTCAAAGGACAATTATGGATGAGAGAATCTGTGACGGCTCCAAAAATAAGAGGGGTAAAAAATGTGATTGGTGGTGGCAACTACCCCAGTTCCGGGTTTTGCAAGAAACCCAATAATAATTGAAGCAACACTAGCCTTGAGCCACTTTAAAAGCTTGTTGCGCAACTGGCCACAGCACCCGTTTGAGAACGTCAATGAAGTGGACGCGCAATACATCCTCCATCTCTCCACCATCTGGATAGAATCCAGATTGATACGTGGCTGGTCAGCGCCGAAGTGAACAAAAAGTGGCGAGGATGAGTAAAAGCTAAAGCCCACTCCCGCGAAACTTTTAAATCCCTTCCCCTGTTAGATGGCCACCACACTCCACCACACATCGTTCGGCTTCGGGAAAGACTCAAGGCGCTACGACTGCATGATTTCTCGTTTCTCATCCTTACCGACATCATTTAATTCTTTATTCATACTGTTTTCACCCCTTTATTTAATTCCATTCAAAACTGCAGGAATTTGTCTGCTTTTACTAGAAAAAAGGGATATCAGCAGTGTGAAAATATTAAAGTACTTATGACTGCGCTTGTTTTAGGCGTCAGTTTTACGGCAAACATGGTGTAATTCAAACATGACGTATGTCTAAATATAGTTCGTGCTACAGTTAAGATGATTCTAGCACAAGTGAACTTGATTGACAAGTTAAGAGAACAAAAGTTCATTCAATAGAAATCGTACAAAAAAGGAAGCTAATACTTGTAATAAATGTGCCCCATGAACAGAAATAACTAAAACTTGATTGGTGGCATTAATCCATGAATTTCTAATTAATAATTCATTAATAGTTAGTTATTACCAGGGCAATAAATCAGTCCAGATAAGAATTGATTAAGTAAAGCACTTAAATACTCTTTTCCTTCTAAAGTCTCTTTGGAAAAAGCGACTTGGAAAGAAAAAGGATTAAAGGAAGTTGGCAAATAACGAAGCAAACGTTTGACATTTCGCTGTGCAATGACACAGGTGGATGAAGCCTATTTATGAAACCTCGACCACTGGGGGGTTGTTTTGTAGGATTGATGCGGATTATGATTGGCCTTGTAAAATAATTTTGCCTGCACATAGAACCAAAATAGACGTGCATAAATTTAAAAATGCACTGCAGCAAGGAATTGTAGCTTGTATACTTGTAAAAGGTATGTGATTGTTCAATTGCACCAAAAAGCATATCGGTCTGCAGTAGTCTGTACCACCTTCTCATGTTAAATCCCCCTACCACGAACTGTGATACAAATCTAAAATGATTCCAGATTCGCAGCATTGGAAATGTTTTACCTCAGTTCCCAAGGCACAGCAAACTCCCGCCAAACTGCGTAGCATTTTTCAGCCGATGAGGCAGCGGAACTTAGCATAGGTTGATAGATTACTCAAGAGTGGATGCATCAAATCATCTGGAAAAGGCTCCGTTTTACTTGTCTTGAAGAATAACGAGTCGAGAGTTGGTCAGGAATGGATGTGTGCCCACAATAACCGGAAACGGAAAACTTTGGAAGCTATACGGATGCATTAACAGATGACAATAAGCTCCAGAAACTACCGGTCAATTTTTTCCAATACTACCACGAGCTTCGCAAAAAAATGCCATGCATTTCAAATAGCTTAACTTGAGTACTCCATAGCTCGTTAAAAAATTTAACTAGTCACCTTTATACGATTAACTCACTTCTCCATACTCAAAAGGCACAATTTCGTCACGCCTGGATAACTGCGCACCCCCGCGTATTTGTGTGTGGTGCGCACAGACCTGGCTGCTTACATGATGAAGACCAAACAGCTAAATGTGAGATTTGTCTACTCGATAAGATGAAACCCAGTTCACAAGAAAGAGCCAAGGACTAGTGAAGGTCTTGTCGCCGTGTCCGCAGAACGGTGCAAAACTGTATACCACAAAGCCAAACCAATAACAAGATCAGCAATTAAGAATAGGAGGAAGGCACTACCTCATTCTCTGCATCGCCTTTATTACGTTTCTCCAGGTAATCATCGACTTGACTTGGCATGAGCTTTAGACAATCACATGATCACATGCAAAATATAGCAGAAGACTGAGAATTAAAGGTGGGATAAAAGAGGGGTGCCCTCGGCTGGGTTATCTCGTCAACCCTGGGAAAAAACCAAGAATAAAGGGGTTGAGAAAGATTTAGATCAGAAGCTACATGTATAATTGCTTTAGCTAACAAAGCACTTTAAGAAGTTTTCCACGCCTAGTGAACCCCTATTAAGAAAAACTGCACAAATCCATCCAATTACCTCCCTGAAAGAGCATCACAAGTGTGGGTAATTTTGCGCAGTCGGGTCGCAGATAAAGCTCTAATTACACCAACCATCTTTACCTTTAAAAAGATTCCAGCATTATCCGTGAAGAGCTTCAATTAACAAATCCGCCTAAGAAGTACCTTATTTGATAAGAATCCAAGGATAACACATCAAATTCCTCAAGCTTCAACCTTCGCTCAAATTTTCAGACGTTTATTAAGCTTTTAGAGCTCCTAATGGTTCTAAGCGCTGCTAGTTAGATGTCTAGAGTGCTAGGCGTCTAACATTTTGCAGTCTTTTGACCAAGTGAAGTGACTCCAAATGCACAAGTCGCACCTCCAATTCACAAAAAAACGTACATGGCGTATTTGTGGCGTGCTATGGCCACCTTCGTGACGGGAAAACAGGACAGTCAACCTGCCAAGAGGAAGCAATTAAACGATAAGTCCCAATATGACCAGTCGCTCCTTCAAACACCACATTCGCCACCTCCAAAGAAAAATTTACAAATTTAAAGGCGGATGTATCATTCACGGCAGGTCACGAGGTAACTCACCGAATAGGTGGCCATCAGTCTTTATCTAATACAAAAAGACGAGCGACAATTACACGAAACGAGTGATATAGAAATACAGACCACATGCAGATTATTGCAAGGGAAATGAATACACGGATAATTTTAGCGTAAAAGTCCCTAGCCCAAACCATTTAACCAATCCTGGTGTGAAAAGGAAATTTCAAGTTTACATGTTGATAGCTGTGGCATCCTAGGTAGGGGGGTTATAGCCTTTTGCTTTATGAAGACACATTGTCATCGTCGTTTCAGACGACGTTCTAGTCTATGATAACTTGCAGAACAACTTCTTATCGCCAAGACATGAAAGTGGTCAACAGACAACAATGTAGCTAATAAAAAATGGAAAAAGTCGAGTTTTTGAGATTTTCAGCGGCAATGGCAGGCGATGTGGAATTGAAACCAATTATTTATGGATAATGAGAAATTGAAGCATTCCACTACATCCTGGGATGCTGACGGTATACAAAATGCATTCTAAGTATTAGTGAAGGGTCGTTCAAAAAAATCTGAACGGATGGTGGGGAAGCTGGATGGCTAAATCAAATGCATGAGAAGTAAGTAAATCAGGATGTGAATATACACAAAAAAGAGATGAATGCCTTTCTAGAAGCTGGAACATCTTGTCTATTACGGCCTAAGTGGATGGCAAAAAACGACCACGTCTAGTCTGACTTTGCTAGACACCGTAGACAAATCGGAAACACTGTCCAAAAGCAATATTTGCATTGCATTTGCATTGTTGCGTAATTCCGACTTGACATGGCTAACTAAAAGTCCAACTACAAATCGTAAACAAGTGACCGTGCTGACAAAAGTTTTATGAACAGAAAGTTGGGGATCGACTAGATGGAGACAGATGTGTTCGCTTGTAGAGTGAAATTCAGTCAATCACAACCCTCCAACAGAGAATTACAGATGCTGGATAATAACTATCCGTTACCCATTACTTAATACTTAGCTTTGAATAAACTCACTCAATCCACACGCAACGCTTCCTTCAAATATATTAGCCACTCTCTTTGGTCTTGAGAAGATTACTACCATAGCGCTATTTTAATTCAAATCTTACAAATCGTCAAATTTTTGCAGTATATGGGTGGAGGGGTAGAACTCCCATCGTGTACAGATGCACTACTTGGGATGTTTTTTAACTAGAATAACCAATGTATTCACTTGATGAAAGGCAGATTTTTTGGTTCACTGTGGGTTCATAGCACAACTGCAACAAAGCCGTGTGAGAATGAACCATTTAAGATGTTTGGTAGTTTAAATATGCGATACCTAGCTAACTGAGGTACAACCTCTGAACGACAGGAAAGACATGCATCGACGCACCGGCGAGCGACATAGCACGCATCGTCGTCGTTCTCAATGATGTCGTTGGTAGACTTGGGAGACCGATCAGGTGCGACCACGTGTCCAAGGACGTAGAGACCACCCTTCTTGACAGAGTTAACAAATTGGACCAGTACTGCGGCAGAGCGCGGATTTGCCAGGAGGAAGAGGATTTGAGGACGCCAGTACTTTACGTGTTCCTTTGAGGCATCCAAGAGAAGGAGGTATTTCCTAACCTACGATGGAGTTGACAACAACCCATTAGCACACACGTTAGCTTCAAGGCAAGGAAAAGACTGCCCACACTAAATGGCAAAATTTAATGGTCTAATTGCAGTCTTACGAAAAAACAATGAAAGTTTATGATTATTTACTTGGTGTCTAGCATCCCCAACAAGTTACTTGCATTAAAAGTGAAAAAACTCAAAGATTGTCTAGAAGTAGGCAACCCATCCAATATCTGGTGTTTGCCACAGTGAACAACAGAGAAGGGAATGTTAGTCATCAGTTCTATTAAGGAATTGCACAACTTTCAAAAGTTAGCTGCATATCAAGGCAAGGTCCTTCCAACATGAAACTGTAAGAGATGCTTGCAAACCCGCACCAGCGATGTCAAATTGATCAGGACAATAAGTGTCTACCAATTTCTCTCAGGTAAGCTGCACGACTAAATAAACTCATCCCAATGCCCCAAAAAGGAAACCCACGAGCTTATAGTGGAAATGGCGGATATACCAAAAAATATCAAGAACTATCTAGCCAGCGCTTGAATCGTTTATTCAAGAACTGACAAGTTAAGGGGCAATTGGATGCAACGCGATGACTAGAGTGAGTTCAGTGAAGAAAAGAGGCTAAAATTTCAGTGAATAAGCTTACCATAAGTTATGAAATGTAGTCTAAATAAAGCGGCTGGCATAGGGGAGCTGGCTCAAAAGCATCTAATCACAACACGCATTACCAAATAAACGCTGGGAATGATGGTGGCAAATACATAAAGGAAATTAAGAACTGTTTACATATGTAACGCTCACGCCCATTTGTTGCCCAGACCCATAATTCACTTAAATAATTAAATGCCCTAGGCATTAGCAAACTAGATTAGGATAGGCACATCCTAGCCAACAACGACGGAACTAGCGTAGCAAAAAGATATGCGAACTGCTCAATTAGCCTTTAGTGAGTCGACCCAAGTTCATGGATGGCACAACGGGATGTGGAGAGGGTTTAGTAATACAGACATCAGATACTGGGAAAGGCTTAACAAAACTGAAATTTAATAATGCTGGGCTGGTTTGACTCAAAATGTTTACCGTAATGTCTCAGCTAAGAGGTAATGCAATGCTTCAATAATGCAGATTTGAGTTAATAACGCTGACTCCCTTTAGCTGATAAACTATTTACAACGAAACAAACGGGACTATTAGCTCCAACACCCAGTTCTTAAGTTATTTGAGCACCTCATATTCAATGCGATAACAGACTAATTGAATGACGTCACGAAACCCCTTTCAGATTCCGGTCATTACAAAATTACCAATCGTATTCAATCAGAGCTCGTGCCTTTAATAATGCTTTTGCATGCTGTAATTAACCGAACAACACATTTCAACCGTTATCTAATGGTAAAAACCTACTCGCGGTTTAAAGTACCGTCCCACAGTACACGACAAGAAAGCATTCACCTAAGCAGCACCTTTAGCTAAAGGCCTCACAATTGATGGTTTAGTGTTTTGTTAAATAAGACCCTTAATAAGTGAAAAGTGCCAAAAAGTAACTCAAAAATAGCCCGGGTAATGGTAAGATGATGAAAAAAGTCATTTTGACATGAAACACGCTTTGGGCGTTAGCTCTGCCTTAGTTGCCGCAACTCATGCAGATGAGTCAGGCCATTCTCTTCCCTCGTTTTATTTACCCTACTCTTAATGGAGCGAACTTAGCTTTGCTTTGCCGCCCACCTCCTTGGGACGAATTATCAACCTTGCTGCCCTGGAATGAAACGGGTTTAAGAGCCAAGCGCTTTTGCTTTCAGGAAGAAGTACAACCTAGCTTATCGACAGAACTATAAAAAACCGTTTCTATCCAATATAAAGGCATATTAACCAGAGTCTACAGACGAAGCGAGCCGGACTGGAAGACACGAATTTACCAAAATAAATAACTATTAAAATGTCATTAAAAAATTGTAAGTAGTTAAAGTCAAATGAGAGAGTAACGAGTCAGGTTGCCATAATCGAAACGAATGTGTTAAGCGAAACCACCGAAGAGAATTCCAAAATGAGATCGAATTGTTTAGCGTGCGAAAATTTGGCAGACTTTGGTAAGACCATATGAATACAGCTGTGCTTCTAATGAATCTTCGAAGATGCAATGCCACAATACCCTGCTATAAAAGATTAAAAGATGCCAAGGTATACAAAAATGGTCACCGTAGCCCATTCGCATTTACTTCAATCCAACGTCAAATTTTACAAACCTGATGATAGATTAGAGCCTGACCAATATCTCCCCAAGAGACGGTCATATGGCGACGGTGGAGGCAAATAACCAGAACACCCAGAATAATTAGTGCTCCGAGGGTGTATAAGGCTTGGATGAGAATGCACATAATTAGACAACCCAGCATCCCCAGCAGTGCGGTCATCCAGTTGAAAGACTTGAAAGTTGGTCTATGAAAACAAGAAAAGTAGTGCTACTGAAAAGGTTTCCAGTAAACATAAACGAAAGCAGACGAGGAGCATTAACAAGCAAAAAAAACATTTCCTTTTCAATAAACGCCAACATAAAAGTAACGATAGCTACGCGATCTCAGTGTGAGTTCCCCAGCAATTACTCTTCTTAGACTCTGCAGTACAGAGATTGAGATCTATGAAAAGAAGCTAAGGAATGTAACTTCCCTCACGGACCTGCAGTCAGGGCTCAGACCAGTACAAAAGTACAAAAACCTAGGCCATGAAAAAAACACTTACATCAAATATTACTATAGATGAAATCCATATAGAGCTGATAAATCAGAATGCAAGTTAATCTCTTACTGTGATTTTCAACTACAGTACACCAGAACGATACGCGTTTCGGCTACCCGCTTAACTAAGCGAGTGCTTTAGTCGCCGCAGTTTCAGACATGCCATTGGCGTCTCATTCATGCCAATCCTGATAGCCTGACTCCAAAAGCTCTATTCCAACATGCATTTTATTAGGCTTTCAAGGCGGATTCGGATGCTAAAGAGGCTTTCTCTGCACACCTCAAAAAGAATACCTTACAGGACTGTGGACGACCCACACGATCAAATGGAAAATTTTACCTCTTTGGAAATGAAAAACGCATGCGAAGTGACAAAGAGTGGAGTGACAGCTATACTGGAAGGTAGAGGCCAGGACGCCACATTAGTGTCCGTTTAAGAGAAACAAGATACGTCTACTGTTCTTCATAAAGCGAAACCAGAAGAGGGGCGGATTTTGAGGAGTGAAATAACTTAAATAAGGGATCACAATGGCGAGGTCGTGAAAAAGGACCACACATGCATAGCCTAAAACACATTTACTCTGATTTAAGCTTCCAAGTCGGCGGTCAACGAGTCGGCCTTCCTGCGGACTACGGATTCAAGACGTTCACCACATTGTTTATTTTTAGCATTTATCTGAACAACAAAGTTGGAGGAAATTTTGAAAAATTAGAACAGGATAACATATTATGAATTACCACAAAAATGATTTCTATAGCAGCATGCTTAGCGGCTTTTGCGTTGGAAATACAGAATGAAGAGGAGGCAACCACTTCAACAGGAGTGAATTTACCAAACACCTTCTAGCCACCGATTCCATGGAATTTAGTCACGTGAAAAAAGAGATAAATAGTAAGACTGGAAACCATTTTGAACTTGTTTACACCGCATATTCGACATTCTGTACATGATTCAAGCAGACACATATAAACAGTGGACCAGGGTACAGATCCCGAAACAACAAATATTCCATTATGGCTGGGATTGCATTAAACGGAATTCTCAATGTGCCGGAGTCGAACCTTCAAAAGACTTCCTCAAGAACGACTTACGTGAAACATGAAATCGAAATTCATGTGCCCTGCAATTATGCGCAATAAAAATGGTTTAAGAAACCTCTTTAATAGCCCCATTTAAGCCTTAAGAGTGCCCACTTGGAAAGAATATAGTGTGAATTACTAATACGGACTAAAACGGATATCAGAGGCAAGTATTAGCTTATACTAATATTACAACAGTATTAAACCACCTGAAAATGGCTTAAATGCAGACTTCAAAAATGACAATTAGGTAGATTGGTCGTCCTCGCCAAGGTGGACTCGCCCAAAGGCAAGCTAGATTGAAACCTCGATTTGATGTAGTGAAACAGTGAATAGATTCATTAATCACATCAGTCTGAAGACGATGATTCACAGAATACATTGTAATTTCTGTTGGTAGTTAAGCTTCCCATTGACATTAGCTATGACAAATTCATGACACCTAGCTAGTCGATCATAGCGACTGATGTCCACTGCAAACTGTCAGATGGAATAATGATGATGATGATGGCAGAGCTTGTGGACAGAAGATTGACGTAGATCAAGGAGTGGGAATGGATCGTTTCACTGTTGAGATTACATCTAGCGCTAGTGTCACAAAAAGATATACTACACCACATACAAGAAATAGATATCGGAACTCGCCATCAACCGCTGTTATTGCTAATCAGAACGATCGCCAAGTAACCAAATGAACGCATTAAATCATTCATGATGTTATAACTGCCTAGCCATCCAAAACTCAGGGCCCTATTCATTTAAAACTTTGAGTTTCAAATCTTGGAGACAATAATTGAATTTTTTCGGGACCACGGGGAAGTTATAAAGACCAAAAAGTGGACCAACTAAACGGTAAAGGCATCGTACCGGAAATTTGCCGGAGATGCAGTATCCAACAGAGCACAAGCAAGATTGACCGAGGCATAGGCAAGAAGGAAGAATATTGACACAGCTGGGGCAATTGCATTCATATTACCAATGAAGAAGACGACCTGTAAAGGAAGGAGTCAAATGGAAGTAATACTGGATGGAAAAAAGTGATCGTAAATGCTTGAACAAATGCAAATACTAACTCGAGGCAAAGTTCTCAGACAAAAAGTAAAAGGTTCAAATGGCAGGAGCCAACACAAAGGCTTGCATGAATGATTAATTTGCACAGATGCATCATTTACCTCAACAGAAGTGGATTAGGAGTTTTGGTTTCGCCATGTAAAGCTTCCCACTTTTAAGACAAAATACGGAAGCACAAACGAGCGCTGCCTGCCGTATTATCCTAAGTGCAACTGACCCGATTTATTAACGGATAAATGGGACAGACAATTCAGACGCAAGCAGCGATCTACAGCAGCACGTCATTGAGCAACAAAGGTAAGCATTCTTGGACAAATGAATCGTTTAAAGTAACTGCTAGTGTTTGACTTGAAAAATAAGTTGCCTATCATGCGGACATTGAAAAGTAGCATCACACCTTAAAACAATGAGCCTAGGGAGGAGTACAGGTTCAGCGGTAGGGATTTTGTTGCATATATCCAGGGGGGAGGAGGATTCGATAGGCGACCACAACCGTAGTGATTGGTTTTATTAGGGAAGGCGCTTTAGGCACAAATATTGGAATGACAGCAAGTAATGCTGGTAGTAATAATCGTCAGCAGGTTCAGCAGACTCCCTCATTAGTATTGCGTGAACAGCAAATGTCCAAACATCTCCGACTATCGCTGAGAATGCGGGAAAATTTAGTCCAAATGCTGTTCTCCAAGAAGTAATCATCCTTGGAACTACAAAAGATATCCTTGGCCGACACAATTATGGCACTTGTAATGATGGCTTTCACATCAAGCCTCTCTAAGATTAAAATTCACTTTCAGTCTCTGAATGATGGTTTGATTCAAATAATCGACGATTCCTTACATGGGGAAAGTTGATCTTTAAGGAGACCACGTTCAAAAAACAAATTCAAGGTTCCAGATCCCTTTGGTGCAAATAGACATATGGATTTATTCGCAAAAAATGAAGCCAATCCAGCATTTGCTTGGAAAAGAGTACCTATCGTTGCCGAATATGGGTGGAAGTACATGCGAAAAATGTTTCACAAACCAGTGGTTTCTCTGTACATGCAGATAGCATTGTTGTCAGTTTATGAAATTGTGCTTTTGTGAAAGGCTAAGTTGTTTAAGTGCGATGTGTTTCTTAGCGAAATCCTAAAAAGCATTCAGGGTATAGGGCAAGAAATAAATGAGCAATTGTTCAATGGTAAAGCCACTAGCATAAAGGCTAGCAGAGAGGCAATCGCAAACAGGTTCCCATAGTCTTTTCATCCTCAAATGTTACGTTTGCTAGGTCAAGATAATAAGCCACTTCTCACAAGATTTAACAACATTCATTTTAGTTCAACAAAGTGTAAAGAACACCTGCTTATCAATCAGGCTACTTTACAGGGAGGCTTCATTCCGTCGCCTCAAACCGATGAAATAGAACTGAGGTCGTGTTTTTGGTTTGCACAGTGGTATTTACTTAACTTTTGCTAAAATTAGTGGTGTGAGAAGCAAGAAATTTAAAACAGGGAGCAATAGCATAATTTCCGATGCACCAACACACCTGAACGCACAGATGAGTGAAAAGTACAGCCACAAGAGGATTACCTCCGGAGGTGGTGTATTTCATTGGTTTGAGAAGAGCGCCTGCGGGAAAAAAAACCGTCCGACACTCATCGAATCGGGTAGTTGAAACAAAACAGCATACTCATAAATCTACCAGCAATTGATGGCTAGATCCACAGTATGAATGATTTTTAGTTTATTTAGAGAAAACAACAGTGAGAAAATGCAATTCCTATGTTTAGCTTCTATGCCCCTATGCTTTTGCAGAATAATAAAACGCATATACACCCTTCACGGTAGGGAAGGCGACATACTAGATGCAAGAAATGTTCAACATTAACAAGGCGCTATGCTTAACTCATTGCATTCCGCAGCTAGTCCAGAGTGATAGCGCAAACAAAAAACTGGGGATCATATAATAATAATAATTTTCCATAATAAAGCTAGAAGTAGAGGAGATAGATGCAGATATGCATATCGCAACATGGAAAACTCGATCTAGTTAATCACACGTAGGTGACAATGATAAAAAATTATACCTTGCCAATGGTGAGACTCACCACTTCCACTGTTGCAAGAAACTAGAATGATGGTTCTCGCTAATAACTTGGATACAAAACACAAAACCTTTACGCTTCAATCAAGGGTTTAGAAATGGGTTTATCGGTATTTAATGCAAAAGATTCATGAAATGCGCCCACCATAGAATAGCATCGAGTTCCCATCTCGACTTTCGGGAGACTTTTAAGCACGGTTTGCATGTCCTTGTAAACGGTCTACCCCACCGAGAAAATATGATGAAACTCACGGAACTCATTGCTCCTATGAGTTAACCATGTTAATAATGAATACTCCGGAACACCCCGTTGGAGCAGCACCCCGAATGGTATTAAGCTACTGCAGAATGAGGTTTTAGTCACATGCCCTGCCATAGTAACTGCCTCAGCCCCCACCGTTACAATGAAGTAGCTTCCGGACCCGCAAACCTTGAAGCATATGTCGAGCCAACTCAGACTCAACAGGACAGTTTAACCAACCGTTGCAATAGCATGCTACTCCAGATGCTATGGGTCAAACTTACCGAAAATTTCGTCGACAGCCAGAGCCTCAAGTACACGCGAGCCACCAATAAGATTGCCTAGAGACGCGGATAGCGTGGCAGCTAACACACCGACCACGGCCAAAGGCGGCCAGAAGGAGATGCTCTGCATGTAGGCATAATTGTCAACCAGAAGAGATCTAAGGAAGGGGGAGAAATGAAACACTATTTACTACAAACTTGACAAAAAATGAACGATACATTTCTAACTACGCAGACTTCTCCAATCTACTGCGACTCGACATATTTCGGGATAGTGGTATAGGATCCCGCTCGGCTCTCTAGTACACCTCTAAGGATAACTTTGTATTGTTATTTTCGAAACGAAGTGTCGCAGAAGTCAAAAAAGGCGTGTGAGAACCCAGTAAGTCAGTTCAGTTGGTGTGAGATTCCAATCAGGTTTTACGGAAAAGCTTAAACGAGGTAATTCGCCCAAATAAAGTATAACTAGGATGGTAGTAAAACCCCTCATTGTTTCATTAAGCAGGTCTATGCGGTTATTATTCTTCTGCTCCAGTCACATTTGACAGTAAAGGATAATGTTAAACAAAAATAGCAGAAAAGTTTTAGGAAAATGGAGGATTCGACACCTATTTACTTGATGCAAGACAATACTGTGATCAACTGCCAGTAAGTAGCCAACCCTGGTTAAAAACTGCTTCCATTGATGCCTTGTAAGGCTGTAACAACATAACTCAGTTTAACGTAGAGCTGAAATTCATAGGCAAAACCGAAGGTAATCGTATATTACCGTACCCACAAATGCATGTTCGATTTTCAATGCAAAACAGCAGAAAATGTAACCACAAACCCAATGGTCTTGCACCAATGACCTTACGTACGCAAGGTGAGATGTAAAGCGATACACCTTTTCGTCGGCTTAACCATTTTGAGAGAAATTGGAATGATGGTAGGAGCTGAAATACTAGGGGAAACAAGGGCTGTGTCGTTTTTAAATCAATGTATTCAGGAAGATTGGGAAGCTACAGAACAATTCGGGAGAGAATTGCCAAAAGCTAATGTCATCTATTTTTCCAAAGGCAAACCTACTATTTAGTTTTACCAGGCATAATTAAACAAATTCAACTGAAGACATGCATGTATAAGAGTGGATACAAAAATGCCGCAACCAGTACTATCAGCTGACTGCTGATGAAGAACACGAGCTTAAACGACTTTCAACAGGAAAAATAAGTGAATAGACTAGGATAGCAGCAGGATACTTTTATTTGCGTCCACTTTCCCTCAAAGAATTTTCATTCGTCAGGGAGATTCGACATACCTGCTGCACGTAGCTGCGGTCAAGACAGCCAAAATGAGGTAGACACACAACGTGGTGCCAACTGCGGTGAGGGTTCCCTTCGGAATGGATACCGATGGCCTCCTCAGCTCACCTTAAAGTTAGTAAAAAAGCGCATAAAAGTACAAGCTCTATTTGGTGCACCCCGCTAAAGCTAAAAAAGTCCTAAGGGAAGCTTTCATAATACTATACTGGTAAATGTGAAGAATCCGACTTCTCTGAGAGAGTGAATATCGGCCAGACGTTGGCTTATTTTCTTTTATAAATAAGAGTAAACAACACACAGTTACCATTCACAACGCATATTGGTAAACATAATGCGGCCAGTTGATAAGAGAGAGCAGTGAGACATTCAGTTTTTGAAAGCAGAAAAGTCATAGAGGAAAGCTAGGTCAAAAATAAAGCGAAGGGTGATAAACGAAGAGTGCTCGTTAAAGCAGAATAGTGTATTGCTTTTGAAAATCCTGAGCTCACATCGCAATTACAAGAGCGCTGTCTGAATCCAAAATACTAATATTTCACTGTAGTCGTCACACACATAGGAAAGCCATGGGCAAGTGGGTCTACCTGACATGTTAGCACCATTCATAATGCCCGTAACGCCCGAAAAGAGAACAGAGAAGATAATGACGAAGTTCATTTGGGCTCGACTTTCGTAGTCTACTGCGTATTTGGCTGCAAGACAGATGAAATGGCATTCACATACAACAGAAGCCCAACGAGAAGTAGAATAAACAGAAGGCTCACGGAAAAGGTTATCCCTCAATGTAGTAACATTGAATCCAGTGAAGGGGACCATTACAGAGGGTTGATTAGGATCGCTACGATTGTAGACCAGTCCATTGACTCTCGGTACAGCCACATCAAAAGGTGGTTGAAAGAAACTCGATGCGACGAAGACTATCACAGCAAACACGAGCTGGAAATTAAAGAATTAAATCCAACCATAACAACAGGGCAGGAACATCAGGAATACATACTCGTCTCCGTGTTCATTCAATATGGGTAAAGCTCTTTCTCTGCCACGATCAGTCACAGGTAGATTTATAAGCTCAAACCTACTTGAACCCAAGCCATCTGACCATAAGTATGAAAACGGGGTATGAAGAAGTGTGTATAGTATTATCCGGCAAGCAAAAGAATAACCAACGAAATGGCTGCAAGAAAGCTGAACAGAGCGACAAACTCGGTTGTTTTAAGTTCAAAAAACATTACTTTTCCATTTGACTTTAGCTTTACACTTAAAGAAAACGACTTTAAATTACCGTATACATAAATACGAGTGATGTCAGGGCCATACCATAAGCATGAGAATACTGGTTCGCATGAACATGCGACTCCCAATGAAGAGGATCAGAAAGCAAAAAATGTTCACGCAGCTAGCGTAAAGATATTTCCACCAAAAAGTGACGCCAATTAGCTTTCCACTAATGAGAACACCTAAACGAGAACGCGGTAACGTAAAGTAATATGTAAGAAGGATTAAATACATTTAGTAACAAAGCTACGGAATCCAAAATAAGGCGTAAAAAATAATAGCACATTGAAGTTAAAATCCCACCAACCGCCAGGTCCAAAATTTGTGCAGACGGCTTCAACAAAGGCGGAGATATACAGGGCTGCACAGAATACCTGGGAAAAGTAAAATACCAGCCCCACAGCACCACCGAACTCGGGACCCATGACACGACTAAGCATATCTAAATTCAGATAAGGAATCGGCCCGATTTTTAGAGCTGTATTCCGAGGGCTAAAAAAAGTCGAAAGGATACAGTAAACTCCACCACCTTCAATAGCACCATTTGTGCTGATGGCACAAATGGAAAAAATGGTCAGCAAGAGGATGAGGTAGGCGAGAAAAAACTGTAGAATTGTTAAAAGCAAACCAGCTTGCCCAACTAGAAACCCTGCCGTAATAATAGAAGAAAGTAGCGCTCATTACCGAGTCGAAGAAACACTACACTGCTGAACTGAGAGAGAGTGACAAGAGCGAATACACCACCAAAGGTCCCAAGAATACGCCTAGAAATGGCCCTTGACTGCGGTGCTCCCAACATACTCTAGACAAGCTGCAAAAGTAAAAGCCCACAGAAAGTGACCACAGAAATTAATAAGCGAAGTGGCTATAGTAAAGCTAATCAACAAACCAATCAGAATGTCAAAGAGGCATCAAGCATTAACGCGCACTCCAATTTCACAGGTGACAAAAGTATTTTGAGTAAATAATTTGATTTTGCATTTTCCCATGTAATGCTGCTTATTAATCAAAAGTTTTTGTCACACACAAGGTAATACCATTGTTGATCACTTCATGCGGTTCTTTCTGACTGTTTAAAATTCGGTTTATACAGTATGGCATCTTTACTTATGCTGAAGCCGCCTTATTATCACACAGATGATGCGAACTTCTCTCCGATGCTCTCGTGTTCCAAGGTCAACCATGCTCCTCATTAGGCGATCAGGGATGCCGCCGATTTGTCACGTGCTGTTCACGTTAGTCTAGGTGAATAGGTATTTGAGAGGGGTCTTTCAGAATCCACTAATAGTAATGGTGAATTTATTGTGTAGGTTTCCTCATATCTGAAAACACCGAATTATGTCTATCTTTTATTTTATGGTTTTTCGCGTGCGAAGCTGCATTTTATGGAGGCATTTGGCTTCTGGACAGGTTTGTGTAGTTCCTCACATTGGATCTGCAGTTTACCAATTTTTCTCATCCATTATTTGCAATTGAAGATGCTCACCTTTCAGCTTACACAGCCTTTTTTTTCAGGCTCGCCAAAATGACGCTTCCCGACTACATCTCCCGTTTAGCAGTCAGTTCTGTTCTCAATAATGACACTCATCTTTATGGCAAAGCATTTCTCTTCGACGGGAACCCGGAGACTTGCTGGCAGTCGAACTCAGGTGAAAGTCAGTGGATCCTCGTGGAGTTCAAGGAGCCCCTCAAGATCACCTCTATCCGAATTCAATTCCAAGGTGGCTTTGCCGTCGAAGAGGCGCTCCTTCGTCTATGGACGAAGGAGAAGAAAGACTGCCCTGTATCCTATCCCTTCCATCCCACCAATACCAACAGCCTTCAATCATTCAGTTTCACCGATGCAAACGCTTATACTTGTGCTGCTATTATCCTTAAAAAGGCAACAGATCCTTTTGGGCGTATCGTCGTCTACCAACTTGACTTCTCCTTTGCCTGAATACCAAAATGTGCTTTACTTTTTTTCTCCTGCCTGGACGAAGTCAGTGTTACGGTACCTATTTGTATTGAAAAAAAAGTAGCACGAATGAGTGATTTAGAAAATATCGCAAGAAAAGTGGTAGGATGAGCTAGTCGGTTTGAGCACAGAAGTGGGTAGTGGGAATCCGGGGGATTGGGGGGTTCGGTTTGTGATCGTCTCGCCTGGCCCTCTATTCATCCTGATCCTAAAATTGGATAGGTTCTTGTCTAGTGCTATAGTTCGTGAGTGTGCTTAGATGAAAAAAGATGAGAAGAGTCCTTCATGGGGTGTGTTGTCCTATCTACAGCTGGTTGTAACCAATCAAATACACATTTAAGCAATAAGGATTGTGAGCTGCTTACCTTTGACCATGGCAGATACACGTGTTTTATGGCTCAAATATTTGAACTATTATTTTCGAAGCGTTGCTTCAATTGCGCAACTGTTCCAGGAGCATCATCCATTGAAGCCGCAGGATCGTATGGTACCGAAGCTTCAAAAAATGCAAAAAATCACATCTCATAATCTTAAAAATCGTGAAATCCTTCCACCCATTCAGATACCTTGCTAATTGTGAAGGTGAAACAAAAAATAGGTTCAAGTGGTGCTGAGTGAAACAATTTTTCAAAGGTGGTTACTAAACACCTTTGTAACTTTGTTAATTCTTTTCAGTGCAAACTGATGCCGACGATTTTAATGATAGCTACTCTAAAACAGCTACCAAGAGAAGCGCTACCTTAGAAAGTGGTAATCCAAATTTGTTATAGGTCAAACACTCGCCCATTGCTTTGATAGGTTTTCCGTTCTATCTGAATCTAGGCGTACATTTCCCGCCATACATTCATCCCATCTGCACAACCATGGGAGTCAAGTCCTAAACGAATAACTTCTACGTTAAATCTGGCTCTGGTATCATCAGTTCAAAATATTCCTTACCACAGAGGAGGCTAGACAATTCCAATTGCTACATGTTTGCAATAAAGTGCAGTAGAAAAGCTTTTTTGATTTGTATACATCGTCGTTAAATCCTCATTTCTTAGACGGAAAATATGTAAAAGCGTCAGCTGTTAGTAATAAATTCTGCTTAGCTGAGGATAATTTTGAGAATAATCCCAACCACAGGCAGAACAGAGATGTGGCGCAGTCCCCCACTGGCGCAGACTCTTTAGTGGGATTTATTAAAGCTAGTCCCATTAATCTCGTACAGAGGAGGCTTTTGAAGTGTGTGCCTAAAAAACACCCAAGAACACTCGAATAGCCCAGTTGAACCCATCCACATCCGCCAACTCCTCCAGAGGAATGCACAAAGCAGTCTTGCCTACAATGCACACTTCGGAGCGTCGGTCGAAATGGATAAAAGCTATTTAATACACAGTCAGGTTCTAAACACCTTATCCGCCCTCCTCATGGCAAAGGAAGTGCTGTTAAATCAGGCCGCGACAACTCTTCGTCCTGTAACAGTAGTTAAAGTGTGTTGCTAGTGGGAAGTGTTCCTCACCTCAAAATCGAGGTAATTGTGAGGTTGCAAATGCAGAGCCAACAAACTGGTGGGCTAGTCTAGCATCATTCCTTAACTGATTTGAATATTGCCAAGAAGAATAGAGTGGTCAGTAAAGAATTTTGTCATTTGATAGTTCGCTATTAAAAGTCCAGTAGTTTTAGAGTAGACTTTAAAACTAGGAATTCTCCTTCATCTTTCAGGTGAGCGTGGACAGAGGATACTACACCTTTGTGCTGCACATTTGATTACCTAGACTCTTCCCATTTCTCATGATCCATCCATCGTGGTGGCGGCATGAACTGCTATTATTTACCTAATCCCTTTATTCTACTTTGCTAAGGCCACAGCTAGAAGCGCGAGCATCAGAACATCTAGAAGAATAGACACATTACTCCCTCGAGTCACTGGGAGCAATAAGTTAGAGCAAAAGTAGGCATTTTCACTAGAAAACCTACGTTGTAGAGGAGGCTGAGGCGGTTTTTGCAATGAGAAGTACTTGTTCCTAATGGTATCTACGATAGCATCATTGTTCATGCCTGGAATAGCTGGTTTTGTTAGAGGAGATCGAAAGGGCGACTTCATCGGGGACGGCGGTTCAACATCGTATTGGTCGCTGCGGAAAGGAAAAAAGACCGAGCAATCTCAACGTTGTCGTCGTCTGCTTGTGAATAGTTCCAATTTCATTTTCTGCCTGCTATACAAAGATACAGGGGAATAAAGAAATCTGTGGAGCTTCATGACAGAAGGTCTGCTAAATCCATATTACATATCGATAACGAGTCCCTTCTCACGTTCTGTGTTATGGTCAACAACAAAGCTAAAGTTGAATTAAGCGTTGCTACTGCCATCTAGCAGCTGGACCATGGATGTTTGGATCGGATCAGCGTTACAGATGGAGGGTAACTGTTTATCGCCGCATATGGACTGAGCTCAGTAGCGAGAATTTCAGGCACTCCCATAGAATCAAACGTTTGCATCTTGCTTGAATACGTTTCGGTTCAGTGCTGCGGGGAAAGATTTTACGGGCGGATTCAGTGGAATCTTCTAGTGAATTTGCAATGCATCCTCCCTTTGCCTAGCATTAACGCTTTAAGCGCTCTGGTAAATCAACACTTAGTCTACGGATTAGAATTTTTGGGAGTAGCAACTGACTTTGCATAAGCAATCCGCAGGTACTTACTCAGACGATGCCTCCCCCGCCTCCTTTGGAGGTGGATTGGAAGTTGGAAAAAGGTCGACGGCATCCACGGGTCCATGGACGACTTCAGAATCTGCTGTGTGAATGATCGTGGTGACTGTGTGAGTTTTTTGGCGTATGGGCCGAGCACGAACAACTGGCATTTGAATTTCACTGAACTCCTGGTCTAGAGTTAAGAAGACACTGTGTGAGACATCACCGTTACGGCCACGTGGTGCCATATACTACACTGAACACGTAAGTTGACACTCGACTCATCCTTTCACACAAAAATTATACGCTAGATCGCCTTTTCGCTTCAGTAAAATTTACATACGAGTTTGGCTGCTACCTTAACCTCAGTGTGAATTCCATGACTACGTTAAGATGAAAGGGCAGTCGGTTTGCATACAGAGGCAGACATGTGACATGCCAAAACAACAAATTGCTGCTTTTTCTCCACTAGCCTCCACCAATTCAAATAACCAACTCGCTCTCCTCCTGAGTACGTGCTGTTTCTTCTTCTTCTGAGGGAAAACATACTTCCCCACGTTACACGTGCAATAAGGAAAAAAGTGAACAAAACACTCTCAGTAGACGATTAAAGCAGTCTTCTTGTTTTTTAGCAGAGTAGAATTAAGACGGAATAATTTACCACAAACAGGATTATATTCATTAACTGGCGATCCAGACAGCTCACTCGAGGATGACTCTAAAATACAAAATAATTTTGTTATACCCCTCATGACATGATGAGAAGGATCTGCAGGAAAAAAGTCGAAACGCAAACGCCATGTTCATGTGACTGTCCACAAGCCCTCAGCATAACATGCATCCCACAATTGACAAGACAGATCCTTCACATTCTCGCCTTAGTTCGACTTCCAAGCCACAAATGAGAAGGCACAAATACGCTGATGCTCCAATTCGACTTGAAGCATTTTACATCCATTTCACAAGCAATTACACTTTCAATCTAAAAAATTCACTTTTTCAGTCCTATAACTCTGTGATTTGAGAGTTTTCAACTCCTTTGAAACCGAGTCCAGATTCCGGCAATAAAACATCAAAGTTAAGACACAAATAAGCCGTATTTTTAAGGTCCAAATTACTACCAAATGACCTTAGTTTCCACGGTTTGCATTACTTGATCTCAGGTGCAAGTAAAGCATTATGTGAAAGTATGAGACGCGGAGTTTGAAGAAATGGGCGTGGTTAGAAGCATTAGCAGAAGGCTAATAAGGCAAGGCTTCCTACCGCCCCATTCCTATTTACCCAGGCGCAACAAAAGCTGACAGCATCAAGCGAATCGGCAGTGAGCGCCGAGTTGGAAGGCAGAGAAATGGTTTTTTTATTCGTTTATGTGTAACAGAAGAGTATGTGAGTTAACACGATTCAATTGTACGAACCAACCTTTTTTGGATGCCCAAACCACTGCAGCGCATTCTCTCTCGTTCCGTGGTGGCGCTGATTTCAGACCTTTGTCCAAGTTAACACCAGTTATGAGTACTTTGTTGCATAAATACACCACCTTATTGCCTAAAGATGCTGTTTTCAAATAACTTTCTTGGAAAAACACCTCTCTGAGTTTATCAGTGTACTGATGAATTACTCACTACCTCCTTCTAGAATAAGCCAACATGATGCCTGCTTTGAGAGGAGATCCACAATTCTGTAATCTCAATTACTAGCAATAGCAGTAACTACTCCTTTGTCACTCACCAGTAAAAGGTGTGTCAGACGCGTATAGAGCTGTTAGAGGTGGAGACAATTGAAAAGCAAGATAATGGAACATTAGAAAGTAATTGAGAATGAAACGCAAAGGTATACGCGGTATATAGAGTGCTCTTACCATTTTCCACACCATATTCGCCTACTGTTGAGAAAGAAAAAGACAAGGCTTATGAGGCACTTTATTGCCAGTAGTAAACGCAAAAACACGCAGCACGCAGTTAGGAATAGGTGATTATTAGGACCACCCTCTCTTGTGTGTGGTTCATAGTGAATTAACTACGGATAAAATTTATGAATCGCACCATTTTAATGCCAAAATACACGATATCCATTGCACCCTATTCAATCACTAACCGATTCCAGACATAGTGTAGGACCTCCTAGGAGAAAACGCCTAAAAAGAATAGGTTGAAAAAAGGCTTATTTTGCGTAAAATTGAAACAATGATGCAATGTAATTGCCTAACAAGGACGGAGAAAGAGAAAATTACCAAACGCAATGCTTTAATTGCATCGGTAGACAGGACAGACCTGCTATTCGGCGCCATAAACGTTAGAATATCTACCACTGACTCGATGAAAGGTCGACTATTCTAAGCACATTGCATCCTAATCACCTCTCGGATTACAGCAGCGTGGCTGAGACTGGTTAGGGTGTATGCATTCGGTTGTAGTTTTAAAAGTCCTGCCGTGATGGGAGGAAGTCCTGCTCTTGAAAGCAACCTAATCACGCAAGAGGTCTGCAGCACGCCTTTGGCGATGAGGGAAAAGGCAGACGCATAACGCAGCCTATCTCAATCCCCTCCAACTTACTCGCTATTCATTTCTTAGGGTAGCAAGATGATAGTCACTGATAGGTTAAACACATCCTATCTCAAAAGTCAACCATCATTTACTTTGAAATTAAGCGTATGTTATGCATGCAAATTAGAGTAATGGAAGCACTTGCAGGTTCTTTTTCTGCAATATTGACTGATTTTGAGGGTTTTAACTCAACCCGATCGGGAAAACCGTTGAGACACGTTTCAATGTCATCCCTCAGACTATTCGTCACTCTACACAGCATCTCTTCCGCAACTTTTACGCTCGTATCCAACAGCTAAAAAGGGGAGACAAGATTGAGGAGAGAAGAAGAAAAGATGTAATGACAGTGCATTCTCAACACTTTACTACCATGGATCGAATGGAGCTTTCAACTTGACTAAGTAGCCGGTGAAGGGGTTCTAGATAACTCTCTGTGATTTGTGGAGAGAATTTCGTGATCGATGCCAACGACTGCAAGGCTTTATGGTAAACAATGTCCTTCAGACGCTGGCAACTCTCGTCTTGGAAAGATTGCAGAGCCCTCTAAAAGGATAAGAGGAGGTTGGTAGAAAAGGCGTCTACTGTGATAGGAAAAATTGCAATTTCAATCTCCAACCTTAACCCTTCATTCCCGGTATTTGAAGTGTGGCTAGGTGGAGTGATTAAATAATGTTTCAAAAAACAAGAAGGATACCTGAAGTGCAGCTTCGACATCGTTCATTGCCCGGTCAACCGCAAGATTACACTCCTCAGGATCCAGAGCAGCGTTCAATAGCTCAACGTGCATCGAAGGTAGTTTGGAGTACTCCCGTAGGGCTATCTTGGCTTGATGAATCTTGGTGTAGTGCGGTTCCAGTTTTTCCACATTGTTTGTGGGCATTTTACTTTGGAGTCTAATTGCCAAACGCGTTAATTCCTACAGGTGATGCAAACCGATTGAACACTGAGGTAAAAATAGCATAACGCAAGTAGCGGAGAAGAAGAAGAAGGGAGAGAGAGAGAGAGAGACGAGGTATTAAAACGCATTTTTAATTGGGTACTTTCATAAATGCTACTGAATGAGACACTGAACACATCCAAGACAATAAGAGCTGGACTTACAAGATCAGCATCACACAGTTCTGGTGATGGCGTTACAATAGCGTTGTTGAATTTTTCTACCTCCATAAGGCCTTTTACGTCAGATTCCGGCTGAAAAATGGAGAAATTACTTTGTGAATTTCGCATGAGATGTATTGGGAGTTCATTAATCTCTTAAAAGACCCATTCATGATCCTCTCTCTTTAATTAACCAGAACTAACACTTAATAAATAAAGTGCAAAGAGTATTTTGTACCTGCTTTAGGACGGTAATATTTTTTTCACACTGATTGATCAACAGTCCCTTCTGCTTTGCCAATCTCTTTAGATCTGTCCGGGTCTACGATAAAGGAATATGAATTTTCATTAAAAAAAACAGTTTTTAAAAGGACAATAGCTTACAAAGTTTCCTTCCCTCCTTAACTTTCTGTAATAAAACGGAGAATTCTATAGCAGATGAGGGCCAATTTCGGAGTGCCATGTGAATCGGAAGATGGGGAAAGTGCGCAGAAAACTTTACGCAAAACTATAAATAGCAAGAATTTTTCATCTACTTCGATTACTACAAAAGAGTCACTCAAAAGTCTTGTCTATCTAGTGTTCATTTGAGGTCACATGGACGGACAATGGCTACCTTCATTGGTGAAATAACCTCCAGGTTATACCAGCAGTCCTCAATCCGTCTCCCTTCTTGGTCTTATTAAAAAGCTGTCAGGTGTTAAAGGCTAAATGTCCTACTCTTCAATCCTAAATGCCAAACCTTAACATGGTGGAAGAAGGACATGTGCTGTGGGCGGGAGAATCTGTAACGACTCCTAACGCTACGCCTATAGCATATGGAAAGGTTTATTGCGGAGCTGTTTGCGATACCGGTACAAGGATTCCAATGAAGTAAATGCTGGATACTTTCTACACCTCCCTACCAACCGAGTAGAACCCAGAGAGCTATGCGGAGGAGAGGGAAGAACAGAGTAGTAAGGAGGAGTAGATGCAAAGCTTTACCCCACAAAACTCTTAAACACTCTGCTTTTGTGTCAACTTTCGTATTACCAGTGATGGACGCACAAAGATCACCAACGCATTTTCCAAACAGATCAAAACTCCAGATGCAGTGGAATTTCCGAGAGTGATCAGTGGCAGTGCAGTCGGGTAT
Source organism: Taenia crassiceps (assembly GCA_023375655.1). Taxonomy (NCBI): domain Eukaryota; kingdom Metazoa; phylum Platyhelminthes; class Cestoda; order Cyclophyllidea; family Taeniidae; genus Taenia; species Taenia crassiceps. The sequence continues at coordinate 294,973 of JAKROA010000004.1, read as the reverse complement.
CCTCTCATGTGCGGGCATATTTAATGTGTTTTTTGACTCCGTGTCTCCAAGTTCAGTCGGTAATCTCTTAAACTTCCTCTAAGCTGGCAATACTTATTTGCTTCGGAGAAACCTTGCAGCGCCATGGAGTACACTGGTCGAAGCTACAATCACTCACGGTGGGAATGAAACTGTCAATGAATGTTTACAAAGATTGCTTTTTTCGATCGAAGTATAGCCCACATCTTTAAGGTTTACAAGAAGATAGGGCTGCCATTGCTTTCACCACGGAAAGTACACTGAAACTGTCTTTAACGCAGTAGAAACGTGTTACACCAAGGGATGAATATCATTCCTTCCTGAAGGAAAACAAAACGTGAAAGTGAGAAAGCAGAAGGACATTCTCGAGAAAGTGAATCACAAAACCTTATTGAATCCAAACGATTTGTTTGTGGGAAATTCTTGTTATTTTACTGTGAAATTAACCAAGTTCTCCTGCAATACCACAATGGGAAACTTACACTAGTATTGAAACATCTGTTGCAGATGAGAATGAATGGGTCATTGGAGTCAACCCACTGAATCAACCCCAAGATATACTTCGAATCATCGTCCTCCAGTGTATAATCGGAGATGTCAAGGTAGGCCAATCTCTTGCCGCGGGTTACAATGAATCTCAGAAACTCGCACAACTCCTTGTTGCTTCCCAGTTGGCTCAAGGTTAACTTGTTCACCTTCTAGAGATGTGAAGTTATAAAAAACGCCATAAATACTTATTCAGTGATTAAGACCATTAAGGAACTTTGATTTTGCCATGGTTTGTTATGGTAACGCATGGAACAGGTGCACGTGGCAACATGGAGATCTCTCCAGTCTGCCATGTGATTTAAGCAGTGATGCAATAAAAATAAGTAGACTTATTTTGATATTACAGTCCAAAAAAAGGGTATGATTAATTTTAGATGCCACCATCCTCCCTTCACCATCATCACGCTGCAGCCACTGTTATAAGACGAGAAGCTGTCGCTGTCGAGTTTGACAACTCTGCCTTTGTCACGAGGAAGGCGGATAAGCTCCAAAATATACATTGTGAGTGAGGCTGCTTAATGCATCCTTCTGTAGAACTGGGCTGTGATAGGTGTAACCGAGCCTCGTAAGTGGTCTTGTGTATTTTCAGTTTCGAAGCAGACCTCTCCTCTGAGATACTTCAAAAGTCACCCCGGTAAGAGATTAATAGGACTAGCTTTAATAACCTCCACTAAAGGGAACTTGTCATTTGGGAGTATGTTCGCTCAAAATAGATTCTTTGGCAAATCGTGAAAAGGCAATAGTGGTAAAAATTAACAAAACCCTTTTTGACTGCATTAATTTCCATCTTAGACGCCGACATCAGTATTTGTCACTCGCCCTTGAAAGACCACAGAGAAAAGGTTTGGAGACAGGTTTGCCAACCAAGTCTAACTAATCCAACCCAACGTGGTGCAATAAAATCCACCAAACTTACACATTCAGGAAGCGAAATTTTCTCCGCCAATTTCTTCAAAACACCACTTTCCCTTAAAGCAATAAAATGGAAAGGATGCATTAGCATGACGGCAACATAACAATAATAAAACTGTGAGGATTTAATGCCAGAAACAACCTGTCCAAGACTGCCCTATTTCCGCAAAGTGCTTAATGTCCAACTTTTCAATTAAATTACGACCCTTGCATCAAAATACCAGGCCATATTTACCACCTAGAGGACCACATAAGCGGAGTTTCCATCATTTGGGTGACCTTCCTCAGGGTCACATAAATAGAATTTGGACCTTAACACTGCCACGCTCAGTGATTCAATTTACTGGGTCAAGACAGCTCAAGCTTCCCTATGAGATGAAAAAAAATGAACACATTCCTTCATAAAAACAACTTTCAACCATAAAGTCTATAAAATTTTGGTTTAACTCTCACTTGGTGTACCCTTTCCGCATTTACGAGGTAAGGAATTATTACAAATAAATAATTAAGCAGTATATCTGAGCTTACATAGACCTCTCTCTATGGCCCAAAGCGATATGCTCAAGACGAGGGCATTTAGGCAGGCATTTGATGATGTCAGTAATTTTGTCTCCGAAAGCTGGAAGGAAGCCATAGAAGTTAAAAGCAAATATCCTGAACTATCGGTACATGAAAAATGGCACTTTTAACCAATCAGTTTGATCGAAAAAACCTGAAGGTGTTAAAAAATTAAAGCATTGTAATAAATAGTTGTTTGAATGCGCTATTTGACCTGAAGGCCATCACTAACTCTGATCCTCGTGACGGACCGGCTGCCGTCGGGTCAAGAGGTGGAGACCTCGGCCTTGGCCTCCTTAGTCTTGATAACTACGCCGCTTCATTTTTTCTGTATCAAATAAGCTTGCCAATTCATTTAAAAGATAATAGGGCAGAGGGTGAAGTGAGAACTACCAGGCCTACTGCACACACAAGGGTAAGCACTGCAAGGCAACTCGTTTTACTATGCTCGATTCAATTACCAGAAGCACAGCGCAACAACAAGTCGCCTCATCGCTTCGATGTGTCTAGCTTGGCACCAGCACATGTACTTCAACTCTGATGCATGTGATAGATGTAAATAGGCAGCGAGAACGAGCACAAAAGCGGTGTGCATTTGTAAATTAAGTGCTTTTCAGTCTCTGTATTGTGTGATTTAAAAAGAAACATTAAAGCCAGGCCTTAGAATGTCTGAAGTACTCGTAGAAGATTTACCCCATTTCTGTGCTAAGTTGGATAAACATTTTAGCCGGTAAACTATCAACATTACGATAGTGTGGCTGTGGAGTTGAGTATTGTAAGCAATAAGCTGGTAAATTCAGTTAGGGGAAATCGTCTTCCCACTGCAGTGACAGTAACACTGCTTAACTGCATTTTTGCCATTTTAGAGGCAGACTTGGTAATGAACATGCATGCACAGACTACGCTGGCACTCTATGCCGAGATGGGGAATATGTGAAAGAAAATTCACCATTTTGGTCAAGGAGAACTTTCTTAAGCTGCCCCACTTTTGGCATGCATTTTGCAATCACTTCTGCCGCCTTGGCATCCAGTTTGCAGTCGCCCAAGTCCAAAGACAGTTGGTTGTATACGGGATTCTCGACTTTGCGAAGACCTTTAAAGAGCATCTACAAAGCACGGAGATCATAAGTCACGGTCCAGTGCTTCCGTGAGGGAAGCATTAAATAGGCCTTTTACAATGATGTCAGTAAGCACTGCTACGTTAATGGCATTTGCCATCGTTTGAACTCATAGACAGGAAAGACTCGTGAATTCAATTGCAAGCCTAGCATTCTCATTCTTCTCCTCATCCCTGTTTCAAACTCACATTTTTGCCACAGCCATGTTTCTCTTGAAATAGCCCGATCATTGGCATAAGAGACCTTTAACTTGGTATGCAAAGTGATTGTCACGAGTGGAGTCAACGAAGTGATAGCTCAATTAAAACTTCTGCTTTTTACATGCCTTCCAAAAATGAGCCTTGGAAAAAATTTATGAAGGTTAACAAGTTATAGGGCGATGAAAGCTGAATCAGTTCGACATATTCTCGTCATTCCGACCCCAAGCCATCTTGACGTCGAAGTGCTTTATGAGCAACATTACGTTGGCATTTTATTCCGTGCTTAAGGAGGAGATCTGCTAAATACGCTGTTTTTGTTTACAACGGCTAGGACTACAACACCCAAAGTCATCCTGCTTCTATGACACATTTAAAAGTCATATCAGATTTTACAGAAAACTCCGAATTCTTCATCAAGGCACATTTGAATACAAGCTTGAATAATGGCTTGAATCAAGTGGATGAACTACAACTGATGGTGCTATTAAGCACAACCAAGTCTGCCTCGTGGTGTACCGAGTGGAACGTGTGCACACAGTTTAACTACTCTTAATTTCGAGGAGTCTATCTGCACAGAAGGGCAGGAAATAATTCAATCGAAAGCCAAAATATGGTAAAAGTGTCATGCACTTGGCCATGAACCGCCAGTTTCTGGTAAAACATGCCTCACAGAATTCGCTAAATCGTAAAATATTCCTTTCATGCATATAAGGTTAACTTCAGCTAACCATGGAAATGTAGAGCGAAGAAAATTTTTTCATCTAATTTTTAAATATCGCGTCAGATAGGTAGGCAGGTGGAAAATAAAGTGGCAACGATTGAGATTCCAAAGAGGATTGAGATTGGCCTAGCATGCGTGTTAAGAGGGATTTTGTAAAAGAAAACAACCGTAACGGTAGCCGAGCAAATGCAATGCACCGACGCGGTTCTCTAAGATTTGGCGACTACATCTAACTGGTTTTACACTGCCCTTGAGTAAGTTGTACTTAAAAATTCTACTCAAGTTACATGAAAACCAATCTAAAAACTCCATCCTTTCAGTCAAGAATTGTACCTTCATTACATTGCTGGCATTTTCACCAGTAGTGCCCTTCAAAGAGAGGCGTTGTAGAAATCGCAAGGAGGCAAAGTAGTCCTTTATGGCTGCATCGAATGTGATGAATTTGTTTTCAGCCAGACTCAAATTTTCCAGCAGTGTGCAACTCGAAAAATTCAATGCGATGCAAACCTTAAAATGAAAAACGCTGTTTGATTGCACCTCGTATTATTAGCCAGCCAAAAGTCGCACATAGGAGTGGCACTATTGGTAGATCAAACAAAATAGATTTAACCCTGTTTTTCTCACAATGGACATAAACTTGCCACGGAAACATCCAAGTCGCATCGATTCAAAACGAGTTCACGAAGTTGAGGCGTCATAGAAGTGAGGACTTTCAGAGCCTTAAAGTTGAAATAGTAAACTCTAACACATTATTAAAGCAGTGATTAGTCATAGTAAGGAGTGCTATAAACGTATAAAAGGCAAAATAGAAAACAGGGAAGTACCGGGAAAGGAATGCAAGTATTGGATAGAACGATTCGACGTAGTGGGAGCTTTTCAGAAGATGTTGGTTTGATATGTGTAATTGTTTTCATAAATGTGTCGTTGTCGATTTTGCGTGGGCCAACAGAAAGATCAATTAACTGCTGATAGATCGTAGGCTTCAGGTCTCCAAAAACCTTTGAAAGTTCGACGTCTTTAGAGACTATGTCCAATTTACGTAATTTTGAACTATTAGGTAGGCTTCTCAGAAGGGAGCCAAGTCTGACACTGCAAAAAAGTATGTCATTTTTTTGAAAGAGGCTTGAAATTAAGGTTAAACGCATCGAGCAGCCAACAATCTGATAGCCGCGATGATAATTGGAATGCATACAAGTAGTAGTTATTCTTACTAAATGTGTAAAATATGAATAATGCCCATAATATACGAAATATATTTATTGCCTGTCAATTTGGGAGTCCCGAAAAACCAACGATCGAATCGCTTTATTCGTTCGCAAACCGACTGAACACAAAGAAATGAAATCTTTACCCTACAAAATTCAAAAAAGAAAAACAAATCTTCTTTTGGTGCGAATTGTAAGACTAGAAAAGGCAAATGAAACCAACAAAATATCCATTTCCAGCTGTAAAAACTAACGCACATCAGTAGAAAACACAAAATTAATATGGAAAATTAACTCACCATCTTCAGGTCACCCAAATCAAGCACTGTAAAAAACGGTGCTGACAGAAGTGGACAAATTGCATAATTGGATGAATCATCCGAAAAATTTGAAACAAAATCAGGAAATCGCAAAATCTTGTGTTCTTTACAAGCAAAACGTTCTTGGATCTAAAAAATCAGATAACAAAAATGTCACCTCAGTAGTGTCACATTTTTTTCGAAAAAATTTTCGTAGATAAGAACAACTCTGTTCAACTGCTACATTGATATCGGGATTTCCACATGTTTTTTCAGAAGCAAGTAGTTGAAGCGTATCGTCACCTTCAACAAGAATAGCATCGCCACTAGAAGTAGAATAATTTGCTCCCTTCCTACCAAATATTATAAAATGGAAAATATTCCTTCCACATATCCAAAATGCCTTTTAATTGATCGTTAAGGTCGGAGAGCTTCTGCCGGTCAAGTGGCAAAGCTATAGTAACTATTGACCCATCCAAAAGGTTCAACACCAACTAAAACATAAGCATCAAAATAGCCAAACTTGATCAGAGGAGTGAGTCATGCTTAAAATATCCAGATAATTAAAGTATTTTTTATCTGAGGTAAACACCACTCTGATTTGGCCATCTCCAGGATATTCCTAGAGTTTAAATTTCAAAAGTAAGCATACGACTCTGCATTTGTGAGGCGAAATTTCGTCGTTCTTCTGGTAATAACGATCAGGATATTTCGGAATTTCGAGCGTATTACGATGCCGCATTTCGACAAGGACAGAAGGGTAATCAGTGATCGATTTTAAAGTGTCTATCAAGGCCACATGGGAGCGGGAATAACAAACGGAAAATCAGATTAATAATTGCATAATGTGAAAACATTTTCCATAAAACTCGTAAACAATGGTTAAAAAATTTCACAACATTAGTTGCATTTTTTTAATGAAAGGTTTTGATCTATTTATTGGATGCACCTATGTAACAAGAATGGTGGAACATCTTTTTCGCACACAATTGTGATTATCAACAATGAAACCAAATTCAAGCTAACAATACTTCTGTTTTATGCGTAGACATGCGAAAATAGATTGTGAGTAGATATGTTTTCCTTGTTATATGCCTTCTATTTCCTTCAAGTATGTCTTGGGATGCTACATCGACAGCCTATTTTATATTGAACCGTGGAATCACATTTGGAGTTAATACCTATAAGCACCTAAAATTAGTTGATGTAAACAAGCTTATCTACTGCCTAGCCTTAGTGGTGAATTTTGGATCACAGGGACAAGGCTAATAATGTAATTTCGAATTACCAACTTGTACAAACTAATTGGTTGACTTCACTCTATTATCTACAATCACAGTGAACTATTTTCCTTTTCCAAATTTACTGTTAATTTGTCTATTTAGAGTCATTTATTAATTAAAATGTTTTGAGCCCATTTCAATGCCCTGCTTGATAGCCAGTTTGAGTCCTAGTCACTTAGATGGGCTCGTAGCCATTGCCACATAGGCTGCAAACTAGACCGTGAGATCTGTAGCAGATGTTTTCTGTGCTAAAAATATGTATATTGTACAAGTGCCATGCCATCTTTTTCTTTAGTGAAGATTATGAGCGCTTCATATTTGATTGAAATTTGAGGGTTGCATTATTATTTTTTTATTTGCAGTCAGTTCTTCAGGTTTCATCATTCTTTTTTTACCTTCACTGTGCAAATGTAAAATGCTTCTGAAATCCTTATCGTATGGCTATGAGACTTTCTTGGAGGCATAAGAAGGCATAACACCGGACAGAACGTATTAATTCAGGAAACGAGAAGAAAATTAAGGCTGATGGAATGAGCCGAAGGTCAGATTGTCTGACTAGGTCAATATGGGCACATTATTGATGGTAACCGATACTGAGAGTAAGGCAAACAAAGCATCATATAGCTTTGCTTTCACTGGTAGACCTCTCGCATTGGCCGTTATAATGTAATTATTGTTGAATGAAACACCCGCGAGTTAATCGTTCCAGTAACTAAAATTGAAACCCTACTATTAAAATGCCTAACCATCGTTACAGATCCAGGGTTATGCATACCGAATTTTTGGTGGGACGTTCTGTCGCTCAACGTGGAACACATGTGTCCAAACCGATATAATAAGGGTACCTTATAAAAGATACTTATTTATGTGTTCCGCGGATGCTAACGCCAGCTGCAAATAGTTTCCTTGCAGAACACAAAGGTGGAATGAATGACAAAGGCAGACATCATTTTTAGCTCTTCTACTATGGAATATCAGGGATTCTTATATCCGTAGCATATGCACTTCTTTTGTAGCGCTAATTGGTCACTGAAGGCATTGTAGAAATCCTATGAAGTCGGAATCGCTTTCTAATGCTGTTAAAGTAGCATTTTGAGACCTTCTTAACACATGGCACTAACAAAATATTCATATCTTTAGCGAATGAGAAGAAATTATTGCAGATTGTATGACGTGGTGATCAGCCCAATAGGCGTGGGTGGCATGGCCGCTCAACAGCCCATAATCGGAACCAGCGGCTGAATGAACAAAGTTTCACAAGGTGCCTTCGACTTCAAAAGCGACAGTGATCACCTACAACCAGGTTCAAATTGCCATTTACCCCTAACCTACAACATATACATATAAACAGATATAATCATATTCTCTGGCTCAATGAAAACCTTAAGAGCAAACATGTTACACAACCGACTAGTGCCTTTAAATAAATCTGAACTTTAGTTAGTAGTATTCCTTGCAGATATAATAAGAATTGCTCTTTTAATAGTCTATTCTTGTTTTAATAAACAATAAGACCATTGCTAGTTTTGATGGCTCTTGGGGCATCAGTTGTCGTGTACAACGATTTGGGGGCTTGTCGCCATTGCGTTAAACAGCTTCGAAATTGCATTCAGCGAAGCATTTCAGGAGCCGGCATTCTTGTACTTGATGCTGCAGAATGCATTGAGAAGCTCTCTTGCAAATCAATCGACCTGTTTTGTGTTGGAGGTGGATTTGCACGTGGTGTTATCAGCAAGCTAGGTTCCATAGGCCTTGAATGTCTTAGGTCGTTTGTATTGTCTGGAGGCTCCTATCTTGGGATATGTTCCGGGGCATATCTTGCATCGTCAATAACAAAATTTGACATTGGTGGACCACTGGAGGTGAAAGATACAGGAATGCTCAACTTTTTTCCTGGTAAGACTGGAGTCGGTTTATTAATTATCGCGCTCTGCTGGAGTTCCTTGAACTTAGCTTTTCCTGTTCAAAAGTTGTTTCATTAAACCGATTTCACTTCGTAGTTAATTGAATAGCATAATTTTAGAGTAACTCGAAATATTTCAAATGACCAGACTCTCTTGAAGTTAACTTGGAGGGATCGATTGATGCCTGTGAACAATGTGTGAATATTGGGATACGACTTGGTTTCTATTTTTCGTTTGTGTTCTTTTATTTATGGGTGTATCGCTATGCTATTCCAGGCACCGCCGAAGGGCCGCTATTTAAACCCTTTTCTTACTCTTCGGAGTCCGGTGTCTCAGCTCCAATTTTGGATGCTTGTACTACCCTAACTCCCGATATACCGCCGTCATTGGCGGTATACTTCAACGGAGGCTGCCATTTCCTTAATCACTTCGATGACTATACGAGTGTTCTCTACTCATAGTAAGCTCCCTTTTTTGTGCCCTGTGCTGAAACCAACGCCGGCATTTAGTTTATTGGACCGATGTCAAATAGGATACACACTGTATTAGTTCTTTTTGGGCGAGACTTGGCTCATTTATGACGATACGTTAATGCATTCATGCTTTTTAAATTTTACTGAAAGCGATCCTTCTTAACATCTTTTTTAGGCTTGTTGTTGTTATTTCATCTTTTTGTTATTCTGAAGCCGTGAATTGGGAACTCCAGCCATATTGAAAAGAAAGTGTGGAAAGGGCACAGTGCTGTTAAGCGGAGCCCATTTTGAATTTGATCCTGCAAATTTAGACGAGTTAAAAACTGATCCGTATGTTCAGCGAATCCTACCTCTTCTACTTGAACACAATGCTAGTCGCATGAAATTGTGCAGAATGGTTTTACCTGGCCTTGTCGTGCCGAATGCTGATACAATCCACCGAATGAGCTATTAGCGGATACTCAGTTTAGCTATTTATTTCTCCCACTTGCTGCATTTTTACCAATGAGTCTGTCTACATAACATTTTCATTTTTCCTATGAGTTTTGTTTCGTTGCAGCGTCTTACTGTTCGTGTAGTTAATTGAAGATAAAATTTGTTCTCGATGTTTTGTATATTTTCGGTGATTGTCTCGTTGACCCTATTACTGCATGAAAAAAAGCAATTAAAATAAGACATAACAAATGGAGAAAATTTGAATGGTTTTGAGCAGCTGATGACACTTTTGAGGCTTTAGATTTGCATCCTAGTATAATACTTGGTACATGATTTTTGAAACGCTCTGGTTTAATATGAAATCGAGACCTGTCGTTTGATCGAAGCCGAACTTCCCTTTAAACAGGCTTAGTTGTAACAAACCTTTGCTCAACACTGTAAACATTACATTATGCCATTTGTACATTTGTACAGTGATCTGATATCCCATCCAACCACACGATGCCGTAAGACACCAGAAGCTGACTCCGGTCATGCCAGTGTCCCATCAAACATTCTGCACACGGCCAGTGAATATATCTGCGTCCTAATTTAGCTCATTGCAAGTTTAGAAAGGACTGGAGCTACTGTTTTTTTACTCAGGAGTGAGTTGTTCCCTTTACTATGGCCGAATTCCAAGCGTTAATAGCATAGGATAAGTAAGGCTGGATTGAAGAACGTTTGCGCTTGGCAACCACCTATTTTTATTGTTTTTCAAGCACACATTAATGGCTAATGAGACGATAGGCGAGAACTTTGGAAAATCCGTTATGAAGCTCTCCAGAGAGGTTTATATGGCTTCTAACAGATGCGTCATCTACGCTATTAGTATCTGAATAACGCCCAAATAAAAGGCCTGATGAAACTGAAATAACAAGAGAGTACCAAGGAAGAAGAGGCAGAGGTGTCTTTCGTTGAGTGATTCTGTTCATGCAATAGTTTAGATTTTGAAATTACGAGCACAACAGATTTTTTTCTTCAACATAGTTTGAAGGCTTGGTTGGATTCTAGGCGGGGTAGAGGTGCTGCGATTCAGGACTAACGTTAAGATTATTTATTTTCTGAATAAAACAAAATTTTGGAACTCATTTTTGGCTCATGGTTAATTTTAAGTTTCCAACCAGGTTGTGATGACTGACGCACAAAAGTGGACAAGGGCAGTTGTATGAAAGACACTCAGAAGGAAGCTGTGCAGTATTTTGACATTTTGTGCTTCAACAGGCCTGCTCTCCGGCAGTTTTAGAGCATAGTGCCTTCTGGAGACATGACTGTGCTGCCATATGCACAAATATTTGCTGACTCCTCTCGGTATACCTTAAAGCAACAAGTCGAATATCCGAGATGGTGTAATAATATGGTACCTTGTTAAAAATAAATGAATGTTAATAATTTAGCCCTTGGTTTTGGTAAAGAGCCGCTTTGTGCGTTGGCCGCGCTAGTAGCCCTAACCTCTACTATATGTTAAATATGCAAATTCTGCCCAAGTATTGTATCTTCTTTGGCCTTCAGGGTAGTCTTGAGGTGCTGCATTGGTGACAGCAGGAAATGAGCCCCATCCTAAAGGACTTCTGACCCAATTCCTATTGCTGAGTGGTGGGCTTTAGCAGAGCGGAAGAAGTTTGTGCGATATGGATGGAAGATTCGGCGTCGAACCCAAACAAAGGGCTGAAAGTGACGTCTGCCCTTGACGATATCTCTATTCCCCTGCTTGACATGAAGAGCATTAAAGACACAAATAACATGAGTCGCCTCTACTCATCTTGCCTGATAGAGTTCTCGTTCATACGGCTACAAATTGGAAAGTGCAAGCATAGCGTCAAAGAGGGTTGAGTGGTACCTTGTTTCCTCCTTGGCCTCCTTTGCATAAATCAGGATTCGAACCAGCGTCCCTACGGCCATGCTTCTCTGATTTTTAGTGCATATACAGGAAGAATCTGCAATTCGAGTAGAAATGGCAATGCGATCATGAAGCTACCTAACCGGTTATAGATTTGTTGACTGACGTGTTTGCCGGAAATTTAATATACATTGCGATGGCTGAGGCTGAAGGAGAGCAATAAACACATATCCCAAGGGGATAGGAGCCAAACAATATGTTTTGATAATGAGCCACTGCGGGCTGCCGGTTGTATTTTGGAAAGGCGAACTAGACTATGGGAAGTCCCAATATATTAGCCCCTATGCACGTTAAACTTATAAATTCTGCTTAATTATTTCACCTCCTTCTGACTTGAGGAAAGCCCTGAGGCAGTGCAAGTTACGTAAAACAAATGTTTAGGAAGGCATGAGCAATGTTGGTTAAATGTAATTCACGATGTGTTTGCAACACTGATATAGGTAACCAATGCCTGAGTTTCATCTACACTCTATTAGCTCATGTGGGGTCGATTAAATAAGTTGCTCGCTTTGAAAATCTGATGAGTCGTTTGCTAAACTAAAGATCTTTACACAGAAAAGCTTTCATAGACAGATCGCGTTCGTTAACGATTTAAAATATCTTATTAAACTAAACGAATTTGTTCTTTCATAATTTTATGCAGCTTTTGCACTAAAAAATCCTCGAAATTATAGGACCAATTCGAAAGCTCAAACCTGAGAAACCACTGGTTAAGTAAGAACTACACCCTGCCTGCCTCTCCCTTTTAGCCTGTTTGTTCATCATGAGCAACATATATATCACCGAACCGGCAACAAATGGAAAAGTTATTCTTACCACCACAGTTGGTGATATCGAAGTGGAACTTTGGTCGAAGGAGACGCCACTAGCATGCAGAAATTTTGTCCAATTGTGTATGGAGGGCTACTACGACGATACAGCCTTCCATAGACTTGTGAAGGGCTTTATCGTTCAGGGTGGTGATCCAACGGGCACAGGAGATGGTGGTGAAAGCATCTACGATGGTCCCTTTAAAGTATCCATATAGGTTAACTTGCCTTTTTATTCACCAGACAGAAAGTCACTCCCGTTTGTCTTTTAATCGTCGAGGTCTTCTGGGTATGGCTTGTCCAGAACCAAACTGCAATGGAAGTCAGTTTTTCTTCACTCTTGGGGAAGCCCTCGAATTGAATGGAAAACACACTCTTTTTGGTCGTGTGGTTGGAAACACTCTGTTCAACATGCTGCGACTGGCAGAAGTTGACGTTGTAAATGGCGACCAGCCTACTAGATTGCACCGAATTTTAAAAACTACAGTGAGATATGATTAATAATTGATTTCAGGTTATCTTAAATCCCTACGATGACGTCGTTCCTCGTCAAATTAAATCCAAAAGAAAGCCAGAAAGTGGTCAGAAGGCTCAACCAACCGCAAAGGCTACCAAGTACGATTGGTTGTTCTCTTAGTTCATGACTCTCAGGAATTTTTCTTTGTTGTCATTTGGTAGTGAGGCAGAAGAAGAAGAGGAAATTTTTTCCAAAATTGAGGAGGTTGGTCTCGATTTGCATTTACTCACTTTCTAAACTCAGAAATTCCGCTCTCGTGGAAAGAGTGCTCATGATCTCGTGGACGATGAAAGCCTCTCCAAGGAGACTGTGAAAATTACTGAGGAGGATGCTGAACTCACCGCCAAGGCCTCTGCCATTTTCGAAGCTGAAGCAGAGGCTCGCAGGCGGAGGCGTGAGTTGGCTTCTCGTTTGGAAACTGAGGAAGAATTAAGACAAAAGCAGAAGAGAATGTACGTATTTCTCGATATGCTTCCGGAGATAAATTAGGAGAGTTGCATAATTTATTCACATCTTGGTATCTGTTTTGATAGCAGTCTAATATCATAATTGATGATGGCTCTACCCTACATCCTTATGTATTCAAAGAAATCTCGGATCTTAGAGCGTTTTGGCGGTTGCAAATAGTTTGGCACTGCTGCTGTTACTGCTTTAATTACCTTTATTTGTTTTCCTCACTAATCTTTTCATGTAGATATATAAGGATTGGTTATTTGGAACCTCTGATTAATCAATTTGCTCCATCTTTAGCTCTGATCACTTTTTAATTGCCCCGTTTTAATGGAACTTCTTCGCTTGGGGCTAGTGAATATTATTTAATATAAAATCAACGGTTGTTTTTTATTACTTTGGTGTGTATCAGTAGATTCTAGAAAGAAGAAAAATCTAAATGCTATTGAAATTTCGATATTGCGCACCAGAGGCCTCCGTTTATTTCTAAAATCGTGCAACACTTTCAGCGTAAACTGTTTTTTATTGCGTCAACTTATGACAGATAGACCCAGTTCAGAAACGTCCTATTTCAATTTAAAACTGGTTTGAACGAATTTTGGCGATAATTGTGTATCTTGATAATATCATCTAAGCGCTTCACCATTTTTAACTATCCATTTTGGGGTTGGCTTTAGAGTAGCAATGAGGTTTTTTCTCTCGAGACACCCTAGCTCCGTTGACTCTGCTTCGTTCCATTTCTACTTATTGTCTACTTTGTTTCACTCCTGTTCTTTTTTGCTGATCTCCAAATCCTATTCCTCCACCGCAACAACTCATCGAGCTTTTGGCATTTTTTAATTACATCACTTTCTTGACTGAGTGCAATAGCATTGCTTTTGGCCCTTTCTCTGAGGCGACATCGGTTTAACATAGGGCACTATTTCAGTCAATTTGGGGGCTTCACTGAAGTACCAGCCCATAAACCGGCTGATGACTGAGCACGAGGTGAGGCAAAGTTCTTTGAACACCGAGTGATTAAAGGTGAGGAGGATCGTTCCTCAGATGACGGCGGCCGACACTTAGTCTGGTTATTTTGCTTTCCAAATAAAGAATCTAAAGCTGACTATTTGGTTACCGACTGGATAACTTGCTGTTCAATTTTATTCCCATAGGGAGGAGCTGCGTGCAGAGGCGGACGCGGTACGACGTGACATCGCGCGCACCATGCGATCGGCGAAAGAGCGCGCCGCTGCCGCGGAGGCAGCGCGACAGGCAGTGGAGACGCGGGCGCAGCGCGAGGCGGACGAGTTGCGGCGCGCTGAGGCCTGGGAAGCTGAGCAGCGCGACAAAGCCGCCGCAGGCCTCCCCAAAGCCACGGCACAGCCAATGGTCGACAACTTTGCTGATGAGGTTGCCAGTTACCGGTCAAGGGCAAAGAAGAATAGAGAGGTGGTTAGCAATTCCTTCACGGGCGTTGTTTGCAATACTACGGTTTCTTCACCTAAGCGTGGCGTTACGCATATAGCACGCCTTTCTTATTAGTCTATTATGACTTACTAAGCAAAATTGTGTCGCAAAACGCTTCTCTAAAGGTTAACATGTTCTTGGTTTGTGTCTTTGTTCCTTCTTGAGCTGTAGGTAAATTAGTCACAATTAAAGGAAGACCGATGCCGTTGGAACGACTAAAACGAACAACGCGGAAATCAGCATGAATTTTCCATAACAACGTTAGAATTACTGTTTCACACCCTTTTTTGTCCTTGTTTGAATTGTGTACCGCCGATTTAGGCATCCTCTTTTAGTACTTTTGATCTTGAATCTACTTAACTGAGGTCAAAGCGGATGAGTTGTTGCAAGCTGTAGCAAAAATTAATATGCATCTCAAAGTTTTTGTATGTTTGCATTAAATGCAAACACATACATAGAACATAGACCGATGATGGGCGGTTTTGCTTTTGAGCGTAAAATATGACCTTAGCTGAGGCCAAACGGGAAGCAACGTGACATTTGTTCTCGGCTCGCGTCGTCCACTCGACCGACTTTGTGATTGTGACGGAAAGTATCAATCTAAATGAAGCTGCTTTAACCATTGATAGGCTTCATTTTTCGACATCTCGGGTTGTCAAAGCCAGAAATTGGGTTCTTACTTGATTTCACAGAGGTGGTGCTCAAATGTTAAGGTGAAGTGTTGCAATAATTATGAGCTCCACAATCTAGTAGGCTTCCGCTTTCCGTACTTAGCATTTTGAGGTCTTTTTGCCGTTTATTTGCCTTAGAGCTACCTGTTCTTTGGTGTGTGTGCAGTGACTGTTCTATTTTCAAACTTTTATAGCTTTGAATCACCAGCTATAATATAAAAGATTTTGGAGTAATCCATAGGTTGATTAAATGATTAGCGAGCACCGGAATGTCCCTAAATCTCGTATACATTACTCCCTCGAAAATATGAAATCACTTATGCATCAACATAGTGCCTTGTTAGGAATCATTGTCTTGGTGCTAAATTAGACTCTTGTTCCTCTCTTTAGCGCAAGGATAGAGAAGAGCAAACCCTGCAACTTCTAAGCTGCTTCAAATCACAACTCTTAAGCGCCTTGAATAAGTCCAAAAACGATGGATCTTTGGAGGATGCGGCCGACAACGGGAATGAAAACGACGCTGAAAACGAAACGCTACATGCGGATCCAATTTCTTGGTAAGTTAGATTTCTTCAGGTCAAGCATGCTTCATTTCTCTCCAACTTTTACATATTTTGTTGCTTCTTAAAGTAATTCGACTTATTTCCGTCTTTTACTCCCTTTTATCCCTTAGTTGGATTAAGTTTATTTAGTGCTTGTACCGGTGTTTTGTTGTGCATTCTGAATTTGGTATCGATGCTTACCTTTAAAATTATGATGTTATGTCCCGCCTCGATTCCTTACATCTAGTTGATTTTAATAGCGAGTATGGAGTAGAGTTGCCCTTTTGCCCCTCTTTCCTTGTGCACAGGGTGCGTTGCAAATTAGTGTCAGAGGAGCCGACACCAGCTCGAAGGGTCATGGATCCGTCTCTGGATGATCCAGACCGTCACGACCTCTATGATCCTCGGAATCCTCTAAATTTGCGGAAACGCGGTGCAGTTACCGATGAAAACAGCAGCAATGACAGGAATCGTCATAAACGAAGCCGGAAATAGCTCGTCCATCATACTTGTACAGCTTTTATGCTAATGTTGTGTAGGTTTTCTAAGACAAGTCCCGTTACCGTGCTACAGATGGTGCTGCATTGTGAGGGTAGTGGTCAATTGGGTTCCACAGTGTGGGTGCTGACATGAATTTCGTGATTCACCATCTCGGCTAGGGGTGAGCCATGCCTGGTTTGGTTTTCGAAGTGGGACAATTTGTGCTGATAATACCTAATAGGGTAATTTTTGTAGTAGCGTTTTCTGCCCTCCAACCATGGGCTGCCGTTAAGTTTTACATCGTGGCTCGGCGTTGTACACAAATCTACCCGTACGCTAGTCTGATCCTTCGATTTCCCTTTAGACGATGTTGAAACTGAAAGTGGAATGGTTTGTTTTTTTTTCTATCGCGATGGCGTCCTAAGTCTCTGTTGGGTTTGCAGAAGACGTACATTAATAGCGCGTAAAGGGGCTGAGCGGCCATTAGTTTGCCTCATGAACCATGTCTCAGTTAGGAAGTACAGTCTGGGTGACCGGGTAGTTCGTCTTCCGGTGCTTCTCTCTATTAATCTTCTGCGTCGGCTACCGTGACATAATTGGCAATTGCAAACTACTCACAATTCAAAAAAGGTGTTTGCTGCATTTTTGTTCGTATGAGATGACGTTAACCCTGACATGAATAGGACTGGTTAATTTTACTGTACCTTGGATGCTCGTCCGTGCAAAAGAAGTAAATGTGCTACGGATGGAAAACCTATGCCATCCCATAACATAATTGCTGAGAGCGACATCTGTCTTCGGCGTCTACCACATCTCTGTTTTATGCAAGCAAGCTACTAACAGCTGAAGCGACAACAATCGTGAACAATCTGACTAATTCCCAATCCGCACGAGGATTCAGATCCTGTTTAGCACCCAGGAGGGATCGATGGCGCTGTGGTCAAATATTTTCGCAATTAATCTAGAATTTTGATGAGTGGTACAGAGTTCGTGGGTGTTTCTTCAAACACTGACTACTTTGTAAAGGCTGACACGGAAGGTAACCAAGGGGAGGGTTGGGGACGACGCTCAAGGAAAAACAGAGAGGCTATGAAACACTGTTTGATTGTCAGTTAAGACCTCCTGAGTGGCCATAGTATCCTATCCATCTGGGGTTTATCTTTGGGCCATGCTAGCTGCCCCTGTCCATCTGTCGGTTAAATGTGTATACTCTGTCCCAGTGCTATGCGTTGCTTTGCCTCAAGGAAAATTCCAGAAGCCCACACCAGCAGTTCCAATATATTTCTGCTTGCCCAAGGAAGTTCCGATAGGCCAAAACAATTATGTAGTTAGTTAAATATACTACCCAATTACTAATTTGTGACAGTAATTTTTTTTAACTGAGACTGCAAGACATTTGGGGGGAAAATTTACCAGAATAAATACTCTTTTCGACTTCAGATTGATTTAGGTGATAACAAAAATTATCTAGCACATCTTCGCAAGCTTAAAATTACAAATTGTGTTTTAGCTTGAAATATTTAATTATTAGCAATGCTTAATAAGATTGTTTCACACTTACATTTTTGTCAACTAGGTCAAGGTTGTTTATGCAATTGCGGCTGTATTTTCATTGGCTGACCTTGTGATGCCTTTCTCACTACGGTTATGATGCGCTACGTGGCGGCCACGTTTCTTGCCTTCCTCCTCTTGATAACTTTCACGAATGCCTTAATCGATGAGCATCTCCATGCTGGTGAGGCTTTGAAAAGGTAATACTTATGAGAACTTTCCATACTGTTGCATATTATCATCATTCTCAAATAACGTCAATTAACACGGAAATGCGTTAATCTTGCCTCCTGTAGCATCCAGTAACTTGCATATGTAATTTTAACTTTTTTTCAACATGAGTTTCAGTTTAGCTATGGAAACACTTCACAAATGTACATTTGCAAGTGAGTAGTTTAATTTGGAAACTTAATAAATGTGCTCACTCCCTAGCCATTCGCATGCTCATGGTCATTCCCATGATCAGCCCCAGGATCATCTTCACGAGCATGACCATCTGCATGAATATCACGATATCACGTCTCGTTCCGACCGAATATGGATGGACACAGTTGGTGCGGTTGTGGGCATCAGTTTAGCGCCATTTATTCTTCTCCTTCTCGTTCCTGATCTCAACAAACATCGCAACTTACTTAAGATCCTTCTCGGATTCGCAGCAGGTGGTCTCCTAGGTGACGCTTTTCTTCATCTCATTCCCCATGCCCTCTCTCACACCCGCGGCCACGATCGCAGCGAAAACTATCACGACGCTCATGGGCACTCGCACGCCCTGGGGGACGGAAACACTCGCGTCTTCCTCTGTGTCATTGGTGGAATCTTTGTGTTCCTTTGTATCGACAAGTCTCTTCGTTTTGTGCGAAGTGGTCATAATCACTCTCATGGTTCGGTTGTTAATGTAAATGATGATAAGAAGCAGAAAGACGCCAAGCCTGGGAGTGCCAAAAGCGGTGCTACGGCCTCCAATGGATCTAACAAGGGCAAGAATAAAAGCAGAATGGGTTCGTCCTTGGTTCAATGGTTTCGTCACTTAATGGTTTTCTAGGCATGAATATAACTGGATATCTCAATCTCGCTGCCGATTTCTCGCACAATGTCACCGATGGTATTGCAATCGGTGGGTCTACTAGCCAATTATCTTTTTAAACTTCAACTCCTCTGTTTATTACCCACTGGCTCAGGCCATTGCCCCTCTTTCTGCAAACTACAGATGTATTTTGGAAAGTCTTGGAGCCTCTTTTTGACCAATTCATGATTTTTAGTGACGATGATCTCAATTGGTATATCTGTTCCCAGTGTATTTTGACTTCCGTTTCCATCCAGCATTGTTTAAAAATGAGTTCTGTGTCCTACGTAACAATCAGACCGACTTTTCCCGCTTTGTTTGTTCATTCCCATATATTTGGGCCTTAAAATGTTTTTTCAATGCATTACGGGCCTTTTGATTTTGTATGGGTCATATGTCCATTTGTATTGCTTTTGATTTCTATTCCAGCTGGATCATTTCTGATAAGCCGTAGCGTGGGTTACGTCACCACTCTGACTGTGCTCATCCATGAACTGCCTCACGAAATTGGTGACTACGCGATTCTTATTAAGTCCGGTTGCGGAGCTCATCGGGTACGTTTCTTAATTATTCATTTAATTTAAGGCGCTAAGTATTATGCCTCCCATTTCTTGAAGCAGACCTTACTTTAGTGGTGTTTGGATGCCAGACATATCTTCACTCCTAGCTCTTTTGCTACTTCCCCTCTTTGCATGTTTCTCCCACGCGTGAACTCACCCTCCACACATATTGCTTGTGGATTCTCTCTAAGTAGGACACATATTCTTCTAGTTTCACTATTTTGGATCGGCATTTGTGGTGTTAATGCAACTGGTTTCTCGTTAAGTTGGAATCTGTCTTTTTTCTGATTGCATTGAAGTCTTGAATATGCGGTTCCGAGTAGAAGCACTGGTAAAACCTTTAGGGGTGGCATAAGGGTGGATCATAAATAGTTTAAGTCTGATATAATGAATGAACGTGTATCAACTGATCCCAACGAAATAGCGGTGCGCGAGGGCTTGTGATCAAGTACTCTGCGTCTTACAAAGCATCGATGTTGCCGCTTAATTAGCTACTTGAATCGACAAAGCGAATCAATTTAATTCAACGTTTGGCGAAAACTACTTAATTGTTTATTAGTAGCACTTAATTCTTTCAGGCCATGCTACTACAGCTCGTCACAGCCCTGGGCGCAGTCCTGGGTGCTAGCTTAAGTCTTCTTGCGGCTGGCGTTGGAATGGACAGTGAGAAGTCTGGCAGTAGTTTCGCTCTTTCGCCAGAGCTAATTACTACCTGCTTGCTGCCCTTCACTGCGGGCGGATTTATCTACATTGCATTGGCCTCTGTGCTGCCCGATCTGCTGGTCGAACATCAGGCGGGAGACCGTCGCCTCGTCACCAAGATGACGCGACGAATTGGGCAGGCCGCAGCGGAACTCATGGCTGTGGTCCTTGGTATTGCACTGATGGCAGTGATTGGCCTATTTGAATGAGAATTTTATCCTCCACTTCCCGCATAAGGGCCAAGCATTTAGTTTAAGCTTGTATTATTTCTATGTTCCTCCGTATTATTAAACGGTAGCTTTGGTTGTACCTCCTTTGTGGTAACGGTCATTCTTGGTGCATAAGAAGAGTGGATAAATTGAGGTTGTGTGTGAAGTGTCGAATCTTTTTACGAAGTAGGAAGATTGCGCTTAATTTTTGAGCGTATACACTCGCCGTTATTTGCTGTGGAGCTCTGACCCTTCCATTTGGCACTCCAATAACACGAGTCATGATGCGTTATGCGTGGTAGTCTCCATGCATGCCTGGTGCCTTCGTGCATTCATGGTAAAGTTGCTTATTAGCAAACTTGAGGGTAACTTGGTTTCTGTACATTTATTGACTTATTTTAGGGTGGTTTTTTTCAACAACAGGCTAAAATAGAGTCTAGAAGGTTTTTTTGTTGCACTACTGATGAACGTTTACGCTCTGGTATCTGAAGCTATGTGGATTGTGAAGGTAACACACGATGATACCCCAATTAGTGGCACCCCCTCCTAAGCTAAGAGTGATTTCATTTTGGTGGCCAGGTGTATCACAACGCCAATGTTTTGTTTCACCAGGCTGTCGAAGTCTAACTGGCACGTAAAGCCAAGATAGTCTTCGCTGTACGATGTTGTGAGATTAATTGCAATATCGGGATTGCAACTGACTTTACTCCATGCATCTATGGGGCTGGGATTGGCGAGGCTTTTTCCATCATTCTAATCGAGGGGTCGGTGAGCGCGCGGAGGTTTGACGCGTCCATTTTGTAAGAAGGCATGAATAATTTGGAATGATGGCTAATTACTATTTGAGTGCTGGCTCCGAAAGTGGACGCCTCATTAATCAAAAAAGCTGATTGCCTCCTCACATAATTTTGTATGAGGTTTTTCATTTTGAAGTTGGATTTAGGATTCTGACGGCTTACGTAAGTAGCACAACGGTTGAAATGTCGTTTGTGGTGTCGTTTGACCAAAGCAGCTCGCTTTTGGTACGTGCTATACCTACTGTAGCTCCCTTATTCCGCTTAGCCTTCCAGCCTTCTGCATGGCTAGTCAGGTTACATGTTCACTCAACATCGTCGGGTTATACGACACAAATGTCTTATTTATACCAAAAATAGCAATTCTGGATATGAATACAGCGCTATACTTTTATTGTTTAAATCTTGTTCACGATAGGGGCCACTTTGGGGCCTCGTCATTGTACCAACGCTCAGCGGTCTGACCTCTAGGCCACAGTTCCCTCTGTAGGTCGAAAATGTCTCCGTTTTTTCTTTAGATGGCATCAAAAGGGGCTACTGCGAGAAACAATAACACCTTGAAGTGAACTCCTGTGCAGAATTTATGAGAAATAAAACATGGAAAGCTATTCTAGACAAAGGTTTGTGTGTTATGGCAAAGTTTTAAACGCGTTTGCTTCAATAGAAGCTGACAGAGTATGACGATCATAAGCGAACTCTCTTTGCAAAAGTAGCAAAAACAAACTTTTGTAGCGAGAGTGCCGCTAGACGTGAGCCCTCTTGTATATGATGCCTTTACCTGAACGGAAAATAAAACGTAAAAGGAAGTTGTTCCAATGGGTGGGCGTTACAATAATATTTTTAGAAATGTGGTGGCTAGATTCGTGGTTAAAATCACTGCCCAGTGGCAATACTTTCTACCATTCGATGACATAGGGAGGTGCCGCGCAGACGCGTTTAGAATCCGAACCTAATGACCTGGAGGAATGTGTACATTTGGACGGCCTTTCGGCGTCCACATGCGGTGCCGAGGCCCCGATAGCGAGCGCGCCAATGGCAACAATTTTTACATCTGCAGTCGGACTTAAGATAGCCAAGGAGCAAAACTTACATGGAAAGAATAAGGAATGGCCTTAAGCAAAGTCAGGCCTCCAAGCCCAGTCATCACAGTAGAGTTTGCTACCCCTACCTATATTAGGAAACATGACTGGGTGGGAGAAAATACCATTTTAGCAAGAGATTTCAATCACCAAATTAAGCCGTGGAGAGGTAATGACAAGGGGATTTCCCCTTCTTGCTTGCAGTTGACCGACTGTAGTTACTAAGTCTTAAAAGTCTTACACATTTTCTTAAAGGGTCATATAGCTAGTCCATAAATACTTAGCGTTACTTTGATAATGGTGTGGGCTTTCAATTAATAAAAAAACCGGAAAATTAAGATTCTGGCTTATCACTCATTATAAGGTCGAATGGTGAGGCATTTATTGGAATAAGTATTCGTTACAAACACGTCATCAGACTGAGGGAAGTAAGCATATGAAGTACGCAAGAGTGAAGATTCACTGTGACTTGCCTTTATAATTTTACAAAATAAAATGTAGGCAGCAACCTAAAAAATGACGATTTTAATGGTTGTAGTCACTACCTGATTGGATCAGAAGGAGGAATGGATAAAGGATTCGTGGGATTAATGGAGAGGATGACGAGCTAACGGACACAATGTTAAATAATTATGGAATAGCATGACTTGTTTGGTTTACTGTATTTTAAAACTTCTTTAACAAATCATAAGATTTTAGACAAATGAATAATCAACATTATTTTCAGTTTAATCAACAAATGTTTTTTTTACATTTAATTGAGAAAATTTAGGTGCGATTAATTTGACGGTTAATAAAATAATTGAAGGCAGAAAATTTTAATTGTGTTAGTTAGTAAGCAGCTATAGGGCAATAAACTTTGGTTATAAAACAATCTAGGATTCTTTTATTTCCTTCTAAATTAATGAATGGACTGCAAAATAACATTCCCACAAGGCATTCCTCATGCGAATTACCAAAGACTTAGATGCATTAAAAAGCAAAGCATGGTACCTATACAAACTTATAATGGAATAACTAGTGGAAGCTCAAATGATGAAAGCGCTAACAAGTAAATGTAGTTGTTGATCTGTGAGAGAATTGAAAGAACAATTGTTGTGCAATTGGGAAGTCAAAGCAATGAAATGGAAAGATGAATAAAAAGCAAAGTATATGCAAGCGTAAGACAATTTATTGAACCACCAATTTTGCTATTTGTTGGCCAAAAAATTATACCATTAGGCTATAAGTTTTAGTTTTACTTTTCTTCTTTTCCTAAAGTCTCCTTCACCGCCTTCTCGACTTCTGCGACAGATACATCCTCAGCTAGTCCAATAGTTGTGTCGATGGGGTGCAAATTGAAGGCAGGCACGTGTTGCTCAGCTGGAGATGGAGCAAAAAGGGCCACAAGGCCTAAACCCACTACAACCGCCATTTTAATCACGACTACACACGCAAAGAGGAAGAGAAGCAAGCGATAGATTTCCCATCTTGTCTCACACGTTGAGTACTGCCAACAAGTGTTGTTAATATTTATCTAGCAGACAAAAACAGACATCAAAGCATTAGGTTTACTAAAATATTAAACCTGTTGGAAAGTGGCTTTAGTTTCCAATAGCACAGTAGAGCATGTAACAAAGTAGTACGTGGGTATGCGACTGAAACCGCATTGGCTTTAACTAACGCTGAGGTACACAACGGTCATCCTGCTTTCATCAGAAAATTGTTTCATCAAGGATCCTACTATATAAAATCTGTTGTGGTGAATTTGCCGTGTTATAATTTTGAAAGATAAGCATGTATAAAAGTCAGTGATTTCAAGGCTGGAAAAAATGAGAAAATTGAAGTACTACTTACAAAAGCTAAAGTTGTCAGTTTTTGACTGAAAAACACAGCGCATTCAATTGATAGGAGGATCTATTAGGTAGCGTAGTATTGTAAAGCCTAGACCTACTTTTAAAATGGTTTATAGAAATATGTTTTAATCACTACCTTCGCCCTTCTTCTTAAACACCGCCATCTTAAGTTGATTTATCTCCCCCATTAGTAGGTATATACTCAGACTGGGAGTTTTAAAGGCTGTTCTTGGATCTCTACTATATAAGCAATAGAACATTAAAGATGTTGATAAAGTTAACAGTCAAGCAAAGCAACCTTTTCTTGTTAAATGCCAGGGACATGAGTGTCGTTCTTATCTGGTACTCATGCGATTTTGATCTTACCATCAGTTTAAAGAATTATATACAATGCACTTCAAATTTTTTAAAACCATTATTTTTGGACTAGATTAGTAATAATCTTCAAGGCTACTTCACCTTATGTTGATTTGCAACTTGTGCATGTTTTGGATACTAGCCCTTACAATCTCCACCGCTTTTCATTAGTGATTAAAATACATGTGCTTATTTCATTTGTCAAGACCTAGCAAAATTAAAATTATTTGCGAAACGAGAGAACTTATAAAGATTGAATCTTCCAATAACCATTTACTGACCAGAATTAACTCACATAAAAAGTCGCTGAACAATTAGATTATTAAAGTTCTTTATTTAAACTTTTATAAATCAAACGTTAAAAAATTGCGCATTTATTTCTACAGTGCTTTAGTCTTTTCATATATTTTATAATCAAGACTGAGAGGATGTACTCCGAGTAGATAGATTTTAGATTTTTGGGCCAGTAATTGACTAAAAATACCTAAGTTATACTTACTTGAGAATAGTCATTTTCTCGACGGTCACACTTACAGATCCTCGATCGATTGCGATACACTGGATTGCCGTGAAACACGAATGCACACGTGGCACTCCAATGGGACCAGGGTTGGCAACCGCTGAAGCACTCCTCCAAGGCACAGGCACTCAGACAGTTGCCAAGCTTAACGCACGTGCAGGTGAAATCTTCCAGACAGGTGTCTGATAGAGCTGTGCTCCCAGCGGTGCCATTTTCGCATCCCGGCGTGTATCTCCATCGGCATATTCGTGCCATTTGTTTAGCTTAAGGAAGCTAAGTCACTGTTAAACACTTACACTATTTTATGAGCCACCAAGTTAAAGTGCCAAACTGATACCTAAAATCAGATTTGCCTATTTCGGGTACAGTTACAACCATGTTCAATACTCAGGTATTATAAGTGGTCATTCGCATTAAAGTAGCAAGGAGTATTTTGTTTCAGAATAAATCTGCTGCAGTTATAAGGTGCATCTTTAAGTGATACAAACAATTAGGCAGTGGAGCTGAGAGGCTCATGGTCATAAGTCAAATCATCACGATTGAATGTATTTTTCATGATCTTGTATCTCCTAGTATGGTTCACTGATTCCCATCCTACTTTAGTCCAAAATTGACTCAGACGTTTAAAAAGGGAACAAAGCGCCAATGTCGTTTTTAGAAGTCACAAAATGACAAAATTTCTTGGTTTTTAAAACTAAAAGGTTTAACGGGGCTTGTCAGCTACTGGCCAGTAGGAGTAAAAGCTAATTTAAGGGTGGATATTTTGGCGCGGAGGATACTGTGCATAAATAATATACATCTTCAGCACACATAAAAGTGCAGTTGAGTCAAAGGTCGAAGATTAAAATGAGTGTCAAGAATATAAGCCTCATTTAGATTTATGAACACGTTGTCAAAATTACATGACCCTTGGGATTTTGACCACTCTATAAAGTAGAAAAACCAATATATCTTGACATGCCGTTTCTATTGCTTAAAAACTCACTAAAGCATTTATTGACTAATTTTAAGTCTAAAGTCAACTGGAAATAGAAAACATCGAGGTTCCTTACACTATCGCTAAAATCAAACAAACGTGAAATGTGTTAAATGATTTAAAAGTTAACAGACTGCTCACCGTGCAACTTGCAGATTTACTTTACCCTGACTTTAGATAAATTTTATAGCATTTGTAACCCCATTTCTTAGCCAATCATGTTAGGCCTTGGGATGACCCTAACCTCGCCACCTTTTCCATCCCTAACATGCGTTCAATCTTAACCAGAGTGGGACTGCAATATGTGTTGGTTGAACGACTGAGTAGAGCAAACAATTGGTTCCTTGGTGCACATCGCGTAGGTCAGTGAGATGAAGATGTGGACACGAAGAATTGAAACGCTGGATAATAGGCTGGAGTTCTTGCACCCACGTAGGACTTGTAAAAACCCTGATTCTTATTGCAGGGATGCACTGTCAAAGGACAATTACCACCCTCCTCACAGGTTCTTGAATGTTGTCGGAATCAAGCATTTAAAAATGGGACTATGAGCAAGATCAAAAGTCAAACAAGAGAAAGAACCATCAAAGCTGGAGGTATTAAAGTTCTAGATACTTCAAAGGTTGATTTGCAAAATATAAGACCAGCCAACTCAGCGTGATCCATCCTTCATATGTGAACCGCTGAGCTAGCTGTCGCTGATACCAATAAAGAAGCGAGTTGCCTCCCACAAGTCTGGGTGAGGCAAATGGCAAGTAACTCAAATTAAAGACTGAGTTTGAAGACTCTACAGTGGCGAGACCTTTCGCTCCTTCCATCGACGTTAAAAGCTTCTCAAGAGCATCCAGTGTTGGGACGAGTCCATGATCGGGCAGGAGGTTAAATAAACAAAGGTTCCATGACCTAGGCTGATGAATCCTAAACCGCGTTTGCGATGCTGTTTTTTCAAATTTGCGATGGCCCTCAAGCTAATAGTACTACAACCGTAGGAGAAATGAAAGTAAAATGATACGAAAATTGGAACGAAAGAGAAGTATTTCCAAGGGCCGACCTACCGACGCCTAGTTGGAAAAGGTAGCTAAACGCAAAAACACCTGCTTTGCTGTTTGTGAGGAGAGGAAGAATTTTTAAAAGTTATACTATGAACAATTTACATAGATATCTTATGGATGCAAACTCATTTACCCCTTTAGTTCTCTTTAAGAACACTCAGACTGCCGATGCTCGGAACCATCAGCCATCTCGCTAATGCAATCTCTAGCGAATACATGGGCATATGCAGCTAGAAGGAGCGTTTTTCCCCCATCTTGCCCTACTTGAGGACAGTACATCCAAAATAACACGAAAGCTTTCTAGGCTGAGACATGACAATGCAACATTCCATTTTGGGGTCTTCTGGATTGAATGAAAGCCAGCTTTCTGCATCAGGTGTTTCCAGTGTGGAGGCTTCCAAACATTTTGCCTCTTTGTACTAGTTCAGAAAGCAGTTTAGCAAACCCTCTACCTTGAGAGGGCAACAGGTTGAAATCCAACGGCAGATTTGTACTGCAAAGCGTCAAACGCAGAGAGGACTTGATTTGAAGGATAGTGGAAAGAAATGAGGGCAACGTGGAGCCTATTTTAACGCGCTAGCATCAGTGCCTTTGAGAATGACAAATGAAGAGTAAAATGAATGGTAGGCCAAAGTCGTTGAAGCTGAAGGAGCAGGTCTGCACCTGCCATTTTTTCAATATGACATTCCATTCCATGTTGATTTTTAAATTCCCTTTTAAGTATTTCTTCCTCTCCTCCATTCCCATAATCAGGAATAATGTTAAGTATTTTAATACCTCAGCCGTCATTTCACTGCCCCATAGCATGAACAGCCAGATGGCAAGGTCCGCAGACCCTTCCTGCACAGAACTACCTCATTCAGGTAGACACCGATGATCTTAAAAGCGTGGCCGGTAGAGGCACGACAACGAAGGCAGTAGATAATAAGCATCTTGAATGATGACTCGGTAGTGTTGTGATAGCTCAACTGTAATACTGCATAGATTTCCTCCATCTCAGTCAAACTTGCATGATTATCCAGATGGCATGAAGGTTGCCCCAAGTAGTCATTAGGTTTTGTATTGCAAAGACGATCAAATAGTTAAAACCAAAAAACAATCAACCTCATGTGGATGGAAGATGTGCTACAGTCTTCGTCTTTGAGTGCTTGAAAGAACTTAATATTTTTACTCCAAAATGCTCTCTACGCAATCAGTATATCGCTCCGAATCCGTCTTTCCTACATCTATCCATACTGGAAAGTCTACACAAACTGTCACTTTGTATAAGACCTATGAGATCCGTTTGCTCTGCATTTGCCTTGAATAAATTGATTTTGTCAATGATGACATTAATGAGATAGCTTCAGAAGTGCACCTTCAGCTGGAATCGTAACTCAATTCTGCTTTCTAAATAGGTCACAGAGCTTTTTTCATAAGTGCTTGGCAGAATGTAATCCATTTTGACCTCTCTCAGACCGTTTTTTTGAGTAAAGATGCTAAGATTTACTAATGCCAACTTATTACTGACACGGTAACAGGATTTGCAGACCACAAAAGAAACATTCACGTTGGTCAGCCTCGGGTTGTCTTACAAAAGACTTAGGAGAAAATTATTAGGAAAGTGCAGGACCAGAGAGATTGTTCTATTCAAGAGAAAAATTCCTGAGTGCTTGGTTTAATTGCGTGCATGTGGACTGCAAAATGGTTAATCTCATCGTAAAGAGCTTCAAAAACACAAGCCACAACTTGGTGATGTAATTTGCATGGGAAATCTTAGCAAGAAATCATCTCTATTTCTACTTGCATCAGTGTAATAAGGAAAATATAAATACTTCTTGTATAAATTAAATTCATTCGATTTCGATTCGTATTATGAGGTAATTTTCATCTACAAAATAAGTAATCCCATTTTTGTATTGACCTCTTTAGTTTTCACAGTCTGGCCCTTTGCATTAACCTTTCCTCACTTAATGCAATTTGTACATATTATTATTATTTAATGAATATCCAGGTATTTTATTTTTGCTTAAGTTTATGATTTCATTAATGTTGCAAATAGATGTCGAGTCGAATTCTTTACAGCATTGATAAACAAATTTCTCTCATTCTTCGATTGTCCTTTATTTGACTGCAACCTACTTATAAATAGGAAACCTAATTCTTTTCAACCCAGGATATTTTCAAATTAGGAAGCTCATGTAAAACGCTGGCATCGTAATATGTTACTTTAGCGAACTCAGTAGAGAGCTCATTACATTAAAGTCAAGAGACTTGATATGGCATTGCGGCGAAACACTTAACACTATCCAAAAACCGCAATGCACGTGTTTGGCCATTTTTCTCTGGGATGAAACACTTCTTCAAATGACTGTGTTACTTCAGGTTCAAAATTAAAGCTAATTTTCGAATTAAACATGTGATTTTTTGCAGATTGTTTGAATAAAGTTTCCTCGTAACTGCATAACTGTGCAAAGCTAACTTCAAGTACAAGGGGACCCATTGTAAACACCTAACCATGCAAATTCTACCATGTCTTACAAAAGGGCTATCGGAATGAAGTTAGTGGGGTTTTCTGAGGCACCGACTCTTAGTACGTACCCATTGCAACTGAGGCGTTGCATACTTTTACTGTTGGAGTTGTGTCTCATATGCATTACTTCTTCCTACTGCCTGATGATGTGGCTTTATTCCCTATAGGAGCACATGAGGTGTGGACTTTGCTCTCCAACATTCTGCGGCTGGTGTTTACGAACTGTTAATCAATTATTGTCAAAGTATACTAGATGCGGTTAAAATATCATAAAATGATTTCATGCTTATGAGATACCAACCCTAATTTGCGTGTGGGACAAATAGCTGCTGGTAATTCGTCACTACCATAGAATACACGTTCGTTGACTTACAATGGTCATACGCAAATCCTATTACAGTAATAAAAGTTTGAGTGTAATCCATTTGCATCTTAGAGTTACGCTAACAGCTTCCAGCTGCAGCTACATCATACCCATCTATTTTAATACGTCAATCCTTATAATGCAGTAACATATTGATGGGTTTAAAGTAGCTCAAGGATGTTCGAAGATGTGCGATGGCAACAAATTTTCTTCCTTCACACACAAAGTGGCATCATTACATCAATATGCCAAATTTTCCCTTTTACTTTTATCCATGCCGCTGTTACATTAACAAAAAAGCAAAAATAGAGATAATTCACAAAAAAAATAAATTTGGGTGCAGAAAAACATGGGTGCCAACTTGATTCACAAGTTCATTTAACACAAAATGTGTGTTTTCGTCTTAGTGCCGTCGATAAGCACGAACTTTGGTGGAACTGGGCTTACTGCGCTCAGCAAAGAAATTTGCCGTCTGTTAAGAGGCCTAGGCGATAGGCATAACTTCAGTTTTGTGTGCGTTTAATTTGCGTGTTGGCACCACACGCACCTTTTGCCAAGGCTCCTCGTGGTTAATAAAATTTCACCTTGAAACGAGCAGGAATCGATGCTGAGATTGCATCCCGTAGTATGCATCTTATTTTGCCGGGTAGAAATGAAAGTACAGATTAAATTTTACGCCTTTATGCCTACGTGGAAATACATATCAACGGACTCCTTCACAGGAGTCGATTTGAGGTCAAATCGGAAAGAAAACAATGGGAACGAGCGAGTAGAATGCATTTATTTCTAATTATTTTTGACATAAATTGGGGCATCATGTTTGCACTTACATAACCTTTACATTTTCCGTAGACTTACAAACGAGGAAGGAGACATTATCGACTGTGAAGAAAGCAAAATTTTCCGGAAGATAAGGTATTTCACTATAAAGTATAAGCATAGGAATAATGTTGGTAGCAGTGCGTACATGGGGGAAATATGGCTCTCACACTGCACCTAAGTATTAAGTTATATTTACGTAAACTAAATTAAAACATTGATGTATACAGGTGAATAAACTGCCGATAGGAATGCCTACCTTCCGAAATCCAGACCAGTTACACAGCTCCATGCAGGTCCATATTTGCTATCCATGGCTTGACGCACATAAGTGGCGCGCTCCTGATTCGATTTGGTCTTATTAATCGCCTCTGTAGCCGCATCTATAGCTGTCTGTAGCTTGTACCTATCGCATTCCACTTGAAGTTGTTTGACTTTCGGTTCTGACATGATGTGACGGTGAGGCAAAACACACTACTGTGTGTGGTTACTGCACACGCGGAGGGTATTTAATACCTGGCGCATAGCCAATTGAGTGTCGCCATGAATCGCTAGGCTTGTATTGCCTGCACGTTGCGCGCTATATTGTGCTGTGCTGTCCTTTGCCAGGCTGACTGACGTAGGCTAGCAGATTTGAGTCTATATCACTCAATCTTCTTCTTCCCCTTCTTCTTTTTCCCGCATTTTCCTCCTACTGACTTAAGGCAGTGATGCTGAAACTGAGCTCATTTTTAACAATCGCCATACAAGTACACGCCTAATCCCTGGCATTTGGGGTTACCTAGTTGCAATAAGCGGATTAATCACGAGCACTTAGGAGTGATGCTAATGTAGCTTATGCACCTCAACTTATAATTCTAAAAGAGATGCTGGTAATGTCGGTAATAGATATGCCATTAAGTAGAGTCGTCTTAACACAGTTCGCGGGGTTACGCATAAAACCTTTCCTTGTCTGTTCAATTAAACTTGAGTTAAAAAATAGTCACAAGATCCGTTTCGATGTGTTGTGATCTCCAAACCTGGCTCTTAATCGGCCATCAAGTGATCCCGTAATGGGATGCTCAGAGTTCCATGGACTGTATCATCTCGCAAGCAAAAAGTTGGAAATGGAAAACTTTATTTCTTTTCTAAACATTTCTAAGCGATACTAACAGTCAGGACTATGCCCAAGAAACACAGAACTTGATGTCAATCAGATGTCTCTTACGACGTCACGACATTCTCCGAGGTTTTGCAGACAAGGAATGAGACATTGTCCACGGAGAAGAAAGCAAAGTGGTTGGGAAGGTAGGGCATCTCACTGAAAAACGGAGCAATAATACCATTCTAAACCAAATCAGGCGAAAACTCACCTTCCAAAGTCTCTGCCAGCTACACAGCACCAGGCCTGTCCATACCTCTCGTCCATAGCATGTCGAACGTAGGATGCTCTGCTCCGATTCGAGTCCGATTGACTCAATGCCTTCTTTGCAGCATCAACCGCGGTGTCAAGTACACTCTCATTGCAGTCAATTTTGTGCTTCTCTAGACTCATGATGCCTTTACGGCCCCTTGGATGAAAGACGAGTGATTTTTTCACCGCTCCTATAAACAAACACACCCATGGTGTGTGTATGTGTGATTCCAACCATGGGTTTATGCACATGCGTCTCTGTGTGTTAGAGATTGGCTTACTCCTCAAATCACTCGTCTGGAGTATCCAAGGCCTCTCGAGTTACCCACCAAAAGTGTATTGATTGTGTGTGCAACAATTTACTTCATTTACCTGAGGCAAATTGAAACTGCCCTTATACGAAACAACCCACAGAAGTGTATACTTCTTCCTCTAATTGCCTCATTTGCCCATTCTAACCCACTTATGTCTCTGTAAAGACTAATATTAGCAGAGCTAAACATCCACTAGGTCATATTACTTCTTTTGGCACCAAATGCCACGAGGATTAGCTAGGTATTAGTCACTGAAAGGTGAGACTAGTAGGTATGTGCGTGAATGCGCACTGCCACGGGCTCGAGGACATCACATCACCAAATCACAAGGCCTGTGCGAGAGTAGGCTAGGCCAAGGCGTTCTGTTGGCGAGCTGTTTGTTGTTGTCTTAGTGATGCAAATGTGAATGGAGTAGGGTGTGAGTAATGGTAGACTGCCTCCAAAGCCATTTGCATCAGCGTATTTGCACATTTGATTAATTGCAAGTAGAGAGGGCGCTCACCTCTTGTGGCGCCTAAAATTTCGCCTTGCTGGTGACAAACTCTTCATCATTTTTACTAGCAAAGAGAAAAAAGGTACTGGTGAGGTCACAACCTTGTCAATAATTAGCAGACATTAAGATACCCTGCAGGTAGGCATAAATTGTCCTTTAAAATAAATAAATTAGTTTACTATGGTGGTCACATGATAGATGGGCTCAGTGATGGCTGAAATTTTTATGTTGTAATCGTGTGGGCAGATGCGTTCTAAGCCTTTGGGAAACACATATTTGAGACACGACCTTGGGGTCATTTTTATCATAAGGCAAAGCGATTAGTTGAACTTGACCATTTTTACATTGATGGAATAGTTGGCTCCTAAAAGTTCTACTGGTTGATCATGTGAAACTTTTTTAAACGCAAGTAGTAATTTTCATGCGTTACTACTACTTTTATAAATTAAGTAGTACTTCATGGGAAGCCAGAGCACCATTGGCATGCTAATCCATCTATGCAGTCGACTAAAATATTTGGGTGCAATTAAACAACCTGCCATATCGATTAAATGTAAAATTTGGACGCCATTTCTCATTGCCACTGAAATCAACTATCATTTCGAAGTTGATAATTGAAATTAAGCGGTATGGCCATCGCCAACTTCCGCTGTCTTTAAATAACATAAAGCACTAGCTAAAATGTCCTTTTGTTAAATACATACTTTGGAGATGATTAAAGAATTTTAATTTATCTAACTATTGAAGCTTAAAGTTTAAGACCAAATTTTTTACCACTTGCTCTTGTGGAGTAAATGAAATGTGATTTGATGGTGGTTTGAGGCATTGTAATGGTTTTGATATTTGTTTATTACTTCCTCTGGCGTCGCGAGTGCTTAAACATCCCCCCAGGAATATGGTCTCCAGACCATGCCAGTAATCCAGGCAGACCTTATATGCCTAGGCAATACATTTTCTTCTGCTAATTTGACATTTCTTGTCCTCTTAAATTATTTGAGATGCAATATTGGTAATAGCGGAAAGCCCAGATGATCATGAACAATGTCTCTCCTGATTGCCATAATTCAATGTGAAACCTTAACTTAACGGGGGGATCTTAATTAAGTCTACCTTCGGCAATCACTCCAGTACCGGACTCAGGGAAAATTTTGCCAAGGGGGCGACAACGGTACCTGCATGAAGACGTAATTTAGGCTACTACACAATGCTTACCTCACTTCTGCTAGTCGAAAAGAAACTGAGTAGCCAACGAAGTATAAACAAGGACGCAGGGAGGAAGGGAAGCGAACCTTATCTCCAATGGGCCAGTTTTATCCCCGATAGTATTTATAACGACCGCTGATGGGCATACAAGGTGGCCAGCACATTTTCCCATCCCTCCCAACACGTTCCTCAAACAGGGCGAAGATGCAGATTTAGTGGAGTTGCCAAGGGGCATCAGTGACTTGGCAGTCCCCTATCTTTACAGTTGCAAGCCAACCCAATAGCTACCAATGCGGACTCGTTTCCCTCATCACAGCACCGACGCAGTAAAGCTATGTTTAACTTCGAGCCTGGCCTTTGTACTGTCACCGGGCTGCGGCTTTGGTGCAATGCCCAATTTAGCTCACCTAACACCTCGATTTCCAACAGAAGACACACTTTTGGAAAATAAAATTCAGTTGATGAAGAAGCTACCAGGTGCAATACAACCATTGCACTTGTGGGTAAATCCAAACCAAGGTTCTGCATCACTTTCCTGGAGGATTTGCGATCTTTTCGGGAATTCGGTAGGTGGGAATGGCCAACTTCATGCCTGCTACCGCGTAGTCGTGTTCGGCTCCTGATACCACCTCAAAAATGGCGTGCAACTCGTCAGTGAGGTCATTCAAGTGAATATTCTTCTTCTGTTCGTAGACAATGCGATCACTGACCTCCTTGTATCGTTCCAACCACTGATTGCAGAGATTGAAAAGGTCATGTGCATAATAGGCCAATTCGGGACCGATGCTAGTCACTACTAGGGCCAATTCCTTTAGCATTTTCATTAGACGTCGAGCTATTACCTCGTTATCTACAAGAGGGATTCAGAATGTTGTTAGCCATTCCTTTATGTTTCAGTTTAGCCCTGCCTATGTGGTCATCAGATTGTAACGAGACAAAAGCACTTAATGCTCCCCAGTACCTATCTGGTAAAAGTAAATGATGCCTAGACATGAAGACTCAGCTCTTATCTAAGCTAATAATTAGAGCTTTTGAAATTTGATACCCACTTCTTCGCATCATCCTCCTGAATTCAATGGAGAAATAAGGCAGAGCACTAGCCAATTTCACAGGATATGAGTGCTTTAACAAGTCTATGAAGACCAAATGTCCGACGTGTGCCCAATGCGAATCATCCGACTGTGCTTCAAGTGTATCCTTCAGCAGATCGGCAATATCATACTGCTCAATATCAACACACCAGGAAATCCTCTCCATGGAAACGTCAGCCGAGTAGTCAAGGTGGAACGGATAGAGGCCCCTTTCGTACCTCACACGAAATCGTGACCGTCTTAGAGGTAGGTAAACTCTGTTTGACAGCGGCTCTCCAATATCCCATATGCCTTGTTCGGCCTGCATTCCAAAGGCGCGTTTGGATTTCTCTAATGCGGAGTCTTCTCTACCTAGCAATGGGATACGGCGTGGTTGGATTCCACACTTATCTTCCTTGCATTCGCAAGGATCGAGCCGGCGTCGTGCCTCTTCCGCCTCTCGGAGAGTCCCGCAGAGTGAAAGAGGTGGTCGCTTAGGCGAACATGTCACCCTTCGATAGATTTTGCCAGCAGGGGTAACACACCTCATTTGCTTCACAGCCAGAGGTTTGGAAAGCCATCCTACTCGCCTAGATTCAAAGCATCGATTAGAACACTAAAGCTCACGTGGCCTTGGAGGTAAGGAGAACGAATTCCTACACTTTTTAGCTAACTGTTGTCATAAAATTTTGATTTGGCTTTTGACCGAAGCTTTAATTATTTAATAGGCTCTTGCGTCTAAACAGTAATACGAATTCGGTCTTTAATAGACCATTGACATCGCATTATGTTTGGTGAGTCCTTCAATCCACAGGCAAATGCAAAGTTTTGGCAAGATCTTCAAATATGTTGAGAAACTGCATTGCTAGAAATGCAATTACGCTTGCGTGGATCCATATAGCTGATACACCACTGTATTTGCGTTTCAGATATCTATTTAATGCCAAGTACCTACCAATCTACGGAAATAAGTTTTCAACTCCTCTTGCATGAAACTCTACAGTGTGGTTGGCATTCACTGCAATGTATGCTCAATTTGAAGTACCTGCTAAGGTGAAGATCACCCACTTTGAAAATCCAACAAGACTTTGGCGATGAATTGGAAACAATTTCCTAATTCCTTAAATAGAATGAGCTCCTTGTTCTAAAGACATTAAATTAGAGTTACGTTAAGAAGCGCAGAATCTGATGAACGCAGTATGCTAATTTGTATCAAATTTCCTCTCTGAATAAAGATCTAGTTTTGTTTCCCATTAAGGAGACCCTGTCAAATATTAGTTTAAAATTCTAAGAAAATGATGAAAAAACGTTCCTAAGCATGAGAATAATGGCGCAAATATGAATTAAAATAGAGAACGCACATATTATCTCCCGCTGTAGCTGGCCATTTATCTTTAAAGTGATATTATTCCAATTTAACAGACATTTATAACCCGTATGTTGTGAAAACCTAACTCACATATTTCTTTGAAGCACTTTAGCCCTGTACTACACCCAATATTTGTAAAATTTCTTTGTTGTATGAGAAATTGATCAAACACGTCATTTGTATAGAACTTCCCCTATCTATAGCTCGAATTGATAAAAAGTTATGGTAACATATGCAATTACCCGGACATTGTTGATTTAAATTAGTACCAAATCGTTTATTTGTCTTTCCTACTTATCAGCCGCCTTGTACAACAGACGTCAGGTGAGGGCTTATTTTCTCTGTCCTTCGATGTTGTTCAATGGAGGTAACACCATGAAATGTCGAACCGAACACGGTTTCTAAAATGGTTTGAAGAACTGAATCACGGAGCTGGTGATCCATGCTCTCTGGGACTTGAAATATCAGACTCGGTAGCAATAGGTGATCGGGGCTTGATCGCATGCAAATCGCTCCCTTCTGACAGCTGTCTGCTCTCCATTAAGGTGGATGACCCACGCCTAGTTCTTACTCCTAGTCGCTCCCATTACCTCCTTAACCAGTGTTCTTGCCGTTTTAATGAGTACTGGAAACCGACAATTAACACAATGGCTCAGGATCCGCAGGACGTTCTAGTTCTGTTCTTTTTCCATCTCAAGTCTGCACAAGAAAACAAAAAATGTGATCTCTGGAATTTGTGGCAAGTGTATTTTAACATACTTCCCAAGTCTTTCACGGACGTCGCCTACGTTTCCATCGAAAATCCCAAAATGATAAGTGCACTACAATCTTTATTGCCTCCTCCTCTGCTATTTGCTTTCAACTTGCGAGTTGAGAGGATGCACAGGGCCTATAGACGCCTCTTTGCTAATCCGGCGTTTTCTGATCCACCAGCAGATTTTGCATGGGCATGGTCTGTTGTTAATTCACGTTGTGTCTATGTCAACCTTCGTCTCTGCGGTGGTAACAAGCCTATACTTCCCCATGTTTGTAGTTCTAGACCCCGATTTCTTCCTCGAAGTAATGAAAACATCGCTATTATTCCTTTCTTTGATTTCTTTAATCATTCGCCTGATGTGTCTGTTAGCATTGAGGTCACGGATGGTGTAATGAAAGTAAAGACTGACTCGTCTTATCAAGCAGGAGAACAGGTAAATGATTTTTTACGGTCTTACGAAAAGTTACAGTAGCTTATGCGTTTTCTGCTTATAGGTTTTCATCAACTATGGAAAGCACGATAACCTCTTTCTTCTTTGTGAATACGGCTTCTGTATCCCTGGTTGCAAGAATTCATGTGACGTAATTTATCCC
This sequence comes from Taenia crassiceps, assembly GCA_023375655.1. Taxonomy (NCBI): domain Eukaryota; kingdom Metazoa; phylum Platyhelminthes; class Cestoda; order Cyclophyllidea; family Taeniidae; genus Taenia; species Taenia crassiceps. The sequence continues at coordinate 256,859 of JAKROA010000004.1, read as the reverse complement.
ACTTTCGAAAACTTGTTATCAATTAGTGGATCAGTTCAAAAGTTAAACCTAATTCTTTCAACCTTTCAACTGCCTTCCACTGGAGACGGCACAACATGGAAATCAGTGTACTTGACGATGGAGGGGCCATCTTACTACCTCGTTCTAATCCTCTTCGCTCTATTCGCATCCGATGAAACGATTCCACCTTTGAGTGTTCTTTACAGCCTTGACGAAGATGATCGTTCTCCTTCTGTTCAGCATGGTCTCCGGCTACTTTTGAACTGCATTCTTGAAGAGACTGAAAGGACTCTTGAATCTCTAGCCGCACTCGACCACCATCATGCATTTCTTGGTCTCCTGACCACGTTATTCGCCTCAAGACGTGCCTTGCTTAAGTCAGCAAGATGAACTTCTGTGTTTAAGACCTTATGGAGGCTCAGCTATCAAGGAGAACGAAGACCAGGAACAGAACCGATGTGGAAACAACCTACCGGACCTATCGGCTGCGATTCCTTCTTACCATGAGTTTGTTCCCCTTTGGGTGTTTTATCTCGGAAAAAGCAGTTGGGCTTGCTTACATCTATCCATTCAGCGAGTGGGGCATCTAGGCGTGAAAATGAGGCAGTCAAACACACGAGCTACAATTCCCACGTTAGGGGGAAATTTGGTGAGACTAAAGAACTGGCTTGTATTATGAAGCAGAAAGCCGGTGATAATCTCCTGCGAATTGTGGATAAGGTACTGGAAATGAAATGTCCCCGATCGTTTATGACCATGCAAGGGCAGACGGACAATTGGAAGTGGCCTACTCCCCTTTTATCGATGCCAACATCCATAACCTTCTTGTGGTGTTATTTAAAATATCATTTGGAAAGGTTCTAGGTTCTACCGTTTTTATGACCAAACCACAGCCTTCGATCAATATTTGCAACGAGACTTGCATGGAAAAGCAGGAAAAATCCTAAGAAAGTAAGTAAAATCGTTTTAACAGTTTATTTCTCGAGGTAGAATCAGAACATCATGAAAACCCGCAATTAGGAAGTAGAAATAATGAACAGGGGTCGTGGAATCGCCTTTAACAGCCGAGATCAATTGTTCAGAGAGATCAAGAAATAATAAGAGAGGAGGGAAGGAAGGGAATAATGATTTAGTTGGAGGGTGAAACTTCAATCGTATTCGTCTCGTTGGGGATTTGAGTAGCATGATAAGATGAAGCAGCCATCGCCTGCACCGCCTCCTCGCTACCCGATTGAAAAGCGTAGCCTTCATCCACTAGACGCGCGATAGTGTTCACGTAATTGTTGAACTCCTCCGCGTACTCTGCGTAAGCATGGTGACCACCACCCTCGATTACCTGCATCGCCAGTGAAGCGGAAAAAAGGGGCTAGGCACGACTCTTCGTAGAGGGTTAACAACCACAACAGGCCCATTTCAATACCCGACTGATCCATTTTGCCTTTCCTGGTAGGTTGATAATAGACCTACCTACACCAAAAAAGTAAGATCCCGACCTCGTCAGCCGGATACTATGCCAGTCTGAAGCCCCACAGGAAGAGGAATGCCGAAACTGAGACTGAATTCCGACAATCATCCCGATCTCGAGTTTTAGACAGTGGTTAATGAGACGAGATAAGTACTTGGATGTTAAATTTTGAGAATCACCAAAACTGGCAAAACCATCCCACGGTGAAAGAGACCGTGTATTGTACCTTCCGCTGAGCGCTTTTGATGTGGACAATTGTCCCCATGAATAGCAGTTGAAGTACTAAATGAGCCCACTGAAGATTAGCGCTTAGGCTTAGACACTACGACGTGCATAAACTTCTTCAGGTACAGCTCGTAAAGGTAATGGTTCTGGTGAATTCATCGACACTTACGAGATGCACCGCTGCTTTCGGAATGGGACGTTTGCCCACCTTGATCAAAAAGCATCGTAAAATCTTTTTTCCTGAGTCTTAGTTGATTATTACACAGCTACCCACCTTGTGGTGGTGAGAAAAGAATGCTCACTACTGGAATTCTCAGAGGGGGAACACTCGAAAGAGGTACTGCCAGTCAACTGCTGCCTATTTCAAGCACATTTTCAAAAATACGGAATCTCCGTCCTCCCATGATTGGAGTGCAACACTAGCATTGCGGTGCTCTCCCCATCTGCGTAAATAGTCGCTCAGCTAATCCTGGTCTGGCATATTTACCGAGGTCCCAGATGGGCGTGGTATCATTAATACACACGGGTCTGTTACAAAACGAATTACAGCAAATGGCTCGAGCCACTTTGAAATACATTCGTCAGAGGACGCACAGCATTATGTCGTCTTGCAAATGACCCAGACATGTGGAAGATCCCAGCACAGCCAAAGATGAGAGCGGACGTGGTGGAAGCATCAGGCAGATCGTTAAGTACAATGAAGGTCGTACTGGCGGACTTTATCCAGGCAATAAAATAACTCCTGCTTTGGATGCTTCACAGCTAGTAAAATACTTAACCAAAATAAAAATTAACCAACAATGAAGCTTTGTGCGAGACCCAAACTCTCGGCTTTTATGCATCCAGGTGCCCCATTTGTGGTTCAGAAACGTGGCGACGCGAAAACACGCCTTGACCAATGCACCTTCGAAAACGCATAAGTTGGTCCCTCTCTACGACTTTGGTGAAATAAGGTTCCAAATCGCGTGGTAAAAACTCCAAAACAATGGCCACGAAGTTTGCATGAGTATTTTGAGGGGGTTTGTTTAAACCGCGAGCATGCAATGTGGCGCCGGAACAAATTTGGTAGGGAAATGACGTACAACAGTGATGTGTGGGATCATATGGTTGAAAAACAACACCTCCACACCACGACTGTGCAAATCACATTTACTTTTGAGGCAGTCGTTAGTGCATAGAATGACGAAAGTTGTATCTGAGCTGGGAAAACACCAGAGGGCAATCACGTTAGCTAGAAAATTACGCAATTGAGCTTCAAAAAGTTTAGCAAAACCCATTCGTTAATTATAAGGCTTTCGTTAGCTTCCGAAATTATGACATTGTATTGCTTTCAAATTGGAGATTACTGGTGCCTGTTGATTAAAGAGGCACTAAAACGCTTATGCAATTATACGAGACAGTTCTTTCATAATGACATCATAATAATGCGAGAAATGTGCCCAAGTTACCAAATGTGTTGTGGCGGAAGGTGATATTTGCTGGAAAATAATATTAAATCCTAATTTACACTGAGCCAGATCTTACTTCGACTCAAGACCGAAGGAGGAAGAGAAGGAAACGCTCTCTTTAAGGGAACGCACAGATCTTACATTCCTCCAGCCAGTTTCACAGGATTGTGCTTATTAACAGTTCGGAAAGGTAAAATTAACCAGCATTTTTTTACGAATATTTACTGACTCCGCAGTTGCAAGAAGACTGTCTAGGGAAATAACCCTTATTGACGCGCCCTGAAGGGCCTCCCCATATATGTTTTGAAGGCGAATTTCCACGACCATAACTTCCCACACTTTTTCTCGGCATGGCTTAAGATATCATGCACAGTTTTGAGTTGAAAGAAGCCCATGGACTATTACTACACCCAAGTGGGAATTTATGGTTAATCAAAGATCCACTTCAGATGTACGCTAGCATCGCATATAACAGACACCCATACCCATTTACTTAGGCCAGAAGAGCATAACGGAAGAAGGAAATGTTTACACACACTGAAACGTCGACGTAGGAGGGAAAATGTTTAATATGCTTGAAAAAGTACGATACCTCGGGTTAACTGATATAACATATAGCGTGCTGCTAAGATGACACCGTGGCAATACTACTGAAAGAGCTAAAAGAACTCTACGAGTCAAAATGTCAAAGCAGTAATTAATAACTGCGAGCTAAAAGTTTAGCAATGCCATAAAACTAATACTGAACAACCCTATATGAAGCTTAGACTAAAAATGGGAAGGAAAATACTCACCATAACATCGACGTAGGAATTGGGACGGAGTTCACGAGTGCTAAGGCCTGAAGAGAAATCAAGCCAAGAGCGCCCACCATAGACGAAAGTGATGGGCACACTAGCCTTCAGATTCCGCATTCGAGGCAGCATCGGCCGCACTGCCCAACCCATTAATGACATATTTTTGAAGGCGTCTTCTCCGCTGTAAAAAAGCATTCTGCTTCATCTTGTCATTTCTCATCTATTGAAACCTTTTTAGTAATTTTTAACCCCATTTCAACGATTCAAATTTAATTTAATACACTGCTAAACGCTAAGCCCAGCGAAGTATGTAATCACTCGATGAGTGCTTATAGATTTACAACCACTAGCAAGGAAGTCCAGAGGTCAAGCAAACTTTTAAACGGCTAGCCCTCTTGTGGAAAGCGAGTCTTGTCAAAGATGTGGTGAACAGTCAGATGTTAACCTGATAAATCGGAGACATGACTAAACTTGCCGGTACGGCTGGTGTGGGAGGGGCTAGAAGTACAATTTTAGACAATTACTGTGATACGAAAGACGTTCAAGGTGTTCATGAAAATTGGTGCATTCATTGATATCAACTTGTGTGACAATGGATAAAAAATATTCATAGGGCTGTTTACAAGTAAGCTGAGGGATCCGTAGTTGTTTCTATTGGTGTGAATAATTCCGAACTTCTAGTCATAACCCAAACGGCAGGGAACAGAGATGCTTTTAAGCGAATAGGGATAACAGAAGAATGACGGACAAAGGGGCCCCAGAACCGCTAAATATATGCTGGATCCGTCTATACCCTGGCTCAGGCCAGTTTTGAATTCAGTAAAAGTGCACGCCGGGTAACAGCCCAACTAATTGAAATATAGATTAAAGTGCCTAGGCGCTCGTTTCGTGATCGTACTATTGGTACTAGCATATTTGCACGAAACGAAACTGTACCTCAACGATTAAGTTGTGTGAATATGCAAGACGGCTTGTGTAATATCTGAAGTTACTTCTTGCAACTCTATCTTTTCCGACTTTCCGCTCATTCATTAGAGCGAGGCCGAACTCAGAAAGGCCAGCTAAGATAATGATATTCCTTCATAAAATGGGGTGGATGTTTCGTGCATGGCAACTGCAATGCAAAATAACATCAGAACTCACATAAGCATTAATCTGCCAAAAGGATAGGAAATACAAAACACATACGTACGTGGGATTCCGTACATTGATGTGGTATATGTAGTTGTAGACAACAGATGAATCGTAGGGGGAGAGAGAATCAAACCTAGAGGTCTTTGATAAACCCATTTTGAATTGTGCTGGCTGATTTTTGTCAGAAGACCAAGAGTTTGCGTGTTCAAAATCATTATGGTCATCGTCGACTTCAAAAGATTCCTATAAAATCACGTGAAAAATAATCTATCTCCTTCGCTTAGGAGAAAGAACGCATACGGATTAGTTTAGAGGGAGGTGCGATGAAATGGACGCACTCTAAAGAGCTATGGAACCAAAACAACTATACTGCAATAACGTCGTTTAGCGTTACTACAAAAGCAAAATATAGTTTAACTCTTAGAACAAACTTACATTTGCTGAAGCAGATGTCTGGAAATAAACCTGCTCAAAGTCTTGTCTGACTTTGCGCATGGCGTTGAGACCAAATGGTCCAATAATTCGCATGGTGGTAAGAGATCGAAAAGAAGCCAGTCTTTTGATAACCCATCCACGGACTCCACTTGGGTATGGCTTTTTACTTTCTTCCAGTCCAGTGAATCCCCACGGATCGATAAGAACCAGGTGAACAATCCTAAGATAAATAAAATGTTTGAATAACCTGCAAAATCGAACCCTTACCTCTCAGGATGGCTGAGAGCGTAAGACGCAGCGATGAAACCCCCCATACTGTGACCGAGAAGAATAAACTTATCCAGTTTTACATTCTTTCTCCATTCCTCGATCATTTCGACAAATTTATCTTCTACTCCTTCCGCAGTCTCTGGAAAGGGTGGTCGGGAACTACGACCGAAGCCGAGCAGATCGAAGGCGTAAACACGACGGGATGTGGAGAGTGCATCAAAATTTTTGCACCACAGCCCAATACCAGAGGCAAATCCATGGATAAGAACTAAAGGTACTCGACGTTCACACTCCCCTAGAAGTGAGTTTGACTTCGAAAATTTTCTTGCAATGACGGTCCGTAAATACTGAGAAGAGTCGTAAATTGGGAGGAAAAACTTCTCAAAATCACATTCGCATCCTAAAACCATTCCAAAAAACTAACGACTACCAACTTTGTAGAATTTTATCCTCCGCTTGTACGAGTTTTGTATTTGATGTTGGGATCCATTTACATCGATGCCACCAAGAATCTCCGGATTTGTCATAAAGGTCACTGTCTTTATAAAATCAACTAATCGATCCTAACTCACCCGTCTGTCACAGAAGTGGGAATTGCCATAGCGATCCACACGCATTAAAAAGCATTGAACATACTCAAATATGAGTCCGTGTGCATCGAATCAATAGCGAATCAACCTTCAGCACGGATTTTCTGCTTGAACGATTCTCTTAAACAAATACTTAGTCATGATTTTTAGTATAATCTCAGTAATTTCTACTTTTAGTTTATGTTTATAAAATTTTCAGCAACAGTAATATCTGATTGCAGGGAGATTTGAACTATGTCCTCTACAACCCAGCATTTGGCGATGTTATTATTACATTTTATACCTTACAACATTAGTGACATATAATAGCTTTTCCATGTAGTTTTAAGAGCGTTGGTCTATGTGCGGATTACAATTTATCAAGAAAAAGTGGGATAGCTACAAGATTTAAGGATATATGGAGTATCTGTGTGAGAATAGCTTATGTTTAACTTAAAAGCACGAAACGGTCAGATCCTCCGGCCCGTCATAATACATGTTAGGTCATAAGAGCTGTAGAATGTAATTAATACCTATGCTTGTCTTATTATAATCCTCTTCGTCGGTGAAGATGAACTTCAAACTTGTACGCTATTTGCGGCGTTCCCTATAACGTGTGCGGCACTTTCTTTGTTCCTTACTTCCCTACGGCTCCATTAGGGATAAGGACGTTAATCTGCTATGATGTGGTTGTTGTTTTTTGAGCAGGATGGTGGGCTTCAGTCCGCCCAGGGAACTAAGATTGCTCCTCTAGCTCAAAGCTTTAGTATGTTTTCACATTTCGCTCAAGAGACACTTTAATTATAAAATACCCAAAGTGGCGTAACACTCTGAGACCTCTTCGAAGATACTGCAAAGCATAATTCTTATGCAGAATACGTATACGCAGCAAACAGAAACGGAATGGATTCGCCGGCATGGCCCAGGGGCTGTCCGCTCGTCAAGGGCAATATGGCTACACAATTGGCCATAACAGAAGCCCATAGACAAAAAAACAAACTATCACAATGATATCTGTGCTTGTAAATCTACACAGAGACCATCTTTGTAGTACTGCGCAGTGTGCACAGTCTCTATTATATGGAAAGTATTTGTTTTGTTAAAACTGATAAGGTATGACTGATAAATGCTGGGGGAATGGCATTTTTAAAATCATTTTGATCATTAGAAGTTCGAATGCTCATCATTTTTCAGGCACAATATTTGCCATCATCCAGTACAGAGATGTCAAGAGCAGCGAAAATCAAAGCGTCGGCAGCTAAGTTGCGCGTCAAATATTTGGTGAAGAAAGGCAAAATAGTGCACATTCCTCTGCTAATGCACGATGTTAAAATACCAAATGCTTTACAACAGCTAATTAAAATTGGCTATCAGCTCTTGGAGCACTGCATTTGCTTGAATATCATTACTGCTTCTGGCACATACGGGCTTAGCCAGCCCATTAAAAAGCTTATTCCACGGTTGCAAAGTGACTCTCGCGTAGAGACATAAAGTTTAATACAGGACATATTTACGTATGTAAGCACTTGGTGCATCTTTTTTCGTGCAGAACATAATTTTCCATGCTGATCTCTGAAGGCCATCACTTTTATAGCACAAGGGAACACTGATCTTGTAGAATCTTAGCTTCTGCCTTGCTTGGTGATTTCTCTCAAAACCGCAATTACTTAGGCGCCCTCATTTCTAATTTGATCTATTACGTACTTAATAGGTAACTAAAGTGTACTTCAATTGTTTTATATCTTCCTAAGTTTCATCAAAACTACTCATTAAGATAATAGCCACTTGGGTTTGATGTAATGTTTTAGGAGATGAGGACTTCTGGTTTTGGTATGTTGCTTGCAACTACAGCTCAGTTTCCGCCAGAGATCACAATAACATTAGGTATAATATATTGTCCACTTCCAAAACTTTTCAATTTCTCGAATTAATTTCGGCTACAATAGCAAGTTTTTCTTTTCCGTCGTAATTTCTTGGGCCAAATAATTGGCGCTAATTATGGACGCCATAAAACTAGGATCTAAAAGTGGTGAGCGATTGGTTGCCTTCATTTATGGGTTTTAAATCGCCTAATTTAAATCTACCTTCTGAAGTATTGGTGCTTTTCAACATGCGGTGACTCTGCTACAAACCGGTTTTTCAAACCCTTTCTACTTCGGTAAAGTAGGCACGGTACTTAATAGTTGACTGGAGGGATAGCCTCTTCAACCACCCAATTAATTGCTTTTGGTATTAACCTTCTGGATCTATCGAAAATTGCACATCAAAGAGGGGCATATACTGGCTGTAGGTTGCAAACTGACTGCACAAATCAATGAAGGCATCATGTAAACTGTTCGGACCTGCAACTTATTGCTTGTGTTGAGACTAGGCGTGAAGTATAAACCATTCCTCAAAACCCCCGCTTACTTAAGTCCTCGTTTATAGTTTGTACTTGCCAATGTTTTGTTTTTACGGAGAGTGCATGGATGTGCTATTGTTTGTTAATAAAAAATGCAAACAGTGAAGACGCTCAAATCTAAGGGTGAGGAATTGTGTGAAAACAAGGCAGTCCTTAATAATATGACACCCGGCGGAGAGCTACAACTCTCAAGATTTGTTTATATTCAGTAAACATGGTTTCGCTACCGGTCCCAGGCTTGTTTATGTGCAGGCGATCACTTTAACTTCCTATATAAGGTTCAACTTCGTGTTCGCCTCGAGGAGTTGTCAAAATTATTGGGTCATTGGAACTACATTGCAATGATACATGCTATTGTGGTTCTGGTTCTAGTCATTCCGTATGTTGTGAATTCCGGTGAGTTTTTTCGTGGCCAACTTTATATGCCATTCATCAGTCTTATAAAAATGCCTATAATAAATGGAAATTAATTTTTTGCCCAAGTTACTGCTGTATTTTGAACACCTTACTGACTTTGGTATTTTAGCATCGTCTGAAAAACGCACTGAAGGATTCCAATGCCCTGATGTTTGCAATGGTATGTTGTTTAAATTGTCCTTGCAATCAACGTGTCCTATTTTAAAACCAAATTTAAATTATAATCGCACTTTTATTCTTGCAATAATGCTATTTTAACTTCTCTTATTTAATTTCATAGTAACTTACGTTTATCCAGTAACTTCCTCTTTACGGGAACTGTCTTCCACTCTGGATTCACCAACTACAACGGTGACTGGCAATGCCTATTTCCTGGAAGCCATCGATATTTGCGGTCATAAATTGGAAACTGATTTAGACATTAGGAAGTAGCACGCCTCCATCGGCAGAGGCGGGTGTTTTTAGAAAAAGGTTTAGCTGAAAGACATCGCATTGTCGTAATAGAAAGTGCCCAGGGCATGTAACGGCTGTAGCGGATTCCTTTTTTGTGGATCTCTTTGCCGTCTGGATTCATTCTTGTTTACGAAAGCGGACACCATTTTAAAAAAGGAAGCAATGAACATCAAAGTATTTTAAGGCCACTTGGCAGGGGCAGACCGTAAAATGAACAATGCTTATTGGCTAGTCTAGGAAGAGCAGCCTACGCTCGTTCAAGCTCTGTAGAGCAGGACTCAATAAAACAGCCAATGTCTTTTGGTCCTTTTTCAAATTTTCCTCATTTTGGTCAATTTCCATCACCGATGACTTTTGCATACTTCTTACAATAGCAAATAATAGAGGCTTGTTAAACTTTCGATGATTTTCAATGTCAATTAATTTACCAACAGCCTCAATTGGATGAACGCCGAACCAGTCTTGTCAACTCTTAGTCAAGACATGGACCAATTCTTATACCTTTACTCATTCGTAACTTTAACTTGGCAGCTCCAATGGCTGAACATTGAATATTGTACCCACATCCACACCCCAACACAGGGTAGCAATCGAAACCAGTGTGCCCATTTATCAGTTCTGGACACACGTCACTGTACGCATAGGCGTGCAAAAATCACGACTTTTGTTTATCGCATTACAGGTAACAATCCACATGTGAATTTGGGCGTTCTCCGTTGCCATAGGTACGAGTTCGCGATTACACACCGCGTTAGCAGTGCTGCTCACGAAGTCCCCCAAAGTGGCATCACCATTCGCGGCACGGCTGTCATTTCTGGAGGTACTGACTGCACCTATGAGCTCAAGGTTTGTTAACTTAGTCATATAAACTTTCATTTAGTGTGTTAAGCGCACTCTAAGTGATTCGAATGTCAGATTTCCTAAAAGGAGCTTGCTTATCTATTCTCAGCATTTTACTTGTGGTATTCCCTCCATATGCGCAAAGGCGAACATTACTTTAATTTGATTGGTTGCCTATTATTTGCCGCATCAATCTAAGGTCTGATTGGAGGAACTCGACTAGAGTTTCAAATTAGAATGAAAGCCTCTCTGACTGTTAAAGTAATCAGTTTGCAATACCTAGTTCGTTTAATCTTCCTTGTACAGGCATTACGATATAATATTTTCGATGCATGCATTATATAATAGAAAAATAATACTGATTGAAGACCGGAAATGCATACACATTAAACAGGGCCATATTTACCATTTTAACAAATAATACCTTGATTAAACCAGAACAAAATTATAAGGAACTAACAAGCCTTTTTTAACTGGCTACAAAATAAATCAGGGAAATTAATAAATAGTGATTGTAGTTTAGTTTTCACAAGAACCTGAGAAAACTATATGCTTTTTTATCAATAAAGTCCTTTTGATTATTTTTTGCAAAAATCTATGTCTTTACTATTGTTCTAGTTGGAAGATGTCGAAGCCTTTGAGTTAGCATCTGACGGCTTCCAAGTCTCCAAGCCGACTACGGCTGCTGTTTTGGAAGCAAAAGTAGCATACTTCGGTTTCGAGGAAGGAAAGGTGACTGGATTCTGTCCTGCAGAGACAGATGATCCATTTGCATGGAATGTGAAGGCAGCCATTCTCTCACACCTCCAAGCAAAATTAGAGTCTTTGAAATTGCCATCGGAATCAGTTGAGGTATGATAATAATCGCTCAGCATAGTACTACAGAGCCCTCAGACTTTTGGCAAATAGTTTTTCATTAGATGCTAGAAACAAAATGTTTGATATAACCGATTACAACAGTGAAACAGGAGTTTGCTTAGCCTATCAAATCAAACCCCTCATGGCATTCTGATGGTCAATCATGTTTGCATTTTATGTATCCTTGCATAGACTGAGGGGTCGATCTGTGTAGTACCATGTAAACATAAGACCAACACAATCTACTTGGCCAACGCATCACTCCGGATGTTCTAGCTGTAATCTGGTTTTAAACCCGGTAAACATGCTGGTTCAGGGGTTTGGGCGTATCGTTCTCTATCGGCCGGTTAGTAGGTTAACACTGTAAAGCCTTTTTAAATCCTGCTGCCCTTTTCTACTGAGTAGTTACAAGTGCTAGGACAAGCTACTACTACCGATTGCATTTGCGTCTTTTTTAATAAAGGAAGACGTTTCAGGAAGATGCTTGACACGATATGATATTGTGCGGAGTGACGAAGCAGGAATCACTTTTGAAAAACGCAAGCCCATTGCTGGTTGTGCCGACAGGTACGACCTCATCACACGCCTTGACGGCGTTTCCGATGAAACTCCTTCTGTAAGTTATAGTCTTAAACAAGTTTGACGAATTTAAATCACAATTTTATCAAACATCTGGCTTGCTTTCAAGGAGTTGTCAAAGAACCAAATGCTAAGTGGCGAACAGGAATGCCGAGTGTCTTTCAAATACAGTAAGCCAGTCTCTGAGGTATCTTGCAGAGAGAGCATTGTTTTAAGTGGTCCAGTCGACTATCAATGGAAGAAACTGAATGAAATTGAGGTGATAACAAAGTTGAAACTGATCTCTTCAAAGTCCTCCGGATCTCTTACCTTCGGTACATCACTAAATACTCTTCTAATGTGTTTGATGGATTTCCTTTACTAAGTTTTGATGAACTACTTTTGACTTTTATGCGTCTGATTCCCAAATTAAACCATCAAGCCCTCCAAGTTAAACTTCCTCATTGCGCCTCTAGATAGATCTCAGACCTTTGTACAAACTAGCCTGCGTCACCGAGAGAGCTACGTAGCATCTAAATCGGATCAAAGCACGTCATCTGAAGGGGTGATGCAAATTTTGAGAGGCGTCGCTTTAGAGGGGAGGACTGCAAGCGCTCGCGACTTCCTCATGCTCGTCGACTACATACGCCGGTCCAAGAGCATGAATTTGAGTGCTTTGAAGCAGTTTGCTTTCAGTGAAACAGCTCTGTAAGTACTAGCATTGTCGATTTTGAGTATGGAACCCGGTAATTACTGAGCTCCTTGAACTATGCAATTCTAGGGTAATATTAGGTACCATTCGACAGGTGTTTCCTCCTTAGATTTAAAGAAGCCTTCGTGAAAACCCTGAGTTGTTTTAGCACTAAGCTCACTTTTCATCCAACTACAAATGGCAATTTTCGGCACATTTTAGAGGTCTGCTTTTCGATGCAGCAATCCATGCGCAAACTGAAGAATCAGTCGAATTTCTCGAATGGTGTCTTGATGGCACTCAGTTCACCTTCCCGGTCGGCTACATGAGCTTTCTTCCCAGCCCTTCTCTACAATTCATCAAGAAGATTGAGGTGATAAGTTTGTCTTTCACCGTCTCATGTAGACTAGATAAAACATCGAAATGCTAAATTTGAAACAAGTGAAACGAATTAAATGTGGTTTTACATTAAGCCATTCCTGGTGATGTAATCTGGCACATCGGTGTAGAAGGACTGAGAAGCCACAGACACAGATTAGAGGCCGCATGAGGATAGGGTAATAGTTTACTGCAAAATCATTCGCGGGCAATCAGGCAATTCAAAGTGGTCTAGCCTTTAAGAAACAGCACCTGTCGGAGAGCATATAGTTTTTCAGCTAGTAGTTCCTTTGATCTCTCATGGATATCGCACAGATAGGTGATATAATGTGATATGTTACTCAGACACGGTAAGGAAGTGACTTCAAGGAGCACCTGAAACCTATTGACGGTTTTCAAAGTTAGTGAAGTTAAATTGAATTATTTGTATCCTTCAATAAGCGTTCCGCTACCTGTAATTCAAGATAAAAAGAAAATTGGCGACTAGATCAACCTGGTGAGTAAACACCTTCTTCCAGCTCTTATGGCCTTGCAGGATATTTGGTCTGATTAAAGAGCCCAGCATCAACTCCATAACCTTGAATTCGCTCACCGATAAAGTCAAATTTTGTACGATAGAATATTGCTACGCAAATAGGGCAAAAGTTACAATTGACATTTACTATTTTTTGCATAAGAATTAGATTACAACATTGGGAAATTAAAACAGTTAATTTATGATTAATTGCCTGTCATTTAATAGCCTGTGAATAAGTACGAGTAACAATACCTAAGTGTGAGGCAAGCCGAATTTTTTATTCTAGCGAGCGCTCTCCAAAGTGAGCCACAAGACTCTCACAATGGTAACCTCAAATCTTCTGCGAACCTACTGCAAATCGCATCCCCATTGCGAGGAGGAAGAGGGTGTGAAAGAACTAATGAGAAGTATCGAGTTGAAGGTGCTCAATTACTGTAAACTTGATCAGTCTGAGGACTTGAATAAGGTAAGAAATTTTTGCGAAGTTTAGTGCTATTCAAGATGCTAGTCATTGCTTAGTTCATTTGCGTTCGGTGGCATGCAAAATTACGGTGGACAGTTGAACCAAGTTAAGCGCCATTCGTGTACTACATGAGTCCGCCTTGAGGTAAAATAAAGCTGCAATATGTTTTGTCAATGGGTGGAGTGGCTACTGGCATGACCCAGAGGCCACATCCCCTCCTTCTTACTCCTTCTTAGGTAACAAAACGGACGAACTCCAAGTTGTCACTACACCTCAATGATAAGTTAAACAAATAGGATACCATACTTTGTGAATTCGAATATTTGAAGCCTTGTCAGACTTATCTTAACTCAAGGAAGGATAGACTTTGGCAATCTTTGCTTTCGGAACTGCTTGAAATATTCCACGCCCCAAATTTTGTACATTCACCTTTGTTGGCAACCGAATCAAGGATGTAGTTGCACAGCGCCTTTTCTGGAATGCTGTAAAAAGGGCTGAGTTTTCACATTACAGAATTAGCAGCTGCATTCAAGACTCAGAGCCGTAAGCATTTTCTTTGGCTTTGCCATAGAGTTTTCAAGTGGTTTGTGTGATTCCAAAGTGCCTTCTTCAACAGCTGGAGTGGTAGATCAGTGTAACGATGCCTTCACCTAGAAGAATGCAATAGCCGCTTACCCTTAAAGCTCATTGCCATGTTTAAAATTCAGTTGTTTTGTTTTGAAATAAAAGTGTTTAATAGCTCAAACCGATGTTGATAATTAACTCGAAGGTTCTGGATTCTCTGAGAGCAATCGGCAATCTTGGAAGGGTTAGCAATAAGTCATCCATGTACGCTGCATTAGCTGGATGCTTGGCTTCACCTACCAAACACGATCTGATCATTCGTGTGACTGCCGCTGAGGTTTTTCGTGGATTTCCTACTGATTCTGACGTCGATGTAAGTCCACTTGGTCAACTTTTACGCCCCTTCCAACGCAGAATAAGCTAAATTTGACTGCAAATCCTGTAGGATATACTGCTGAGAGCCTTTGCGAATGCTACTGAAGATGTAGAAGTAAGAATTCAAGCCTATCGCTCGTGGGCCCGACACCTGACACAAGAAAAGCTCTCTCAGCTTCATTTCCTTGATCAAGAACCTGATAAACAGGTCAGTTTAAGAAACATTCTGGAGATAGGGTAATAAACTACCATCTATTTTATACAGTCTACCTTGCACTTAAGGTAACCTCCTACATTCTAAGCCATCTAAATGGAATACGAAACTCCAAAGACCCCGCCAAACAGGACGAGTCTTTTCTACTCGGAAATATTGACACTCCACTAATGAAGCTGGCTGAGAATCACACGCCAAATATCTTTAAGCAGTCCTTCTATAAGGAGAAGCACGTTTCAGGGAGTCAGGTCAGTTCAGCATAGAATTGGATCATCAGTAGGTAAGTAATGTATGAAAAATGACCGCCGTTTTTTGTTTTAGTTTGGTGGAGGCGTGGACACAACGGTTGTCTACGGTCCACAGAGCATCTTCCCTCGTTATGTGGATCTCAACTTCACTTTCGACGTCCTAGGCCATTCAATCAACGTTCTTGAGCTTGCCTATCACTCCATTTACTCAGAGAGCTTAAGCAACTATGTCTATGGTTTTGGAGATAAATATCCCCTCAGTCAAGGAAGGAGTGGAATTGATGCTTTACCCAAAGTCGCTGAGATGGTAGGTAGCGATTCCATCCTCTTTTCTTCTTTCATTCTTTTGAGTTTGTATTCAAATCAAAATTTCAGTATGACCAATGGAGTCCCGATGACAGGAAGCCAAGGCTTACAGTGCGACTGTTTGGTCGCGACATTGGCTACTACGATGACATTGAAAATCCCGATCAGTTGGCGCGACTCCTTGAAACACGACCCAATTTTGTTGGAATCAACGAGACCGTAGCATTTTCAACAATCGGTGGAATTGTAGTACAAATAAACCATTTACTGGCCATACATCAAGACATCACATATTATCACGGGCTGAATGCAAAGTACGGTGTCAATGTCGTGTGAGTCACATCGGCTTCCCTAACTCACGATTAATTTCATACAAGTTGGCAATTTTCCCCTCATTAGCGCCTTCGAGGTACAAAAAAGCAAGTACGTAGTAAAGTCGTTCAGGCTTTCCAATCCAAAGCCAGCATTTACCGATGCTAAAAATGCTCATAGGAATGAGCCTTAAGGCGAGACAATACTCGCTTCTACATTAGTCACAAATATTGTTTCTGTAAGCTTTACAATTTCCCCTTGTTCGTTCAGCGTAGATGCTATGCGCTCAGTCGAAGTGGGACTCAACGCATATGAGGGGCTTTTGGGCTATTCCACCGAAGATGACGTTCAAGTGGATGTACCGATCCTCTTTACTGTTGACATTCTGGATCGAATCAGGGAACTGACAGGATTTGAGGTCGGGCTATTTGGAGTGGATTCCAAAATGATCGCATTTAAGCTAAGGTGACTTTTATTACCATCATCACATGCCACCCGAAGATTTAGCTTAAAGATACATGCTCTATTCTTCCTCTAGTCGATCTGTGAAGTCAATTTCTCCCACCACCGGAACAGCAATAATTTTATCAGGTGGGAAGCCTCATTTGCTGCGTAGCTCGCCATCTCTCCTCAAGATACTAATTGGTCTTGACGCAAGCCTAAGTACGCTTCAAGACCCGTCCACTGGCCTGATTACGGGCTATGTTGCAGAGGTGGAACGCTTCGATGGGCTATTTATCAGCTTTATCAAAGAGAAACCTAGCTTTTCTGAACTCTTCCAGTCTATCAAGTTTGAGGTCAAGCGCTACCGCGTCAGAAAGTCAGGCTTTTTGGGCTCGAGTGAACTCATCAAGTTCAGCTACCTGACTCGTGAAATGAAGGGCGAGTGGTTCACGTTGGCTTCCCTTAAAATGCCCTGGAATAGCACCTACAGTTGTTCAAGTGAGTTTGTTCCACTGATTCAACCATCGGACAACGATCAAGGTAAAAGCTTAATAATTTCCATGTCGTTAAAAACACTTTTCTTTTGTATAGTTAACTACAATTCAGAGGGTGAATTCTCTGGAGACTTGAATATTGCCGGCTGGGAAACAAACATCACTGGGAACATGAAACAAGTTGGACCCTCTGACTATGAAGTCACAACGCAGCTCATTCGCCCTGACTTCAGTTTGTCTGTGAATCAACAGGTCACAATTGGAAAGCTCTATGTCCTGGCTGCTGAATCAACTAGCAAACTCTTGCCGTTTATATTCAAGTGTGAGTTTCACTTGATTGGACGCTTTTTAAAGTAAGTGAGGAATTAATCCCTTTGGAGACTAGAATTTGGCACTAGCCAATGACGCAATTATATTTTAGTGGAGATTCAAAAATTACAGAGAAGGGCGAAATGGCTCCGCTAGGCTTTTGAGTTTGCATTGAGAAATGGATGGTATAGCAGGTAATAATCCCAACATTAGCTTTTATTAAAGTTAAGTGCCGAGGACTTTGCTGAGTCAGAACTACAAGAAAGTAATTTTGTGCTGTTTTGAATTTGAGTAAATCACGATGACTCCAAGGTGTAAGTAGCGCCGACAAGCAGCTTAAAACACGCCAAGAATTCCAAAATTTCGTATTACTTCCCGAGTGGTGTCATGTATTCCATGGTTTAACAAAGTTATCGCGTTGGTTATTTGAAGCATCAGTTGACTCGAGAGCATCACCCGTTGTAGTGCCCTAATAACACCCACTTCCTCACATCCAGTAATGAGATTGCAAGTGGTTTTGCATTGCAAAGCAAGCTCCTATTCACTTCCTCTTAATGCAATCAAAGTAGTGGGCATAAGCAAAGAAAGCGCTAACATTTGTTAGTGCTTAGCATTGAGTTATTTAACAGCTCAGCACATTGATTCAGTCAAGACACAGTGTCACCGAACATTTTAGCTACCACTGAGTTCGCTACGCCAACTAAAGTGAGACACGCAAGTGAACTACAGCTGCCAACGGATAAGAAGGCGATTCTCCTCGAGACACAAATAAGCTGGAAACCGAGGAATTACGGTGCCATGTTCAGTCTCCAAGTTAATAAGGGTAACTCCGAGAAGAGGTGGACAGGTGAAATTGCCGCGATCAACAACATTGGAGTTCCGCACCTGCCGGTCTATACGCCTATCTATAACTACTCCTTGTGCGTGACTATGCGCTGTTCTACCTCAAAATACTTATTTTCCTCTACACTTTGAAACATTATGCCGGCATTAAAGAAGGGTAAAATTAAAACTCCATTGCTATTTTTCTGCAATAACAGATTCGTACGCCAGCTTCCTCTGCAATATTAGCCGCAAACTCAACCAAGTTCTCGAAGTTAATACACAAATCATTAGTGAGAATCTCGTCAGATTTTAATATTTGATGCTTTTTAGCTCGTAAAAACCATTTAAGGAGAATTTCACACCAATTATTTAAACAGAGAAAAACTAGTGATTCTTGTTCTCCCGCCAAACCAAATGGAAGTACGCCTTTTTTGGATCAAAGATCACTATCGTTCATGTTTAAAAGCATCATGGTCTAAGGATGATTGCTCTTTCATACCAATTCTCACAAGTTTCACTTTTTTAAAATCATTGTGGGTTAGTATTTCCCGACTGCCTTTACCTTTCGTGAGTTCGTTCATCAAAAGCGACCCACTTCCGACTGATTAAACAGTAAATCCAAAGCCTAAATGCTTTTGGGCTAGTAGACAGCATTATCCAGACTTTGCTTTAATACCCGACTATGCAAACAAAGCTATAAAACAGTGTCACATCTTATCGTATGTTTTTATAAACAATTATGGCCCTAAATGTGTCGGTCGTTACTGGCATATCACCCAGCAAAGGCCTGCAATGGAACTTGTTAAAAAAGCTCTATTTTAACTTTTAGGTTCTTATCGACAGAAAGTGATCAAACGTAAGTTCATTTAACATCCCTACATTTAATGCCTGCCTGTGAATGCCGAAAGTGTGCATAAAGCGCTAGTAGCCGAGATCCCAACTAAGAAGGGAAATAGCTGAAGCAACGATTCCATAAAATTTTCTCACGCAAAACGAGCATTATTAACAAGGTTCGCAGCTAAGATACAGCTTCTAAAAGGCAGTCAACGTTGCTCATGGAGGCTGCAACGTACTCGATAACGAGTTTCAAAAAATCATTTGAAGATGTGATTGCTTCTACTTATAATTCTTGCAATGATGGACCAAACTTAATACCGGACTGTCAAACATTTAATTTGGAACACCCGCTACGAAGTGCTCTAGCGACGTCCTCATGCGTCACTCATCGGACTACTAATTGATGATGGCGTTTTCTTTGATAGTATTCCAAGCCCTCAAGATTTCTAGCAGTATCTAAGAGTAAACGGCACTTCTTCCCTTTAGTATGGAAGTAGCTCAGATGTTGTTCAGGAACACTTTCTACTGCTTCATTAGAAAGTATGCTGTCTATAAGCTACGGTGTTTGGCCTCTTAAATGCTACTGACGGTATAACTTTTCATCGATGTCAGGTTCGAAGCTGTCATGTTTACAGTGGAGAGTGATAAAATTTGAGGAGAGTCTTAATTGTTTATTTTTTGAGAGTTTGGTTTAGGAGAGCCTGGCGCATTCCACACCTTGGGATACGCTGTTCTACCAAATGAGGAATTGTAACTCTTCTTTGTCCACAAAGCAACTTCTAGGCTTATTACGATCTCCATACATTTTTAATGTTTCAAGTCCAAACACCTGGGCTTTGGGTTCCTCGGCTATGGGGATATCCGACGATAGCTCGTCATGGATTGTCAAAACGCAACACTGGTACGGTGTCTATGAAGCTGAGTTTGGAGTGGGCTACAAGAGACGTCCGTTCCATGTTAGTGGACTTACCTATACATTCGATGGTGCGATGAAAAGAGACAATGAGGTAAGATCTAGTGGTCAGAAACGAATAAGATCACGCCTCTGAAACCGTGGTAATGCAATCAGTACTGGCAGTGAACTAAAGCAATTAAAAATATTTCATTATTGTAACGAAACGTTAGCGTTTAGTGTTAATAGCTGTTTGGTTACCTTGCCCTCAGGAACATAAAACGACTTTTGACTTTTGCAAATAATTACAGCGTTTCCTGACAATCAACGGTAACGTTAATGTGGATACCCTTTCTGTGATTGATGGACACTTCAATGCAAGCCTTCATGATTCTTTCATGTGCTGGGGCAAAACTTACAAATTAAGCATGTACCTGGACAATGGCGGACCTGAAAAGAAAATTGAGGGTGAAGCACTCTGCGGTGACAAATGGGTTTACAGATTTAAAGGGAACCTCGATGTAGCTAAGCAACACCACTCTTTTCACTTGCTCAAGGCTGACAACTTTGAGTTACGCATAGAGTCGCCTTATGCATTGAAAGTTGTTGATGGCAAAATCCGAGCGACTATGAATTCAAGTGTCTACATTGGAACCAAACACCGTTATGATATATACAGAAGCTTGGCTATCACCAAAAATGAAATTGATGATCGCTGTCATGTAAAGAGAATTTCTGACAGTGCAATAACAGCCACGACCGCACTGTTCCTATCAAACGCTCCAAAGTTCCGCTTGCGAGTGGATCTGCCAACCACGAGAGGCTTTTCACTTGACTCCGGCTTTGAAATGGGAAGAGAAGCCAAAATTGTAGTTGACACCAGAGCCTTACTGACAGTGGATTCTATAAAACGTGGCCTTGAATTTCACATTTCAAGTGGGTTGGGAGGATTTCTTCCAATCACCTTTAATGGCTCTGTTCACGGTCCAGTAGACAACAAATCAACCGTCGTGAATCTAAACGTTCAAGGTGACCAAAAAGGTCCTGAACAGGCAGACTTATTCGTTCAAACTCACCTGGATGATGAATTTATATTCAAATTGATAAAAAGTCATGAAAAGGAGAGCAATTCTGGTGAACTCTCACTTTTGTGTTCACTTCATCCGGGAACACCGTCGCAAAACTTTACAGGATTTCTCTATAAGACACAGGTTTCCTGGACTTTTACTAAGGAGGTATTCAGAGTAGAGCAACAAGGTGAATGGAATGGAAATCGGGCAACACCGCCGGGAATGCCTTTCCGCTACGGAATCAGACGCATATCAAATTCAGACGCTGGAGGTGGTGAAATTCAGGTTTATGCTGAGGATACTAACATGGGGAAGGCCTTTGGCTACGAAATGCTTGAGGGTTTGTTAATGTACGAGATGGAGGATGCCAAAAAAAGTTCCTTTGGCCTGGAAGGAAATGTGTTACTTAATTGGAGGAAGTATCTTGGACGTGGAGTAATAGGCTCGCAGGCAACTCTAAAGGCGCAGGTAGACAAATCTATGAAACGTGGAAATGTGGAGATATCATGGGAACTGCCAGATGACAACCAAACCCTCATTGTAGCCACGGCGAATTATGAATTTGACGCAAATAAATTCTTCATAATTTCGAAGGCCTCTCTAGGAGAGACACAGGTGCATCGAGGAAAACTTGAAGTACAACGCAAAGCCAGTGCTTGGGAAGTGGAACTGGACGCAAAACTCCACGACTATGCCTTGGAACTCGAATATGAAGGCGAGTTCAGTTCAAATCCTTTCATTGACATGGGAATTGGAGTTATGAAGGATAAAAGGAAATTACTAATAGCGGTGGTCGTCACCAAAAGGAATAGGCACCCACGCCTCTTCATATATTTCTCACCCATCCATGCCTTCAAAGGTTTTAAACGCATTTCGTTGAGGTTATCGAGCCAGACTATGCCACACGAGATGGCGATTGGAAACTTTTCTGTGAAAGGTCATTTCAGAACTGAGCCGATTGTGGGGAATTGTGAATTCAGTGTGAGGACAGACGAAGATTTGCGATTAATTGAAACTAGTCTTTCCATCAAAGAGGCCAACGGACCACGACACAGAGAGCATAGCCTATTCCAACTTTCTGAAGACGGTTCTCAATTAGCTATTAACGTAGATATTGACTCGCCTTACCTACTAAACGGGCCTATCAAAGTCTCCGCAAAACATGACTGTTCTTCCGACGTTGAGATGAACTACGATTATGACCTTAAATGCAGCAAGCTAAACAATTACACTCTGGTCTTGAAGAATACAAAGGCGTCGAAAGGTATTTCCGACTACCTTGTGGCTGGTTTTAATCGCATTTCAGCTGGAACCACCTTGATTGAGGTTCGCATTGATAGCAAACATGCGATTCTCCTCAATTTTACTCATCTTGGCAAGTCTACTAGTGACATTAAACTGATTCTCCAGATAAATGATAAAGTAGTGGGTAAAGTAGAAGGAGGCGGAAGCCTTGTCCGCAATGAAAATGGCTTTAAGTTTGACTTAAACGGGAAACTATCCACTGGTAACAATTTGATTGCCTCTATGAAGCTTAAACTCTCAAACATGCCTACCTTGCGAGCTATCGATATGGTGCTCAATTCAACGACTGAAACACTTGGTTCGCACACTTTTATTTTGAAGGCTGATGCAGGCTATCTGTTGAATCTCCTATCAAATGAAAATATGAAGGAAAACTACTCTCAGATTAAGACCTATCTGCTTCAAATTGACGACCACGCAGTTGGTCTTGAACTCATCAGTTCATCAGCCTCTATGATGACATTCAGTCTACCAAGTCTGCCGATTCCTGCCGTTTTCCGGCTGGCTTACGATTTGAAGCAGGAAGGTGCATGGAGAACAGTGATACAAGTCTACCAGCCAATTCAAATTGAGATGAGAACTCTTCTTGGCTCGAAGGAGGAAATCTTCCTTGCTCTCTCTAACAAAGTCAACATCATTGATACAGTGGGTGACTTGAGGATCACCAACCTTCTTGGTGGCGAGAAACTGGGCTTCATCAAGAGCGGATGCGGTAATGGAATGGAAGATTGCATATCGATTGTGGTTGGTGGTGATGCAAGCAGACTAGATCAACAAAATTTACTCTTTAGCGTGGTCTTACCTAGATTTGGGCACATTGAATCCATCATTGTGGAGACAGAATTCGCAGATATGACTCTACAAGCACTATTTATCACATCAAAAGATCGAGAAGTCGGATTCGGCGCCTGGATCGATCGTGAACAGAATGCAGTTGTTACGGAAATAGCATGGAATCGTCGAAAAGAAGGTCTTTTATTGGCGACATTTGGTAAACAGTTTTTTGCCTTGCAAGATTCCAAAAGACGCATCGATTTCGGGCGAGAAGGAAAAGTCTTCTACATACGAACTAAAAACCTTCAAAGTGGAGCCGTCACCAAGTATCTTGAAAGCACATTCAGAAGTGATGATAAATTGGAGCTTGATTCCTATTTGTTAAAGGTAAGTGCTAGCCTACGTCTTTCACTCGCAAAGTGCTGACAGATGCGCTACATCCATTTTCGATCCTTGCAGGGACCTGTAACCCTCGTCTTTATAAGGGATTCAAAGCAGAAGACCTTAAGATTACACCGGGGACGAGCAGATGCGTTGTCTACACCAGTAGTAGAGTTGTTGATAATTGAAACACCACTGGATCAACTTCGGACGAGAATCACCATAACACTCAACCGAAACGGACGGAAACTTGTGGTCGACACGATTCGAGATGAAAGTGTCATTCGAAGAACTATAAGTAAGCTAAATAAATATGCTTTCCAAGTCGCTTAATAGATTCTACCATAAGTGTTGATGGCAAAAATGGACAAATGTACTTCGAACACATTCCTGGTAGAGGAGTCTATTTAAACGTACGTACTTACATCAGCAAATTTAGACGCCAATGAGGGAGTTAGGCGAATCGCTATCTTTTTTCCATCCTATTTAGTTCAACAACAACGTGATCTTTGGAATGACACGTGCGTTGCAACCAAACGTGGCTGAGGGCAACATTGAACTGCAGTATAGAGGAGGAACGGTAAGATTGGAAGCGGAGCTACGCGCCACAGCGAATCCTATGAAAATTTTCGCCAGCGTGCGAACTGCTCAAGCAGGTACATTCTAATCTGATCAGAACTGACTTGTAGTTACATTGTTGCATTAAAAATATTCTTTAATAAGCTGTTCAAAAGATAGTTACATCCTTGCAGTAGTAGGGACCAAGACTAACCAAAGTGAAGATTAGTCCCATCGAAATTGAGGATGGCATCCGGACAACTTTTTAAAACAATCGTGTTTGCTTATGTAGAGGCTGTGCTGCAGGGCAATGGATTGAGCTTGATGGATGTTGCAGGAGACCTACAGCACACCTACAACGAGGGGAAAAATATCCTTGATGCCGAGGTATCTACCTATTTGAACGAACAAGAGGAGACATACAATTTGAATGCTTACTGGAGGGCTGGAGCTCTAGTCGAGCTTCTGGTGGGTCTGCTCTCTTGGCAGTTGGTTTTTTTCATTTACATAAAACGACTATTGTTCATTTTTAGTTTGGTGGGGCGAAAAGCGTAACAGCCCCCAAGGTTCCATTTTTTGTGGCAGAATTTGTGGAAAATTTGATAAATCTGGTGGTGGAGGAAGTCAGCGAATTGAAGGATCTCTTCGATCAGACAGCACTGGAAGAGACATGGCTGTCGATAGTGCAGAGTCTGAAGGACCTAATATTGTCTTTTGACGATCCATCGGTAACCGGACTCGTAAACGTTTCCAACACTACTCTCGCGGAAAAGATTGAAACAATACACAATCATATCATCAGCGCTCTTGATCGAATTAACGAACTTTTTGATGCAAGTATTTCATTGCCATTTAGAATATTGCTTTTTCATAAGAGTGCGGTGAGAAATGGAGTATTAATGGGAGAGTAAATGAATAAACGAGCAAGTTAATGCATAAGGGCCATAGAGGGAATGATAAATAGATGGACAAAAAATAGAGGAATAAAGCAGGGCCAGAGGTAAAACGAATGATGTAGATAGGTGAAGCAATAAGATAATGCTGTGGATGTATGGGATGGAAGGAGTGATGTGATGTAGTTAGACGCCGTTTTGTTGTGAATTAAACTTCTCACCCTTGTCCACTTTACAGAATTTAGACCCTCGCAAGCTCTACAACCTGGAGCAGGTTTCAAAGGCCCTTCGCTGTCTTGACAGTTGGAATCAGAAGTACGCTAGACAGACAAAAACTCTCTTCTGGATGTTCGGTCGGAGTAATCGGGTTGTGCGTAAGCAACTATTTTTACCACTTCTATCTGACATAAAGTCGTGCTTCTCTATCATACTTCGAGGAATCTCATTCAGTCTGTGCAAAAGTGCATTCTTCTTATTTTAGAAACTTTCGTCGATAAAATTACCGACAAATTAAGCATTCTGAAATCGGTCACCGAGGATGCCGCCGACACGCTCAACGATGCCTGCAATCAGCTGTCGCAGAATATAACCGAATTCAAATTGTTGCGTGACAGTGTATCAACAGTCGTTTCGGAGGCGAAGGAAAGTTGTTCACACGTAATTGTGAGTGGAATAGAAAGCAATCACAACTTTTCAGAAACTATTTAGCTGCGTTCGACTTTTTAACTTATCTTCCAGTTAACAAAATCACTTTCATGCCTGTTAAAGCCTCGACAGTAACACGAATGAGATAATGGCAATAGTAGCTTGAGCAAAGCCGGAGGTTTTAAAATTAGGATTCTATTAGCCTTCAATTCCTCAATAACCAGTAAGGGAGATCGGGCTAAGGTAATCACAAAATAAGAATTAAAAGTCACTATCGCTTTTCTGAGTTTTCATGCAGTCAAAGCTCTGCAGCATTTCCCATTTTCGCGCCTTTCATCGTAACTCCAAGACGCCTTAACGGAAATAACCATAGATTTTAAAGGATATAACTCGTGACACTACCACGTATACTGAACCAAAGTGCCAGTACAGCTAATATGAAAAGCAACAAGCTCAAACGGCGGCTCCATGTGCAGCTACTGAAACATACTTCGTAGACAGCAAATGACGCTGATGTTAGGGAGGTGAACAATAACTGTACACCTTGAGAGAGGATAGTAAGCAAAACATTGACATGCTTAATTACGAAACTATTGCAGAAATGTGGAAAGGAAATGGTCGGACCTCTACTCGAGTCCTTCAGTAAAACCTTCTACAACCCCCTTTCGATATACGAAAAGATGATGAAGAACTCCTTCACGGCAAATTTGACCAAAATTACAGTTAGTTCCACAACTTTCCTTCCGCTATGGGTTCAAACCGCTGCCGGTGTCGCGTGCACAAGGTTCGTTGGCCTCCCTCTCACAAAGGTAGGGCAAACACACCTTTCATGCATACTTATGCGAGAAAAAAAATTGCGTTCCAAACTTTGAACTATATGATAGTCATGCATTTCTCTAGCACCATTAAAAATAATTAATTCATAAAAACCCTACTCTAGAGTGATTTAGAAAGGAGGTTATCCAAACTCTTGCTAGCTGCAAGCCATCTCGAGGACGCAGTGAAAACGGCGGTTCTAATTAGTCAACAACTGCGGAATCCTTCAAAATGTGAGTCTTACAACGATATTGGCCAGTTCATAATAGGAAGAACTCCTGATTGAATCTGCCTTTGCCTTCTTTGTTAGCTAAATCCTGGCTCTTCCTTGATACAGCAGGCAAATCTCACATAATTACATTTGACAAACGCCTAATAAGCTTTGAAGCGAATACCGATGAAGTTCTGGTTCTAATCAACGATGCGCTGAGGGATGAAATCGCTGTGACCGTTGAATTTGGTGCTGACGGAGCACAATTCACGCACTACAGAAACCGTGAAAGCATCACCATAACCGAACAAGGATTGGTGAGATGATGTTTTAGGGAGATATTAAAACCTGCATAGTTGCGAGTTCAGACCTTAATTTTATAGTCAGCGACGTATTTTTTTACCGAATGAACAGATAAAGAATGGAGATCGCGAGAGTGACTCGAATACTGCTGAGCAAGTTGGAGGAGCAAACTTGACAGTTGAACGAACTGCTGTATCCTGGCAACTCCATGATGGGGTTCAGGATGTTGCGCTAATTTTCTACCGTCAAGAAAGAATCCTACTTGTTGAAGCAGGTGGTCGGTGGTACGGACGCTTGGATGGGGCACTAAAGTTATCGCATCGCGGAGGGCACCCAGATATCACGGTTTCGGACTGGCTAAAGTCAAAGGGAAGTCGTAAAATATGGCTGAAAAACCTGCGTGATTATTGTCAGGTAGGACAATTTATCCACTCTATGCTAACAGTGAATACGATGTGAAGTCGTCGAGTTAAAGCTGTCTCCAAAGGAAACAATTATTTCTGAAACTGGAATCACGCACTAATTTTAATTCAAAAGGGGTAGTTTAAATTAATAAGTAGGGCGGCTCGCATCCACGTGCAATAGATTTTTGAGCTTGTATACAACAAATCGGAGAGAAAATGAGGCTGGAAGGATTCGGCCAATCGTAGGGGTTTGAGAGAGTAACAGCTCAGAAATAACTCCACTACGAGCCCAAGTAGGGACTAGCATCATAATTGGCAATAGCAGGGCTCCATTCTCTCGTTTCAAAGGTCAAATTACGAATCCTGGAAGTCATAACTAACTATCAAGAACGGATTGCTTAAGTAGTCTACCTAAAGCATGGCCTGAATTTTACTGACCGCTTTTATAGAACAGTGCCGTGATGAGGAAGAGTGTGGAGAGCCTCTTCAATGAACTTGAGTCCAACGAGGAGGAGTGCCCACGTGCACCCTTCATGCAGTTGGCTTTCATCTCAAATCCATTCTGCGAAGGAGACAATTGTGGATTTTCCAGAGGCTCAGTCTACGACGCTTATACTGCTCTAGCAAGTTGCCTTGGCAAGGGATATACCAGAAATCCATGCTACAGTAAGTAAATGTTCATAATGAGAAGCGCTAAACATGTAGCATAAGGTTTTCTGGGTTTCAGGACAACTTTCAAGCATCAACCGTCTTCGAAACAAATCTTGAATCGCAATAGCTAGAAAGAAACGTCCGTGACACTTTAGTGATTTTTTGTAGTGAGCCAAAAACAGGACCCACGTCGACTGTTTTGAACCGCCATGTCATAACGTCGGTGGAACCTGGTGTGATTTAGAGCTGTCTGCTTTACAAGGTGAAACGTGCCACCGTGTTTGATTCTAGTGCTGAATTCCCAAAGATAGAAGCGTCACATAATTAATAACTACGTGTCACTGTTGTTTGCCAGTTGAGATTGGAGTGTCAGTGACTTGGTTGACTCACATGTGAGTGATGGGGAGACAAAGAGTTTGCACCACACGTGGAAGTCAAGTGCTATGCGCTGACCGATGGCTGACAAAAGACCTTTTGACCTCTTTAGCTTGCGCTAGAAAGCGATCTGTTTGAAGATTGATAGTTTGCAATGGAAATTGAAACGTTAAGCAAAATACGAAAATATAACGCACCCACTGATCATCCAAAATCCCTAAGGCACGCAACGCTCCATCTCCAGACGAGTGTAGCTGGTGCTTGTGGTGGGGCACAGACGGAAGCGGTCTCTGTGATGTCCCTATCGAGGACCAAGTAAACGCTACCTGTCCTTTGGGAGAGAATATGCTGCAATTAAGCTAGAGAACAGTTCACATTAAAAAACCAGGAAGTGCCACCCATGCGCGACTTTACGCATTAAATGAGGTAACACTTGGCATGACTTTTTCGTCCATCTTTTAGATGCAAGACAGCGGTGATGAATACACATGATTTGTGACCAACCAATGAACTCGAAATCGTTTGGAAATTGCCTCCTGTTTAACAGTGAAACAAAATTTACAATTACACAAACAAAGCGTCACTAAAATTCTTAACCCAATATTTTGTAAAAGGCTTTGATTTCATTTCGAAGGTGCATTATTATTGTCTTCATTTTGCTCAAACAAAGGCAAATGTAGGGAGGGACAAATCACCGACAGTGATGAGTTAGTTTGCAGGAGGAAAAAAAATAAAAGCGTAAAGAAAAAGCAAGATAAAGGGGAGAAATGAGTTGAAGTTATACCGACGGCTCTGCAACGTCACATTGAGAATGTAGGCTTTCACGGCAGAGACAGAATGAACATACAATTAATTAGCACACTAACACATGTAATTACAAAGTGACTCAGCGAGGTGACCGTTCTTGATCACAGTGAAGGGTGGAGATGTACAGAGGGAGAAAGCAAATGTACAAAGAATTAGCACTATAATACTTCCGTCTCATGGACCTGTTGGACCTTGTTGTTCAGCTAGAAGGGCGTAACAATCAATGCATACCCGAACTGGTCGGAATATACGAAGGGGATGGATTTCGCTTTCAAAACGACTGCACCTAAATAGCAGCAATCAGGAAAATTAAAAAAAGTGCGACCATCATAGGAAACTACGCCAAATTTGGAAACGTTCAGTTTGATAAGCTAGTAGCAGCCAACTTCAATATTATGTGTCAAATCATCCTTCAAGTCAATGCAAAAGCTATTGATAAAGCTTAAGCGACTCAGGAAAGGTGCCGAGATGAGTGTTCATACTCCTAGAACAATCACAATAAAGATAAAAGAGAGTAATTACATATCCAACTTGAAACCTACCACGTAAATGTATCTGAATAACTAGGATAAGCCATTTCAAGAAAGGCAAGCCTCACTACAAAATATGCATTTCCGCGAACGTGACAATAAACTGTTTTACTGCTACAGCATATATATCTGAAATAGCATGTACAACTGCCTCCTTTTATTTACGCCGCAAAGCAACAAGAAAACCTCAGTTACTCATATCTTGTCAAGGGAAGCTGGGCCGCATTTTAAAGGCCGTGAAAGGATGTTTGACGCGTAGAGGTGAAATCTGTGAAGAATTGTCTCCAGATACAGTCATTACTCTAGTAACAGATTTTAAATCCATCTCCCGTTCTTTGAGTAGCATTATTGAAGTGACGCACCAAATGAGCAAATAAATTGTATATCTGGCAACAATTCATACCCTCCCATTTATCTCAGCTTCACTAAAATCGTAAGCTGAGCTGCTAGAGAATGGTCGGATCTACACTCACCAAATCACCAATATCAACACTTAAAGTAGCGGTCCCCCCTTATTTGATACCAAAGTGTACCGATTAATTTTTAACACCGGCTCACTTCATGCAGCAGATACTAGTCAGCCACTAAAATTTACTGTCGCCTACATCGGTCTCTTGGGATGGCAGTAAGCACGAGAAGCACGTACGGATTTACAAATCCTTTCAGCCCATCAGCCCCTCTAACGGCGTCAGTTTAGGTCTCGCACGTGCAATACTAAGACGTCTTAACATCACACTCTCATGGGCTCCACAACACAGTTGTTCATACAAGGGGTTATTTCAAGAACATAGCAGATCTGAAGGCTACAAGCAAACTCGAAATTTAGTAAGTCAGCCTGGAAACTTCAAAAACGGTGGAAGTAGGCATTTTCGATTTCGGGTACACTAAAAGAACACACTAACCTCGAACAAAAGGCCTTGCCACAGTTGCGACAGTGGTGCTTTCGCTCCGTCAGTGAGAAGCGCGTCCCACAAGCGGGTGCAGCACACACCCCTGCCGAACCATCTTCACTGAATGGAGCACCTGTGGTATTGGCGGATGTGGCATCGGAGCCAGAGCCACCGCTCCCACCTCCTGGCACGGACCAAGCAAAAACGCGGCCCTTGGCGTCACCGACAAGGACAGAGCGATGGTCACGAGAGATAGCCAGAGCCATGAGCGGCAATGGCGCCGTGTCAGATCGATCAAAAGCGGTGTGCACGGTGAGATCGGCCCTCAGGGTCAATTGGCGTCGCCACCTCAGCTTAACTGTTTGGGGAAAGGATGGGAATTTTAAAAGGGTAATAATCCATCAGCCTATTTGAGATTAAGTATTTGCATGCTGCAACTTGTCAATGCAGATAAACTAACGATTCAACGACAGCTGCACCACTTAAGTTGAGTTTTTGGAAAAGTGGAGTTAAAAAGCTAGCTTTAATTTGGAGATGGAAGTCTTCAAAATCCTCTGTTTCGACCCTTAATTAAGGGAAAACAAACCTACTAGCATTGGTGACAGAAACCATTGATAGACACAAATTGTCTAAGATAGCATAACTCCAGCAGTTAAAAATAGGATAAGAGCTCCTAAAATACCCCTTTTGAGAGCAAATAAAAGTGAATCACTATCCAGAGCGTGCTAGGGATGTATGTGGCTTAAATACCTTTCTTTGATAAAATTTTAAAACTTGCGCTTTTATCTGAATAGGTATTACATGGTAATATAGACGAATCAGGTGGTTCTTCGAAATTAAACACCTTGAATCAGTCGCAAGTCGACCTGAGCCATGGGAGATTACCTGCTGTCTGGAAGTGTATGATAGATGTTCAGAGCCTCACAATCGTCAAATTCCAGCAGGCAATGTTACACCACTACTCAAGAAACTATAGAGTCATACACGTCTGATCAGTAAGTCATGGATGAGAGACGAAGTAGTGGTAGCGTAGCACATTCATACGCCGTCGTGCTAAAACACGGGATTTGGTCACAAAGCTTTCACAAGAAAATACGCTTTTACTGCTTTGTCAGACTTAAATAAATATAAGTTGTCTTCGGGCATTGGGGATTGCATTCAAGGACTGCGAGATTCACAAAAATAATTCCGATTACTACCAGAAAAGAAACGGAAGGAAAGAGGGCTAGGCTCACCGAAATCATTTGAAGAAGTAAGAGACGGGCAGGGAGTCTGAAATGAGCGCAACACGGAATCATAAGCGATGAGCACAAGAGATGCTTTCGATATTACACATGCCTCACCTTCGAAGTGGTGCTATCAGGCGACTCCTCGCAGACGTAGTCCAATCCCCACATTCGCACGAAGCCGTCTGAGCCCCCAGTGATGACTACGTGACCAGGCTCCCAGTCTCGAAGCTAAAAAAGACAAATAGTCATAGGGCGTTGCATACTACCCTGCAGCTTACATAGAGTTAATTCACTTCTTAACTAAATTGCATAGAGGCGGCTGCGAATGTGGCCCGTGCACCCTGTCTTTTCACTTCTAAAGCCCCAAAAAAACCCAATTTTAAGAACAATATTGCGATTTCACTCGCAATCATCGCAAATTTCCAGGAGATAATGCAACTCACTTCATAATCAGCAAAAAATATATGGAATAGGAATCAGACATTAGGTCAATGTCGCGAAAGCCTGCAAAATTACACCCCCACTGGGGAGAAACTGGTCTAGCTACAGAAACAGCCTAAATGTCACTCACAGTAGTCATAGCAACACAGTAGATTTGATTGCTCTGGTCTGGTGCAGTATTGAGACATGCAATCAGGTCTCCAGTGATACTCCACAGGTAAAGCCAGGCGCCGGCGCACACTGCGATGTCGCCGGTGGCTTCGCTAATACACACAGCAGCAACAGGCGCCTTATAGGTGGTCCCACCGCTACTGGTGCTGAGTTGGCGAAGGAAGATGAGGTAGCGCAGATCCCAGACAATGCAAGTACAGTCACGACCGCCGCTAACAATAAGATTAAAGCTGTCTGAGGCCGCAAGGCAGGTGACCACATCAGTGTGACCGTAGAGACACCCAGTCAGTTGAAGACTGGTCGCAGTGGTGCCAAAAACAACACCAGAGCCATGCCCCTCGATGGGGATATTCCAGTCAGAGGGACAGAAGGGTTTGCCCTGTTCTTCGTTAGGGCTGCGTAGCTAAAAGCGGAAAGAGGTTGGCAATGTCATGAGACATTCTTGAGTATTGCCACCCAAGGCCGCAAAGGTACATTCAACTACCATTTTTTTAGGATACAAACTCAAATATGGATAATGGAAGCTTTATTTCAATAAAATAGCATTATCATATGTGAAGCAAACTCGTATGACCGTTCCTAGTACGTAAATTCAGTCTAAGAAAGCAGAAAATTCATGATAATCCAGTATATGTTCCATAGCTGCTGTCAACGTAATTGTCCTCTCCGTTCTTAACTCACACGCTTCACATTCTAGGTATGTAATCAAGAAGGAAGTAGTTCGTACGGCTCAACTTTCTTAAATTGATGCCTGTCAATATACAATGTGTGCACCGAGTAATCCGGTCTCCGAAGATTTAAGGCCTTTAAAGTCGGGTTGAAGTAAATAACAAATCTATATGCAACAATTGTACTGATTTCCCATGACTCAGAAAAATTTACAAGAAGTTTAAAGATCAAATACCAGAGGATGGCAGCATTTAGCAAAAATCGTAGCTTTTTAGGTTTAAAGACTAGTCCAGAGAGCTAGAGTGCTGAAATTAACCTCGGTCGAATGGAAGCACAAAGCCGATTAACTGCCATTTCTTAAATGCGAAAGAAATCACTCATTGACATCAAATACTTCAACTGAATTGAAGAAATTAATGAGGCCTGTAAGCAGCTGAAAGACCAAAAGCCTTGTATTGGATTGATGGAGGGCACTAAGACTCACCTGCCAAACTTTGACAACTCCGGTCATGCCAGCGGTGACAATGGTGGAAGCATTAGGAGCAGCAGCACAGAGAACCTGACTGGAGTTAACCATCTCAAAGACTTGTAACACTTTGTCGCCGATGAGGCTGCAGATGCGAAAGCTATCATCTGGATAGCCCCAGGCCAGGTAACGAGTGAAGTTCGGTGGCAGGAGGACCTGTATTGACGAGGGGGAGAAAAATCAAGCTTTTAGGCAGCGATATAATTGAAACACGATCTTATATCACTAGTAGAGGAATAGAATTCTGTCTTGTGGTGGCATTGAGGCCGCCCGTCAGGGTGTAAAATATGCAGCTTTTGATCTTCCTGACCCAGTGTTCCCACTTGACTTTTCCCACCTTCTTTAAACATAGTGAATAAGAAATAACATGGCACTTTCAAAAGAACAGTTCAGTTCAAAAAATTATCAAAGCGTGAGCATGTTGTGATCACCTTTGGATCTCGGTTTCACCAGAGAACACATTAATAAAAGCTATGCTACGACGGTTTAGCCCCAGTTTAGTGATCTTACTCCTGCAAATTGAGCCATATACCAGCGCAACTTAAAGTGACGCATGAAACAATTGGTACTTTCAAATTTCCGAACACTTTTAAAAACAACAAACAGGTATGAGAAGCCAACACATAAACAATCAAAGACTGTGGACTTGCATCACAGGATTTGAATGAATTCAGACACAAAAGTCGTAAATAAGTTGCCTATATTGATGATAATAAGGCAAATTCATCGGAACTGAAGAAAAGGCGAACTTTCAAAACGCTTCCATCAGACCTCACAACAAATTATGGGTAAGGTAAAGAAGACAAAACTCAGTTCTCTTTTCAAGATTTTTCGCTATGGGCAGCAAAAATGACAAACGTACTGAGAGCATTTCATTAAACCAATGCACCTCTGCTCATTTCAGATACGGTCTGATTTGCAAATTGATGGCCTCCAGTGCATAATACCAGTACTAACTCCTTCAGACCTTAAGTTACTTTCTCAAACCCTTCCTTAATCCATTGGTTTGAGACTCAGCTTGGCTTTTTAAAGACCAGCCAGTATTTTGATGATACCTTATTCACAAAAGTTTTATGTTTACCATATTTTGTTCGACCACAACTATAGGCCCAGCCGCTACACCACTAGATCCCGATGAATCTCCACTGGAACCGCTGCCGCTACCACTGCTACCTCCACCAACAGCACTTCCACCACCACTGATTCCAAAGAGTCCACTAGGTGGAAGAATGAGGGTCGAGATGCCCCCAGAGGTAAGCTGGGAGGCGCTGCCAAGACCCGGGTTGCCAGCAGCGCTGCCAAGACCACCACCACAACCAGTGATGGCGCCACCACCGCTGCCAAAAGAGAAGCCCTTCAGATTGCCCGGCTCCAGTTGAAGGATCTGTCCTACGGCGTGACGTAGTTCTAGTGAAGAGGAAGAGAAACGGCAACGATAAATCCCTAAATTTGTTGTTAAATGGTGGTGAATGTAAAGATACTGCTCATTATTGTCAGAGCAGATCTACAGGCAGGGAAAAAACTAAAATAGACCTGAAGTGGGCCATTAAGAACTACCGGATTAAAGTAAGAGATGCTATCTAAAAATTCGTATCCCCATGACGTTACAAAAAATAGTTACTGCTAGACAAAAAGTAACAAAAATACGGAATCAACCGAATGAGCCATTGGACTTCATTCGCTTGCCTTTCCTTGACCTTTTTACTCTTGCCATTGGCCTTTTCCTTTTCTATAAAAATAATCTCGACGTTACTTTCGTGATCAAGAAGCAAGTGGCTCGTTCTACACACCTTGACAGGCAGCAATAATTCCTATGGTAATGAATGATGCTAGCTACATTGCTTAAAAGATCTCCAACCAGGTACAAGCTACATTTTGGAATCAGTAGTTTTAAACAAGGCCCGAGAAGAATTCATTTTTCAAATAAGAGACAAAAAAACAACCGCAGATATCAAAACATATATTTACTACTGGCCCACAACACCCACCTCACGGTCTTCTAGCTATTCTTCATCTGGATTACACCACCTGGTAAAACTTCCGATTCATGAGAGGCAATACCAATTCAGTAACAATTAAAAGCTGACATCTTGTTATGTTTTTTGTCGATTTATACTGTCACTTGCCACTAAGTAAATGCTTA
The DNA here is from genome assembly GCA_023375655.1 of Taenia crassiceps. Classification (NCBI taxonomy): domain Eukaryota; kingdom Metazoa; phylum Platyhelminthes; class Cestoda; order Cyclophyllidea; family Taeniidae; genus Taenia; species Taenia crassiceps. The sequence goes on along the minus strand of JAKROA010000004.1, from coordinate 221,328 downwards.
ACAAAGGAGAGCCATGAGACACGTCCCACAAAAGAAGCCCAACAGAGTACGAACTTTCAACCAAATTATGTTTTATAAAAACTGCCTGCAAGGAACATCTAGAAATTAAAATAGGCGACTGAAAGAAGAGTTATACACTTTGATGTAGCACGAATGAAATGGGCAAAAACAGTGAAGAACACGCCTTTCACAAATACAAAAAAAGTAAACTAGAGATTCTGCTACTGAACACAAAAAACAAACTGACTGAACGGAAGGATAAGCTGGGCAAGGTTTATGCAACGTACCCCTGGCAGCACCCAAACTTGGCTTTAAGTTCTCAAGGTTGTGGAAAAAGAAGGTGGATGAAGCTGGAGATATGCTAGCTCTTGAATCGGGAAGAGAACCAACGTTATTCCCACTACCAGTAGGAACAAGAATGTTGGGATGTGAAAGAGGCTGAAAAGCAACCATTTTCTTGGCTGGATGAGGTTTGCGGAAGATTTGTCTTGGAATTTGACCAAAGTTGTTAATAAATCCAACCACGGCACGACGCTTCACGGGATCATCAATAGCGTAGATGTCCACATTCCCCTCATAAAAGAGGTGGTGAAAAACATTGGCTGCTTGTACCGCCGGCTCGCCGCGCTGTTTGTAGCCGAAGATGAGGTCAATCCAGTGGTGTAGATTAGCAGAGACGTATTCACTTTCCAAGGCCTGTTAAGTGGAAACATGAAATATCACAATCAAACGCTACAGCCATGTCTAAAAGAGTCTAGTTATCCTTCCAACTCTTAGAGCCTGGATCACCAGTTAAACAATAGTACAAAATAAATTGACTTATTTTAGGCCTCGGCCAGAAACATGGTTAAGTTATTGATAGATCTGACAGATCAAAAATAACTCGTCGAGTCCAAACTAATTTGTAACTCCTGCGAATACGATGAGAACCCATCAATAACATTGTTAAAAGTAAATGAACTGAAAACATAATATCTTGCAGATAGAGTGATGATTCACGTAAATAACAGCAAGTTATCCAATCATTCATTGGAATTTAAATAGACATAACGGGAATATTTATGAATGAAGCGACATGGACGGAGAAAAGGGGTAACATGAAAAAAATTCTATTCCTTTTTAAGAGGAATAGGTAAGCTAAAAATCAATCAACCAAATACTGGGGAATCGCAAGAGCGTTGCTAGCAATAAATACTTTCGAGGTCACTAGGTTTACAAAGTGCTTATTCGTTAGTCAATGACCACCAAAGGATAATAAAAAAAAGATCACGACAAAATAGGGATTTATCGACGCACCACTTCCCGCTTTGTGATTGCAAAAAGATAAAGTGAAGGGAGTGCATGAAATAGGAACAGATGTGTTGTGAATAGGCAAAGATTATGAAAGGAAAACAACAAAAAACCATAGTAGCCAACCTCACGATGCTGTCGAACAAACTCGCGCGGATCACCCTTAGCCCAGGGGGGCAGCAAAACGTGGTCTACCCTAACACCATTCTGTTTACAGCCAAAATCGAAATGGTTTGAATTGACCAGGAAGTCGGGTAGGTAGAAGAACTCAGGAATGAGCTCGCGCACGTCGGCCATGTTGTGCTGGCTGGCACTCAGCCAGGCCTCCTCTACGCTGTGAAACATCCGATCTGGCAAGTCGAAATGGCCACCCTGAAAAACCAGTGATGACAGAAATGGTAACAGTTGAGTATTTGACTTCAAGATTTCTCAGCTGTTCACTAATTTTATCAGTATTATGAAAGTAGGAAATTTTACAGCTTCAGACGCTACATCGATGACATATTCGGTTAGCAAAATTCAAAAGAACAAAAAATTTAATTTCTTCGACCGGATATTGCCCTACAGTCAAAAGAAAGGTACATCATATGGATGATGGAATATGCAAAGAAGTGTTACCACATTCGCAGTGACTTCTAAAACCGACAGTCAAAATGCCTGTACCTTGATACTTTAAAGAACCACCTCAGGTTTTGATTACCTTTCGTATGGAGTAAACTTCAGATTCGTACCTAAAGGATTCAGCTACAAAAGTAGGAATTGAATATTTCATAAGGCATAAGCGATCGAGTACAATGGATGTCAGCTTTCGTGGTTTTATCACCCACCGCTCATTTACCATTGAAAATTACCCGGTAGTGGAACAGATTAACAAATGAACTGGAGTATATCGTTAGGTGTATGTGACAAGGCCGCACAACAAAGACCTTTAAAATCTAGTCATTCAAGTTTATGGACTTTGGCTTACACAGCACGGAAAGATTTAAGCACAGAGGTGAAATAATCGTCCTGAAACTTAATACCGCCCACTAACTTTAACGACCATGCTGCTTCTTCCGTTGATCTGGTTTCAGTAAAGCAACCACCACAACAGATGTTTAGAGGCAGCCAACCTGGCCGGTATTTTAACAAATTCAACCCATCCATTACTGTGAGGTAAAAGCCAAATGCATTATTCGCCATAACCTGACGTGGGACCAAGTGTATTAATTGCCACTTTTGATTTAGATGCAATAAAATTCGAATTCACGGTTTATTCAAGAGAAAAAGCCGCGAAATCTACTTCCGTTGAAATTCATAATTGTGTACTGTCAACCCACAACGTGCGAGCTGGCCTTAACTTTCAAAACTCCCTGCTAGCATGAGAAAACGGTTCCAGGGATAGTGTATTCGAATGGCGAATAATGCAGCAAAGCTGGTTTTCGCGCTATTATACCGCCTGCTTAACACATTACATTGACGTACTAGCTGATTTACGAGATAAAGCCATTTGGTGCCGCTGATGAAATTGATTGGATTGAACGATGTAAGAACCCACTGAAGCATCATTTTCCATTTATAATTTTGCTACATTAGTTGCTGGAAAGCCTAATTATTGCACAAAAACTGACCTGAAGTTTAATAAAATGCTGTGAAAAGGGTTCCATGCGCACGAGGTAGGAGGCGACAATCATGGCAGAGGAGTAGTGCGTGCCATAGTGGTAGGGAGGCGTCTCTCCAGAAGGGTCATCCCACTCCCTGAAGCGGCGTTGAAATTGAGCCAGCCTGCCTGAAGTCTGAGCGCCCATAGGTTTGGTGAAGTCACGGAAAGTAGTGGGGCGGGAGAGGTCAAGGTGGAGAGAGGTGTAATCAGCCAGCACCCATGGGAATACGGGATACTGCATTAGGTCATTGTAGGAGCGACCTGCCTGAGTGTTGAGGTACATCAGGTACTGGAAATTGCTGATCTCACCGCGCTACATGGATAAAGAATCAGTTAGTCCTCGTACCACGTAAGCATGGCTTTATACACAAGGAGTTGATAAATCAACTTCAATTAGACTGTAGTAGGCCATGGCTGGGGTACAAAATGCTGCAGTTAAAACTAAAAAAAAATAAAGTCGAAAATAGGACAAAATCAAAACATACCACCCAGCGTTGAGTAACCGTTTTTTCTCCAAGCAAACTACTCAACAAATGCGAATTCCTAAATAAGAAATAGAAGCAACGAACGTAGTAACGAAGTAAATAAACAGAAAGCTTTAATTTTTAGGAGATTTAAGCAATTTAGGACGCGGGAAAGACTACAAAGGAAGTTTAATTGCTCTAAATGCAAATAAGTAGCCGAAAACACTAATCATAAAGCGCTTAAGGCAGGGGAAGTTCTTAAAAGGCAAAAAAAACATACGTTCGAGCCGAATGGAGGGAGGCAAAACAATTCGTGTTGATGCTTGAAGAGGCCGCCGTAAAACTATAATGAGAATGGATATCTATAAAATTCTTTCCCGCGAAAAGACAGAAGCGGCAGCATGGAATTTCCAACATCAAAGCTTAGTTTAATTATGGGAAAGCACATTAAACTGAAAACTTTTAAAATTCCCTATTGTATTGTCGGAAAGAAAAAGTGCCCAAAATACAAATAGTTGCTATTGGCTAACCATTCGTAGACTTTGCTTTGAAAGTCCTTGGCAAACACCAGAAAGAAGTTGCGACCATCAGCATTGAATACCTCGAGTGCAGTCTGTTGTAGGAGATATCGACGACGATGCACCTCACGAATCTTGTCGTAGGCAAACTTGAAATATCTAAAACACACAGAGCATGGGTTATGAAGACATAAGAACTATACTGTCGTTTATTTTCCAGATCTTGTCACTCACTGGTTCCCTGAGATTTGGTCTACCGCACCAGAGCTGACCAAATCTGAGGTATAAGAAGACGAGTGAGCCTGTCTATGACTTGTAGCAGCCATGACGACAGTGTCAGTCCCAGTGGGGACAATCGGTTTGTGTTGCATCCCTGGAGGAAGGGCTTCAATGCTGACGATTTCATGAGTGTTGGTGAGAGTGTACCCATCTATCACGTAAAAGTGATTCCTCCCAAAAAGTAGTAGACCCTCATGCACATCCAAACCACAAATTCGAGCGCATCGGTAGATAGAAGATAGACATTCAACCGGCTCTAGGAGGCGCATAAAAGCAATGTGACCGTTGAGCTGGTCCAGAGCCGTAGAACTACCCTCAGGAGTAGACGAAGAAGCTGGTTTTGAAGGAGGCGACTGTCTAGAGGTGCCATCAGTGGATGAGTGGTGCTGTTGAGCATTTTTTGGCTGTAAAGGTGTAGGTGGTGGTTGCGGCTGAGGTGATTGGTCATCCAATCCCAAGTCCAGAGACTCCGTGGAGGAGTTTTCAACTGCTTCGCCACGGTCCTCCTCATCCACCTCTTCCACTGCCTCGGCCTCAACAGAATTAGCTGAGGTATCGCAAAGTGCCTCACTACTAGAATCTACGAAACTAACACCACGAGAGGTATTGCTTTTGCTGTCCCGAAGAAGACGGCTGGTACGAATTAGGGTATCTGAAATGCATCCGGGAGAACAATTGAAGTCGAAGAAGATAGTTTCCATGACTTTCTTGGGATTGATGTACCTGAGCTATCGCCAAACGATGTGTTATTACACTTTACCAATCTGTTAACTGACCAGGCATCATCATAGCTATATTACGCGAATTCGGAAAGCCAAATTTTAGGAAATCACAGCAACAAACTATTTCCTACGGTTTTCGATACCTGGTTTAAGCTCGAAGATTGGATAGTCAATTACTTTATTGGATGGTGGGCGCGGCTATCAAAGCTGATTTCGTCAAGTTGAGGAACCTTGCCTGCCAAACTATCCTCTCTCAGAAGTACCAACACAGGCAAAGACTGGTTGAGATAAAATTCTCTATTATTCATCCCATTCACGGAGTGGTACTCAGTCGATTGGTTGGTGATTTTGGAGAGGCTATATTTTGCATTAGAAGCAACGGTTACGGTATGATCCAAGGAGGAACAACAAGAAACGACCTTTAAGTGATTGTTTTCCTATGGTTTATTAAATTTATTCAATAAACTCCAGACAGATAGCTGAGATTAACAAACACCTTTGAAGCGATGAATATGCTAACCATCCTAGTCCAGTACCAAATTTGAGATAACTCAAATAACTTTCAAAAATTGTTCATTTGGATTGCATTAGAGGTCTTTTTAAGGTGAACTACCTATCAAAACGGAACCCTTGAACCACTCATTTGCATATTTAGTAAGCAGCCACACTCAAAAGTAGTGGTGCTCCCTCAGAAATAGCCAACATGAAGCTACAATGAGATCAGTCACTCTAAACTTGGTAATTAAACGAGAATGATGAACTAAAACGTTCACAATATAAGGCAAGAAGAATGAAGTTACCCTATTCTAGGACAAAAAACTCACCCTCAGTCTCGGCAATATCGGAAAAGGTCAAGCTCTCCCCACTAGGGTCAATGGTGTCGCTCGGGGGTGATTCCACCACAGCTGTCTCCTCCTCTTCCAGCTTCTTTGGAGGTTCAGGACCTCGTAAAAGTCGTCTTCTGCGGTAGCAAAATCGAGCTCCCAGACTATGGGGTGCAATGAAACCACGTTTCGTTGTAGTCGCAGGAGTCTGAATGTTTCCACTTTCCTGAGAGTACGATAGCAGAATGAATAAATGAGCAACATTCAAATGAATTGCGCTACTGGTAAAAAAGCATTGCAAATCGCCCATCCAAAGCAAAAATACCACACCAAGTTGTGCAAAGAACAGAACAGGTTGAATAGTCTGCAGCATATTGAACAGCGTTGGCTACTTAGTAAGTCCGACGCATTTCTTAGAAAATTTAGAAACGCGAACATCAAGGATCAGCCGTCTAAACTACACGTGTGGAAAATGACGTTCACTTTCAGCTCAGTTGAATTGTCATCAAGACCATATAATTTGACACCCTAAAGGATTCTTTTACTTTGCAGAGCGTTTCATGCGAAAATAAAATCCATACTGCATCTATGAAGTCATAAAAGTGCCAACTAAAACGAAGATTCCACTGTGTTGAAACTTTTGCCAATAGAAATTTACAGATGGTACGGTTTTATAACCTTTGTTTGTTTTGTTACCTCAAACCCATCATAATTCCCCAAATTTCTGAGATTAAAGACGCCAGCGAAAGAAAACTCGAAGCAAAAGAGTACGATGAGGTACAAAATTTCTGCCGCCGCATTTTGGTTAAGCATTCAGCAATCACTGATTCGAAAGCTTCATCTTCGTGCTATTTGATAATTCAAAGCTACTTCTTACGATTCAATTTCGATTTTACCATGCTGACCACCGTTTGGAATAAAAGTAAATGGAGAGAATCTGTATAGGACTGCATTTTATTGAACTCAGCGATGGAAACCAAGTTCAAACAATATATTCTGCCAACGAATATTTGATGATATTTGACGAAATGGGTGTTTTTGGAAAAAAATACCTTGTTAATTGACACAATTGACACCAATTCGCTATCAACACCATTCCTTCAATGCTGACATTTGATTGGTTGGGAAGCTTACTATCCAGTGAAGTGTGATTATTTCAGCTCTCTAAAAATGATTATCAGGATAATTTTCATCTGTTGGGAGAAAAGAATGAAAGAAATCTGCAATGCTGCCATTTTTTATACTTCGGTAATTCATATCTTTGAAGGGTCATTTCCCTCTATATTCTTGATGATTACCGATCATGACATTATTTTGTTGTGCCACGATGCATTAGAAATTACCGTCTTCGGAGTTGTCAGGGCAGTGTCAACCTCAATATCTTCCTATTACGTCGCATAGCCTTAGCAGGTAACTTCTTGACTGACAGAATAAGATTGGCATGTACCTTAAAGCGGTTTATAGGAGGTCGAAGCTTCCTTATTGTCGATTATTGCATGTCACTGGAGCGTTCAATGGTTGCGACACAGTCAAATAGGAAAATCAAAATCTTAACCTTATGCTTTTCTTGATTATCTTCAAGCCTAAATCTCTAAATTACCTCATGGGTTAAAGAAGAATTCATCCCTTCATTGGCGGCCTGGGTAGTTCTACTAATAGTTGGATAGTGTCGATAGAAATTCGGATTTGGTAGCATTCTTTTGCGCATTCGACAGGGTCCCTCGGTGGGATCCAGTTCCCACTTTACTGCGTCATCGTCGGCGCACATGGGACCCCAAATCGAGCGCTCCTGGGTCAGATTATCCTCCATTTTATTCCACTCAATCTCCACTTGACGCCAGAGAAACGACATATCCTGTGGCGCAAAACAAGGAACACGTTAAATATTATTTTGATTGCATATCAGTTGATGCAACTTACTCTCTCTTGACTTTGTTTACTCCATTCCAAGGACTCAGTTACTAGCGTCAGAGGGCTCTCCACCTGCATGTTGATACGCTGGAAAAAAGGATGCAAATTAGAACAGCGAAATGTCCACAAGTCAGCAAACGGAAAGGCCATACCTTTAAAGTAGACAAAGTAGTCGATTTCTTGGTTAAGAGTGGCAGACCGATAGGGATTCTCGGCACAAGCACCCAATCGGCATCACCACCGCTACTACTACCCGTAGCTCCTAAACCTGATACATCCACAGATCCTACAAGGCTAAATTGACGTCCATTTCTTCGTGACTCAATCGATTTTGCAGAGCCAACTTCAGCAACTGTAGTTGATGTATTGCCATCACCACTACCAGTAGCTGCGTTGGATGCCATTCGCAGAACACTGGCACTCATTCGGCCGAGCTTCTTGGATATTTGATGGGAGAGCCCTTTAATAGGTTTGGGTGGGGTAGAGGAAAGCTGGTCAGCTCCCGTGACCTTGTTATTGGTAGACTCCAGTTGGCGTTCAATTGTGGAGGGACCATACATGGACAGAAGACCCCACCGAGACGTAGGAGTGGATGAAGCGTTTTGAGAGACAATCCCACCGCAACCTGTGGCTTCCGCATCGACGTACGTCGTCCATTTCATGATGCAGGGTCCTTCAAGAGTGACAGACCATTCTAGCAAAGAGGGAATTCCGGCTAGCTGAGACAACGGAGAATTCGGAAGGAGGGCCACAAAAACCTGGAGGGAAGAATATTCCTTGTTAGAGGAGCCGGAATATGATAGAGCTGGAAGGCAATCAAGCAATAAGACTTGTAGATTATAACGTTTTATAGATTCATAGCAAATGTCTTCAGCAGCGACTTGGTTTCAGAGTTAATGCGGAAGCTACTTCACTATTCTAGTACTACGCAGAATAAATTAAGGACCACTGCTACGAAAAAAGCGCGATTGGCGCACAACAAATCTCGTAAATGCTCCCCATAGAGTTAGTTAGCTAAAGGCTTTAAAAATAATACTCATCTCCGCTTCTAAGGTGATCTACCCGTAAGCGCGTACACTATATTGTGGAATTAAGACCAATTGTGGGAAACGCAAAGAAAGTGGCTACCAGGTTAAAGATACCAACGAGGAAAAGCGCCTGATTAGAAGAGTCGAAATTGCAAAGACTTACGGTGGAAGGAATACGTAATAACACAGCGAAACTGAAAACTGGATCCATATAAAAAATCTTCAGTTTGCCCACAAAAATGCATTTACCAGTTATTTGAGTTGCACCACATATTTAATGACATGAACGAAACAAATCAAAATTTGCCAAGAAACCGCACAATAATCCGAATACATGCCCTTTTTAGTGCTATGACAAACAACTGTCAAAAAAAACAGTTTGTTTAAATGGGACTCCTGGAAGAGAAATTCCTTCCTCTCAAAATGATAATGGTAGGGGAGTTCATTAACAGGCCACAGGAAGCTTTATCTAACTCCTGAACGTCGGTGCACAAAAGCCTGCTCGAGCAAAAAATCTTGTATGCATCAATTCAGGCATCTCGAATCAAAAGACGCTTTAAGTACCATAAGCTATCTGAAAATGCAAGTTTTCAAGGCGAAAATTAAAATCCCTAAAAATCTGTAGACAAAGCCAAACGTTATAACTATTTAAGCATCACTAGAGATTTCAATCAAATAGTGTTTAAGAATGAGTTAAAATAAAGCTGTAAAAAAAGGAAAACACCTTTTGATTCCATATATAACAGTGTTCCCACAGTTTGAGGGCCAGAGTTGCTAACTGCTCAAATTCCTCCTGCTGCGCCGGTAGGTCCTCCTGTTCCTCAACTTCGTTTTGCTGTCGTTGCTGTTCCAAGGGTTGTCGTGGGGGCGAGCTGCTCAAAAGCGCCTTCTCCTCATCATCATCTGTTTCAAAGTCCTCTGTATCAAAGGCTGTCCTATAGAGTCTTGAGTCAGGCGTTTCCAATTCCTGCATTTCATTCTGCACTGCTGTACCGACATTACCAGGCTCCTGAAGGTCCAAATTTACCCAAATTTGATGATTCCTCTGGACATGTTGAATGAGCAGATGAGCCAGACACACCGGAAACTCAGTATCCGCGGAATTGAAAGAGGAAAAGATGAAGGAATTCAAGGGACTCTCTTCGGAAAGCAGCAGCTGAAGCATAGAAATTGCCAGTTTTTGGTCTTTCTGCTTGAGCACTGGACGAGAAAGCTGGAAGAGGACGGAACGATTCAAACTGCGGTAGAGAGAGGCACGAGAGAGTGCCAGACTCGGATCTGCCAGAGATGAAGGCAAAGTAGACGGAGATTGCGTGAATGAGTAATGACGGGGAGAAGAAGTGGATCTGAGGATGGTCAACAGATGCTGCTCAAGCATTTGGATAAGCTGGGTAAGGAAGTCAATTATCTCGCTGATGGAGCCCAGAAAACAGCCCTGTTTTTTAAAAAAATAAAAACAAGGAATGAAATTTTTATCTTTTTAAGTCAACTTGCTCAGAAGATTAAAAAAAATAAGATGGACTTAAGTTGAAAATGAGTTACTTATCGTCTGTCGTCCCGGTGACAAATCCATATTGCAAGCTACACATATTTTGCCCCCAAAATTCGCCCACTTCTTATTTTTGAGTTAATCCGTTCTGCTGTACAAGTATCGGGAGTTATAAAGACTTCGTAAAGTAAATTTAAGAGACACATCCCGAGGTAAAGCGTCAAAAAAGGCTGCAAGACTGGCCTAGAAAGAACAAGAGGCTTGATGAAGACAATAAAGATTGTGATTGATAGGAGTGGGTCAAAAAAGCGCATCAACACACTGTGTTGGATGCAGAAAGCCAAGAATTTCAACATTTGGGTCAAGACTTGGAATAATGCCAAAAATTCATCGAACCTATGGCCAAATTAGTCAAGACAATGCAATAAAATAGACAGAGTACCAAAGGCAAAAGCTATCAACACAAATACCTGCCAGAGTTTATCCACAAGTCGGCAGGCGAAATAAGCGAGATTCTGGGGAATATGCTGGGCATAACCCCTCGAAGGCAGAAGAAGACATGACTCTGACAACAAGTCCTTCGCTAGCATATATTCCATCAGGTTTCGCATCAACATTGTCTGAATCTCGTGTTGTTGCTTTGAAGAACAGCTGCTATGCTCGGCCTACAAATAAACATAAAAATGAGCTTGGATTCCTAAGGAACATCGCAAATAAATTTTGATATAATGAGGCGCCTACCTCTAGCACTGTGTCAACCACATGAACAGGTCGGTGGGCGGTGGGAGGTAGAGAAAAGCTATCCACAACAATAGTTCTCAGAAAACTCAACAATAGTTCGTCTAATCGATGCCAGGAAAACTCGCAAACTTCATCCGGACTGCACCTTTGAGTTCCATAGGCTGCCTGAGAGACGCTGCTAATGACTAGCAGGTCGATGAGACCTGTGAGAAACTCTGAGGAGAGGCAGACTGTCTGAAAACCGAAATTGGATTGGTATAGGTAAGAGAAGAGCTGTAGCATGACGATCGGCATATGCTGGGTAGCTGATGAGAGTGTCAAAGGGGCCTAAAACGTTCAAAGACAAAAGTAATGTAATGGTGGTGAGCAAGTCGGTGGTTAAGCTAATTAGACCTTCATTAATTACCCGCATAAGAGCAGAGAGGATCGAAATAATTATTGTGGCAGCCTCGGGACAAGCGATGCTGTCGAAGAGATTTGAGTTATGCATCGTCTGATGTATGGAAGTGGTGAAGACACTGATGGTTTCAGAAGCTGCCGAAAAGCCCGCCACCCCAGTTGAGGCGCCAAGAGGATGAAGAGGAACCTTTTGAAGGAAGAAATCTGGAGGCGGAACTGTTTGATCACACAGACCAGCAGTACTCTTCTCCGTCGAGATCACGTGAACCAGGTGGTTATAGAGTTCATCAAAAGTAAACTGGGGGTAAAGAGAAATGAATTAATAGTAGAATTAATTTATCAGAATTTAAGTGAATAAAAGAGTTTTACTAAGCGTACCATAGAGAGAGGAACAAATGGAGTTCGGATGCCTAGTAGAAGATGGATTAACATGGCATACACCTCGGGCATTCCAGCGTTGTTAACCAGGAGGGCGGAGAGTGCGAGAAATCCATTGACTTGTCCGTTAGCGTCATTATTACTCATGCGAGTTTGAACCGCCTCAATGGAGCACGCAGAGGAAAGCCGAGCTGCAGCTGGAAACAGCCAATCGTGAAATAACAGTACCATAATCAGTGGCGATTTTAAATAATAGTCCTTATTCTAGTCCCTAGCCCTACAACTGTGCCCTGTAGCACCAAATCAACGTCAACTGGTGCTTGCGCAACAGCCTTTGAAGCTATTCAGTCCTCAATCAAACTATATCAGAACTAGTGAAGCATTAGAGACAGAAAAAAGGAGGAAGTTTCCTCTCACAAAAATAAGACAACCTCCAAAAGGTAAAGAATATGAGTTTTGCTTTAATCCCTTCAAGAAACTGGAAATCGTCCAGGCCATTGGACAGCATCAAAATCGACAAAAAATTTTTAACCAATATTTTCATTTCGATGATGACATCGAGCATGACATCATCCGTTCTTATTACGTAAGGAATTTTAATGCACACGAGTATTACTGAGGAAAATAGCTAAAAATAGTAAAATTTTGGGATAACGAGAGAAATGCTTAAAATAGTAAAAGACACTGGGTCCATGATTCGCCCATTTTCACACTATCTACAGCAAATACACATGCTGCCTAATATGCCAGAGCATTCCTAATGATAAATAAGCTATTTTCTCCATGGTGGTGCATCGGTATATGTTGACTGGCACGTGCTTCAAAGGTAACGCAGTCGCTACGTTATCAAATTAGTTAACAGAAATTACGCTGTTACTATGCTCCCACTACCTCATATATACATTTCCTTTTTCCAGTTTCCGGAGGTCACTCAGTCCTTTCTAGTGTCAAGGAGTGCTCGATTTCGTTCACTTACCGAATGGTAGTCCCCCGGTAGCAGTTCCACCCATCTGTCCACGTTTCGTAGAAACACGCATCCACCCACCAATGAAGACTTCCTTCCGAAATGCTACTAGGCCAGGGAAATCGGAAAATTCCGAGTCGGTGGAGGGCTTCTGTTCACCCCCGCTGAAAGTCAGGAGGGCGAGGCATAAGGTACGTAAGACGTGGGCTGCGGTAGCATCATGGAGGTTAGGAGAAAGGAAAAGGTGAAACCAGTCAAAGCCTAGGACGCTGACCATTCGATCACAGAGCCTGAAGAATGGAGAACAGAGAGCTATGATTACACTCGATTAAGAGAATCCAGGTGGACAGGGCTAGAACTCACTTTAAACACTTATGTTTCGGCCGAGAGAGAAGATGAGAGAGAAGCAGAAAGCATTGGTTCCTCACGAAGATTAAAGTGCAGCGTTCTGATGGTATGGAAGCAAACACAGTCGTCTATAAGACCACCTTAAGATGCTTAACCCCCTTTTAGCATACTTTAGGCCTTAAAATTAATCAAACCTGACTCTGGCGGCCAATAATAATTTAGCTCCTCCCCTGTTTGTCGTAGGGATTATTTTAATCCCTAGCCTTCGAGATTTCATAATCACTTGTTTCATGGAGCCATTTTCTGAAACGACGGCCAAATCACTTTGACAAAGGCATTTATAGTGGAACCAATGCAATACAGACGGCTGTAACTATTAAGAGTCTTCAGAAAGAAAAGGGTGAAGCTAAAGTTTTGAAAATCCATTTTCTACTTTTAAACTGGAGTGAGTAATAGGTGACAATGAAACCACCCACAGTGAGCACAGTGTATACATGATAGCCTACGTGAAGTAAAAAAAAAGATTTTCACGGTCCTGATGGGCCATATGACGTAAGGTGACGAACTAAAAAATTAAATAACCTCATTTTGCGAAATAAATGTATCGAAAAATTCCATCAAATTCGCTTCCACAGTATCCCAACTACAAGTTTTCTTGCTTGCAATGTGCTTTTATAATAAATTAACCTGAGCCATGCAAATTAACTAGGAAATGAAAGAAAAGATTCTCTTAAAGGCATCCTAAATAAAACAGCAAAACATCAAAAACTGACATAAAATGCAGCAAACGTGCCCTATTAAAATACCTTGCGCAACCGAGGCCACCGTTTCGTCAGGGATTTCGCCACTTCCCTTCGTCTTTTGCCTTGGCAACGTCCAAATCAGAAATCGACTGAGCCTATAAGCGAAATAGGATCATAAAAGCTATTCGTCATTGGTTTAGAGCAAAAATAAAGCGAATCACAAAGTGCGAAATTCAAACTCACAGTTGAAGTATTCCATAATTAGGAGTTGTAAGCAAGACAATGCTAAAGAGACGCATGCACGCGGCGATTAGCTCGGCGAAGTGAGCGCTGGTTGGATTATTATTATTATTATTGTTCATCTCGTTGACAGCATCCATGATGAGGAAGACGAGGCTATCAAATAGGCAATCGCTCACCAACTTGGCAAGCTTTTCTGTTGAGGCTTTAGTCTAAACAAAATATCGCATAAAACAGTTTATCGGTAGAGAAAATTAATTCAGAAGTAAGGACTAACCTCTGCAGATGCATGATCATCACAAAGCCAAGCGAAATGCGAAGCAAGTTGATTAATAAGGTGGGACAAAAGCGCATAATCGATGGCATCTTCTCTGTTCTGAGGGGGCCGGCGTAGCCATAGTTTTAGGTCACATAAGAGGTCACGAAAAGCGTCCTCATTTAGACTGAAGCGTGTCTGCTGTGAGTTAGGAGGCAGATTTTCCTAGGAAATTAGAAACATTCAAACTTAGGCACCTCACTGGGTAGCGAAAAACACTTTCTGGGTTGTAAAAAAACGTAGCCAAATTGCAAAAACGGTGTCATTTATCAAGTAAAGAGCATGAAAGTCATCTGTCTGGCTCCTGTCGTTGCGATAAGGACACCGAAGAAATTTATCGCAGTGTTCCACAAATTTTGATTCACTCTCGAATGCTGAAAATTTATCCAAATCATTGTTCCGGCGGGAGCAAAGCGTGTCAGAGACTGTTCACTCGTTTCTAAATAATTCTCCACCAATCCAGCAAACATTAATACTGTGAAAATATAGCGTGGTCAAATCTGCTCCTTAAGAGGATTTCAATTCTTTTTATCATTTTATCCATTGCGGTTGTGGATGCAGAGGACGGATACCCAAACTACTCATATTTGTCATCAATCAAACGATTTCTAAAAAAAATTGTGGAAAAAACATACCAACCAAAATATTAGATGAAGGAGCATTTGTGTCTTCAAAACACCTCTGGCAAACAACACTTAGCCGATGATAGAATACTGCTATTAGACCTTTGGAATAATTTTTGAGTAGGTTTCACAACCACTTTCAACCCAGAAAGACTGCTCATACCAGACCACAAAACAGGCTGCTGTTTAACACATTAATCAGCTTAAATACGGTCAAGAGAGACAGAAAATACACTAGCAACAAAACACGATACAATAGTGTCCAAAAACGTACCAAGGTTTGGAATGGTGGAGCAGGAAGCATTTGACTGAAGGTAAATCGCATTACAAGACCTGCAACCTCTTCATCAAGAAACTGACTCTTCTTTCGCAAGATCCCCGCCATTAGCTGCGAAGAAAAAACATGTGATCATACACGGACTAGCTAATCTTTTGCTGGTTTATAGCAAAGCAGCTGAGAGGTGCTTCTCAGACAATATTAGTCACTCACAAGCATGGGCATTCTTGGGGCTTAAGTGTTGAGTGACAATCTTATGCGTGAAAATGTTGAAGAGATGATGAGGTTAATTGGTGCTACAATGTTACCACTTCCACCAGGTTAACAAGGATGCCTTTCAGATCGCCAATAATGGCTGCTACACGAACCAACTCAGCGACGATTTATGGTTTGTGATAACTTTAAAGTGTACAATAAGTGACTATCACAAAAAATAATAATAGAGTGGACAGCTACCTCATCCGCTGAATATGGAGGAAATTTCAATACGTTAAAGAAAGCGCACAAACCGGTCACAGAAAATACGGATTTCTAATCCACTTCCAGGTTCTGAAACGCACTTTACGTCACCAGCAAGGAAGTACCATTTATGAATACCACCAGTTTACCTCATGGTACCAGATAGTCAAAAATTGACAGAAGTACCACCACTCGGCTATCCAAGTTAAGAACGACAGCAGTAACATGAAATAATACATTGAGATATCATCGCCAAAGGCAAATATGCCACTCCACAAGCTCAACACAAAGCTTTCATTATCACCCTAAGCTTGGAAAAAAAGAATAAACTAATGAAGCAGTTTTTGGTCAATTGGCATCTGAAATACTAGTTCAGCTACGACTGGTTTCATGCATGATAATCCACATGTTTAGGATTCAATTGTTTTTCAAGAGCCATTAAAATCACTTGCATAATGTCTAATCGCTTTTCTATACGGCAACCAAGATATTACTTAGAGGCCGTCTACCTGAAACATGACTATTAAATATCCATATACATATCGAAAGTTCCAGAGACTGCATAACTGGCATGACACAGTCATCACTAATACAGTCATGCTTCTAAGAAGGATTATCTATTGGAAGTTCCAGTGCTTTGTCAGCTACTAAGCTTGAAGGTAATATCTAAAGGTCAAGTACTAGCCACACACTTGATAGCCATGCAGACGCTGAACCTCAGTAGCGGTGGCATGACTAGCCCCGATAACACAGAATATCGCACGGAGAGAGTTTTTCAACTGCACTGGAGTGTTAGCCAGCGCGAGGAAGGAGAGCAGCAGTCCGGTAGGGTCGGCGACAGCGCTGAGGAGGGTTCCGAGGGCACATGGGCTGAAAATACGCACACCCTGGTAGCCCACTAATACAGCCCCGAGACTGCGGGCAGCTCCCGCCAGCTGGGTGGCCAAGTTGCGCAGCACGCGGATGGGTGTGAGATTCTCGCGAAGGGGCATATGCAACTGCAGGGAGTGGAGGAAATGGACGTAAGTTCATGTGCGCATATGGATGAGGTAGAGGTAGTAAATTGTGGGTATGAATGTACTTTCATAATCACACGTAGTTAAGAGACAACTCAAGGTCTGTTCAAGTTGGACAGAATTAAAGACTCCTTTCTGGTTTAAATCGTTGAATACGCCTACAGATTGGGAGTATCTGCGACCAAAAAGGCTAAACATGATGGGTGCACATATACAGGGACAGATTCACTGCCTTTTACAAGTACTGATTGGTCTGCCTTTTGAGAAAAAATTGATACCAAAGTCAAGAATGCTTACGTACACAAGTGATGGAATAACAAGACAGGCAGCCATCAAGCGGCTCAACTTTGCGGCCAAAAGGAAGTATGATAGAATAAATAGTGTTCTCTGTTCCAGAGGTTGTTGATGGAACGGTAGGTTTAGAAGAAGCAGTGGGAGAAAGGAGAAATTGCAGACACATCAGTCTATTTGTACAGCACCCAATTAACACTTAAGGAACGGCTAATAATTGGCTAGAGTTGTGAAAAAGATCTGGCACAGGAAGATCGACTTCTCTTCTGGCCTAAAAGTGACTGGTGAGTTGGTATTTTCCAGCAACCTCTACCAACGCCCACTCTACCCGCATTGGAACCTAACTAAACTCTAGTCCCAACTGTATCATGGAACTGGAAATCTGAGAACACTAAAAAGCCTGTAAACATTTTATTCAACATTTGCGATAGATTATGAATTTGCGTGCTTTTAAGTGGAGAGTCACAAAGAAAACTTAGTTGATGGAAAGCTCGTTGCCTCTTGAAAGAAAGTGAGAAGTAGAGAGAATTGATTAAGTTATTTTTATAAATAACTGTACTATCATTTCCTTTGAGCTGTATCTGCATTATCCGGTTTAAGGCACTAATTTTCACCCAACTTATCCTGTTAATAGTGATCAAGAAGTTTACAGTCCCATCCATCGCTTGGTTTTACTTTGCACAGCATATGTGAAAATGAGAGATGGTGAAGCAGTATGCAGTAGGGAGTAACAATAGTTTAATGCACTGTAAATGTGAAATACTGCACTCCATTCCTACGTTGACTATACTTTTAAGGGCAAGCTACTAAGTCAACTGTAAGCAGAATTGAACTGCTTCAGTACAATTCTCATTTGTGCCATATTCTGAAGCGATACTCTGCAATTAGTATTTACTGTCCTCTGCAGTAACTCAGTAACTATTCTGGAGCCTAATCACGCCACGGTAAATACCACTACACATTTCAACGACTCACGATCGCCCCAAAGTGGCGAAGCAAGAAAGGGTAGAAAGCTTCTCCATGACTTAGCAATGTTAAAGGAAGAAAATTTGGACAGTTTGTAATCTCTTTGGAAACAGATAGAGAAGAAATGTGGATTACATAAAGGGAATTACTTCTTGGAACAGATGCGACTAGAATGACAAGGTAAAAGCGCACATGGGACCTGTGTAATGTACACAGGTGAAAGGAACGAACTTTTTGGTCTCAAAGGCATGGGGAAATAGAACTGGAAATACGTTATATCGCCATTTAAAAAGACTTCCTTGACCAACACGAAAAATATGGTTCTGTCACCAAGTTTATTCCTTGACAGTGGAACTCTACTCCTTTACTGACCACCTTTCATAATAAAAATGCGATAGCAGGTAAAGTCTTAAAAGATAAAAACAGAGTGAAAAGCCAGTACCAAAATATTTGGAGATTAAAAATTGTGGTACTACTCCAGCATACCTCTACGATGGCCGACGTAGGCAAAAACGCCCAAAGCAGGGAAACACAGCGACTCTTTCTTCTCAATTCAAACAAAGGCGGAACTTCACATACATTGCATTTAGAAGGTGGATCCGAAAAAGCCATTTTAAAGACCGTGAAACACAAGTGCAGTGGATAATTCTGCTGGTTTTTAGGCTTCGAGAAGAATGTTCACAGTTCTCAATCCAACAAACATGAAAAAAGCAATTAAAGCTGCACCCGATTGGAGGTTTGAAAAAGAAAAATGCAAGCAGGTAAAAAACGCACATTTATAAGAAACTTCTTGCTACCTAACTGGGAAAAATGAAATGAGATTAAGCGACTTCCTCCCAATTTGAGAACATTTTTTATAAATGGAGGATGGAAGAAATGCTAATGTGCCAAATTAATACTGCCTTACGTCAAATTACAACTAGAGCCGTTAAGAAAAGATTCGCGATGCACTGTTAGAAAGCAATCAATCAGCCCCAAAGGTGAGTGCAATTAGAGCGAGGAAAAATGTACCCATTCCCAGATATAACACCAATCCACTTCCCGCCCGGAGAAAAAATTTGCCTTATTGATGCTGTTACTACTAAAGAAACGCTAAATAGTTGAAATCAGCTTCAGTTAAAGAGCTTTGCATACAACATATTTACGAATATAGCCTCACAAGCTCAGAACACAATGGTAATCATAGTAACCAAAGAGACAATCACCACTTTGCAGATGAGAGCAGCATCTGTGGGATTGTACACCCGGCGAATGCGAGTGATTGTAAGCGTCACATAGGTGCTTCCACATGCGGCGAAACTCAACTTCTCCTCAGCAAATAGCGGTTGTAGGATGTCCTGACCATCTAAATAGAATAGAGAAAGTTACTGGACTTCGCAAGAGAAGCGATGAAACAGACATCACATTACAAGAGTTGAAGAAAGAGCTGATCTTAAGCTGCTCCAGCTTCATAATTTTTAAAATAATTGCTCCTTTACAGATTTAATAACGCCTCTCAACCTTTTTGCCCATTATGTCGTATTATCGTCAAATGTAAATCGCGTTAGCGATTGTTTGACAAATTATTTTGATGAGTTTTGGATTAGAAACTGCTACTACAAGTCATAAATGCGTCTCCATAATCCAGAAGGCTGATGAGTTATCAGCCTCCCAAATCTTTTAATGCTCACGTTTGATTGCTTGCGTCATAAATTGGATTCATTATTGCACCTTCCTCGTTTCATTACTTGCACGAATCAATGGTTGACTTTTGGTTCTTCAGCTGTAAAGTTTAAAGAGTTATTGCTCCTATAGCCATGAAATAGACCGACAACTGGCCAAAAAAATTCTCTGCTTCTGGTAGCAAAGGATGGGATCAGAATACTACCCAGACTGTTGTTTGTCGGATCAGAGACCCATTGAATGTGGTTATATGATTTCGTTCTCCAAACATCCTCAATGCAATTAAAACCACACTAACATGTGAATGAAAGCCGAAAAATGCAATCATTTTTCTTCGGAAGTGAAAAAGCATTTCGAGCCAAGATAGAGCGATTCCTGTTTGGTGCCGAAACGGAACCTTCCTGTTTCCCTAATTGTTCGGCCACCAGTCCTAGCCCCTAAATAGCATCCACAGCTCGCAGCTGGCTTCGTCCAGCCGAATACCTGGTTTAAAGAATCTTAACAAAATGCACGAGATGAACACATGCAAAGGAATAAGAACACACTAGGGGGTGCAGGAGGGGCTTGTAAGCTGCCGATGTATTCAGGGCCAAGAGCGGCGATGAGTGCGACCTGTCCAGCGGTCAGAGGCTCTTCCACTAACTGGAAGGGGCCCTGACGCCAACGTAGGCTACAGGGCTGGTATTGACACGGCGGAGTGCCCACAAAAGCGCACACTGAAGTGTTAATAGTGGCTGAACCCGGAGGAGCAAAGAGAATCTGCAGGATTAAAAATGCAAACAGTTTATAACGATGCACGAATTAGTGGAGGAGGGCCCATGTTCCGCCAACGCCCAACTAAGTTCACTGATCACAAAGTACAGTACCCTCCAAATTCTGCGAAATCCGAATTATGCAACTTCAAAATAAGCAGCAAAAATAATAAGATGACTTCGAAAATGAAAACACAGAGCTTGAATTCGAAAGGCATCGGGATAAGGCGAACTTCATTTAAACTAAATGGAAGAACACTTAATTCATGTAAACTGAAACATCTGTGGTACGATTTCAGCTATTCGGAATGGTTTTATAGTAAAAGGGAATGAATAGTGCTAAAGAACTCAACCATCATGAGTCTTGCGGTACAATAAGGTACGAGAGACGTTAACACTTATCAAATCTTAACATGGAGAGATTAGCCAAATTCCCGAAACTAAAAGCTAAATAACGGTAAAAAATACCCATTGTCCCCATATCACGCACCAAGAAAACGTAAATAAAGTTACATCTCTAAAATTAATAAATAGACTTTTAAGGCAGGCGGGCCATCGCTTTCGCAAGCTGTAAAAAACAGGAACTCAGGGACGATATTTTGATGCAGAAATGGTAAACGTATCATCAGGGCGGGACTTAAAAAGAGCTCAAGATATCATCAACTTTTGCTACACTTTTTTTCAAGTCCTGGAACAGTTGAGAGCAGTCAACATACACCATAGATCAAAGTCGATTCTCACACCAAAACTAGTGTGTTGCGTGACAAAAATCCCTAAATGCAGTTCAAATTATCACATATCGAAACTATGATATGGTACACTTGTTGCGGTAGAGGAGTAGCATTGGAAAAAGTCCTTTGAAATGTCTGGCTTATTGCCAGAACATTTCAACAGCCGGGAGAACGAATGGCCAAACATATGCAGATTAAATCAACACAGAAAATTGAAAATAGAATTGAAAATCTTATTGAAAAGGCAAAAATGCTTACATTTGTGGTTTTGCATGACAAAATTAAGTGACTGTATTTCAGCAATTGAAGCATTCCCAATCACACTGCTCCTACCAAGCACAGTCGCTTCCGTTCCTGTCTGCATCGCCTTTCAACCGCCTGATCTATATCGCATGCCTAATGTTTAATGCCAATAAAAGTCGAAAAGCACTTAGAAAAGCATCGCATTCTAATTAGGCCACAAAACCTTTCAACGGGTAAGAGACATGAGGCCCTGCAACGTCATGCCTAAAGTGGACTTCCCCCTGACTGATATAGCAGGCCTGGTTATTTCTATTAAAAACTTTTATGCACACTATCAGAGCGTGTCGGACCGAGTGGGAGAATTTCGAGTTCAATCAATTTAGTCTCAAGCAAGAATTCACAGGGACCGATTTCTTTAGTTCGTCACCACACATTCACGCAACAAGCACGGTCTTCAGATGAATCCGCACATGGCTTGAGGTGTGGAAAGATCAGCGAATCATTCGGAGCCGATAATGTATTCTTCTTTCGCTTAACATCGAAAAGCAAGTTTCATTTGATTTATATTTGATAAATGAGCAATTCGCCAACTGCTTGCTGTAAAATGTAGATGAAATATGTAAAAGTTAAGTGCCTACTGCCTATCGTTAATTAAAGCATCGAATGTAGAACCGTTTTTTCAGTATTCTATAAGACGTCTCCGGCATGTAAGACTCGCTTCATTACCACTTGCATCAACACAATGGAATTGCGATCTCAAACAGCCTTAAAAAGCAATGGCAAGCAATTCTTCCTAATCAGGAACAGAGGGTCGCCCTCGACTTGATGTATCCGTACATAGGTGATTCTGCAATAATCAAATCTAATGCCAACGACTTATTGGAAGTGCATTCTACTGTCACAGCTTTTCCGAATATTATGTAGATTTCTTGGGAAGGCTTCTGCAGCTCTGATTTGGCTCCCGAGTTCGTAAAGAGGACAACCATAAGCCAAAGCAAGTTCAACCGACACCGTGATTTAAGGAATCAGAATGACAAAAAACCAATGCAGAGCACAAAAAACGTGAAGACAGACCGATCTACATGCATGTTTTGCAATGCGCCTCACCGATTGAAAAAATTCTACGTTCTTCTAGGAGTTCAAAAAGTCATTGTGACAATCTATACCAAAAACCAGAAAAGCCTTCTCAGGTGACACATTCCATCGCAGAAAGTTCCTCAGCCGTATTTTGCTAAAATAATTTTTTTAAAAAAGATTTTAAATATCCCTTTGTACATTTAAGAAGGGTGTCAAACCTTTATTTTGCCAATGAAACACGATGTAAAAATCAGCACTACCAGGCTCAGATTAGTGTCAAGATTGAAACAAAAAAGTAATTATTTTCATTAGTAGGTTGAAAACAATCTGCAGGAATCGGGTAGGAAGATTAAAAAAACCAATATGCTACCATGAGTAGATTACGCCATTAATTATTAGCACATGGCGTTCAAAGCTATCTGGCTTAAGAGTTTCAACATTTTGTCATATTATCACGACTGCAGTGTCTTTGAACTCTTGAAGTCGATTGCGGAAAAAAAATGTAGGACATCACGACAAAGTTTCGTTTACTGCACAACCACAAAAATATTCGAAATGGTTTACTTCACAGACACGAGTGTGAGGCCATGAGAAAATAGCTGATTTTGCCACAATGAGATGACTTTCAGTAGTTCCTTTCAGCATCCCCAATCAATTTGGGCTAGTACTCTGCATCACTATGTTCATTCACCTGGCCAACGCATTATACGTCAGTAATACTATGCAAAAACTAGCACAGACTGTTTTTGCGTACAGAAATTATCCTGTACTATATTCTCGACTTCAATTTTCCATTAATTATCCATCTTTAGAACCATTGCGGCTTTCTCCTGATAGATGGAGAAGTGAACCGAACTCATCATCTCTAGAGTTATGACTCTTCCATGGGAAATCCTTTCGCTCGTGGCCCCGTTATGTAGTTACGCTTACCAGAAGGTGGCTCGTGTGGCCCCATTTTTTGTCAGTCTTGGTCTTCTTTGGAAAAAATGGTAACGGGGTCAACTACCAACGTCTCTACAGTAAGTTCTGTGCATTTTATAAATGAGAAAGACCCATTGACACATACCTTTTGCGTGCCAACAAGGGAGCCATCGAGATAAAAGCTGCAGAGACTGGTGCGCACTACACTGGCCCGAGCGAAAACGAGAGCCACATGGCGCCACACGTTGGTGGTCCAAAGGGAGACACTGCTTGTGGTGAATACAACGGTGTGGGCATCGTCGCCTGTAAAGTTGGGTGAGTCCAATGCAGCGTCCTTCGAACGATGGCTACTACCCTCTGCGCAAGAAAGAAGTGGATAGAACGCCGGATCATTACGCGTGAAATATCGCACCACGACCACTATCGACGAAATCGCCTGACGAGCAAGTAGTTTACAAACAAGCCCTCAAAGATTAATGCAAAGGTTGAAGAATAGAATTTGTAGCTTTAAATGACGTTAATTTAGTTTTCAGCACTTGAAAGAATGAGTATTGACTCAAGAAAGAACCGCTTCAGCTAATGGTGACCTCTACATTAGAAGCTGCTTCGTCACTTTGCATAAAAAATTCCTTTGATCGACCTTTCCGTACTCTACAGATTGAGTGAAATTTGAATAGGTCATGCCAACTTAGGGTCGGATCACTAAACATATTTTCTTCACTTTCGACATTCATTTTAAATTGTTTCGACAAGGCGTTCGAGATTGTCAAAAGACCAAGATGCATAAAACAAGCGATACATGGCCTTGGTTATATTTGGAGAGGTGCAAGGCGGCTTCTATAACTTGCTTCGTTAATGTACGCGGCATAAAACCAGACGTGGTTGCACCTATTGGAAGCACGGTTTGACTCTAAATGAACTCTATGACATGCCTGTTGGAAGCAGACGCTCCTTTGAGGAGACAACAAGTGCCCGAGACTGTGGATCCAGATGGATTGAGAGGCATATAAGCTGCTCATTAGTGCCCTGAATGCCTTTAAAGACCGTCAGCAGACGCACTGGATGCGGTGTAGAGGAGTCCGATGGAGGTGTTCCAAAGTCACTCACACAGACCCAGGAGCAATAGGTGATGCCATTAGTGGGAGGAAATGCTCGTTCACCTAAGTAGTGAAAAACGGAAGGTTTTTGGAATTGAGTATTTAATAAGATTTAGAGAAAATAAGACGTCTGCATTCAGTAAGTTTGACGGATAGAGGGCATTGGTTGTGTGTTATTTGCATGAATTCGCAAAAAAGGAAACACTTTCAAATGCGAAGCAGCCCTACCTAGGACTCTGATAGCATGGCCAATTAAAGCTAGGCTATGAAGATGCATGTGCATAACATGAATTATGTGTCTTTCAGGAGAACATAGCCACGCACTGCTTTTACCAGGGCAGACGTCAAGCAAATCACGGTATTAGTATAAGGATTCCAAGTAAAAGTACAAAGTGCTATAAGCAAAGTCTGAATTACTCGGTAGTTAAGCGATGCACCGTTAGTCGTTAGACGTTGGATCGAGTCCTCTAATTTAATAAGGGCCGACAGACTCAATTGGCGATAGGTATTTAGTCTAATCCTTTTATCTCGTCATTTCACTCAAACAAATGGAATAGTTGATAAATGAGGGAATTTAAGGTGTGATCTTAGTAAATTATATTACAGCATTATATCGCATAATAAAAGTCGCTAGTTATTTGCAATGAGTAGTGATCGAGTACCCAAGTTACCTCAGCTGAGGACCGATTTATGATGGCCACTATTCACCGCACTTGGCAATGGTACGATACACGCCTTCACAGAAGTAAGACTTTAGTATTTTTCGATGGTACTTGAGAAAAGCTCAAATAGTGACCCGTTCTTGGCTTTTAGCAAGCGTCCAATTCATCGACACACATTGGTGACTCTGGTAGGGTAATCTAAAAAACACCAATCCTTCCAGCATCGCATCGCCACCATGCGTCAAAACAAAAAATTGCCCCAACTTTTCACATTAAATGACAAGAAAACTTGAGGAGTACAATGTTGTATCTCCTTTGGTGAGATAACGGATGCTACAGTTAACGCAATCACAAAAGTGTTACCCAAGATCAGCAGGAGGATCCCAACATCATTTCACCTATTTACTGGTGCAGCATCGGCGTTACGTTAAGTAACTCTACTGGAGCTTTAAAATGGTTTGCACTGTAAGGAATAGGCTGGGTTTAAGATTGTTCTTATTGGCTGAGATAAGCTAATTTACTTTCCATCTCGGTTGACACAAGCTCAGGCTTTCCGAGTTGCAAATAGCGCCAATTCAAAATCGTTAAAAGTGTTTCCTGGCAATTCGTCAACTCATCACTACAAATAAAATTTTATCCACGGCCTTGCGAGAAAAATGGTTCACCTTTGATACCAAAATGTCAGTGTTGATAAAAAGACCGTTACAAACTATCGCGAATAAACGTTGAACTATCCTGCACTCAGAAAAGCCCCAATATAGGTGTCAAAATCTATCATAGCTCCAGTGATACAAGGCTTAGACGCCTTTGCATGTATAACGAATTTCCCACTTAGCCTTGAAATATGTGATGATGATGATTATGATGATTATGATGATGATTGAAATTTACACCTTTTCTAAATGATGCAGTGAAGCGAATTGAAAGAATGGTTTTAACTAGAACGAAGAGATGGCTCACCAATACCCACTCCACCGGCACAGGTTGAACTTGCTCCACCCATCCCCCCGTCACCACCAAATGACCTCGCAGGTGCTATAATACGCTGAGGCGCAAGAGATGGCAGGAAGAGACACCCAAAACCTTCCATTAGCATATTGAACTCCACAAAGGCTGGCAGACAAGTGGTATTGGCGGCTGTTGCAGAAGCGGCGGTAGTGGCAGAGTATCGGTTTGCACCGCCACGCTGCCGCCATACAGTCTGCTCGAGAAGGTCGGTGATAGCAGGCAGCGCAGGAAGGTTAAGAAGAGGAAGATCCTCAGCTTTAGTGCCCCCTGAAGCTGTGGCGGCTTCGTCGCCTTCAGTCTTTGACTCGGAGTTGGTGAGAGTCTTAGTACAGGTGCCATTGGGCGATTGCTGATGCTCGCAAAACTGACCGGAGAGACGCAGAAAATCACTAGAGAGTGAAAGGAATAAATTTTTGTTATATGGTAGAAAACTAGAATGCGTTAGTTAGTACTGTCGCTAGTAAGGGAATACTGTAGGTAGAAGTACACGCTTACGTAAAAGTGAGTGATAGAGCGATTAATCAAAGGGTACAGTTGAAAATAAAGAATTTATGTGTTCGGCTGGATTTCCCTCTCGTGTTATAGCAAGTTAGAGGTTATGCAAATTAAAATTTGGTGTAGAGATGCATTGGGTCACGGTAGGTGGATGAATGAAATCTAGTCGTTGAGCGATAAGGATAGACCGACTTGTGGCCCAGTGGTTAAACGGATATAACGGGTGTCTAGATAGTACCGTTTTTTCACCCCACAGTAACGCGAAGCTCATTGTGCAAAAAGCTTTTCAGTGGACTGAAAAAAAAGTGGTAAAGACGAAAAATCCTCCCGATACTCATGTTGTACAAGGTTATATTACTTTGAAGAATGGGATGAAATTCCACATTTGGATTATGCAGACAATTTCAGCATAGTTAAACGGTGATAATTTTTGCGTTTTTTATGCAAAAACCTCAGACAAGGCTCACCCATTACTCATTTCTGATGCATTTTGGAGATCAACAACAACAACAACAAAGAGCTTTAAAAAGTTTCCCTGCCTGACCTATCCACACAGTCATTTCTACTTTGAAGTGAGTTTTCGTTGTAATCATCTACTACCGAAATTTTTAGGTTTATGAAAGGAAAATGAGTCTTGGGGACGAATATCCAAGCGCTTGCGCTTATGATATGTCGACAACAACCTAGACTGGCTGAATTTAAGGCTAAAATAGTAAATCTAGTCAAGGGTTGATTTCATGAATACATCCTACTGATTTATAATCTCTTCACCTGCTGTGGTCACGTTTTCATTAACCATAGCTAAACATTTAGAGCACCGTCAATCCAAACTTTTGACTAAATCCATGCGAGAAAACCCCGTCTCCTTAACGGCGGGGATAAGGCTAAGCTCCCAGCATAAATGATCGCAAAAGTGTGGCGAAAAACAGTCCCTCTTTGGTACACATCAAGCATAGGCTGCCAATTTACGACCTTGAAATATGGTTGGAAGAGCACTAGGATTCTCAAAAAGATTAAATTTTTGCAATTCCCCAAGCAAACTACGAGTTGAGAAGCATGTGAAGGGTAGGTGTGAAAGTTTATGCCATTGTTTTAAATAATGAAAATGAATAAGTTAGCTAATCAAGGCATTCCTGGGTTATAAGAATGGCTATGGCTTCGAATTCCACTCTAGAGGTTTGTTTCGGTGGAAAAAAAGCTACGTATTTTTAGCTAAATTGGTTATTTTGAGCGCATCGAAAGCACACAACTTGTAGTTTCCAAAAACGATACACAAAATGTCATCTGGACAGAAAAGAAGTAGTTTGAAAGCTTGCTCTGAAAGACCTGCACAATCGCCTTAGCGAACCAATGCAATAGCAAAAAATCAGGAAGGGCGTAAATAGATCTATCAAGGACATTTTCCAAATTTCCGGTTAATTAATAATTATTCCAGGATAATTTGGATGAAATCTTTAGTGGCACACCACTTAGAATTTATGACAGATGGGATTTCACCACAGTACTAAGTCAAATTAAGTAAAAAGTGCGAAAGATGACGTATTTGTTGATGCATGACATTTAGAAGCGTTTGGCAGCGATTTATCCACCAGAGCTTGGGAAAAGTTGCGAAAAGTGCGGGAACTCTGATTTCAGTAGTGACGGGTCTGGAAAAGCGCTTAAGTGGAAGAATGTGCAGAAAATCCTCCAATACCATGCTTGCGTCAAAAAATAGAGATGGTGGAAAGATGGACGCTAATTGGTGGCGTATGAGTGTTACACGCAACCAAGTCTGGCCTGCAAGTCGGCTGCTCTCAAAGGTTGGTAAACATTGGGAGCAATGACACGGGCACAAGAATGCACAGAGAAATTGTTTGTTAGTTGCACCAAGGGAGGAACAGATTCACTGAATAAATCTTTCATTGTGAGTGATCTGTGCCGTTAGCGTAGAGCCATCTCAATTGATATTCGCACGGAATGGAGAAAAATTTCTATCGTGAATATGTTCCAGCAAACTAAGAAATATGGAAGCAGTTTGTCTGATTTATGGGGTGTAAGGCATCTCACAAGGAAGTGATGATCCTATGACATGCCCAAAAATGAATAGTGAATGAGGTTTTAAAAAAGATGAGTACGAACATGCAACCTGTTTACGCCTTAATTGTAGCCGTGGTTTCAGTAAGGCGTGGACCGAGTGAGCGCATGAACGACTAGTCAAAAAGACAAGCATAAGTGTTTGGACATCCGTTCTAGACAGGCGACGACCTTGGTTTTGAAGCAGTGCAAGTAACTACCAAATTGGAGGAGAGCAAAGCCGATTATTCAACTGTCTCACATTTTCTCAGCTAAAACGCAAGTCTATGACGAAAAGCGTAGAACCATCATTTGAAAGAACAGCGTATGCTAATTGCCATTAATTCCTGTTTGGAGTCCAGTTAAGGAATGATCACAATAAACCTCGACGAAAATGTAGCGCAATCATATAAAAAATGAAAATTGAAAGCTACTACAAGTTTAGCTTTACAACTGCTAGACTGGTGGTCCCAAATCGGCGGCGATTTCAAAGCACTTCCCTAAACTTGTAATAAACTACAGATGGAGTGGGGCTTCCGGTCGTTAAACTTTTATTAAAAAATCCTCAATCAAAATAAGATTTCAACCTCAGCGGCAAATGTGTATGCATTAGGCAGCCAACAATGTTACATGCAGAAGATTCTGATAAAATTGGATAAAAACAACCTTGGAGCACGTTTAAAATAGCGTAGAACCACAGTTAATTGATCAAAATTGGAAGGCCTCGCCGATAACCCAATTTTATTAGTCGAATCCCAACAATCTATGATAACAAGGGAAAAATTGTTAATTGCAGTTTAATGTGTACGTCATTGATGTAAATGCTAATAAGTACACAAGCGACGCATGATTTGAGACTCACAATAAACTTCTGCAGGTCTACAGCGCATAATAGTAAAATTGAAGATCCCAATATTCGCCGAGTAGAGTAGTATAGTTAGCCTGACACTGGCAAGAGGCGTTAGCAAATGCAAAATTGAGTCCCAATAATTTTCTTTGCAAAAGTCCAAGGGCAATAAAGAAATGGGAACAAATTACGGTAAAAGTGCCTAGAGAGGCAGAGATAGAAGGCTTTGCGAAAAAATGAGCGCCAGTAACTCGGTCCCAAGGCTATTAAATACTGATAAAATTGTTTCAGCAGTACCGATACAAGCTTTCACTATGACACAAGGAATAATAAATCATAATGATTACAGAACACAATTTTGAGTTCAGAAAAGTACAAGCCATACTAAAGACCCAGCATTCACAAAGCACTACCGAAAGTCGCGGGGTGTGAGAGACTGAGCAGCAAGGAGGGCGAAGAGAGTGGCAACGGGCACGTGCAGAGGGTGTTGGGAGGAGGCCAGTGCGGGTCGGAAGTGTATCAACAGGGCGCGCGGCATGCCCATGCTGCCTACGCCAGGGTTAGTAATGCCCCCACCGCAAAGAAGCTGCTGACTCCGCTCCGACTCAATCACGGCGTTGAGAAGCTCCAGACTGAAGTACTAATGAAAGATAAATGAGTAAAAAACAATTTTAATGCCTAATATCCGTTAGTCTTTCAAGGCCTTGGAAACTGTGTTTAAATAATTTAAAAAGGAGACCTCGTCCTCCTGTTTTATGAAAATTAATATAGTACATTTAAAATACCCCTTTTTCTTAGCTACCATCAAGTGTACGTCTATATCTTACCAAAATTACCGTAAAGTTCTTCCTCGGCACGTGAGTATCAAAAGAGGTACCAATTTCACTTCAAAAACATTTAGCTAAATCTTTTATAGGATCAATTAGAATATAAGGGAGTTTAAAGGGCACATACAATTCAAAAGATAAACACAAATGGGGTGTTTGAAAGGATGAAGTGGAGGTTAAGTGATGCCAACAGAGCAGCTTGAAGATTTTTGTTCGATGGGAGGATGGTGACGAGTGCAAAACAGGTCAACTAAAGACGAACATCACCCACTCTTCCAACAGGTTTGACAGCAGAAATATTCGTAAATCACGAATTAGCATCTCAAAGGTTTATTACCGAGGGTTTTTTTAATGAGCAACGTCCCTTGCTGAGGAGACCCATCGGTTCCCTATGAAAGTGCATCAGAAACTACTAAATCTGTAAGTCATTCCATTTTCAAACGCGCATTAATCATTCTTTATGGCTCAGATGCTTTGCATTCGCGTCATCGTCACTTTTTAAAAAGCATGTTTGAACTCCTCTGAGATCAAAAATTTGGGGAATGTAGTGAAATGACAACCTCTAGAGAGATTGATCGGACTAGAATACCATTTCAATATGCGATAAACCGTAGCGAATTAAAAAACCATCGTTATGACGTTCTGTTTTAATTTTTGAAGTAAACATGCCGCATAGGAAAACGATGCTGAGATCAGATGAATCGATAGTGAGAGATCAAAACAATCACAATGAAATGGAGAATGCCTCAAGCCCAAAGTAACAGAAGTTAGAAGATCCAGATGAACAATGTCCTAAAGTGCGGGTTAACTCGAGCGACTGTCAAATTCAACATACAGTTACACTCGCAAAGTAGTCCACAACGCGTACTTGGCTCAAGGAATTTAAGAGTAAGGTAATTAAGGCCTTGGGAGAACTCTCCCGGATAAAGCATTATCCCTTTACGCATGACCTATGCCTGATACAAATTGAAAAGTTGTAAAAGGTTTGCAAAAGTGAAAAGAACAGAGTGGAGCTGGAGAAGCTTCTGGTACAAGAGAAAATTCATCGATCGTTATCGTCAAGCGTAACCTTAGCAATATTTCAGCATTAAATAATCCATATTTGTCCATTGAATTCACTCAAATTCAGTGCACCTTAGGAAGTTTCCTTAACTTGGCGATCAGAAGTGCATTCGAGGTCACCCCAATGAATTAATTCATGGGATCATGTATAAGGCTGATTTCCAGTAACTTGAATAACTTCATTGGGTTGGACGCCGGTCAGTGGTGTTAAATCCCCTACCTGCCTTCAACTTCATTGATGCCGATACGAAATCTCAGGTCCTTTGACAGCTGTTCATTATTCCTCCTGACTCTCGGGGCTACAGCACCAGATCAGAGAACCCATATTACAATAAACCTCCTTTTCAATACCTTTTTGTAGGTTTTTGTGAAAGCATATCAGCATTATTCCTGCAAAGCTATTTTTCCGATTCTATTCTTTTCAGTTTAATTACAATTTGAAACAACAAAAGAGTTGGAGAAACTAACAAAGGATGAAAAGTTTCACAAAGAAGTGACTCAGCGATAAGAAACCCCCCAAGGTAATTCAACCGCAGAAGACACAGAATGAAGCATAATTAAATGCTAAGAGTGATTTGAAAGTTGATTCAATTGAAGTGGACACTTCAAAAATTATGCATAAGTGAATCCTAAAATCCAAGTATTCGGTGCTTGACAGTAATTTTAAAATCAGGTGCACTAAATGGGTACGCAAGCGATAGAAATCGCGCCAGATTTCTTTGATACCAATGACAGAAAAAATATATACATTCTTACGTTTTCTAGTAAGTGACAATGAACACTTTTAAAAGAAATTCCGTTTATCCTTCCATGCTGTGGTCAATAGCCACACATTTTTTAGCAAAAGACACAAACAACAAAAACATTATTCCTTGGCGTAATCCCTTAAGGATGCGATTTCCCAGCATCACTTCAATTTTCCATGATATTACTATTGCTCAGTGCCAAATGTTGGAGGCAAAATTTCCATACCTCTTTTTCTCCAATAGTTGAGGTAACATACGATTGGTAAGTGCTGCGCTTTTGTAATGCTGGAGACAATCCCTGGTGTCAAGAAAGCCCACGTTCGTCGTTCTGATAATGCTTTTTCGAACTTGGTAATCCATTAATCGAGGAATATTTAAAAATACGCTTTGCTCATGCATCCCAAGATCAACTTTTTCCAGGGCAATATAAATTATACGATTTGCATGGAGCTAAACTTTGGGCTACAAGAAGCTGTACTAGGTCGGTCTCAATTCAAGAGGCATTTGTGGCAGAAGAAATTACATCGAAATTCGAAAAGACCAAACACAGCCAGCATAATGACAAATTCACAGCACCAAATGAATCGCCATCTTAAAAGTGTCCAGTCTACCTACCTGTAAGTTGAGAGTGGCTGCTTTGTACCCTTGAACCTGCACAATAGCAGGAATAAGCCTCAGAATGGTGAGAACAGCTCCAGTGTGAACAATAGAAGGAGAGGTGGAGAATAGACGTTCATTAGATCCTTTTACCTCGCTATCAAGCGCATTTTGATCTGCATCCAGGGAAGTTCTAAAACAAGAAACTCGTGCTCAGGATCGCTCGAATGGACAATGAACATTGATAAGCACCTTAATGACTTACCTGTCAAACTCGTCCAATGCCATACCAATGAGGTAGCGAAAGATGAGGCAAACGTCGAGGAGGGCTGTTGGAATGTCGGCAAAGTGATCAGTTTTCTTCACCTGTTCCAGAGCCGATGGCATTAAGAAGGCCGACCGGAAAATCGCCAACAGACGATCATCGAGATTGGGGCTGATTTCACTCGTTGAATCACCACTATTCGAGGTAACCGTAGAATCATCGAGGGATGAGGATTGGCAGTTAGGTGAAACAGCACTTGTTGAGGCAGTAAATATAACCGTTTCCTTGTTAAAGCAGCCCAGAAGACGAAGAGCCTGTTCTAAGCTCTCAAATTGCAACTAAAGGCAAAAAAACTCAGTTGATGCTACACCTTCAATCAACAAAGGGACAATTGTATGCATAGAATAGTGGTGAAGCATAAGGCATGCTGGTCGGGAAGCAGCTGAACGATAATGCATATTTGACAATGACCAACAAAAACCCGACATGGCAAACAAGACAGCCGAAATACTGGGAGACTTGAACGCGCTTATCAATTGGCATCGAAGTCACATAGACATGGCGCACACACACACACTTTGAAAGACGCAGAGGATCTAGATACAGAATCCACTTCCATGAGACTAGGAAATAGTGTAGACAATAAATTTCCCGATATCATCTTTGCTGGTTTCAATAAACAGCTAGAAGGACTGCAGTAAAAGGATGTTGATGTGTCGTATCTATATTGATGCTACATGGGCATCCCGCTTAGCGCGGTACTGTGAAGCTCAAAGGGGACTGTTTGGCCCTTTTTTAAAATTATGGCAAGTTTATAAACAAACTTTCACAATCACATACATCGTCTTAACTTCTACGCTCAAGGTAGAACTAACACAGCGATAACACCTATGCGAGAATAAATCCAATTTCCATCATGATTTCTAGAGATACGGCGTCAGCGAGAACCTGAAAGCTACCCCAGAGGCAGTGCAAGTGTTTGATTACAATGAATTCAACCCGTCAAACGTGTTTTAGGAGTTCGTAAACGAAGCTTCCCAAAATCCAGTCCCGGACCGATTACTTAACTTACTTCAGGATAAAGTAGAAACTTCTAGAAGAGGAAAGGGACAAATAAGTTTTACTAGAAAAAATTTTTAGGTTGCAAAACCATCACATCAAAAATTGACACTAAAACTGTAATGCCGAACATTTATCGCACTTAGAATAACAGCTTAATGAATAAAGACAACCCAACGCGTCACTTGCAATTAAGAAAAGCGATGAAGTATTCACGCTCTAAGCCAAGCGAAATTTAAACCACCATCGAAGCATAAACCGTTACTTCCTTATTTTTCAAAGAAAAAAAGGTTTGCAAGCATTCATAACACCGTTTTATGGAGCTTTCAAAACATAGGCCGGTGGATAATGGAAGAATAATGCCATTAGCAAAGAAGTGACCGAATGAATTCATCCCTTTTTGCCGAGAAACTCGGGACTGTTTACAAAAAAATGAACACATTCTGCCAACCTCAGTGGAAAAAAAAGTAAAACTGAATAGATTTGGATGAAAGAAGAAATTGCAAGCGAACTTTGCGTAATTGGCTATGAAGTGGGAAACTTAAGCCTTTACTCGAAAGCAAAACAAAAGGTCTCCAAGGGCAAATCAGGATGATTGAAAGAGATGTGAAAAGTCAACACGACACTAGGATAAATAATGAGTCCAATGGCAAAGTTTACAGATGGGCTTTTGGTAAGTAAGTGAGTTTTGTGTGCTTTTATGAAATGAAAAACTGCTATATAACGGAGGCTTAGGAAATTTGCTAAACTAGTAATTGGGGAAGAGCAAAGGCAAAGGATTTAATTTCGGCTTTATAACTACTATTACGTGGCAGCCCAGTCTACCAAATAGCATAATATGTGAATCGCGTACGTACTAAAACAAAAAGGAGTCGAAAGGGAAGCAAAACCAATCGTGCGTCCTTCCTCTACGTGCCTATTCAAGATTGGAGTAAGGTATTCAAAGCAACATAGAAAAGACTGTTTGCTCATTGTGCAAACACTTTTACTTCGCAAATATTCGATCCCTGCATTGTTAATCCTCCAACCCTTCCGTACCTTTGAAACAGTAAATGCTCACAAATTTACACAATTCCACGACTTTCCAAACAGGTTAAAGCGCCTTAAAGCCCGATAAACACTGCAATTTTAGCTAACCAACCAGGGAGAGGAGGAAAAGCAGCTAATTCCCACCTCGACGACAAAGTGCTTTGCACTAGCAGGCTCAAATTTCATGGCAATAGTGAGCACTGCGATGACACCCTTGATGAGCAAAGTTAATTGGCATTTCTTGTCCGCCCCCAAGACTGTCTCTGACTCGTCGCTGGGCGATAGGCATCCATTGAGAAGGACCAACTGATGAATGATGCGCACAGAGCCGTTGCATTTGCGAAAGATGGTCCTGCACCGATGCGAATCACGTAGTACGTTACAGAGGAGTCGCAACACCTGCAAGCGTATTTTTATGTACCAAAGAATGAGAGGATAAACCCTTTAGAAAATTCTTAATAATGAGCCTACCTCGATTCTAAGAACAATATTAGCTGAGGGAAGGACGTCCAAGAGGCCTAGAAGTTGGTCCTCCGTCGGGGAAACAACAAAGATCTCATAGAGCAGACCAAGGGCATGTTTGACCACCCTAGGGGGTAGAGAGGGATTAGGCAGAAGGCGGGTGAGGACACAGTGCACTCCTCTGAGATTTGAGACAACGAGAATATCGGGTGCAGACTGGTAGACAGCGGCGGTAAGCAGACGCAAAATGGTGATGAGAAGGTCGACTAGAGGTGTCTCCACGGGCAGGTCTACTAGTTCATAGATTGAGAGTTTGCGGACGGTCGATGGGGCAGTAGCAGCAGTATCTTCATTGAAGACAAAAGCAACAGTAAGCAAGGTTTATAGTTTTGACAGGCTCGGGGTCATTACTTCGATCAATGTGCATCTGCGGCACGACTTTCACCAAGAGGCCCACACAATTTGTCGAATCAACTTCCCGTGCAAACTACTTACTGCTGCATAAACTTGATTGCAATAGAAGAAGCGGCCCTGCTACGATGCCTGCTTTCGGGCTTGGCAGATTTTTACCAAAATTTAGCAGTGTTCGAGTGTCATGGCAATCCTGTATCATAAAATAAACTAAACATTCCTTTAACAAACTCATGCGTTGGAGATGGAGAAAAAGTACCGGTATAGAATCCAGCTAAATAGTTTCCACGTGAAATACTAAATTTAAAATTTACTTGTTATGGAAAATAGTCCAACACTTGTGATACTTATAGCGAGGCGTTTGGTTAAAGCAGGCCAACTTGCTTTTTACAAGAATGTGATTTAAATAGTTTACTGTTGAGAGATGTATAAAACAAGGTGAGGAAGGTAAATCACCGCAGAATCAAGTGATAAGATACACATCCAAAGCAGTAATGACCTCCAAACAATTAAGGAGGAGCAATACTGTTTAACACACCATCACTTAGAATCTGTTAATTAATTCTTGAGATTTATGTTTAATTCAGTTTAATAAGAAAAAAAGTGCATTTTAAAGCTCAACTGTGCAGTTTAATGGGCAAGAGAATACTTTTCGAAGAAGAGAAAA
This sequence comes from Taenia crassiceps, assembly GCA_023375655.1. Taxonomy (NCBI): domain Eukaryota; kingdom Metazoa; phylum Platyhelminthes; class Cestoda; order Cyclophyllidea; family Taeniidae; genus Taenia; species Taenia crassiceps. Next base: position 184,728 of record JAKROA010000004.1, on the reverse strand, counting down.
AAGTGGAATGCATCACAGTAAATAATAGCAAAATTCTATCCGAAACTCACCCGACCTACCGTCTGAGGAGCGAAGCATAGTGTCAGCACATCTCTCTAAATGCTGCATGGTGACTTCCAGGATGCCGACATTTCGATAGAACTCTTTCATTGTCGGGAAGGTGATAATTAGACGAAGTAGACAGGAGAAGGCGTACTGTAGACAGGTGGGATACCTGCAAAGCGCAATGAAAACGGAAAGATCGCAAAACACATGAACGTAAAAATTGGAGACAGAAGTGTATTGAACATACTTGCACTTTCTTAGCAAGAGCGCAACACTACTGATCTCCTGCAGCGGTACGTAACAGAGGTGTTCAATCAATGAGGCGAACACATCGAAGAATGTCCCCTAAATTTGTAAAAAATGGCATTTGGTCAACAAGCCCACGCCAACTGCATTGTAGTGCAGGCGAAGCCACAGACGCAAATCTGGCTTCCAGTTGGCAACAGAGCGATTGAGGTTAATGAATTTGAAGAGATAAGTTCTTGCACAGATTCTTAAAAGTAGACTGACTGGTGATATCAAAAAATGCCCCAAAATAATATCCGTGGAAACCATGAGTTCTACGCATGGTCTGTGCTACTAAAAATGGAGCAGAGATCGAGCTCGACTCAAAATTGCAAGTTCTCAAAATTTTAAGAAACAATGTGAACTGCCTCAAAATTTGAGGAGACAATTTAGGCGAGGCGTTTACCGGTGACCTCGACTCCGCAGCTAGAATAAAATCCACTTTCAAATGGAGAATGCTTATGCAGCCTGTAGTCATGGTAACATTGGCAAAATTAAAAACCTACCGAATGCGATGGAAATCTACCGGATTACCTCATTTTCTACCCTGTGGTTAAATACAATGAAGCTTCGACTCAAAGACAAGATATGCATTGCTCTGGATCCCCCATTCCTTAAACCGCCTCAAGAAAAAACCAGGGCGTAACAGCTAAGCAATCCCGGAGCGAATTGAAATGGATGGAAATCTTAACAAAGGAAATTTGCAAGCTGCCGAGTTATGTGGAGTCTTCCGTGCATGTTTGGGACTATCCGGGACACTTCAAGCAGACAACTCCATTGAGATTAAAGAGGAGTGATGCTCCCAAACTCCTACGCTTTATGTACGTCGTAAGAAATTTTTCAAATATCATGAGAAATACTCAAGATTTACGGGACTGGGAACTACAGTAGAGTGGAAATGGGAATAACTCAGTAAAACAAAAAGAGCTAATTGAGGACCTACGTAAAATACTGCCTCTTTTTTTGGAAGTGAGATGCAACCCTACGGGTGCTGTTAATATTCACAAATACCTACGCGATGCAAGCCTTTTTACGACGAGCCCCAGACTTTGAATAAAACAGATAATAATATGCTGAGTAAGTACCTGAACTGATTCGGGTTTGGTGGCGATCACCTCCGTGATGCTGCTGATGAGGTGATGCTTGTCGAGGATAAAGTAGTTGCCCGGTGCGCGCTGGTGCAGATCCCGTATACGTTCCAATAGCTCGTTGCAGAGGTTGGTGGAGCGCGCCTGGATAAAGGTCACTTGTAACGTGTCAATGGCTCGAATATTTCGTATAGCCTCCCCTATAAGGCAGTAGATGGAAGGAGGTGGAACACACCGCTCGAGGGCTTGTTACAATATGAAAGAGTGCGCATGCTATGAAAAAGATACAGCACTGGCCATCACCGGATTAAGCGTTGAGACTAATAATAACACTGCATTTCAGCTTATTTGTCCAAGATGGTAAGCAGGGTTCTCACTTCACACTTTACTCCACCTAGAGCTTCAAACAATAAGTCACAAACATACCACATACAAACCCAACCAGGCAGCAAATGGTTGCTCACAAGAAGTAGCCATTTAACATAAGCCTTGCGGCTCCCTTAAGTTCTAATCTGAAGGGTCAACAGCCGTAAAACTTTAGTTTCATTGCTATGACCTTCTTGGTTGCCGCGATAGCATTTTACCAACACTACTTGACACAACTTAAGCCGCCACCTTCTTTCTGACTACTTTAGTAAATTCGAGGCTTCAAGTACGTAGTCAAAGGTCACAGTGGATCAAAAGCAGTACAGTGATCTTCGGGTGGTAGTGGGTTCCAGCATCGCGAGGGTAGAATGCATGGAACCGCAGTGAGACTTGTTCTAAATAAAGGCGAGAAACTAGCTAACAAAGACGGATTGATTCCACACCGAACAAGCTAAAGGCACTAAGTAGAATGGAAAATGCAAGCTTTAATCTTGCTTATCCATGAGATTATCATTTGGTATCGATAACTACATGAAATGTTAAACAAATGGCAGAATGCGCTGCATATGTACAACACGCTTTATCGCAAAATTTTTCCACAACCACATGTTTCAAACAACAGATTCATTGGCCTTTTGTTTAAAATGACTTCTTAAGTTTGAGGCCTTAAATATAAGACCACAAATAAAACGAACTACTAGTTCCGGAAAACGAAAACGCTACAGCCCTGTGGAAGGCCACCATTCGATAGAAATGCTGGGAGTAGAGGAGACAGGAAAAGGTAACTTAGAAATACCATATCCATGAGAACGAAAGTACAAGCGGACCACAAACAACCTTGATCGGAAGAAGGGTATAAGCAGAAAACCCAAGGTCAAAAGTAAAAGAAAATTATATAAAATGATTCCCATAACACTCATGGAAAAAGAAGTGTTTTTGGCTATTCGGCAGGGGAGTCCTGATTACAAATTTTGTAGTTATTTGGCTGTTGTGGGATTATTTATTAAATTATACTTGCTGCTAGACGGTCGACGAGACATAAAAAGGTATTAGCATTGAGATAAAAACACGCATAGTAACTCCTTTGAATTTTAATTTGTCTGCTCAAATGCCAGTTTTGCTTGCTTTGACGGGAGAAAAAATGTCAAAGGAGTATCGTCCAGGTTTTAGATCATGCAGAAAATTCAGCTGAGGTATGCTGACTTAGTAATTTACTCTTTTATAAATAAAAAAGCTGACCTATCTTTTTCCGGTCCATGTCATACTAAAGACTGTTCGAACGCTTAAAGGTGGTACAGTTAAAGATGACCAAACAAGTTCTTAGAGATGTATTTTTCTGTCGAAATTCGAAAGATCTGTGTGTCTTACTGCGACATGCCAAAGGTCAAAGGAGACAACGTCTGATTTTGATAAGTAACATAATTTAGAGTGGATACTTCGGGCAGTTTTTCTAGACCATCAGTCATTTTTACTACAGCAATTAATGTGGATGTTTTGCGACCGGGCATTAGGCTTGTTCAAATGTAGATGATCATGTAGGAAATCCGAGGAATTTTACCAGGTAGTTGTTCTAGCCACGTTTAGCATTGCGCAGACTTCCAGTCTTCCAGAGCTGCAGTCTTTCCTCATGGTTGTAATAAAATCACTTACCATTGCATGGCTAATAACCTATTTGAAATCAGTATTAGCGCAGAATTAAATGCAAGAAAGTTTCGACAGTATTAGTTGTGAGTAGTACAAGGAAAGTTTGTGTTCCTAAGAAACCTATTTGCAACTAATAATAACTCGGATCATGTTTGTGCTACTAAACAAGCAGTGATTTCGATAAAACACTTCAAACGGGATAGAGGTATCGAAGAAAATGGCGAGCCGCGTCCTACTAGCGCATGCCTTCAATCAGAAAGATAGGGGGAACCAAAACTCACCCTTGGCTTTGGGAATGTTGGGTTGGAAACCGGGCAGTTGGAAGACCTCCACAATAGCGCTATTCTTCGCACGCAACTCCTTTGACCCCACGTAGATGAGATCACCTAGGAGGCGGGTTAAGCGCTGACAAAATACCAGTGCCTCCTCACCCTCCTCTAATTCGTACCTGAGTGGCAAGTGGAGGAAACATGTGATTAAAAGCATTAATTTAGGCGGTGTTGAAAAGTTTAAAGGCCATTCATTCATGTACTTTTCCCCACAGGACATATTAGGACAACGACCATAGCGAAAAAGAAACCACCGGGGCTTTAAGATGTACAGTTAATTACAGGAAATAGTAAGTGGGACGTAAAGTGCTAGCGTCATCCACCCAGGAGAACTAGATAGAAGGTTTCTCTCGGATGTTACCGAATGATCTCAGAAGAGAATTATGTGTAAGTGCGTTCATCACATTATGCTTTGTGACGAAACAGAAGTGCAGTAAAGCCACCATACTTACGAAAAGAGGAATAAACTAGTAATGTCCAGTGTATTATTGCCAATAAATACCTTCGACGCCATTCAACTACTTCATTACTTCCATCGTTGGAAGGGAGCATAAAAGACATAGCCAAATATTGCAAGAAATACATAATTTATCTAATCTAGTGCGTCAAATGACAAATTCTGTTTACTTGCCCATTTCTACTAACGTCTGAAGAAAGTTTAACAAAATTATAGGTCTGAATAAAACAACTTTCGATTAATTCAAAGTGATTAGCACTCCTTGTCAAAGATGGATGGCAACTTTGTGAGAGCTACAAAAATTAGCACTACCAGAAGCGAAATCGCCGCATCCATCCTTTAGGCTTCTTCAATGCCGGCCAGTGTCGAGAAAGATGGCGAAACTATGACGCCCCGCTCTTCAGGACACGCACTTAAAAACCCCAATTAACCAAGATACATGATGTATAATAATGTATGATGTATGATGATCCATTAATGTACTATTTTTTGAAGTGAATGAAAATGAGACAGCCGATAAGCCTTTTATTGACAATAAGAACCTATTTGAATCGCATCGAAAGACTGAAATGACGCTTTAAAATATATTTACTTGTCTAGGATCTTTTAAAGTGATAGCAAACACACCGGGATGAAAAGTAGAGATATCACCGGTTTCTGTCTTCCCATTTTCGAGAAGCGAATTATTTCATGCGGATTCTCATTAATGGTATTGGAGTACGGTGCAGCTACATTAAGAAAACCACAAGTTCAAGGCCAGGAGTAAAGTCAAAAACCACCACCCTTCATTCTGAAAAAAGGATAAGGGTACAAGTCTAGCCCCTCATGCACTAGACAACTAGTTGAGCTACATCATTTTTAATTAGGCACCTAGTCATTAGCATCAATGATAGAAGCATAGCCTACAAATGAATTTGCTGTAAGAGTTCATTCGAAAATACTGACGAAGAGGGAATGGAATGAAAGTTGCATTAATGTGTCTGCTGACAATCCACCAGAAAAATGCCTCCCATCTACTTTGCCATATGATAAATGAACGTAAAGACGCTATGATGCTTGTTTCCCAATTAAACAGAAGGAATAGTTTTGCCCGGCACTACCGTGAATTCGGGAACCACGACCACAAATTAAGCTGCTTTACATTTAACTAGGGCCGTACACATGAACACCTTATATGAATGTCAGCGCATGTACATCAAGATGGGAAGCATTGAGCTGCCTCAATTTTAACTCGCCACACAATAGGCCCCACCATAAAGAAATTCTTTCCCAATAAAAATTTTGTTAGCCCGAAATGGTGCCCACCTTGGGGTGACAAAACACACCAGCACCACCTTTATTGGTAAACTACGCAGCATAAGTCTCAAAAGCAGCTTTGGAAAGAAGGATTCTCAATGTCCTTGCACCTTTTTGCTTGACTAAAGCGCAAACGAGATCAGAAACAGACCAGGTCACTAGCACTATTAAAGCACCCGATGCGAATGGTGACAATTTAGCTAAGGTCACATTTAAGGAGTGAATTCTCGAATGTTACACTTTGTAACTTCTCGCCGACCACAACAAGGGCGTAATGACCGTATATGTAAGTTTGTGCCTACCTGCATTTGAGCTCTCAGCTATAGCAACTGTTATGTAATTATTTCATTTGATTCGGAAAAATTTTCCTGTGGTAGACAGATCACCAACAGAAGGAAGTGGTTCCGCTGTCCTCAAGACGGTGAGCAGGCAATGAATATGTAAAGATCACCACTAGCAGGTGTTGGTAGTTGATTTACGGCATGCCCGCCATACGAATCCTTGTGTGAAAATTATGCACAAAAAGACTACAAAATCACATCCATAGCTTTCAGTATTATGTCAACCTCAGAACAGCCTTCGGTTCCATTGTATGATTAAGCTACATTGTGATTGCTCACTGACACTGATGACAAAACAGGATCGAAATGCCACTTTTTCCATCTAGCACGGCGTGTAATTTGAACTCGGAATCCGACACATAAACATGCCATTGTAACTGCGACACACGTGCTGATGTTATGGACACAGAACTACTTACATCAGCAACATGCGAAAAGGCCTGTCCAAACGGAAGTAAAATTTCACACAGGCAAAACATGATGTGACCAATGATGAAACTTGAAAGCTTTAGGATCCAAGGAAGGCGACACAATTTTCACTTGACTTTGGTGGGGTGAAAAGCATTACCTTTTCGATAGCAAAAAAATGGAATAAGACATGGCAAGATCAGCAGAGCGATAAACTGTTTTATGGCCCAAAGGCTGTTGTGAAAGTCAGAAACGGCATCGAAGGCATTGAAAAAGGGAAGCTTGCATAGGCAAGATGCTAATGATGAGGAAATCCATTGAGAGGCGTGAGAAACGTATTTGTAAACTAAGTACGTTCAGCGTAACCTGCTTTTTCGCTACCAGACCAATTGTCAACGCTAAGAATAGAACGTACGGCAAATGTAACTCAAATGCGGCATTTTCGATAATTGGTGCTGCGACACCCTTTAGTTCCCATCCAAACAAAAGCCCACAATTGTTTTTCATTTAACTCATTAACCGGGTGTGGTACTCGTTGACGGTTTGTATAAGCCTCAGGCTTAATACCGCTAGCACTTAAATTTCTGCCTTTGTACATCCGTCGGGTGGCATGGCCTCCAGGCCACGCCGGTAGGCCTTCCCCCAGCCCTTCGGTGCGTTTGCAATGCGTTTTTGTGCTAGCAATATGACTTCCTTCATCTTCAAGAAAGAGCCATGGTGCTACGAAAGTGCGCTCTATCGTACCAGAAATAAAAGGCACTAAATGAGATGTCAAAAGGGCAGCGACCGAAACCCTGAACAAAAATTGCGCGGTAAAAAGAATTTATTATTGTGCATTGAAGTGACAAATAATGTGACCACGAGTAAAACACATTTATAGGTGTGTAAATGGCTTTTTAAGTACCCATCCCACCATGCATTAATGCAGCATTATAGCAGTAAAGGGGATCAGCATCAATGACGAGAATGCAGAGTAGATGGGATTTCCACTGGGGTATTTAATTACATTAATCCTCACCTAAAATGCGTCTGTTTAGTAATGCGAATATACATGAGCCTGCGCAATAAAACTGTTTTCCCTAGTGTGGAGTTCGATCGACTCAAAGATAATAATAAAGTTTTGGACGCCATAGTGATCCAGGGTTGGAGAGACATAACGTTAATCAACTACTGGTTTATCAAACCATTCAGTTAAAAAGAACGATTCTTTTCTACCAGAATATCACAATAATGCTGCCTTTTTGAAGAAATAGAATTGTAATACACTCCTGATTTTGATTGATAGATTTACTGGAAAGACAGAGAAGCATAGGAACTCATAAAACTTCTGTGAATAAATTAATATGGCGTTGTAAGCAAAGAAGCCTATCGTTAGCGTTATAACAATACAAGTGCTGTAATTACTTTTCACGCATGTTAAAAAGCCTAAAACCCCTTTTTTCGGACCCTTCATCTGCTACATCGTAATTCGATCTTTCCCAACGATGGACCGAACATCGACAAGGCTGATCTGAGCCATTCATTGGTTGTTTGTGAATTCAGAGCGATAAACCAAGTTATTCCGATGGAAAGTTTTTCTCCAAAAAGACGGGCGAGGATAGGAACTAACTAAGAGGTGAAAGACGAAGCAGCGCAAAACGCTTCACATTTTTGCTGGAACGTCAAACTACCTTGAGATTCGCTACCTCAAATGTAAGTCCAGAATCCAATTGCATTAAGGTAGAAGCATATGAAGAAATAGATATAGATGCTCCAGGGAAAATGGCGGGAAAGTTATGAGCCTAGAATAAATGGGAGGAACCAGGTGTTAATTTTATTCAGGTGCCCAGGAATGTGAATTTTTATGCACAGTGAAAACAATAAAAGGGCAAGGGAGCAACGAGCACTAATACAATCTACTCGTGAGGAAGTGCCAACACTTCATCCAGCGTCTTAATTCGGTAAATTTGCCCTAGGTTTGGTTGCTAGTTTTGTTAACTACCATGGTGATAATAACCAATATTTTTGGAGGCAAAGAGGGGTAGATTTGTCTTGCATGCAGAAAAATGCCTAGCCAACAGCACAAAGGGGGGAGCGGCGGCAGCAATGATATCCTTTCTACCTGTCAATAGAAAAGTCACGGACAAGCTAAGTTGCCAGCCATTTCAACATTTAATTCGCTTATGAAATTCGATTCCACAAAGGAGATCTTGAAAGTACTGTTGTAGTAAAGTGGACCGCAAAGAAGGCTATAGATATATAATAATCATGTCAACATGTCAGAGCATCCATGGGACCCATAAAACTAAGGTAGCTTCTAATTAAATAATGTTCTTTAGATAAGGGTTTCAAAAGTAAGGAATATGATGGAAAAAAAGGAGATTGAATACAATCTGTTAAGGCGTTTATTAGCTCAGTGGTTTAGCGTTGTTCACAAGTACTCAGCTATCCCATCCCTCTCGGCGATAGTTATGGCCACAGATGGGGATGGTGTAGAGGAAGCACTAGATTAAGTAATTATATCACTAACCTTCCATTGACAAGTTTTTTGATAACGCCGAGAGAGTATCAATGGCCTAGAATTGCTATTGCACTATAGCAATATCAACAGTTAAGAAAATAAAGACAGGAGCACAGGTAGGTTTTAGTTTTAATGTACATCTGCTTTTAGAAAGCGCAGCTCGACATGAGTTCGGTAAAATCAACTATTTCTTGTGTTTTTCAACAGATCACGTTAACAATGTTGTTATTCTTTGTTAATGTTGTCCGAAAACAACTACTTTCGCATCCTATTACAGGTAATGGGAAAAATAACACAGGCAGTTTGGTCTAAAGTTAAATGAGCGTACTAAACCTTACCATCACAAAAGCAGTTCCAAGAGCAACTTTAAGTAATCCCAGGACAATTCTAATAAATAGAATTCAAGGAGTGGATTTGTGTTACCTTCCAAAAACGAAACTGGGGTAATTTTCAAGGAAAAAATGAATGAAACATACTTGGGTGCATCACTATTGCTCTAATGCTATGTCAAGCAATTTTAATGAGATCAGGAAAAGCAAACTCACCTAAGCAAGTAATCAGTGATTATGCTATAGCCGCCAGCAGCATGAAAGTCATCCAGTAGTTGCGAAGTTGTCGAGGATGATTCAGACAATATTTGGAAAAGAGATATAAAAGCTTCCATGGAGTCGGCTTTTGGGAGCTGCATTTGCTTCAAACGCTCCACGTAATCGGTAATACATCCGGCATCTGAAAAGGCAAAACTGAAAATCTCCAGACGTAGACACAGAATATTAGGGCGATAAAAATAGCAGAACAAATTACCGTGGATGTACTGGATTACGTGCGTTGTCAAACAGTTCTGTGCTAGAGTGGTAAGAATTGTGCAACTGCATTTGCGCCAGAAAGCGTTTGCAGATTGACAGGGATCTACTGCTGCACTGAGAAGGTGTCGCAAGGCATCAGTATTGACCATTTCCTCGACAGCCACTGAGGATAGACAAACATGCTGCAACAGCTAAAATAGAGACGGTACTTAAAATTAAACTGTTCCTACCTGGGTGAATTTTCGCTGTAGATGCGATCGATCCTTCACAGCATCTGGATTTGGAACAGCAGGTAAGTCGAGAAAGATGTAAAGACATTTTACAAGGGTCGATGGGACGCCAGCTGCAGACATGCATTCCAGAAGGCTTGCACTACAAGAAAGCTTCTCTAGTGTGAGAAGGAGAAGATTGCCATTCGGCACCTGGCTAAACGAAGGAATTGTAGATGCTTCCAAAAACTCCAAAGAATCTGAAAGCCCATCTTCGAGAAAAGCTGCTATCAATTTACTCCCATCCTCTACAGAGGTGTAAGGATGTGAGTTGACAAACCTGAGGTCTGATCAATGGCGCGGATACGTATCTCTTTCACGAATAGGCTTGACACAAATGCACAAAAAATGTAGACATCAGGAAAGTAATCAAAAATGTCTTGAAAGGTAGAAGAGTAGAAAATCTGGAAATAACCGAATATGGGAGGCATTAACTATACCTCGTTAAACAGCGGAAGAGTGTCGTATATGAATTCTTCCTGTTTTGCAGAATCACGACATTTCTTGCAAGATAAAATCAGTTTATTTAGTCTGCACACATTTATTTGTTCACTTTCTGACAGTTGTTTACTTTGTTTTTGTAAACCAGAAAATGACTTCATTCTTCAGCCCTAACCAATTAAAGTAGGCACCTCCGATTGCGGCCTAGTAAAATAAAACAATTTTATAAGCATATTTTTAACTAGATTAAGAATGCATAATAATCTTAGCAATAATAGGATTTTTAACTTTGTTCTAATGCTTTGCGTGCAACGCTAACTAACTTTGAATACTTTGCTAATGAGTTTACTCAATCTTTGCACTTAATTTTGGAACTGATTGACCCTTCATTTACTTCCTACAGTAAACTTTGCTGCGCTTTCAATTTCATATAGGTTTACTGTGCTACTAGTACTAAAAACGTACTGCACCCCCTTTGCTAGAAAACGTGCTGCCCAACACCATTCAGCTTGCAGCCCTTGTGTCGAAAGCTGATTTGCAACTAACCCCATTACTTTTGATAGTTTTCTTTAAATCTATCGGCTTGCGTAATTGAAATTTATCTTCTCTTCTTTGTAATCAGCAGGTATTGGCATTAATTTTTAAGAAAAAGCCGCTAATACATTTACATCTATTTATCACGAAAGCAACGTACTTAAGCGCCTAGTGATCAAAATCGACGGCATAACCATCGTCAAGGGTTCGGTAATTATTTGCCATAAACTGGAAGCGCATGAGACAACCCTCCCCAATCTTCTTAGTCGAAGGTGGCTTGAAGGGTGGCAGACAGTCGAGTGCGCAAGTCGCCTTAATCTCCTCTCGACGTTTCAAATAGTAATCCGGCACTCTGTAGACAAATTCGTTTAGCAGACGCACTGGATGCCTCTCCCAAAAGTCAGTCAGTTCCTCCGATCGTGGAATCAAATTGTGGCGATTTTCTCGATAGTAAGGTGTGTAGAAATTCTATTAAAATTAAAGCGGATAAATGATGACTAATAACAATAAAATTGTTTGAGATGAAATGTTCTCCCTCCAGAAAACGCATCTTCAGACAGTCAATATCACCCGAATATTCCATGTTAAACGACTGCGCTACCTTACATCCTCCCAAAGATTTAGCATTTCCGTTATTTACTTAGTTTTGCCTGAGATGGTCGATTTGACCATTGCTTTGCTTAGCTACGCAGTCATCGTTTGTGTTCTGGAAGCCACATAATTCTAAACCCAGCGGACTGACAAGGTGACTTGAAAATTCGTTACCTTTTTAATGTCCTCCACACAGTCATTGGAAGCATTGTACCAGCTGTCCTGTCGAAATCCCCTCCTATCATGCATCCACAGCCGGTAGGGATCCAGCGGACTCTTATCTGGGAGGCGCAGCTTCCAGTGTTCACCCGACTTGTTTAAGAAGATACGTTTTGAATCCTTGCTCTAAGTGAAATAAAATTAGCACGCTTTCGTTCGTATGATTAAATGATCGGTTACTGTTAAATTGCCCTTTGTAAGCAAACAACCACTGTCCAATGATCTTGTTTTTTACTCTGCGCAAAATTTTTAATATGCTACAAGCGTTTTTTATGCAGAGCCTAATTGCCTCCAACAGTCCCGCTCTTTTGCCTGGCCATGAGGCCCTAAGTGGGTCCCCGTAACTCATGTATAATTACAAGTGAGCAGGAGGAGATCTTCCCAACATTGTGTTAACTAACAAAGGGATATGACTCAAACTAACCACGGTGGAGTTTTGAAAATACCCAGGATGATGCGGCCCGGGAAGGCATATCCTAAAGAGGGTTAAGGTAGAAGAGGCAGTTATGCGTCAGACACACCATTTGATGCGCTTTTTATCAACACAGTTCTCATCATCTTTGACTTGGTTGCGAAGACTCTCAACGGCATTCGGCATTCCGACGTCGTCAGCACGTGGCGACTATTGATCCATCTGGAGAATTCAAAATTTTTAACAGTTCAGGACAGAGCATTGCGTATGTCTACCGTCAGTTGTAAGTGTACTGGCTCAAAAGCAGTCATTTATTAAAGGATGGATCTTGACATAGTTTCGTTAGGACACGGTTTTGTACCTATTTCGTCTTGCTAGCTTGTTCTCGCCTCAGAGCTACCTAGCCACATACTTATCTGACAGAGGCCTGACTGACATCTTCATTCAGCCCCCATAGACAGCTCTGTACTGAGCTTACAGTTGTTACTATCACTACTGCAGAACGGAAGAACAACAACTGAATTCTTGTTTGCGGTTATTACAGATTCTTCTATCCACAACATGTCTTTTCTCTGTTACACCAAGATTTGGCATTCGGTAGCAGGATTCGGCGTAGATCCCCCTAGGGTTGGGTTTGCCTTCAATGTCAACAGCGTAGCGCCCCGAAGGCCATTCCACCCAGTGGAAGTTCAAAAAACCAAAAAGAAGAGTTAAGCTAGCAATGCCTTTACACTGTGTCAATGGTCCATAATCCCTCTGTCGCGGTGCTTTCATCCAAAGGAAGATTGAGAGCTGCAAAACTGCAGAGGAACACCCGTCAGTTAGGTTAGCATACTTTGAACTTATTTGACGCCCAATAGTATTGTTAGGGTACCCGACCACTTTCGGAAGCCCAGTTCCTAATCTGAGGATTAAAGTTAGCTACTTCCTGTGGCTATTACATAGACGCCTCGTAAAGATTTACCTCAAAATCGTATGAAACATATTTTTACTTGTTCCAGCCTAGCGCTATAGAAATGGCAAGCGTATTAAGTACAACGAATTTCAAATCCAGAATAGTTTGGTGGTGGAAAGGACTATCTTGGTCTAATTAAATTAACTTTTGAACTCCGATGACATCATCGGAATCATTTGGGCAAAGTGGTTTGCTCCTGACCAGTGGACACACTTGAGAACGTGTAGAACTTTGTGGAATCCTATTATAACTAAGAGCAGTCAAGGCCTCGAGTCGCAAAATACACTGTGCTACTGAGACTCCTAAAATGTTTAAACTACATGGACACAATGCAGCCGATTTGAAATTAACTTGTTTGCCATTACAAGCAAGTCTCCAGTAATAGGCCATGTCAAAATTAACTGTGTTAACTAACATGGCAGTTGACAATTGACACAATGCGAATTGTTATTCTTATTTGACGTAGCGCTCCAAATACTTCCTCCAGATAAAAGAAGTCGTGATACGAGGGCGACGTGGTTCAAGGGTCATGCCACCCAGCAGGAGTATAAGCCTGGGGAAGATGGGATCCATGGAGTGTCGTAACTATTAGGGCTGTGGAAGGAAACACTCACCAACCAACAGCGCCAAGCAATGGATTTGCGTGTTACTCAGATGCTTGACTGCCTCACCACAGTCCTTGTGACAAGTCTACAGTCTAGTCCAACTCGGAGGGGGAGGGAGAGGGGAGAATGTCCCATCCATCATGTATGCCAACGCCGATCCTAATAGCACTAAATCTAGAAACATAGCCATTTAATGAATAACGGGGATTAGGTAGTGCCTCGTGTCCCCTCTTCTTTGCCGCGTTATTTTCACTTCAGTTCTCTATACGCATTTCCGTCTGGGTTCTATTTAGCTGGTGAGGAGGTATCATGTGTTCACTTGGTTTGCATTGGCGAACAGGCTCAGTAGGCAGCTTCTTGACAAAACTCACTGGATAGTTCACAGCTGCTGTCAATTAAGGCACTATTAGCAGTTCTGCCGCGTGTCTAGTCTGAATCATTCCACCAACCAGGCAGTGTTAATTCACTTCATGGGATATGCCAGTGACCTCCAGCCTTTCCGCACGTCAACAATACATATTCCATCAGTGTTATGTCTTCCTGGGCTTTCAGAGAGGGCTCCAGGCCTTGTATTGGAAGTAGCGGAACGCAAACCCGATTCCTGTCATTGAATGCGTGACGAAAGGATATAGATCGCTAATGAGAAAGTAAGTAACGTCTGTCCTCGACAACTGCCACTGTGGAATGGAAAATGCTAGCAACAAGCAGCTAATTATCCGCATAAACCCATTGTGGAGTTGTCTATGGTACCTATAATGAAGATGCCAATTATGTTGGCATGCGACATCTCCTCCACCTCCAGTTAAATGAAACTCAGGGAGATAGACGATCGAATGTCACTGAAGCGAAAACAGTGGCGAGGAGGAATAGACGCAAAACCCAACTGCCAAAAAAACTATTTCAAGCCCTGACTGGTGTCCTTGGGAGCAGCACATTCTTCCTTCCTTTAATGGAGGCAATAACGAGGACCACACTCCTTATGAAGTGCAAACGCAATGCGAAATCAGTAAAGTTGGAGTCAGCTATCCTCTCAAGTGCACGCAAATTCAATGACTAACAGGGTTGGCTGGTGGGTGTTTTTCTCACAGCGCCGACTACTTCGGGATGACCGGTTCAGAAGGCTAGCCAGAGGGAACCGAGGATGAACCTTCGAAACGAGAGGGGACCGATTCCGTACTTCCGCTAGCCGGCATTACCCCCGGTTTATTCCAGTAGGCCCCTAGCTCTTCTGTACGCCAGCAATACATATTCCCCCTAGTATTGGAACTTCTTTCGGCTTCGAAACCGACTCGCAGCGCCACAGAAATGACCAGTTTCCCCAAATTCCGTCCAATTATTTAAACCATACAGGAGTTGCAAAATCACGGGGAGGGCAAAAGAGACATCACGAGAAGAGGAATTGCCAGATTATCAATCTGCTCGGTGTAGGCCTCTGCCAGCACTCCAAGCGCCAAGGGTAGCACCCCAACCCGCCAAGGCCAACCGTAGAATGCAGCAAGGCAGACCCACAATAGCATCTACAAGGTATTTTGAAAATGGTTAGAGTAATTGGAGAATTCGCTTAAGATATTTAAATATGCATAGTTTAATAGTAATCAGTCATTGGTGCAGTTATAAGTAAAAGTTGCAACGAATCAGGAAGCAAAGACACTGGCAAGCTAGGTTAGCTGATTAGAAGATGGAGAACGATGACGTTGAATGACGCTATACATTGGCAAACAATTTCCGAGACCTCCAACAAAGAGCAGTCTGATTGACTCTACTCAAAGTCCACATGAACGCCAGTAAATCAACATCGGAACATCCCATTTTTGAAATGGAATAATAAGTGATATGTGGGACTAACACATGCTAGAACAAGGCTAATTGGTACAGTGCAACATGATTCAAAAGAACATATTGTCAGGGCGAACAGAAATGTGGTTTGCCATGTATGCGTGCCGCGTTCATTAAGAAAAAATGCTTAAAACATCTCGGTTAAATCGCATAAGCAATGTCCCGTCTTACCAGATCAAATATAAACACCTATTGAGAGCTTGAGCTCGTGAGGGCCCCGTGAGGGGCAAATGTAGCAGTAAACATTGATGTATGAAAAATAACTCCTAACATTTGTTGGCCATAATCAGTGAGCAGTGGGTTAGTCATATGAAAACAAAAGGTGGAAAGCTGATAAACGTTCAAAACTGTTGCAATAAGCTCGGAGGTACGCATGTAATGTAAATGCGTCAGTAACAATGCAGTTTGGTTAGCAAATTTTAACTAAGTGAAAGATGCAAAAAATCAAAACGTGGCAGAGAATCCTGCTAAAGATATGTTATATTTTTGAGCATAGCAGAGCGAATGATCCCACCTGAGACATGAACGAGGCGCCAGAGCCGATGAAAGTGCGATGAGTGCCCGGCCAACGGAACCACAAGTGACCCCATTGACGACCAACTAGAGCCGCCACGCTGTCACCCAGTGCGATTGTTATCACACCACTCCAAGCCTGAGGTGGCAATGCTGAATACAAGACAAAGGTTTAAGGCTTTGGCGCCGGTTGCAAGGCCGCCCACAAAATTTGACACCAAATGGTAGTCGACATCAAAGTGCATGTCCCTCGAAGCCTAATAGAGGATCCAATAAATAACACCTTTCAACCCTTTATGCCCAAAGCCCTGCCGTTGCTATCCGGGGCCACAAGTCACACATGTGTGACACAGACAGAGAAAAAAATTAGATCGGGAAAAAAACAAAGCTGGAAGAATTGGTGTCGTGATGAGACAATAAAACGCCACATAAGTTCACAACATGTCTGACGCCGTTTCGTAAAGTTACAGAAGAAACACTGTCTGATGCTATTCAGCGTTTAGAAAAGTGTCACAACAAATTTAATAAGGCTCTGGACTCTTGTAAATACATTAGCCATTTTTCGGCACCTCTGCTTCCTGCATATCCCCAGACGTTAATTGGAATGCACCCTTTATGCTTTTTCAAATTGGCTCCAGTCCCTTTATGCATTTAGGATGAGGTTATGCATGGAAATTCAGAGTTCCTTCAAGCTAAGCTTGGTCTGTAGCTTTTTTTATAAATACACGTCTCCCCGCCACCTCTTAGTGCCGAATGTGGACTGTTGTTCATGCGACCGCGTAGAAAAATTAGCACCAACTAATTTCCATCCCCAGGCAATAAAAGAACATAACGTGCCAAAGATGGGAGTCATTATACTTCCATTCAACATGAAGGGAAAATGGTTTTTTTTGTTGCGTTTCTATAGCCTTGCATCAACCTTCCAGACCTCTGCAATACCATTAAGGTGACAAAACCTGCATTAAAAAAGTATGAATGAGTGCATGATAGGTTGGTGGGCTGCTCTTTACTCGAAGTGATATTCAGCACTGTGGTCATAAACCAGGTATTTCATTCCCAACGTCAAGTTTTTAATAATGGGAAAATTTTCCTATGGTTTATCTCGTGGGTGTCATAAGTGGAAAGAGGCAAGGCTTACAGTTACCTTGAGACCAGGAATAGCAGAAATTCCAGACCGGGAGACTCAAACCAAGAAGCAATGCGATGGGAGTGAAGATGAGTTCACCATTATCTCGTGAGTCTCTAAAGGGTTCTAGTAGATCATTCAGAAATTTGGATGCCGCTGGAGGCTAGAACGAAAAGATGGGCAGCATAGAGGCCGAATGCTTCACTTTTACTCAAACTCCGACTTTATTTAAACAAATTCAAACATTTAAGTAGCATGATGAAGCAATGGGTTGGATGACCATGGAAGCAATGCGTATCCACAATAGTTAGGCAACGATATCAAAGAAATCAAGCTAAAAAAATCAGAATCAATCAAATACACTCACTAGCTGAACCTAAATCAATCGTCTTATCAAAAGTCTAGCTGGAAGGTACAGCTTATTTCCAAGCTCTTGAATCGCATCAAGCTACCATTTCACTGAAAATGAAATGACAGGTTTTAATTAGAAATTTGGTCCAACTTGTGGCGAATGGAAAGCAGTATACCATTTGTGAACAATTATCCAATTCAAACAGGGAAGCCTATGTGGAGATGAAGTTTCCATACCAGCTCTGCGACGTTGATAATTAAATATAGCCGGTTTCAAGGCGGCATACCCGCTGCTTCGCGTGAATAACTTGAGAAACCAAATCCTCCTGTGTTTTTCATGTCTCATAGTTATGACAAGATCCAAATAACTAAGGTTCCCTGAATGAAAGCAAAATAATGCTCACCCCACTTCGGCGCGTCCACTCAATTAGAAAGAAAACGAGAAGGACGCAGGCAGCAGCCACTGAGAGTAGTGAGGGAGAGATCAGTAGCCCCGTCGCATATACCACACCGGCCAGAAGGTGGAAGAGTTTGCGAAGGGCAAAGGGTATTTTGGCTGATTTATTATCTCTCTGACTAAAGTAGGCCACAACCAAGACAGCAGCCACACACAAAGGCACCCATACTGTTGTGACAAGCAGGATGTTCAGAGGGGTAATCAAATCTACCACAAATCGAATGGGTTCAAAGTGGAGGACAGGGACGGCATCAAAATAAGACATCTCGTCCACGAGGTGACCAGCAAAGTCGGAGAGCAGGGACCACAGCCAGATCACGGCGATAGAAAGCGTTCCAAAGGTCATGCAACTAGGTGCCATTTTAAGGCGTTCAACTGTGTAGATACAGAGCAGAGGAATGATGAAGAAAACAGTGTTAGTGTGAAAAGCGAAACAAATCTGGGCGAGCAGAATGGCCTCCCAACATGTTAGCGAACCCGCGTAGCTGGAGAGGAGTTCAATAGATAAGAGAGCAATAAACAGGAAAGTAAGAAGAACACTGTATGTGAAAGCGAGATAGGTAGCGCGAGCACAGATAAACCAGAAAGCCAAGTGAATAAACATTGAAATTCCAGGTTTGCAGAGGAATGAAAGAACGATGAAAGTACCTAATGAGGCACACATTAGATTCAATGCGATAGTTTCGTCGTGAAAGGAAAGGATAATGGGGACGGGAGCGACTAGCCAAGCGCCAGTTGATGAGTCGGAGGCACGCGTTCCGGGAATGTGGTAATTGCTGTAGACCATGAGGCACTCCGAAAGTAGAGTGCCACAAAGGAATGTGCAGATAGGGAGTTGGGACTCCCTCAGTGCAAGAAAAGCAAATAGACTCCATCCAACGAGAGGTTCCGCCAGTGGATACTGTAGTCTTTTCTTGACAATCGCAGACTCGTTGGACGTACCAATTGGATGTTCAGAATCATCTACATTCGTAGAATCGCAGGTGCCCTATCACGCAACCAGTTAATTTTCAAAAAAAATAGTATATGAGTTACATCTAAACAGCTTATTGAGAGTCAATAAAATTCAGGACTAAATTCGGACCTTTACAGAGGTGGTGGCTTCGAATGCTTAATTAAACTGGTGCTACGCATAATAGTTATCAAAATTAAATAGGTGGACTGGAGGGAATAGCGCCTGGGTATTAACTGGGCAGGTGCGATAGACCTTACGAGTTACCGCTAATATTATCGTCATCACTTCATGCAAAAATTTCCCACGTATTTGCGCCGTAAAAGTGAGAAACACGGGGTTAACATGGAGTGTGAAGCGTATAGAACGCAGATATTAGCCATGTTTCAATGGCAAAATACCCCTTGATAAAGAAATTCGCGCCTCACCATCAATTAGTACACGCCATTTAGAAGGCCCGGAAGGTCGCGCAAGGAGCGTGGCAACAGATCTAGCCGTTAACCAATCCAGAGGGGCGATGCTACATGACTAGGTGGCGAATCTAATAACAAGTATTTTACAATCTAACAGTTTCTAACACTAGTTCCGAATGAAAGCGAAAATATGTTCTTGTAAATAGATTAAGGGGGTTGGCCCAAAAATTCGCTTGGTAGCCCCCAATTTGCACGAAGCATAAAAGTACCGTAGTAAGATGAATCAGTGCGAAGAACGCTTCATTTCTCCCGACTTAAGTGTCTAATAAGGCTAAGAGCTACTGTAAGCATCAATACTGATCAGCAATGTTTGTTAATATTGGCTATTTCGAGTCGTTTGAATTTTGGGAGCAAAGATTCGCATCAACGAACATGTATCCAACATCCCGACTCGAAAAATAGTGGATTCCAGTGGTCTGCCATCGTTTAATAGCTCAAAATTGTGTCACTATCTCCAGCCAGCTATCCGTTATTTATGAATACGAGGTCCTAAAGATCCACTTGATCGACCCAGCCCGTCTATTCTCCAAAGTTGGAACATCTGACAAACCATCGCGAGACTTATGCTATCGACCACTTGTTAGAGGCTTCAAATATTAAATAAGGAGAAGGTTATCCCAGTCATTCGTAGCATTACTTCAGCCAAAGTAGAATGGCATCTGCTCCTTTGACATAATTCCCCAATCTTACCCACCGGCAATGTAGGCTAAGGCGTATATTGCAGCCAATCCACCCGTCAAATAAGTTTTGGATAGGTTAATAAGAATTATAAGGTGGAGTGCATAAAACGTTTTGGTGAAGTCCTTGTGGAGCCTAAAATGCTGAGTTTTTCTAGGGAAGATTTCTACATAATCATGTTATTACTTTAACCTAAACAACTTTGACTTATCAAAAAAGAATAACAGTTTTTTCAATAATTTTTTATTTTATACATTTGCAATCTATGTTTGTGGGTATTTCAGCAAATTTTGTGTCAGCCATGGTTACTTTAGCTCTGCCTGTTCGTGATAGCCCATATTGCAAAGGTCCGCGCATTCTGTTGCTTGGCGTGTTCCTTGTGTAGTCGACGATGGCTCTTCATGTTCCGAGGGTTCAGAACTATGTGTCTATGCTGAAGGAAGGCACTAGGGTAACTGTCGCCTTCTTCTTAAGCTTGGTTTAGCACTTCGAGGGTCTCGAAGAGGCTGTTTACCGCAACATAGAAGCTTGTGTGAGTATAGCAAAAACGACGCGCTCCACATATGGTCCAAGCGGTCAGAACAAGATAGTCATAAATCATATCGGAAAGCAATTTGTTACCAATGATGCTGCAACCATACTTCGAGAGCTTGAGGTTCAGCATCCTGCTGCCAAAATGCTGGTTCTGGCGACTCAGCAGCAGGAACAAGAAGCTGGTGACGGAACAAACTTAGTCTTCCAATTAGCTGGTGCACTGTTAGATAATGCTCGAGATCTCCTTAAGATGGTATACATTATTTGACTTATTTCTGCTTTAGGGTTTATCTGTTTCTCAAATTATTGAGGGTTATGACATGGCTGGAAAGAAGGCTCTTCAATATTTGGATGGTAAGATGTGAAGTTGCTTTTATCTCTGTTAGAAATTGTCGTCAAGGAGATAAGTGACCTAAAGGATATATCGGAAGTTGCTCCTGTTATCAAGACCTCCCTGATGAGCAAACAACTAGACATTAGTGAATTCCTTTCGCAGCTTATCGCGTCGGCTTGCAGTAAGCACCGCATTTTGATCTTACTCTTTGGACAGTTTCTATAATGCCCGATGACGGCAATTTTAACGTTGATAATGTCAGGATTCTAAAGATTCTGGTAAGTCATCCAACTCTGCTCAGGTATTGCTTCAAAACAAATCTAACTTTTGCTGCTATCACAGGGTTCTGGCGTGACTAGTTCTACAATGGTTCAAGGCATGGTTTTTCGTCGAGATGTTGAGAGCGATGTTCACACCGTTACTCAGTCGAAAATTGCTATATATTCTTGTCCGCTTGAAGCCTTGCAAACCGAAACCAAGGGTACGGTTTTACTTCGTACTGCTGATGAGTTGAAGGAGTTTTCGAAAGGTGAAGAAGATCAAATGGAAAAGGTGGAATATTTGCACTTCGCCCTTTTTCATCTATTTAGGTGTTCCGTCTTATTCAGTTTCTTTCTATAGATAATCAATAGCATTGCTGATGCCGGTGTGAAGGTCATCGTATCTGGTGGCAAGATTAGTGAGCTTGCGTTGCACTACGCCAACAAGCGTGGCCTCATGCTGGTACGTCTTGTGAGCAAGTTTGATGTGCGTCGGCTTTGTCAAGCTACCGGTGCCACTGTTTTGCCTACGCTCACTATCCCATCGCCCGAGGAGCTGGGCTTTATAGAACGAGTTCGTATTGACGAAATCGCTGACACTAACATTGTCATTTTTGAGCAAGGTGTGGACATGTCTTTGTTATTTAGCTACTTCATCGCACAAATGGGTCTATGAGTGTTCATTTCAGGTTCAAGCAAGAAGCCCATGGTCACGCTAGTAATTCGTGGCAGCACAGACAACATAATGGACGATATCGAGCGAGCCGTTGATGATGGTGTAAACACATATAAAGCCTTGACCCGTTGTAAGAAAGTTGTTGCGGGTGCTGGTGCCTGTGAGATCGAGCTCGCTCGCAATCTCCTCTCCCTCGCCGACACCATACCTGGATTAGAGCAGTATGCCGTCCGGGAGTACGCCCACGCCTACGAGATTGTTCCCAAGGCGTTAGCCGAGAACGCTGGTGAGAAGGCGACGGAAATAATTGCTCAACTCTACGCCAATCATCAGGCTGGTCAGATACACTTTGGATTTGTCACCAGCGAAAAGCTTAATCCGTCTATTTGCGATGCAAGGGAGGCAAATATACTTGATCTCCATGGCGCCAAGTATTGGGCCATTCGTTTTGCCACTAGCGCCGCGTGCACCGTTCTTCGTGTAGATCAGGTGGGTTTGATGGGGTAAATAGCTTCTTCTCTGCTTTTCATACAATGTCAACTTTTGTCTGTCACAGATCATAATGGCAAGGCCAGCTGGAGGTCCCAAGCCTCGTGACCCGCGTGCTCCTGATGAGGACGAAAGTTAGGCTTTTGGGTTTGCATTTCCCTGCAACTGTTTCATTGTAATGAACAACAATAATAATAATTCCTCACGTAAACGTTTTCTGCTTCTTGATCGCTTGCTCCTTCGGTTGTCGGGGGATGTCTGCGTCCCTACTACTTTGCTGTGAGTTGGGAATTTACTGTGGTTGAAGGCGATCGATTCCTCAACATCTGTGCCATCTACAGATCGCATGAAATTGGACGACTTTAAACCATATCAGTGGGGTCGTTAGCTGGATTTTTTGTGCTGAAGTTTGCTCACGCAGTGGCTGTCACCCTGCGCACTTGATAAGTCGTCTCCCTCTTGATTGGCTTTGCCAGTTGGGTGCTCTTGATATGAGTAGTCTTGAAATTGATATTGAAGGTCGACCTTTAAATGAAGTTAGCCATTCCTCTCGATTTTGACGAGTTTGTATGCTAGCGCTTATTCTGTCAATTATCTCAGCGTTTGTAGCGTGCAGTTTACATTATGGCCTCTGGTCTCAACCACTCATTGTTGATGTGAATGCGGTTGCTTTCGACGTTCCTGTGTTACTTTTGCTAGATATTTCTGATCGTATATTTTATCTAGCTAAATCTGTAAAATGTATGCTGAAAGTGGCAACTCGCAGCGAACATCGGACTTCAACTCTCCACTGAACGAGTTAGCTGATGGAGACGATGACGATACCAGCATGGTTGATCCCTCTCTGCTCTCCTTTGTGGAAGAGCAGGCAGAGTCGGGAGGTGGGTCTTTCGCTGTTGAAAACGATGTCGAGGTGGAAGAAGACCCCACGCCTGATCTTTACGCAGTCCTTGGTGTCGCTCGTGATGCCAATGAGGCAGAACTAAAGGCAGCCTACAGGCGTCTATCGCGCCTTCTTCATCCAGATAAACACACACGGGCTTCGGCTGCCGCTGAGGCCGCTTTTGGCCGTCTCACGGCCGCCTACAACGTTCTCAGCGACCCTCATCGACGCGCTATCTACGACCGATATGGGCTTAGAGGTGAGTAAAACCTAAATTTATTTTTTTGGGTAGGAAAGTTAGCTCAGTGCAAAGCAGTACTAGATGCGACAGGAAAATTGAGGTACAATACGGCATTTTGTCATCAATTACAAAAGTATCAGTTGTCCATTTTCCTTCGTCCTTTGGAGCATTTTATCATCTATCCGAGTGTTGCTATTCAAGACGGCATCTTGTGCGTTTGTCGCCAAGTCTAATGGGTACACTATTGTCCCTTAATTTTACACGATGGAGCGAATGTGTAAGATCAAACTGGAAAAAAACTCGTCAAATGATTCGCAGAGAAGCACATAGAAAAATGTTTTAAGGGTAGCCATCGGAAATAACGGCTTCAGGTTCTACAATTTCACACGCTTAATTTTGTTTCGGGAATAGTAAT
Source organism: Taenia crassiceps (assembly GCA_023375655.1). Taxonomy (NCBI): domain Eukaryota; kingdom Metazoa; phylum Platyhelminthes; class Cestoda; order Cyclophyllidea; family Taeniidae; genus Taenia; species Taenia crassiceps. The sequence goes on along the minus strand of JAKROA010000004.1, from coordinate 160,919 downwards.
CGCTGGAATGTTTGGAAGCCCTGTGGTGAGAGGAGTGTATAAAACCAAACGCTACATAAATCATATGATGAGATTTAATAATTAATTGAGCTTGTTCACAGTTTTCGAACCTTGGTTCTTGCTTTTTTGCAGGTCTGCGTATTCAGGGTTGGGAGTTGGCTGTGCGGGACAAATCAGCTCCAGAATTACGTCTAGAATACCTTTTGTTGAAGCAGAAGGCAAAAGAAGCGGAAAGTGAGCGTCTGCTGCAGCCAACCTCCGAACTGTCTTGTGGTGTTGATATGACCGACTTCTTTGATCGCTATCTCAAGGTTTGTTTAGCGTTTCCCAACTCTTGGATTTTGCTATCCGATTATGTTGAGGTAGATCATTTAGGTGTAAAATGCTAATTTTTTCATCTTCTGTTTTCATTTAAGGTTGGACCACATAAGAAAATCATCTTTACTTTTCAGAAATCATTACACTGATCACTTTACCTCCAGGAACCACCAGAGGAACGCATGCTTTCACCTTCCCTATCCATCTACGATGTCTCTCTCTCCCAATCAGTAACGGCGCTCCGTACACCCAACAATACCGTCAGTCTTGTTGGTCAGGTGACCGCTCACAACGGAATTGGTGTAGGCACGCTTTTTGGCCTTTGGGCGCACCGCCTCCCACCCAAAACACCCATTATCGGAGCCTCTTCTACTGAGGCGGTTGTGAGTTGGCCCTGAGCACTTGCTCGTTTTCTAAAACATCCACTTATTCTTGTCTTCGCCTCTTTCAGCTCTCTTACGGTCGTGGAGGCTATGGTCTTGGAGCTTCTCTAAAATTGAATAAGCAGCTCCATGAACGTGTAACAGGATCTGTGGGCTTGGAGGTAGCTTCAGTGAATCGAAATAACAGTGCCATTTTCAGTCTTATTCCTGGTTTCTCACTGGCTACCAACATCGAAGTCACACCTCACATCGTTACCCGCTTGCAATACAAATTCAACTTGAGTGGTGGTTTCTTCAGTGAGGTGTTTTGGACGTCGGAGAAGGGTGACCGCTCCTGTCGAGTTCAAACTCATCTGAATCGCGGCACACCTTCGCTCAAGGTTCTATTTGAGTCGCTTGTTGATTGGCCTTGGCTGAACCCCTTGCTCAAGCCATCTACCTCGAGTCGTCAGAGCCCCAAGAAGTCTTCCCCTGACTGGGAGGCAAATCTAGATGAGGAGGACGATCTCGTGCTAGAGACAATACCTCAAAAGGGACGCATTTCTGCTTCTCTTAGCTGCAACACTTTTGACATGTTAGAGGTGCGTCTCGGCGCCAATTGTGTTCTCTCCGAGCTGTCTCGAATCTCCAGCGAAATAGGTGTCAGTTGGCTGCGCGGTTTGAGTATGAAATTGGGCCTGCATCGAGGGGATCAGTCCTACGTGCTGCAAATTAAAATGTCGGATAACTTGGATCCCGCTGCTTTCAGTTATGGTGTTCTAGTCCCAAGCCTGACCTATTGTCTTGTTCGCAGTCTTGTCTACGAACCATGGGTTTTGACACAGTTAAGAAAAGCTCAGGAAATTCGTCGTCAGCGTCTGCGAGATGAATTGCGAAAGCTGCGAAGCGAGGCCTTGGCGACACAATCTCTAATGCAGTACACTTCGGCTCGTGCGGCACAAGCTGAGAAAGAGTCCAGAGGTCTTGTGATTGCTTACGCCCTCTATGGACAGCTATCGCCAACAACGCCGGGTATTCCTCTCACTGCCGACGCGGGCGGTGCTCTATCGATTGACGTAACGGTGCCGTTACAGGTAATGGTGGAGAATCACCAGATTCGTTTGCCTCCTGGGCGCTGGGCTGATATGCAAGGCTTCTACGATCCCTGTGCGGGCCTGGGTCGTGCGGCATGTCATGGGAGGCGCCCGCTACGTCAGCTCTTTGTCGCCTACAGCTTCAACGGGTTGCCTCACGAGGTGTGTGCTGAGGAGTCGGGAGGTTTGGCGATTCCCATGGGAAAGCACCGGGTTGACGCTTTTTCTGAGCATTGAAGTGTTACCTTTCCTCTTATCCTCTTCTCTCCCCCTTGTAAATTTCTGCTCTCCAAGTCTTGTCTTTCCTTGAGCCCAGTGGAATAGCTGAAATTGTAGCAATCTTTGAAGCACCAACCCACTCCAACAGGTATTTTTGTGCACCAAAGTAGATTGAAGTCGTAAATCTTTTTTCTGCTCAAGCCTCAGAGTTTCTGTGGCTTATCACTGTTGTGTGTTACGCAGAGTTGAAGGTTTTCCACCTCGGTTGCGACCTCTCAAGCCTGCTTCAAACCGCCTGCTTTCCATAGATGGAATGTTGGTCTAAATGCCACGAGTGGATGCCGGCAGTGTTTTCTCAGAGTTACGGAAATTAAATCATCGAGACTACTTTGGGCCTTGGTGTATGGTGCGAATGATGGGAGGAAGGTCTGAAGTTAGACAAAAAGGAAGGGAAGGGATGTAGGTGTCCGTTGCCATGACATCAGCAAGACAGCCTGGGGGGAATTAGGCATTAATGGCGAGTACGGGGAGTCTGTGCTGCTCATTTCGTTAGAGTCTGGTTTCATCGCATGGATGGTAGGGGTTCGGTACATGTGATTGGACAACTGACAAGTTGCCTATCCCGAAGTCATTAACGATGCCGCTCCGGCGTTTGAAACGCAGACCATATCAATGGCAGTGCTGGTCTTGCACTTTTTATCCTATGTCCGCTCAACCGCCATATGTGAAGACTGGCGATAGGGTTAGTGACCAGTGGAGAAGGGCATAATATAATTTTTTTTCTAAATATGAGCACAGCAAGCAGTTTTGTTTGTCTATGATGTCGTATTCCAGCATAATCAATGCAAAAAGTAGATGAAGTTACTGAGAAAGGCAAGGAAATGAGCATATCACCAACTCTAACCCTATAGGAAACTGTCGGAGCGTTGACACGCACTTAGTTGATGGGAAACACTGTTGTCAGACAAAGCAGCAGGTGCCAACATGCAGTCGACAACGTAATTTCCACTTAATATCTTCGCTTACGTCTTGCAACCTTTAACTTCCGCAATCAAAATCATCACATCGCTACGTTGAAAATTACTAAGCTGCATTGCTTTAAATCTACAGCTCGATCGCCCCCTTTCTCCTTTCCTATTGGGTGGAATGGATCGTTCCCAACTATCGCCATTTGTCTCTCTGTCTGTTAGCTGAAAAGGCGTTTAAGATTAAAGCTACCCTCCTGTGACCTCCTTGGACACTTCAAATAAAACCATCTGCACGCAACTCTCATCCCATTTGTGCATATTACCATCCAAATATTGATGATGGAGTGAAGCATCGGCTAAAGCCTTCTCAACAGGTTCCACCGAGCAGTTGGGTGTAGCCCAAGCGCTACCTCTTCTTTCCTTTAATTTCAGTTTTGATACTCACTAGAACTGCCCCATAACAAGTTCTTTCCCATATGACATCAACGCGAATGTCTTCCCTATCTGTCAGCCTTATCCGCTTCAATACCCGGCGGAACATACCACCACCGCTACCCATATATTGCTTATGCATATAGACATGCGTATGCAGTGTAGATCGGTGTGGAGCTTGAAGATGCTTACTTTTCTTGATACCTCAAAATGGCAGAAATAGACAAAATAATCTCCATTACACCCAATTTAATAATAATAAGCAACACAAGTCATGTAGGCATCAAGTACAGATGGTCATCCTGATCGAACCCACTGGGGATCGGTGAGCACCGATGCTGAATGTGGCGACACATTTATTCGTTTCTGTACCCGTTCATGGGCTACATCTCTGCTCTATCATCACATTCTTACGAAAGCACCAAACCCACCGTACCAAGCATAAAGCCCGCTTTCCCCCTCTAATGTTGGCTCAACCAGTACACTCATGGCAACGGCCCTAGCCGTTGCAGAACGCATTATCACATACCTTTCTCTCTCCCTGCCAACACCGTCATTGGCGCCCGTAGAGCTGCACGACAATGGGGATGACGAATGGAATGAGTAAGAACGCATATCGCATCCACAAAAATTAAGAATGAAGACCACGATGAACCTTAACAGAGGTATCCATACCTTCGCTCCTTTACTACACCTCCCTTGGCCTGTCATTAACTTAAATCCGGTGCAATTTGACAGCCTTGTTTCCCCCCCCCCCCCCGACACCTATCTCTTGAACAACATGCCGATCAGCAAGAGATGCACAAACGTCTGAATCTCTCTGCTGGTAGTGGCAGACCTCTCAGTGCCGTGCCAATTCACCCGAATTTGCGGCAATATGCTCAAAGATTTGGACATGGCCCTTAGGAAGATGACCATGTCCGGCTGGATAAACTTGTCGCTTTGTAAGTGGAAGCAGCGCATCCCTCCCCCCTTAGACCCATTTTCGTCTTTGCTACCCTCATCTTGTGCGCCTTATGCGCGGCTTTGCGTGACAAAAAGTTTGGAGCCATAGCTACTCCCGCTCTCCAGCAAAATCGCAACACAACCCAACCCCTAAAGAACTTCGTACCTATTTGTTCCTCATCAGTCCATCGTCATCACTGATAAACTTCTCGCCACCATTAGTACACGCGCATCAACCAATCCTAGCGATCACAGCCTCATCAGGAATCTTCTCATTTGCCAAACAGAACTCAATTACGATCCGATCACCATACAGCTCTGACAATTCACCGCTTCAATCTCGTTACCCATTTTGTTCCGTTTCGATGGTACCTAGCGTGCAAACCATACTCCTCTCATATATTAGAGCTTTTTAAAATCGAAAGTATTCACTCACGGAGCCAAGTGGAGTGGAGCACCACAGATCAGAAGTAGACGTAGAAGCAGCGACAGCAGTCCGCCCACTTTGACAGTCTGTCAACACTATTACTGCCATCACCACACACGCTTCATAAATTTTTTTAAAAAAGTATACAAAATATCAACCAATGTGGAGTCAACGATACCACACGATAACTTACAGTGTTCACAACTTGCAAAACACGGACACCACCTGATTTAGGGGCAAACTACCTGCCATCTCACCGTCAACAATCGCTGCACTTCTGGTTTCTTCGAAACCAGCAGCATTCCTGCAACACCGAACCTCCCAATCGCATGCCCTCTCAAACCTCACAATGACAAATGACAGGTACTCCGATAGTGAATCAAGTAATATTTGCATCTTCATAAGGAAACAACACTACTACAAATGCCATTAGCAATTAACAAATAAGTGCTGATGCAATAATCACAAGGCGTACCTCCTCAGCCTCTCAAATTTTCGATCCACATTTTGTGAAAACTTTTGGATAGCTTGGAGACTACAAAGAGGATAATTACCAGATCTCGCCTCACGTAAAACCTAGGAAAGGGGCACAGAAATACGTATGTTCAATCGCTTTCTTACCCTTTTATCAGCAAAATAAATGCCCTACTCACCCGGGACACCGAGTTAGCTCAGTTATGGTACGAGTAATAGGCACTTCAACCATCTGCTTGGCGAATTTTGTGTCCTCGAAGTAAACCTGAAACAGGACACAATAACGAGCAGATAACCTATTGCCGACTAGGCCAACAGTTTTCAACTTCAAAAAGCCCTCGCATCAACCAACCTCGAGTTCGTCCTCAGATGTTGTGTAAGCCTTCTCCTTATCCCATGGTGGAGGTTCAGATGGATTAAGGACGTGCTTGAGGCATTCCCGAATCCTAAAACGAGAAGATGGCTTTAAGAAGCAGTGATTTCAAAGAAAGACCGAGACCTCTGGTCTTGTTGACGGTAGGAAAATCCAGTAAAGGAGTGCTTAGATGACGACGGCGTAGACACGTGACAGTATGTTGGTTGATGATTTGGGTGAAAAGCTATGGGCAAATAATTTCGTAGTGGTATCAATAGTATTTAATGTTCGCCACTGTCTCAAGGGTATCAGGTAAATGATTTGTCAAGATAAGGCAGCTAGACAGACAAGTGAATATGCCTTCTACTCTCACGTAAGGCAAATGAACAGGCTCCAGCGCGATGGATTAATACCGAAGCATAAAAGCAACAATTCCCATCACAACAATGGAGAATGATTGGAGCTTGACCGAGTTGACAGCGTGCAAATTTCGATTCAATCATTAAATATTGTAGCACAAACAATTAAATAACGCCACCAAAAGGGTAAGTGCTGTTTCGCGATTACCAGAGAGGAATAAATGAAAAAATTTGAAGATCCATTGCTAACTGTAAATCTGGTAATGGACGGCTGCAGCGATAATTATAAGGGCGTAAATGAAGAATCATAAGGGCAGCGGACCACCCTTCTCAACTTCGAAATAAAGTAGAGAGTAACTTTTTTAGAACTTACGTGAGGTACTCGGCGACATCTTGCACAAAGTCGGTCTGACTGAACTCAGGGTACATAAAAAGGACAGGCCAATGGATAAGGTTCATGTGATCGAAGGAGATCTCCACGGCTGCATGGTCGGGTAGACCCATAGGCGGCTGATCGAAGTCTATTACGATTCCACGAGCCTATTGGAGGAGAAAGTCAAGTAAGCAACGTATATTACTGAAATACGTTCCGCAAAACCGTAGTCTGACTTCCCTTCTGTCGCCTAGGAATTGCTCAGCCAATAACGACATCATACAATGGCATGATTATACCGTACCAATACAAATGCTATTTCAACCTTGCTCAAGCCAGTTGGACTCAGTTACTTAAAATTAATGCAGATTCAATGTATCAAATAGTAGAGACAGAAACAATGACAATTCGGTTCATCTACGGTGGTGGCGTTAATGTCAGCGGTATGTCAGACTGTCTGGACGTCTTGTTCGCCATGCAAAACCTTCGAGTATTGATTAAGAATCCAAGTTTATTTAACCGACTAGATATCAGGCCGAAACATTACAAAAGAAGCATTTCCTGTGTATGGCCATCGAATTCTGTGCCATAACAAGCAAGGGAGAAGGCTGGGGAGAATCAAGATCGCGGTTGCATCGCAGAGATTCAAGGGCAGAAAACTCCACAAGCGTCCACGAAAGTCATTGACGTTTTGAGCACCCTTAACACTTATAAAGCTAACCTTTTATCGATGCCGATGCCAATATCTAAATAAATTAACGAATAAGAAACAATATGGAAATGGCAGACACCACCCCATATTCATCCATACCTCGATGTTAACAGTAGTTCATTAGCATTTTTACGCCAAAATTAGAGTACTGTAGTGGAATATGCTTAAGGCAAAAGTACATTGACCTTTTTAATAAATTACAACTCGTCCATCACCACAAAAGAATCCAAACCCTTACATGAGGTGATAGCAGCATCCCAATGTGTGACCAACTACTTTAATACAATGGCAACACCAAATATGACTGGCCAAACACCGCTCAAAAACGTAATAACAAGAAAATATTACAGTGGATAATCCAAGTCGTAAAAGGACTGTTGACACTACGGTGGAAGTACTTCAAACTCGAGTCATGCATAATAAAGGGATATTGCACAAATGACCCCCGACTATTTAATCCCCTCCACAAATTTATCATCGAATCAGCCCCCACCCGTGTCCCTATACAACTTGATCGACGTCTGCATCTTGCAGACAAAAGTAATGGGAAACGTGGAGCAGAAATATGTGGGAAGAGACGGTACTGGAGTAGCGAGTATTCGAAGTACACATCAAACTGTTTAACCTACCGCGAGCTGCTTAAATGCACCCGACAGTTTGCTATGACTCTCTTTCACAGCACTTTGTTTCTTCTTCTCCTTTTCCGTCATCGCTGTCAGCAATTTTATTGCGTTTTCTTTAAGTCCCATCAGTGTCCCATTGTCTGCCGCCACTTTCAAGCCAGCATCACACACCTTCACAGCCTCCGCGGGTTTCGATAAAATCATCAATGACTTCGCTGCCTGGAAATAGGCCTTGAGATGGGTGGAATCCTGTTTAATCGCCCAGTTACAGTCCTTCACACACGAACCATGGTTTTCTATTGACAAACGCCCCGAATTTGGAGGACGGGAGACTTACTTCTCAGCCCGTGTGCAATACCCCGATTAGTGTAGAGCACAGCAAGAAGTCTCTTGTCGGTGGGTTTAGCAAGAATACCTCCGGTATAGGCGGTGATAGCCTTCTCGTAGTCTTTATGCTTCACATAATAATTCCCCTCCTCCTTGAAGCTCTCTGCATTGGCGTTGGGATCATCACTTTCGTACTTGAGGGAACGGAGGGCCTCGTAAGCTGGATTGCCCTCCATGTCTTCCGCAGAGTGAGCGAAGAAGGGGTGGCTGAAGATCTCTTTCTCCTCCTCCTTGGTAAATGTTGATTTTGAAGCCTCATTGGCAGAGGCGCCAGTCTCCATTTTGGAACTATTGGCAAGACGCCACTTAGTCAAATGTCGCGAGGAAATAATCCGAATTATTTCCGACACAACATGGTGCAATAGAGGCGTCTGGCATGAATCTAAGGCAATAGACGCACTTCTATGTAATGGTTTGACTAAAAAAATGGTACTATGAGACAACTCTCGGGTAAAGACTGAGAGCACACACAATGGACGAGCTAATGGCTTATTCCCGATAATTGTTCGACGCAATTTGATAGGCTCATAAAGGTGACTCTGGAAGAGGTTCTTCACGTCATACGCATCACCGTAAGGCATAGGAAGAAATACATCGGCAAAAGATAACAAACCTGATGAATGGCCCAACGTTAGCAAAGAGGCGTGACAGCCTAGGGCTCCAGAGCTTCAGAAAAGGCGGGACTGGAGCGAAAGTTACAAAGAACAACTGCTATTAAGACCTAAGTTGCTAATAAATTCCGCCAGCTAGCATGATAAAAGTTCTGTATCGTCTGAAGTCTTCCAATTTTTTTAATTATTATTACCCTTTCCTGAGTCCGTCAATTAGCATATCAATGCATCAACGACTTGGCATTTGCTTGTAAATGGACTGAAAAGACAAGTTTTTTATTATCTGCTAAGCCAAACAAACGGGAGTTACTGTGCACAGTTACGAAAATTTTGACAGATTTTGTGAATTTGGCTTAGTAGTTCCATTTCCTTGAACTTCGTGGTTCGTTGTCATAACGTGATCACTGCTCACTATAATACTAGCACTTTTTGATGTGTTTTATAGACATCCAGCCTGTTTGGTCCTGAGTGGCCGTAAGGAGGTTGAGGTAAAAGACCACCAATAACCCACATTAGTAAAATACTTTTTACTCCAGCATTTATGGCAGATCTCAAAGACTTAATCGTACAAAATATTCTTTACCCTCTTTATTTGTTTTAGAGATGGGTCATCCTGCAGACTATGAAAGGTAACCCGCCGAAATCTCTGTCTGTCTCCATAACTATGTATAAGCGTTAAAATGGCTTGGATAGACATTGGGCAAAAATTTTGTCAAAAGCACTGTCTTAACTATAGTCCTCCTCTTATTTTAAAACCATACAAATTTTCCTACCATACAAATTTAAAAGCTTCACTTGATGCTTACTACATCCAACTACTAACTGCGCATCCCCTCAACTCTTAATTTTATTCGACTATAATAGTTTGCAGTAGCACTTACCGACCACTAGCGGTTAGCAGACTTTAATTTGCTACTCGTTTTGCATTAGTTCTTCCTCACTCCCCAAATTGGGCTGTACTAGCGAAACAGAGAGCCTGGTTGCAGCATCCCGAGACTTCCTCGGAGGTGCGAGAAGGCATAGTACAAGGGCAGAATACCTATATTCTGCAAAAGGGAGGAGATAGGGGCTGCTGATATAGCCCTGAGGCCAGCCCATCCGGCTGAAACAATGTGGCCACTCAAATGGCCGTAATCAAAACAGGCAATCAAACAAACAAGTAGGTTTTACAGCGAAGTTTTAACTCAACTCTGGAAAATTTACCTGGATTAGCTATTTCCTTTTAAATTTGAATGCACTGCTTACAAATTCGACTGCATAAAACATGGACTGGATTGACGGCGAAATAGCAATGTGTGGGAGAGATCGGCGCACACAAATCTGTGATTCCCACTAAGTTGCCTGCACTGTCTAATACATCATGATAGCTTCAGACAGGGCCTGGATACTGAAGCCTCGAATAGCCTGACTGCTGTGATAGAATACTTGGCTTTTGGTGTTCTCGAGTTTGAGCCTGACTAGCACAGCGCAAGAACTTAGCAGCGCACTTATCATTCATTGTCACCTGCAGTTGACCATCCCCAAGGGTAGATGGTTATATCGCTCTAGCATCCACAGGGTACCACCGTCCATGTCGATGACTTACAGATTCACTGACTGATTACTTCAGAGAGTCATTTGGATTGTTAGTCACCGGTTAGCGGATTAGGGGACTGTTGACTAGTAGTCTAGAAACCCTAAATATGATGATTATTTTCTTCAGGGTCACCATAAACAGGATGGTCAACTAAGCGATCTGCAGCTTGACTGATGACGGATTGATTGAATATCTAGCAGTCGTATTGTAATGAGTGAGGTTTTAAAAAGGTCCTCTGCATGACGTTTTGCCTGTCCGGTCCCACTTACTCCCCTTAATGCGTATTCGATAGTATTGCCACAGAGAAATATGTTTTCTTTGTTAATTTGCAAGTGAGAGACCAAAGCACTTTGGCTGATTACGAGTTAGACTCCTGCTTTCAGTCTATCCCTTTCAATGAGGTTACTTCATTGAAGATACAAAACATTGGGCTCATGAGCTCTCTTCCGTCAATCCTATTTCAAGACTTATCGTAGACTCGTTTCACAATGCATGGATATGGTATGAGACAGCAAAACAATCAAAGTGGAAATCCATCCGCCTTGCATTGGTCATAGTTCTCACAATACAAGAAAAAATTATTGGTATTGAATTAATAAATTTTAGGCTAGTAAGGTATGGCTTTTTCAAAGACCAACAAGAGTGAAGTTGTAAGAGCTGCATAGGGGATAATAGTGAGGGATAAAGTAAGTTAAGTGGGATGAGTACAGGATTGGGAAGATGGAATAAAAAACTGTAATTAATGTGAACGACAGTTACTGCACAATATTTACAACAGTCAGACCAGCGCTAAGTTCACTTTGTTCACTTTCAAAATTGGCAGTCTCTTGTACCTTGTTTAAACTTCTTGTACAACCATCACTTTGCGAATGCAAAGCGAACGTTACTTAATACTTTAATAGTAGTATGAAATTGCTGTACTAATGCGAAACTTTGAAGAAATAACGAGAAAGTAAGTAGCTTATTTACAAATTTGCAATTCAGCATTTCTGTTTGATTGATGACTTGGTAGCTCGTCTTGGTTTCTTCTGGGAACCCAAGGCCCAGGTTTTGTAGTTCAGCTGGGTTCCACGACCTCCGAGCTATACCAGTAGTCTTAACCATTCCACACGCTGAAAACACGTCATATCGACTAAATTTATTAGGGCAGAAAGTTTACTTGATTTTAAAGGGTAATCATCCTGATTTTTATTACTGAATGCTAAGCTTTAACATAAAAAAATATTTGAAACCTCCAGCATGAAGGCCAGAAATGCCGCTTAGCCTCGGCATCTACTCCAGCCCCAGGCCCCTTAGAATTGCCATCAACTGCAAAACCAAAGCTAGTCTTAAAGCGACGGATAAATGCGCTACTGAGCTGTTCAACGTACTTGCATAATGATATCAATTAAGGGTGTACGTGATATCTCCCCCACCCCTGAGGTAGATGAATAAGAGCCCAGCTTATTATTAGCCGTGGAGCCCCAAAGTGGGAGCAGCGTGGTAATAGGGATAATACTCTGTGACTGATATCCACGAAATCCTTTATCAGTTGAATCGTTTTAGGGTTGGTAATTTTTATGACTGACTACAAGCATAAATGATCACCTGCACTTTCTCCCTTCTTAAAAAGAGCAAAACTTTAAATCCGGCGAAATCGCTGAGATACATAAGCAACTTTACAAGCAAGCATTCCAGCCTCAAGAGAGGAGGCAACGAGACACGTCGATTGCCTATTTAACCCTTTTTTTGATCACGCAGGCGCCTAGGAGTCCATCGTCATACTTCTGCCATGCACTGTCAACTTCGAACCACGCCGTTTGCCCCCAGACGCTCTAAATACGTCGATAACGCACATTCCCTCCCAATGCTATATCATCGTCTTTAGGAAGAACTTAAGACCATTGGTGTGTAACTGCTTTGGCCTAAGTAAACCAAAGCATTAAATAATTTCGCAAAGAATTTTTTAATAGGCGTTGCTGAAGTAATTGCTTACCGCTTTAGATCAATGTTTATTCAGGAAAACCTTTTGCTCAGAGAGATCGAACAACTAAAAATCCACTTATCATCAGATCATATTTATTTAATAAATCTGTTTTTATTATAATAAGACAGTAGGTGCTCTCTTTTGTCTACTCAATTTTATTATTTTGACTGCCTAAATCTTCACGCATCAAGGCAATCGACAAGCTGTGATTTCAAATATCAAGTACTTAGGATGATAATATTTCTGCACAAAAAAGTGTATTGGCATACGTCAGTTGGATGCTAGAGATTTCGCATGAAGGCCACACCGCTCAAAACGAGATAAGGATGGTGGTGCGAGTAGAGGCATAGGGCCTAGCGCTCTGGCGGCATGGAATTAGAATTGAGTTTTCAATTCAAAATAACTTCTTACTTTTGTGTAATCAATCAGTACAGAATAAAATATGTTTATCAAAATAAGGACATAAAGTGCCGTTGGGAGGACGTCACGGATGGGTAAAATGGCGATATTTTGAATGGTATATATGCTCTAGACCAAAGGTTGGCATAGTGCTACCCAACCAGGGACAGACAACAGCGCGACTACGGCGCACGCGGTAGGTTGCTCTTCGCACGGCGTTTTTCACCAATTCCTGTGCCACTTGTTTCACCTGTTGTTCGTCCTCGTGAAAGAATTGAGTGCGGACGTTTCGCGGTACCCCCGCGTACCGATCGTGACAACCTGCATCGTCGTAAAGGGGTGGAAGGGTGTCCACTGCCATCGCCTTCGACAGGGGAACCACTACCGCCGTCATTGCCGCTTCCTGAGCTGCCTGTCGGATGCGTGAGTCTATCTCCTCGGGTGGCGAGCCTAAGTAGAAGACGTAGTAAAAATGCTAAAGGCACTCGATCTGCATTGCCTTGGCCTTCCACTGTGTTATTTCACCTTGAATTGCTTTGTAAATATCAGTTTAATCATTTACTATTTTAAGAGATTTGCAACAAGCAAAGTAGCTTGATTAGAGAGTCGAATAAAAAAGAGAGATTTAAGGTATTCAGAGAAGCAGAGAATTTGTATTTTCTCTTGTACATACATACATAATGTAGAAATTGGTATGGTATGCTATTGCTACTGTTTTTCCAAAAGGACAAAAATAAGTTATGCTCTCGTTTTGCAGGTAGTAATGCAAAATAAAAACACATCTAATTCTATTTCTTTTGCGGCTAGTTGCTTACTCCTTAACATTGCATATTACATTGTTTTGAGGTCACGTACCAGATAGCACCCACTTGCATTTATTTGTGAAATGGAAAATTTTTGCTGCTTTTCATCAAATCATAGGGGAAAGTTAACCATCTGTAGTTTGCACTTTATAGTCGACAAGAATCCATTTTTCATCCAGGAAAAAATAAAGAATGTTGACACAAGATCAAGTACGTTTCTCAAAATGAGTTTTTGGCATGGCTTAATGCGCCTTGTAAGCCTTGAAATGTTTAAAAGGGGGACTCACGTTTCGGCAACGGTGGCAGGCGCATGGGTGACTTTGGTGGAACTATTTTTTTGAATGGCTTCATTATTGCCTCTGGGTCGCCCAGGTACTTTCCTGGGATGAACCTCAGGCGTTGGGACCTCCTGCTTGCCTAAAATAAAATTGCCTTAAGTTATCCTTTCATTATATTCTCTTGACAAAAACAAAATTTAGTTTATTCGATTTATCGTACACAATGTAAAGACCTCTGCTGATTGATGATGCAAAAGAGCAAAGTAGTAGACTGTCCCGGAGTGTTGTCACACACATGGATTTGTGAATGAAAGGGAGACTACTCTTACCAACTCTGTCACCAGCAGCCAGCTTATTCTGGACTCACGTAATCAACAACTTCAAAATAGGCAAACCTTGCAGTCATAAAAATGAATATTTGGTTATTTGCAAACAATCAGTTGTTCATGCAAATCAAATATACGCTATATCTATGGCTAATAACTTGTTCCATTGCTATCCAAGAACGCATAAATCAGTTGCAGTTATAAGTTGATTGAAATTTCCGAATGATAAACTATTTACTTTTGTCAGATGCCGAATCAGCTGTGTAATATTCGGATTCCATGGATCGATTGGCAGGTGATCTAAAATGAAGCATATCATTCTATTTTTAGCTTAGTTGCCATAGCGTCATAATACTATTCGCCTGCTGAGGTCATCTCTGTAACGTAGCCCTTTCTTACACAAATGAGAAGGTGCAAATTGAGACCTCAACAGGTTAAAAATAAGTCATTTTGACTAGGAAAGGTGAGGGGACTAGTATTTTTAAACCAGTAATGCTAGTAAACCTTGACATTTGAGCACCAAACAATGATCTTCAAATAGTGATGGTCAAAGTATACGTTTTCAAAAAAATGATGTTTTCAATGAGTACATCCCCAGCTTAATATGCCTAAAAAATTTAATGTATTGAAGCGGTACTCACATGGGTCTGCTTCGTCTGTGAACTTGCAGTCAGTCTGGTTTCTTAGAAAGTTTTTCTGTTGTAAATATTAAAACAGCAGGTTTATGTGTGCTCAGTCAGTGTCTATTCTACGGTTGCTAGAAATTTACTTGCACTTAGACCATTTTCCATGCAATGCCAAGTCCTTCAATAAACATCTGTTTAGGAGTGCATATGGATTATCGCGCAATACTTAAACATGGCGCATATTTTATGTTAATCAAATTAGCCCTATTTTCCGTATAAAACAAAAACTGAAGTGATGAGAGCATACTACCATATTAGTCAAGACAGCGTAGTGCATAAGCACCTAGGCAGGCAGATTTCTTAGTCCTTCTTTATGCCAACAGCTTAAAATGGAGCCCTTACTTTATATCACTTGTACTTTGATGGTATCTCAAAATCAATTTATAGGACCACTGCACTGGGGAAGTGCTGTTTGCTCAGTAACAGTCCGCCTTCCATACAGGCTAGTTGGTTATGCATTTGGAATAAGAGATGTGAGTTACGCACTTACCAAATCATTAGACAGCATGTCAACCACGTGAGACCCTATTGATTGACATTTCAAATAAACCTTGTCGTTAATTCGTAAGCGCATCCGTCTTCGGTGGTCAATTTACGGCACGAAGTGACTCCTTTAGGGGTAGCGATTCAAAGGGGATGCTGCGCATTGTTTGGTATAAATCGCTTATTTTTACAAGTAACTTCCCGGGACCTTACTTTAGCCTAAAGAACTTATGTAAATAATGCTTATCCATGATCCACCTTGCTCCTGACTATTCAGCACTAAATGTCAAGTGGTTAATCAGTGCTTTGTCAAACCAACTTCGCGAGACTGTTTATAACGTTAAAGCTGTAGAATTTCAAGCCCAAGAGGCTTTATTGATTGCATTTACAAGCGGCACGTGGGCAGGGTTTACAGGAGTAGCCTCTAATCAATGAACCTTCCCAGCAAGTGCTTGAGTTAAGGAAATCCAGTCGGGGTCTCCTTTTCCATCACGAGATAATTTGGTGCCTTTGAATTGGACTTATGCTAGCAGACGAGAATAAGTAATTGTGAAATTTGCAACTTTATTTTCGCAAATTCTGCAGATCGACTTGAATGAACCTGCAATAAAAAGCAGTGCGACAGTCCAAACCGTTTTACACCATGCTTCAACGTGTTGTACTCTAGTGTAATTGAATGCGACACTCAGCATTTTTATATCCAGCCAGATTACCATCTCCATTCCACGGGAAACAGATTTAATTCCATTTTTTGTAATCCTTGTGTGAAATTACAGGGGAGAAGATTGGTAGCTATGTGCGTGTGAGCTTGGACGGGAACGGACCGTGCTTTCTGGCGTAACCTAGTGCACACTGCATCTCCATGAGAGTCGCGAGTTTCGTGCAATTGTAGCGCTTGGATGACCTTGAAAGTATCAGAAATAATGGTAGGACGCACCAACCAATCAAAAGGGGGGGGAGAGGTTTTGGAATAAAACAATTAAATGCTTAGAATTGTAAGAAATAAGTTTTTTTTAAATTGAAAATCGACTTTTTCCTTGCAAATAAATGCAACTTCTTTTCATAGTTTTATTAAATGGCTGTTTATAAGATTCACCGTTTGCCCTCTTCCAGAGGTGTGCTTGTCGTCCTACGAAAAATTAGCAGGATAATCTAGGTAATTTACTTACTCAACTCTTGAGATCCCTTCATTAAACAAAATGCTGACATTTTTGTCAGTGTGTCAGCCAAATGGGTGGTTAGATGAGGAGATTAATGCATGGGGTCGTATATACTTGCATGCCTTTACAGCCGTAAAATTCCTACTTATTTTCCTAACTTCTATGCTCGCATTCAGGCTAGCATAGTCTCCGTAATGATTTCGAAAATTATTTAAGTTTTCTTGCAGTTGAATGAGCAACTACGATAAAGTTTCTCATCAGCCTGGTAACGCCGAAATTTGTGCGTCAGTTAATATTTAGTATCAGTTGCCACACCAAAATGCACATAACACGTTCATGTGGCCAAAGATAATGCAAGTCCCGTTTAGTTCGGCCAAAATATGTTGAACTAACTAACCGGATGATCAGGAAGCAAAAGGCAATCTGTAGATAAAGTGATACCGATAGAAGATCAAAGTGAAACTGAGCGATGGCAGTGATGTAAGTAGGCCTTTAACGCAGCACTAAAGTGCGTATAAACTTCTAGCAGCGCAAAACTGCACACCGAGGTGAGGCCTATCATCGGGTGATCTGCGTTACCGTCGGTTTGGTGGAGTCCGGTGAAACTGAGACTCGCCGCTTCGCCCTGTATGTGGGTGTGTGTGTGTTTGCCAGTTTGAGCACTTAATACGACAGGAGCTCAGACTACGTTGTGATAGTGGAATCAATGTGACGATGACCTACACACGCTTTCATTACTGCACACTTTGGCACTCACTGCTTGCGCTCTAATGACTCAAAATGATGTGTCTGTGGTGCAATAAAGTTAAGAAATAAAAATTCTGGCTTTGGAGCATGCAATGCCAAATGTATACACATGGGTGTGTGTGTGTGTGTGCGTGTGTGTGTGTGTATATACTATTGGTATTTTCACTGTCTCTGTGTTTGCTTCTCAGCAACAAAACAAACAACTTTAGGTCGTGCCGGTAATTTCTACTTCTATCAGCTCTGAAGCTTACAACTTATCAACCGCTGGGTGATCGCAGTTAATCGTTCTTTTCGTAGTGAGCCAACGAATGCTACAGCGAGACTGGTAAATCGGTCTGAGGAGTTTGAGCTGGTTGACAGATCAATTGATGAATGGTATTAAATAAAAGAAATGCCAGACGCTTTATCAGACAGTCATAATTGTTTTTTTTCAAATGACTTATGCCTTTTCGTGTCCTGAGGCATGGTTCAACTGTGTTAGCCACTTAACTTTTGCTGGGACCTGGAAGTCTGTCAAGTGTCTATCTGACGCGATGCCCTGGATTTTCCTCCTAATTCGTAGGAATTCAAAACGCATGTTCCAGCAAATACTACTGACATTCTGAAGAGTTGAGGGGTTACTGACGTAGCTCGAATGCAAGAACTGCCAAGTGGTGGTGCATTGCATGCTGACACTTAACTGTCCATATACTCAAACACCGAGTTGAGCCATCTGCTAATGGAAAGATACTTATTTGAATCATGTCTGGAGTATCTCGTTCACGTGAAAAATCACATAAGCATTAGGCCTAAGCTCTGCACTTACCTCTAGGGAAGGAGATGGGTCACCTTGAAGTGGGGTCATAGCGCTAAGAGCCCTTGACATGCTCTTTCAAAGCAGTTCTGGCCCTTTCTCTACTTCCTATTCCATACCCTCATTATTTCTGTTGCCTAAGTGATCATCGTTTGCAGAACTAACCTTAAAAGGCTTAAATCTGTTGCACTATTAAGGTTTCTTCCTAATTTTTGGTTTTGATTTGAACAGTTTACAAAGCTAGAAATGAAAGCCACTGGAAATATGATAGCAGAGTTCTGCGTACGGCGCTGCTCGTGGATCTGAAAACATATTAAAACGTAAATGGTAAAGGCTTAGTGTGGGTCCCGCGGTAGCAGTAACTGGACTGTCTTTCAATCATACTTAAGCATGTGAAGCAAAATCCAATGTCTTTTTTGTGCCTTCCTCAGCAATAGATGAGGTTCGCATGTCATACAGATCGCTGTACATAAATTAGAGTAGCTGTTATTCTCGGGGAATTGGGTTTTATTAAACTTCGTATTAAATTGCAATGAGAAGGTCTATATCGACTTGCCAAACCAGATGGAGTGAGTGTATCATTCACTGGCATACTATTAATGCCTTCCACGAAAGCACTCAAAGGCAATACCGTGGTTAAAAAGAATATGATAATGCAGTGGAATTCTGTCGAAGACGGTGTGATTAATTCGGATGCGTGGTTTGCTTGTGTGATTTGCAACATCAACAAGGATCAATGGGCTTGTCATACATACACCAACAGGCAAACCTTTTTACCGTATTAGGTGACAACTGTGACGTCTATTTAACTATTCATATTTGACCATACGTTACTTCCTCATCATTGGTACAACACTCTGTCACTAAGTCGAATTGCTTTTTTTCTCTCGATCTTTGGTACAGAAGTCCTAATAACCTCTTAATAAAGGGCTTTGTTCCTGCAGGTGCGGCTCGCTACTGAAATTGAATTTAAGTAGATAAAGTTTTGCATTGTATGAAAGATAAAAAAGTAATTCTTCACCCGAAAACTACCAATTTAAAAACTACTGCGTTGGTAATCATAAGAAAAAATAGGGTGTCTAAAAGTTCGTTGATCTTTTTGAACGCTTTTGATACTCAATCATAAAATGCATGAATCTACTCAGGGGACTTCACAATACTTGGAATTGCGTTTCTTGTAATCAACATCCGAGTAATAATAAGATTTTACAAATCCCTCATATTTGGATGCATTTTAATTGTCTCGCTACATAAGCAGAACTGTTGCAGCCGCCAAATTGCTTTATTTGGCCATAACCAAATAAACAAAAGCGGATTAAAGATTGCAAAGAAACTCCACAGCTTACTTAAAATTTAATACTTATTGATAGCTAACTGTAAAGTTTATGGTCGCACTAGTGACGCACGCCGAGTTGAGTGAGCTGGGAAACTCCATTCTTCCTTTTAAGTAGTCTTCACTTCTTCCCCCATTCACCCTCCGAATGCTCGGCAGTGCGAACGATCCAATCTTTCATCTTATTGCAATGAGTCGCTGTAATAGCAGCATTCTGACTCCCAGAGTGGTCACAGCCGCACACAAACGCACATGCACAACTTGGTGCCTGCCAATGGAGTGTCAGCGTTTGAAAAAGCCTCAGCACACTGCTTTGCACGCACTCGAGGTCTCATTTAAGCTAGCGCAAACGTCAACAGAAAGAGAGAGAGAGCAAGAGCGTCTGAGTTCCAGTGGTTACAAACACAATATGATGAACACTAAAATGATGAAGGACGAGGTCTTCAAACAGGACATGCCCGATGAAATGCTCAGTGTCTGTCAAAGGGCTGCCCGTCAGGCTCTTAATGAGCAAAGTAGCTATGGTAATCAAACTAATAAGGAACAGTCACTGGCCTCATTCGTGCGAAAACAACTGGAAAAACAGTATCCTGGCACGTGGAGTTGTGTCTGCGGTCAGAGATTCGGCAGGTAGGCACTGCATGCTCGGATGTATCCCCTGCTTTTGATACCAATGCCCCACTTTTTACTTCACTTTTTATAAGGGAGGGAGGAGCTGTATCGTATCCCAGTGATAGTTCATAATTTGGTAAAATCTTGTTAAAGTTAAATTAGTCTTTGTAAAATCAGATTTTGTGCATACTACGTCTATGATGTCGTGCTTTAGTACAAACGAAAAGCAAGAGTCGGAAGTCTACTTTTAATTCGTTAAGTTGCCACTGTTTACGCATGATTTTCCATACCTTGTATTGCCAAATAGGCGAAGTTATGGCTTTCGTAGAAAAATTTCCAACCAGGATTGGCATACCCGTGGTGCATGGATGGATTGCTGTGCATTAATTAGGAAGTCACAGTGTGGTTATTTGCATAACGGCACGAGATGGTCTTATGCAAACACGGAGTATGTATTCACAGAAGGGTTCATGTGCTCAATGACTCAGGCAATTGGCTTCGTAGGCGCTTTTGTGCTACCTCTTTTCTTCTCCACTTATTTCTCACAGTGAAATCGCCTACGTAAAGGACAACTTTGCCTTCTTCTCAGTGGATGGAATGTCCTTTATGGTATTCAAAGCCGCCGAGCACCGATAAGCAGTCTACGGCTTCACAAAATCAGCGTGATGGCACAAAATGTCGTGTCAAGTGGATGTAACAGTTGCGAATATAATCTTGTCTCTTTTTCTCAGTTAATTTTTCACAATTTTTATGCGTAGCACGTGAATACCTATGAAAATAAAAGTACCTCTTAAAGCGTTCGCTTTGTTTTACTGGTAGCAAGCCTACAAAAATACAGAGTTTGGAGTTCAGCCCAATGTTCTTTTGTGTCGCAAAGTTGAGAGGCTGATCCCTCCCAAGCCAAGCATTGGACTATATAACTAAGCCTTCAAGTTAGTCAGTAAGATAGTGGGTTTCCTCTATTTAACCCTTATTAAATACGATATTAAAATTACCGTTTTATGGCCCAAAATTTAAATGGATACTCACTATATTAATATTCTTCCAAATTTTAAGTTTTGAATTACTACTCGGTCATAAAACAGATAAAGATTAAGTCGAACCGGAAAAGTAAAAAAGTTGGTTTAAGTCCTCAAATGTGATATATTTTTCCACAAACTCCAAGCTCTAGAGCGCTTTTCCTGATTAAATCTTTAAAGTTCAGGAACGAAGTGGCGTCAGATAGGACCCCCTATTCGCACAGATATAAGTTATTGGTTCACAATGAAAAGTTTTGGCTTAGCCCTTACGTTTCAACGGGATCATGTAGGCCTTTTGACTCCAAAAGGTACCTTAGAATGGTGTTGGTATTTCAAATTTCCAGAATATCAGTTATTATAACGGTCTACTAATTAAATATAAGTAGGCACGATAAGCGCAGGAAACATGTGTCTGTGCCGGTTAGTAACGTACTTTTTATAAACTCGATTGCGTTTACTTGTGAAATTTCGCACTATAAATTGTGAATTTAAGCAAGTTTTCGGCGCTTTTTGATTGAAGTGGGTCTTGCTTGGAGCTATTAATAGCAAACACAAACAGCTCCGAATAACAAGCAGTGCGATTTCTATACAAAGCCCTTTGTTGCATATTATAGCGGTTGGTACTAACCACTTGGTTTGTTTGATGGCTGTTTTTATTTGTGCATAATCGAACAAGGGGAACAAAGAAGTTAAAGTTATCTTTGTAGCCTAGTGCAAAAACAATATAACCACAACTTTTGTATGATCTCATGAAAAGAAGTCAACCCTCCAAAGCATATGATGCGCTTGTTTCAGTAAGATTATTCAAGCAAAAGATGATTCCTACAGACTTTTACGCAAGTTGCGCTTAAATATCAGAAATTGTATGTCTATAGCACCCCGAGTCTATTAACAAAGGTCTACCAGTATGGCTTGGAGGCCACACCGTGCAGCGGAAGTACAATCGCGGGACCTTGAGTGTCCGCGTCATCGAAAACCCGAGAATTAAACAACCACTGACATTACTACAAGTCCGCAAAATGGTATTCACCCTCGTTCAACAACAATCATGAAAATGGAGCATTACCAGCTCAACCGACGACAGATCTCCGTCTTCTTCGTGCAAAAAAGAAAGTCACTTACACCAACCTTAATTTAGTGCAAACCACTCACAAAACGCGCGTATCTCTCTTTACGCACACAAATAATGTTGCCAGCCAATTTGTTATTTGCTCGCTTCTTTGTCGTGGTGTCGCGGAGACTTGAGACTCCGCCTCTGCGCTTCCGCTGGGGGGTGGCATGACCTCCGCACCACTTGTCATTACAATTAATCGGCATTAATAATCAGTTTTACTTATTTCTTTGTAAACGCTTAAGTATATTTGAGCCTTTAACTCCACTTGCCACAGCGATGCCCAAATCCCGTCATTATTGTCGGCATCGGTGTCAATATTGCGCATTTCTCAGTCCTCGAAATCGTCGTTACTTCTCCAATTGTTCCTGCAATTGTGAAAGGGTGATTTAATCTAAATTCACCTCATAAAAAATGTTAATTACTTCTGAAAATTAAAAAACACCACAGAAGAGCTTCATTTATGTTCCTGTGGTACGACATTCCAGTGCCTGATTTCCATATTTTACGCTTTGTTGGGAAGTGGCACCCTGGCATCGGTAATTGCCAATTTAAGGGTTAGTAATGATGAGGAGGTTTTATAAGGCTTTCTACCGATCACGTCCAAAGGGGTAGAAGAATGGCCGAGGTGTGGAGTCCCAAGCCTGTCCTGAAGCCGAAATATGACCCAATTCTCAAGCTGGCTACCCCCATGACCCGGGGGTGGGGCCACCCAGACCTGAGTGATACGCGATTTTTTTTCAATTTATTATTTTCATGGCACAGCTGTGGAACTGTGTTAAAAAATTAGCGGGGCAATGACACAATGCGCCTTCACTTTCCACCAAAAATGGACAAATTTTGTCTTCGATGAGTGTAAAAGGAAAGGTAAAGAGCGTTAACTTATTTGTCTTTCAAATTGCCAAAAGAAGAATGAAGGCAGTGCAGTGTTTTCACATTGCTAAATATGGACAACTGATTTGTAGAAGTTATTAGCGCCTGACAGTGACAGCCTGGTGCAGAATGCGCCTTTATTTAATGGATGGCGCACAATAAAATTTAGCCAGTTAGCGAGGCTAAACTTCTCTACGTCAATCGTCTGGGCTGTCAATTGTTTGAGGGGCAAATTTCTGTATCCATTAAGTACTACAATTTTGACATTAAAGTATTTAACTTACAGATTTTGGCTCCGAGGCATTCCAGGCGTCGCCCACTTCCCCTTTCTTCTCCATCGAGTGCAGCGTAACTGAATATAGTAAAAAGAGTGCAGTAATCACGTAGGTGATTACTGTACTTTGAACGTCAACATTAACATTAGTCTAATTGTGATCATTTGGTTCCAATGGACCTACACTTGGTTTATTTATAGAAGGCAGCGAGCGTTAAACCCTAACTCCGCCTACTCCTGAGCCTCTTAAACAGCCTAACAACTGGCAGTGGCATTGAAATCAATGTTTGGCATTGTGTCCAGAAGAACCAACTGGAGGTTTGATTAAAAATCGCCACTTCTCATTGGTTAGTCGCCTATATTACGTGCTTTTGATCAAAAATAGCAAAAAAACGTGTGGTTCTTTACTTGTGTCTTGGATTCCCAAAGATCAAACAAACATTAAATGGCATCATTCGAAAGATCGCATTGAGAGCAATGACTCCTCAGAATTGGCCACACTTATTTATCTTCCGAAGAATTCGATAATGAGTGTTGATGCCATGCGCTCTATCAGCGCCCTGACACCGGTGTTCGGAATGTGGTTTTATTCAGTACTCCCTCCCCCCCTACACACCTCAGAAAAAACAGATATTTGTGTGCTTTAGCATAGAAATGCAGGTGTTATTTGTAGTGCTAGCATTGTACACCTCTTTTGCAAGTTTGATGGCACAGTTTTAAGGTCTAAAGGACACACACACACAAACACAGATTCACGCACGACGTGTAATCGCCGTGGGTCTTGCGTGCACGTCTGTGCATTCGTTTGGCTTGGTGCCAACTTCTACCGAAGGTGGAGCGAAGGTGAGGAGGAGGGAGAGGGGAGGGAGGAAGTGAGTCGAAAAGGGAGGAAGCAGAGAGACTGCTTCTCATGTCACTTTTCTTTCACCCGCCTATTTCCAGCCTCCACACCACACAAATCGTCCCTCCAATTGGATACAGAGATGATACAGGCAATGCATTGTCATCCTCATCCTCGGTCAGCATTGGCTTCAGGTCATTCTACATTCGGCCACGTGAGCAAAAAAAATGGAGGCCATTAGTCACACGCCTTTAACACGTGCTGCGGTAGACATACTGTCGAATTATAAACACAAAAAATCGCCTTCACTAGAGGACACAGTCGATTCTCAATTACCCCGCTTTCTTTTGTTTTTTTTTTCGCCACTACTAAATTTAGCTGTTAAATCACAGCTTGGAGATGATTTTGACGGTGGTAATGCATCTGTTCGATGCAAATCACGCACTGCACGCGCAAATCGCATACCACGTTTTACATTATGGCCTCTTTGCCATGCCCACCAGTGGGGCAAATGCATTTCCCACAATCCTACCAGTAAAAAATAAGGCGCAATAGCCTCGTGTGAAGAAGTGGCTCCTCCTGTGGCTGATTCGCGGACAATCAAATATGGCCTTTTCAAAGAAAAAAAGACCAATTTAAGTGTCCAACGCCAACAAGAAGGTGTGAAGTGGGTGTAGGAGGCAGAAGGGTTGAAGGGTGGACTCACACCGTGTTTTAGTTGTAGTAAACTGCGAAGGCAACGCTCCAGGTCATTTGGTACAAGCATCTTTGGCGCACTGAATCGTGAAACCACGAATCTGACCCCAGTCACATTTTCTCCTTTGCAATGTTGTGTGGACCAACCTTGAATGCATTTTTCAGGGGAGCCCTGACACTTGTTTAGATGCATCGTGAAAACCAAAAAAAAAACACACAGTCAAGTAGAGTTCTTTTCAGGGCTTCAATGCCATGCACAAAACCCACATTGTCCGTTGTGTTGACAGGACGGATACCTTGCGGGGTGCTTGTAACCCGCACTTCTACGGCTAACTGCAACAAGAGCCTCCACAGACAACCTCATCAGACACATCATCAAAAAGCCAAGGCCGAAACAATAAATGCATGTAGAAGCACCCAATTAGGCTCCCATATCGTGTCAAGCCTTGACCTGAACAGAAGGTCATCCACTGCGAGGTAGTGGGCACGCTTTCACTGCGTGAGCACATAGAGGGAGGTCAAGCTCAATCTCGAGATGTTTACACCACCATAAGACAGGACAATTTAGGCACAACCATCCAAATCCAAAGACTGATTTGATCTTTTGCTATAAAGTACGCATTCTATAAAGTTCAACTTAACCTACGGACTATAGCACACCAAATGGAACCACCAGACATTGATGGAATGACTCCGAAAGGTTTAAGCTCTGATCTCAATTCACATCAACAACTCCATAACAAATCGCACGGCAAAGACTTGGATGTACTCGTGACAAAATGCCTCTTCACGCATACATACTTTACTAACCAACTCTCCCAAGGATTTACACAATCAGCGACTATCATACGCCTATTGTAATACCAAATGATAACTGCACTAAATTTAACCGAATGCATATTTCACAAACGGTGAATAAGTCGCATTCTTTAGTGACCGATCTATGAGGCCAAGTGACAGATGTTTGGAGCGAGATGGCGGTAGAAACTGTTCTGCGCTGCTACGGTGACGCACCGCGTTAGGCCGGACAAACTACAAACCGAAAACTTCTAAAACAGGATTTCCAAGGGGCTGGTGGATGCAAGCGACACCTATGCGCACTGAATACCACAGCGTAGGAGTTTGCCCCGCATAACTCCCAGTGGTGGAATTCGTTTTATCGACTCTCATCTCTAGCACAACTTTTCACAGAGTAGCACAAGACGTGAAACTGTCAAATCCACCTGTCACCATGTAAAAACCCACAACTAAAAGAAAATAACCCTGAAAAGTGGCTTTGACGAGTCAAAGGTATGAAACGGTGATTAAACTGTCCCAACCTTCGCAGTTGCCTAAATAACACCGTCCAAAGTGCTGGTAGCATTTGCCAAATAAAAGCGCCACAAACGTGCCATGAAGATAGTCGTTTTCCCCATCTCAAGGTGTGAACCTGAATAAGAAAATACGTAACATGGTAGCCAGTTCTAAGCCACAATGGCGTCGGAAACACACGCTCAAAGCATGCCGAGAAGCGCGTGGGTTACTCCACGTCCAATTCCATTTGTCCACGCAGGCGGATTGACCTAGAGACGCTACTGTACGCCCTGCGTTGCCAACCAATGAAGACGAAGGCATAGGAGAGCCACGCATCGCGCACGCGCACGATAAACACAAACGTACCATGGCGCTTGTGCTAATTACTGCCCTTCGATGGAAAATTCGCCCTTTTTGGTTGATCCTCCTAGCTGAAAGCTAGGGCAAAGCGACCACCCCTCCTCGGCCCTAACGGTACACCCTCCAGACCAACAACACATCGGATTCCGCAAATACCTGCTCTATTTTTCCATTCCTACGCAATGGAAGTGGATAGCACAATTACCGCCGGTCTATTCCGCTAACCTATTTATCGCCTTGTATATCTCTATTCAGATCTAATGGAGTAATTCAAAGAACAAGCTTCAAAACTGATCAGTAAGCGCGATCACTGAACTACATGAAATGTGATAACTAGAAATAAGCCTGTGCGGTAAAAATGCAAAAACCAAAGGCACGCTAGTTGTGAATGAGTAGGGGACAAATTACTGGATAAAGAATCCCGAGAGGGAAGACATCTGAAACGATTCACACGAAGCAAACTCACCCCATTCATTTCATCCCCACACAATTCCAAATACTGATAACTGTATACAAAGCACCAAAATTTTCTACACATCCAGAAGAAGGTATCAATCAACAAATCTGGATCTATACAAGTTCCTCTTCGGAGGATTAACGATGTTGCGAGGGGAGAGGGATTTTGCAGACGGATGTTGCGCGCTCCACACCATTTAGTAGCATATAAATATAGCCATACACACAAAAGTTTGGGATTAAATGTGAGGAGCTGAAGAGAAAATATGCAATGAGGGGAAAGTGATGCTTGGAAGTGCGCTTCTTACGACCGACATTTACGACAAAGTTGAACAGCCACATCCTTGTACGCAGACAGTGAACGTTTATCCTGAGCATATGCATTGAGCGACTGCGGAGATAAGAGCTTCTGTTGCATAAGGGATTGAAGCCAAGTCTTGAAAGTTTCCTTACAATCTGTAAAGAAAACAATGTTCAGTAGCTAAGCCAACGGGTTTGGACCTCCAAGGCACGAATACATTCGGTTTCCTACAATCTATGTGCACTAGCCCAACCAATGCAATCGTGTTCGGCATTTAAAAGCTTAATATAGACAAGCATTAATAAACATACGGAAGAGTAATATCTTACCAACGGATTTTTGGAGAGTGAACACCAGTGATCGCTCGCTATCTGGTGTCGACTGAATGAAAATTTTCACGACCGGTGCCAAAGCATCAATGTCTTTTCTTTGTAGACCTATAATCCAAATGGTGATCAATTAAACTTAACCTAAGTGAGACAACAACGATGACAATGACTTACCTCGACCATGGGCAAAGATCTTTCGCAAGTATTGATCCGCATCCTTCGATTTAGAATTCTGCGAGCAAATCGATACCAGCTCCTTCAGGTCCATTTGCTGAAGACACTTGTCGATAAGATCACTCACAGAGGGATCGGTTGTAGAGGATGAAGCATGGGGTGTTGTTTCGCGCCACTGCTTCACTGAATTCGCAGGCGCAGAAGCCGACCCCAAAAGTGGCGTTGTTGTAATGAATTCAATTTTGTGGCGTTTTAAAAAGCCTGACTCGCTAAATGCCTTCTCATTACCCCAAGGTAGGCCTTCTGCAAGAGTCTTGTGGGCAATGATAGCAACTTCACGCTCGCCAATGCGTTCCGCCGCGAGCTTGATGCACTCTGCCAGAGCCTCCCGCTTATATTCCTCGCTTGGCAGCATATTGATCAGCTTGACGATCTTAGTGAAGTCAACCGATGAGGCTCTCACCATAGAACTGACCAGTTCACCGAAAAATACTCCAATCTTTGGACAGTCAACTTCATCGATAAAATCTAACGATTGGGTGAACCTAGAAATTAAATTTTACGGAAATAGATGACTGTGGTCGAGAGGTCTAGTGAACATTTGAAAATATAACACTGGAAAGGGTATTTGTGACTCCCAAGCTAAGGCTTGTATTACTACGGAGCAATCACATGAAAGTGATAAAAGTCACAATTCGTAACTCACCCGAATTCCATCTGTTCATCATTCAGTTGGCGTTTAGAGTACAAATGAAAAAGTATATTTACAATCATGCGCCGCTCATCAGTTTTCCCCTCCAGTGCTTTGCACAAAATCTCCTTAACAAAGTCTCCTTTTTCAGATTCCCGCAAAGGCAAGTCAAACTAGACACAGTGTTTAAAAACGACGATAAAGCACACCTTCGGAACATCTGAAGTCATGAAAGCATCAATCGCGTCTCGCACGGCTTCCTTAGCCGTCAAAGTCTCATCAACCTTGAAATGAGAGGCCTGATTGGCCTCCCGCCTTATTGTCGACACGCTGGACGCCCTAGATTCTCTCCCATTATCGGATTCACTAGCCGTGCCTGATTTCGGCTGCCTAAACAAAGTGATGATTCGTAAGGTACAATACTTTGGCTGCGCTTTGCTGCCTTGGCTCCAATCAAACTGAGGACCGAGATAGTTTGACCTACTACCTAAACTCGAAACCGCAAGATTTTTGGTATCAATTGGGGTTTTTGAATCACCCATTTTGCCTGCGGTTGGTTTGATCGTGGAAGAGACTTTACGCGAAACATTATGTGTCTGCACGCGGCGTGCCAAGTTATCTCTACTCGAATTCGAGCGGGGTAACGTGGCGGTTTGTGGGGGTGGAGCGGACTCCGAGGGCTTCCAACCGCGCTGGCGTAGTTCAACCAGAGAAATTATTTTGTACTGGACGTATTGTTCCATTTTCAACGTTTTTCTCGCATTTTCCAAACCAGTGATATAAATTCTGATGATACCCTTCTTATCCATCGCTTCTCCACAAATGCTAAGGCAGGTCAGAAGTGCCAAAACGTCATCCTGTGATTTAGGCTTTGCGAACGGTTTCAGTGCCTCCGTGAACACCTTTACCGGGATAACATCTTGTAAGTACAGAAAACTGAAAAATCGCATGATTCCAAAAAAGGCTTCGCGCTTCTTTGTGATGACAGTTTCACGATCCTCCTCCAACATTTTCTTGACCTTCTCGTCGTTTGTCTCTCGTATTTTTTCATCTATACGCGCCTTCACGTTGTCAATGTGAACTTCCAGTGGAGTAGAAAATAATTCACCGGAGGCCTTTATTAACCGTTCCCGAAAGCCATCTATATCAGCCTAAGAAATACATGCTTAAAATATCCGAGTAACTCACCTCAATGAGAGCCTTACACAGTTCCGCGAAGGCTTGGCTATACAATGCTTGACGGGCAGCCTGAAAATTAAAATTACTAAATGGCATCTACCTTATTTGTTATGGCATTAACCAGGCAATTGACTTCATCTTCGCCTTTAACACAAATCTTCTTGATGTCATCCGCTACTCCTAACACGTTTTCATTGATAAGTCGATTAAGGATTATGTTTAAATCCCGAGATAACTGGGACAGACGATCTGAAGGAATATCTTCGGCCTTCTTCAAATGGGATGGCTTGTAAGCATTTTCCACCTCATCTAGCACGACTGCTTCTGTGTTGAAAGTCAATACACGTCTACTCTGAGGCCGATGACCCCCCCGAACTCTGTGTCGCAGGGAATTAGCACCAATAGCTGTCACTACTGACATCGGTATCGCAGGTAACGTCGAAAAATCAGTAGCGCTTTTTATTGACATCAATTGCTCCCGATTGTACCTTTGAATATTGCCAGAAGAATCCGATCCTACTCGCTCAATTTTTTTTACGGGTTGAGGGGATGTGTCAGCGGGTATATCCTCAGCATCTGACGAATCCTTACCCTTGCTATCTTGCGACAATTCTTGTGCATCGCCGTCAATGTCATTTGGCGAAGTACCAGTACTGGAATCATCGCTTTCCTGTGAGGTTTCCTGCTTTGAATCCTCAGTTCCATGAGAGTCCTTGTTTGAGGCCGTCTCCTCCTCAGAGTTTAAAGAAAAGTCAGCTTTGTTCTCTGGAACCACATCAACTGTCTGCGGAGGAATTACATCCGTAGGAACGTCTGACTTAAAATCAGGCAGGATTTTCAAGTCCTTCGGGGGTGGAGTCCTGATTTTTACGGGAACTGACGGTTCGTTCGGAGCAGAGGACAACGGTAGTTCAAAGTTCGACTTTTTCCCATGTTTAAGCTTCTCAAAATCAAGTTTTTGACCTGAATGTGGATCAACAATATCCAGTATTTTTCCAGGCGGAGGTGGATTATGACTGATGGGGGGCGTGGATATAATTTGCTGCTGTGGAACCGCAGCAGCAACTATGCCCTGATTAAAGGCCTGCATCTGATTCGGTGGATGCCCGATCGGCGGCATTTGGGCTGCGGGCTGAGGGTACATTTGCTGTTGATAGATAGGCCCAGTCTGAAGGTACGGCACTGCCGGCGAGAGATACATAAAAGCTATAAATACAATTCATTACAGTACCAAACCTACGCATCGTGTTCACCTGCGAGAAGTACTGCTGAAAAAACAAAAACCGTGCGAACAGTAACAGAGCATTTACATGTGAGTTCAGGTTCAATAAAGGCTTACCTGTTGATCTGGAGGTTGAGGATAACCATTTCTACACATAAAATTAGGAAATACACATAGAACACGGAAGCCTACCTGTTGTCATTAAACTGATATGTGTTGCTCATCGACGTGACAATAAAAGGCTCAATGCGGAACTGTTTTTGACTACGGAACCAGAATATGAACATTTGGTACATTCAAACTATTTGTAAGGTGAAAGAACTTTAAGGAATCTAAAACTTGGTCTTTATTTGTGCACGAATTTGCTCTATTGTATTTATTTATATATGAGACTTGTTTTGGAGAATCCTGCTTTTAATTAGTGCAAATAGAATTGCAATTTTAATAATTGGAGAACTTTTTGATCCTTTTTTAAATTAGATATCTCATTTAGTATTACTTTTTAAATAATACGCCAAAGTTTTTCAAGCTTTTGTGGCTTTTTATTGAGTCATGCTAACATTAATTTTGGCCAATTGCTTCTTGTGTGGTGGACATCGTACGCGATTCCCTGTACCTGTGACGAAAATCAGCATTATTTTTACAATAGGTTAGTGTAGCTGCATTATTTAGAGACTTACCTGGAGACAAAAGATAGCATAGCACTAGAGCAGAATCTATGCAATGCAAACAAGAGTAAGGCAGATGTAGCTGGACTGGCTTAATGGCGAGCCCCTTCCAGATAGGATACCATGACCACCCAAGAAGCCTTAACTGACAGTCAAATGAAGTGTTGCATGGTCTTTCTCTTCCCCTGGGCGTCGTTCCCGACGCTCCTCTTGGTTAACCTCCCCCATCAGCCCCTACAACGTGGTCCGTATTTGAAGAAAAACCCACGGGCTAGCTGTACCAGTCATCAAAAGTCCAGATCAGTCGCAAAGATATTGACCACAGAGTCACCGATCCCTCCTGGCTGCTTAACAGGACCTGGGTTTTCGTGCGGATTGGATGTTAGTCAGGTTGTTCACGATTAGTGCCTCTTCAGTTGTTAACCGCTTGCTTGCATAACACAGAAATATGGTAGATGCGGACGGTAGACCTCTCTCTCTGTTATGGGATGCCATAAGTTCTCCCATCCGTAGCACATTTACTTCTTTCGCACCGCTGGTTCGTTACAAGCGGTACAGATAGGGACAGGAGTTATGTAATAGTATAGTAACATGGTTACCGGCACTCTTAAGTTTCCGTATATTGTAGCAAGAATTCTCATCTACTCCTCGGAAATGCGCCTTCCACTCCATTTCTGTAATTCCTTACAGATTAATGGAGGACTGCACCGCAGCACTTTTCTCTTTGTCAAAATTGAAATACAAATTTTCTCGCAAAAAAAGATTGATTAAAAATTCCTTAATAATTCCGAAATTAAAGCCGCTTGCATTAGCGTGTTGTTACACGCTAGGTACTCTTCGATATCGTATTAAACCGGGACAGTTTGAAATGACGCATGGTACTGGCGTGAAGGAGAACCGTATGCCTATTGGCACATTCCGAAGGCCGTGCGACTGAGTTGCAATTAACGCGTGGCGAATGAAGTAATCACGCGGTTTGGGGTGGCAGCGAAGCGAGGTACCGTATCACTTCGTTAGGTCCTCTCCGTGGTAGCCTTCTAGTACTCAGCACATCTTTTGCAATGAACCGCAATCTTTGTCATTTAAGGTAAAAGCTATTTAGTAACAGCCTCACAAAATCGACTTGGGAGGCCGAGACTTGTTCCCAAACCATGTGACTTAAGCAAGTCGGCGGACATTGTACTTACAGTGCAGGTCAATGCCACATACTGTTATTAATGGCAATAGCTTATGAGGAATAGCATATGTCACGCACATGACAGAAATTGTTATCAGCCATAAAGAGAAAGGAATCAAAAACGTGTATTTTTTGCGTTGGACAACAAATTGGTGGATAATTGGGTAGCGATTTGACAGTCATAAGTTTGAGGTGCA
This sequence comes from Taenia crassiceps, assembly GCA_023375655.1. Classification (NCBI taxonomy): domain Eukaryota; kingdom Metazoa; phylum Platyhelminthes; class Cestoda; order Cyclophyllidea; family Taeniidae; genus Taenia; species Taenia crassiceps. The sequence continues at coordinate 128,237 of JAKROA010000004.1, read as the reverse complement.
GTTAGACTCGACTCCCGAAACTCAGCCATTTGCCTAGAATGTGACGTAGATGCCCAAATAGTGTCCTGGTTGGTGGCCGTGGTGTTGATGTCTCGGTTGGGGGCGTCGACGATAGCTTCGCCGGAAACTTGATACAAACCAGGTCGACACCGACGTCGTTCACCAACTGCCACTTTATTGTCAATTGAATCTACAGAAAAAGTGTAAGCGACCGTAAGAGACATCTGTTCCTATTATTAGCGTCGGACTTGCAACCTGTTGCAGGACGGGAGCCTCGATTGCACGCAAGGTCACAGTCCCACCACAAGTTCACTTTCAAGTGGTAAACACCCATACTATGCATGCGTGAGTATGTTTACCTCCGTCAAACTAGAAATGTAAACTATTCGCCGTGTGCCGGTGACTGGAGGGTGGTGCTTAGATGACCTGGAAACCATGTGATTTTGAGGTGAGAGTCGCAAAAGGCGTGAACTCACGGAGGGATAGGACTCCTTCACATACAGACTGTAATCCATTTGTTCGGCTAAATTAGGTTGGATGCTACAACCAGGTTGGACGAAGTGGCAGAGGTCGTTGTCGGGTAGTGTGAAGGGTACTGCAATGCCGGCTATTATTCCATGCACCACTATCTTGCCGCCCTTCACCAAGTTGGCTACAGAGAAAGTGGAGAGCATTTTCTTGGTACTGCGCCAAGGAGGGGCGTTTAGCTGATCTTTCTCTTGCCATGAAATTAACACGGTGCAGTTTTGCTGACGTCATCTTCTTACACGAGGAAAGACATTTGTTGCATACACATAAGCAAAGATTTACGTACATATACATTTACACAACTTATCCCCCAAAACTGGCGGTTTCGGTCACAACTCTCTCCTATGGATTTGAAAGGCATTAACAGATTCTCCAGTGCAGTGGTAAAACGAATGAAATAAATCGACCAGGTCGAAAAAGAAAGGATGGAATTTTAAACTACCCAATTAGACATCCGTTCTAAGAAAAGTGAAAAATCATTGGCTGTATTGAGGAGGGAAGGTTAGCTTGACTACAAAATCGAGTGTAATAACCATGCTGCAATATCGACAATCAAACAGCTTTGGCTCTTTCCTTCTTATCAGGGAAAAGTGTTGAGCAGGGAAGGTTAAACGTACTGGCGATAAATTTGAGGGTTATTGAAGTATTCTGTCCCTTCACCAAAACACACGGATTCGCACCACATGGAGTAATTTCTCCATCGATGAATTTTCCTTGACTAGAGGCTGTAAAAAGAAATTGATAAGGCAAAATAAAACACGCCTCCCCTCCTTCTTGCCCTTGCTGCATTCGTCTGGTGGAACAAGGAAAGCACTTACGAGTTGAACAGTCCTCCATCCCGGGAATGGCAGCATGACAATAAGTAGTCACAAAAAGAGCCGTACAGAGTAGACCAGCCAACGCGTGCATTATGAGCCTCGAAAACGCGAAAACAGAGGTCGATGTTGACGCGGAGAAGTGAACGGACCGCTGATCGCTGTTGCATTGTTTGACACCAGGTGATTGGTGCTTGGAAGCGTGTTCAACGCGCGCAGTTTATACACCGTGAACTGCATCGCTAAAACAGTACATATCAAAGTTTTTAAATGCTGCGTTCCCTAACATGCTGTTAGTAATATTCACTATGTAGTGTTTTCCTTCCACTGTTGCATCACTACCAGCACTTTCGCCGAACGAGGTCGAGGAGAGGAGGAATGTGAGTTGAAATGTACCGAGCTATCGAACCATCCCCGTGGTGAAATGTAGAATTCTGTATGAAGTAAAACCTGGGAGGCCAGAAGGCAATGAAGACTGGCGATTTCACTTTTTCGTCGGTGATAATGCTTTTTGGTTTAATGCAACTTGCTCATTTCGATGCCCATAGTCCGACTCCTACCGTATCAAGTGAGTGTAACCAAGTAACATTTCATTTAAGAGACCGTTGATATTTAGAACAATCCCATAACCCCTAATACACGGCCCACATAAAGGTGGAGGCTAAGTGTTCTTATCCAAGACTGGCGTCACGCATATGTGACGAGCGACCTCTCCGGTTGAGATTAAGCCAACAAACTGGCTACAGAACATTAGCTGATTGAGGAAGACTACAATTCTATTTTTTAAGTAGCAGTTGAACTAATTACTTCGAGAATGACTCAGCCTGAGACACAAGTGAAAAGAGTAAAGGCTGAAGATACAATGTTTCACGTGCCCTTTTGAGACTTTATCGAGGCATTTAAAGTGTCGAGAGCTCGTCCACTTATCAGAAGCAGCGAACTTTCACTTCTACCCTCAATGCAATTACAACACGGGGACTTGCCAACTCACACGACGTGCAACGGCGCCAGGAGTGACACCAAAGCAAATAAAAAGTTTTCAATGGCGTAATGGGCTGAATTGATGCCTCGGAAAAGCACCAACACATTGGAAGAGAGCTAGCTGCAGAGGCTCTCATATTCACTTTGGTTTTAGTAAACGAGCGTCACTGGACAACATTCTACGCATTACTCTTTCATCGAATGTTCCATCAACGAGCGAATACTTGGCAATGCATTCAGCTAAAATCTCGCTTCTGCTGTGTGCATCACACAAACGGAACCTCAGAGGGAGGCAAGAGTCAAGCATGCTACTCTCAGTGTCATTTACTTCAAACAAAAAAGCTCAAAAAATTCGCATTCACTTTCAAACAACTTTTCACATAAGATAATCGGTAAGATACGATGATATAAGAGGAAAAATGAGAGAAGAGGCTCGAAAAGTGATGGAAAACAAAGGGAGCACAATGGCGACAATTAGAAGAGGCGAGAGGAAAATAACGATCAGATGTCATCGAGAAAGCGTTCAAAAGCATTTAGTTCCTCCAAAGTGACCAAATCGGCAGAGGGATCATGTAAAGGGGCTCCCAGGACCGATGGAACGGTATTGGGTGGATGGGGCGAGGCGGATGGTGAAGAGGAGGGAGAGGAAGAACTGGGAGACGAGCTCTGAAAAGTTGGCAGCCGATCCGATTGCAGCCCATCACGTGCCTTCGTCTAAGGGCACCGAAAAAAACAGAACATCAACTGTCTACCTCGAGCATTACATCAAAGGAGGGAGATCAGACAGAAATTATGCTACACCTCTATGCAACTGTCAAACTAGTCTAAATAGCTCTCCTTTGTAGTGCTGGTAGCAATTTTTCTGCCCTTTCTGATCATGCAAAATTCCAAAAAAAATCGCTGAAATCAGTAAAAATGCACGAGGAATGATTTTCTCAAGCAGCAAACTCGGGGCAAGTTTTTTCCTTAAGTGACGCCAGGCCTATCACAAATCCTTTTCCTCATGTTGCTTCAGAAACGGCGTAAGAATATGGCAACCATATATCTTTCCGAGCATTCAGGATAGCAATAAAGAGTAAAATTAGCAACAACTCAGACAAAACCAAAATTCGGGGGTTATTATTGGAAGGATTTTATCATCTGAAACCGTAATCACGAAATTTGACGATCGCTTGTCGATAAAGAAACAGAAATCTCAAAGATTCCAAATATCAGCTAAAGCTCTTACCGAAGCTTGTCCATCATCCACAGCCTCGTTACTGAATGCAGCCAAACCCAAAGCGGGTCCCAACTGCTCTTCATCGTCATCATCATCTTCATTCATTAAGTCGTCGTCATCTTCGTCCACTAGGTCATCATCCACGGAATCGACAAGTGGACGAAGGCTTCCAACCACACCGTTGAAACCTCCCACCACACTGCCCACCACCGCATCGTCGGGGTCAATGTCCTCCTGAAATGCTGCAACCGCGGGCGCTGAATTGGAGGATCTGCAAAGAAATGCGATTTAAAAGAGGCTAAATATTCACGGCATACATCCGTAAAAGATGAGTAAACTAGATTAGCGTATTCAGGTCCCTCATAGTAGGAAAGTTTGAATACCCAAAAGGCATAACACTGAGTTTGTCCATTTTTTAAAAAGCGTATGTCCAAGAGCCATCAAAAAAAACATTACTTCATAACAAATATGACAGTTTAAATAGGAAGCAACCCTGGAGCAGAAAAAGGTTAAACTATGTGACAAAGAACAAGAGCTAGAAATAGGAAGCGCAAATTAGAACTGCCTACAAGAGACAGGTTGATGCGTTGAGTCGGGGTGGTATAGAGGGAAGCACTCACGATTCAACTGGATCCACATTCAAGTTCAAACCGTTGGTAGATGGAGACACGAGTGTAGGAGAATTGTCAACATTTTGGATAAATTCGCGGAATGCCGAGTCTTCAGCGACGCTTGTGGGTAGGGAAGGTTCATTGATCGACACCTTGTTCGGTTCTGCAGGAGCATAATTTCGTGTTACTTGTTATTTAATTAGATATGATAAACACTTGGACGCTCAATAAAGTGATATTTGCTGTAGAGGCTCTGTAGTTTTCGCCTCACAAAGGAATGACATTCATGATAGCATAATGTCACCTCCACATCAATTTTTCCTGCTATTTATCGGCCCAGGGTTTGAAAGGTGTCTTAATGCAAACTGATGAACTGATGCTAGCGCGGTGGGATATGCCCGGAATTCGCCAACCTACCGTGCTTGAGATGTCACCAAAAAGCGCTACAGATTTGACCTGCATGAAACCATGTTCAGAAAAACCAATTTGGAAGTACGTAGTTCGCTAGTTCTTACACAAAACACTTTGTTTAGAGTACCTAATACGTCTTTTTTTCTTCGGATTCTTAAATGATAAACATTTCCATCGTGTTTCATGTAAATGCATAAAACTGGAGAACAGAGCACACATTCAGTTAATCTAATACAAAAATGGTGGTCACTACACGAGTCATGAACCTATTTCTCACCAGAAAAGTGCTGATTTCGGTAAGATTTGGCATCGACACACATAAGTGACGGAAGTAAAAATAGATGTTACTCGCGTAGATGATTCTAGATAAGAAGATATGTGACTTGAACGCGCATCTAAGCTAAAGTCCATACGACTTCGCCAAGGGAAAGACATAATATTCATACACATCGTGCTTAATGGATGAATAAAGATAGGATTTACGATTGATCCACCACGTTTCATCTTCAGGGTCAGATAAAAAGATACAAAATAAGGCCAACTTTAACCTTACTGACTGGAAAGGCCTGCTTCTTAGGGCTAGCATCAACGCGGCCAGTAGTTGTTGTAACCAAATCAGGTTGTAACGTCTCCCTTTCCAGCCCAACTCTAACTAAATAAGAACGATGAACATGGAGACAATCTAGCGGGGATAGGTGGGGTTTAACTTTTTAAAACGACAAGACTCACCTGCAGGACCTCTGACACTTTCCAACCAGCGCGTAAACCTGTTTAAAGTTTATATTACGTCTTTTGAAGCAAGCATTTCGAGCCTTAAACACAAACAACAACGAACGCCTAATAATAATGAGCGAGAAAAGGCAAGCCATTTACGAGAGGGACGTACTTCAGAGGTTACAAAGAGACCAAAAGAAATTCTCGACGGGGCAAGAGTTCAAACGAATAGATAGAAACGAACATACACGCCGTCCATTATTTCAAATTATCATGAATAACCACTAGGCACAAATAGCAGCAGGCAATCAAACCAAATGTGCGAGATTAAAAGAAAAACTTCAGGAGTAGATGTACTTTTCGTAGGAACAAATTGTCTCTCCATTCTCCTCAGCCAGATCGAGTTGCTGGCTGATGCTGGAGAAGGCCTGGCGGTTGACGGCTAGTGCTTGAAGAAGGTAGGCGCATTGTAGGTGGAGGAATGGAATATTAAGAAAACGGTGTATATACATCAGCCCAAATCCATTCTTCATGGAAGTCTCGCAATAGCGTATTGGTGCACACCTTCAAAGAGAAGGAGAAAACCAATGAAATTAAAGTCATTACTAAAATGTGGTACCCCTTCGAGTGACTGGTTTCGAATTCTCCTCATCCACCAAAAAGCAAGGAGAACCCACTAGCCATAAGAGCGCAGTCCCGAAATTTCGGTTTAGCCAAACACTTCGCTTCACTCCCAATGGACACGATAATTGAGCACTAATAAACTTCACCACTACTGTTAGATCAGAAATTCTTCCCACTGTGATAGGCATTCATCAAATTACCCACAATTCTATTCCGGTTAATGGCGTCTATATTACCAGTAGCTTTCTCCCTTTCACATTCATAATGAAGCCGTCTTCAAATTAAAGTGGTTTCATAAAGAGCCAAGAAGCAAATCGGACGCCAAACCAAGCTAAAGTACGTAAAAGTTAAACAAACCTTAAGTCTACAATCCGGAGTTTTGGCATGGAGAGAAAGAGAATCTTGAGAGCTGGAACAATCTTTCATGTTTACATAAAATTCCTTTGTAGATTCATGTCCCTAAGAGCGTTTTCAGAGACAAGTAGGACATCGAAAAAGCTCACAGTTATTACGAGACCAAGCCAAAAAACACCGATGCACCAAGGAAGAAGACTCAATGAATTAGTAAACAGAAAGAACGTCAATTATGAATAAATCCATAGCATGAAGATCCGGATAGCACATCAGTACTTACAATTCCATAACAAAAGGGGAAAAGTAGGATTTCAAAGAATACCAATACAGAGGAAAAGTAATCTCCACGTACTGTCTGCAAAACTCTGGTACATCGCCGCCAAAGGTGGAGGACTGGCGTACCTTCAGCATCCGCCCAATGAAAGTACGGACCTCAGTCTCCGTGATCGCCCGATCCGCTTCACCAGCAGCAACAGCGTCGCGGAAGTTCCCAACCACCAGAACTGGTACTGAATGAGGCACCTTCGGCAGTTCCCGACACACGTACTCGAAGGTCCTTTCCAAAGATGGAGATAATAAATCGACAACGAATGTGAGTGACCCTCTTGACAGTACTTTGAGTCTTCTGAAAACGTTGGTCAAGTGAGTTAAATGAATGTACTAGAATTTAGTTGCCGTTTTGAGTGAAGATGGGAACTTGACAGATCTGAAATACGATAAAGATGATGCCCCAAATGGTAAAACAAAGATGCATGGAAGGGATTTGCTTGAAGAATGGCAAGACCATTTGTTTTGGTATGTAACTAACGATCAACCTGAAAAGGAAAATATTCCCCAGTAGTGCAATTCTGAGCGCATAGCATCAGGGATACAAAAAGCGAAATTTAACCACTCGTAGCGTCAACATTCTTTGGTTCAACATAAATGAACGAACACTGACATTAATTTCCTGAGAAATTCTTCTGGTTTCTTGGAACACAAACTTATGGGAAGATGGTGATACAAAGCTAGGCGAATCAAACACGACTAGAGCATATGTAACTAACTTGACAAACGAATAGCAAGCTACCTTGGTATGAAATGTAATGGGAAGTCACTTTCGGCGGACCAACACCGATTTGGCACTGAAACGCAATACAGATATGTCACTCTACACCTGAGTAAACCCAGCATAACTGAATTAGCGCTTTATAGGGAAATTTACGGAAAAATGACATCTCTGAGTGACAGTGTGGCAACAAAACTTGGAAACACAGCTCTTCACGTGAGAATCAGGGCTTAACTTCTTAAAACTACTTTAAAATCAGGCAAACCAGGTTTATGGGCAAAAAAGGGACCATAACCAGTTTGTGGGTAGTACGAAGGACACGACGAAACTTTGGAGGGGAACAACAGTTCTTCTTGCCACAAAAATTAGACAGTAAAGCAGCGCTTCAACTCAAATGAAGCTTTCATGTGAATACCAATGAGGCTGATTTTAGGCCGAAAAAGAAAGATAATAAAAATGATCAAACCGTACAGTAAGTAAAAAAAGACAGCCTACTTCTAAATACTGCTGTGTCATTCACCATTACGTGAAAAAATTTAAAAGATGAAACATTCAGACAATAACATCAAGTATTTTGAAAAATGCATATAGAGTGCGCCAAAATCCCAACAACTGAAAAGAAACAAGAATTTGAGCTGAACAGCCTCAGCAGAAACTACTTTGCAAGCGCGTGAATGCACAATTTAGATACACAAAAGTAGCAAATTGAATGTCAAGGAAAGTCAACTGGGTAATCACCCACCACTCCCTCGTCATGTCAAACATCAGAATAACGCAGTTTACGCCTTTGTAGACATTGATAAATGTTGAATCCAAGGAAGCCATAGCCGTGGCAGTCTAAAAGACGAAAGCAAAACCACTGGTATAGCTAATGTGGCAGTGTAGACGGAAGGAACAACGGCGTACAAGAAACAAAACTCATAGATGCCACATTAAAAACAATGAGAACTCCTTAAAACCTGTAAATACAGTGCCCTTTGCTAAGAAATACCAATGAAAGTTGTCATAAGCCTATGTTTTAAAAGATAGTCTACCTTAACCTCAAGAAAGTGCTATCTTCGTCGAGCAATAGTGACGCACAAAATACCTGAGATTTTTTAGTTAACTTCGAGATGTACCCGGAAGCTGCGGCCCCATGTTTAACTTCCCGTTGACGACCCTTATCCACAACATCCCACACATCCACTTTCACTGCATCATTTGTGGGCTGATAATTCCATAGAATGTTTGCAACCTAAATGCAGGACGGAGAGTAAAAAGGAAAATTCTACAAAGGATTAGGAAAGAAACCAAAGCTAATAGAGTAGCTAAGACGTTACTTTGATTTCATCTGTTGGTGTATAACTTGGGTCGAATGCTTCTCCCTTAAGGCGAGAAAGAAGAGCGCTTTTCCCCGATTTTCGATCTCCTCGAATAACTAGTTTTACTATAACAAAAAGGAGTGCCACAAAGCATTATAATATGAGACGAGAAACCAAAAAACTTTAGAAAACCAGATGAAAATCAATAATTACACGGTTTACATACACCAAGGCACAATTAGGAGGCAAAACAAAAGCTACACTAACGGTTATACTTCACACCACAAGACAACTTTTCCCGAAGCTCGGGTTTCAAATGACAAAACCCCCCATTCGTTGACAAATTTCCATTTGAAGGAGAATCTCTTGAAAAGATCTTCTTAAGAATAGACATTCACTAGAACACCACTTTAAAGTAGCGGCATAAATTTTCCAATTACTGGCCGCTGATAATTGGATCGAAACTCGGATGCGATTAGAAGCAAGACACCGCTCATTCTAATCGCATAATCACAACTGATAAGCAAATTAAGAAACTTCCAGCGGAAAATTATTCGAGAGTGTAAAAAATAATCATGGATTGTATTTGATACCATTTAAATGTACAGCAGTGTTTTTAATGCAGCAGTGATTTAGTCTGCACCTTGCGCTCTAATAATAACCTACAAGAATTTTTCAAGATAGCGCAGGGACCTGCTAACCATAGATACTTGTGTTAAAATATTTACTAGGGAGTTAGGTTAACTAGTATAACGTTTATATTTATGTGCACAACTTGGCAAAATATGTAGCGATATCATAGCTAGTCTCCTCTCCCATGTGAAAATCCCTTACGAGAAGTCTGACTACCCTGTGACACGCTTATTGCCTTGAATTTAATAAGCCAATTACGGATTTGAAAAGGGGACTAAAAATGTGGTAAACTCCGCGCGAATTAACTATTTCCACGAGAACAAGATGATATTTGTATTCCTGTGTCCAATCATCCCTTATTATATTATTTTAACATGTGCTTCGGTAAAGGCATAGTGTGGGGACTTCTAAGCGAAACTCATTCAGATTGTTGATGGCTAGTTTCGATAGAATGCTTTTCTGCAGAACCAGAGAATGAGGCGATACTGACGGCACAATATTCCGAGCTCTATGTTCCTAATGTGTGTGCTTAAAAGCAATACCAGTAAGCACAACAAAATTTTCCCCTTATTGAAAAATATTTGGCTTTTTCAAAGAGTTGGGTGAAGAAATTTTGGGCAAGCACTTTAAAACTCTGCCCACCTCAAAAGTGTGGTCATCGAGATAACTTAATAGCCCTCCGTCTTCTTGAGCATTGGTAATGTGCTCTATTTTTAGCTATTTTTGTGCACTAGGTTCTGACACCTTTCAAAGATTGATACAATTTTGAGAGCTTTAAATTCAATTCAGGTTCTCCTTTAAAGCTGGGATAACCATATTATTCATGCAAAATCATCATCTCGGAAATCAATATATTATTGCCTTGTTTTGGTTGCAATCGTTTAAGCGGCTACATTATCATGTTCGGTTGGGGTTGGCCTTCGGGTAACGCCAAATTCTCCGATCCCCTTGTTTGCTGAGAGTATATATTCTTTACCGATGCTATGCCTTCTATTGCCTTCAAGAAAGTTGCGCAACCCTGCAAATATTAATAACACTATAGAAATGATAGGGTCAGCCTGTTTTGTAGACATCAATTTGACAAATACATTTCGTCGATTTAGCCTTAAATTTAACCAAATCAAACTCGAATTTTGAAACCTCATGTGCAAGTAACAACTACCAAAATCATCAGGCGCTTATGATTTTTTAGTTGTAAGCATAGATTTTGAGCTAGCCTTGTCAAAGAAATGCTTATATTTAATTATCGGTTAAAAAATATTTGAATGCCCTCAAATTTGCGCGCGTCTCTCGGGCATCCTGTGCATTAGTCATGACCGCGAGATATGACAGAGCGATTACTGTGTTTTCTCCCGACGGGCATTTGTTCCAAGTTGAATATGCTCAAGAAGCGGTCAAAAAGGGATCTACTGCTGTAAGTTTTCTGGAATGGAGGTAATTTTTTAGGTTGGTGTAAAAGGTGCAGATTGTGTAGTGCTTTGCGTGGAGAAGAAAGCTACGACTAAGCTCCAAAATGACAGGACCGTGCACAAAATCTCTCTTCTCGATGAACACATCGCACTTGCTTTCGCAGGACTCACTGCCGATGCAAGGATCCTTATCGATAGAATGCGAATTGAGTGTAAGAGCTACCGTTTAACCGTCGAGGATCCTGTCTCTGTGGAATACATTGCTCGACACATGGCCCAATTGAAGCAGAAGTATACTCAAAGCAATGGTCGAAGACCGTTTGGAGTGTCCACACTCTTGTGCGGTATAAATCAGGATGGTTCCACTCATCTTTACCAGACTGATCCTTCGGGAACTCATTTCGAATGGCTGGTACAATTTCGTTAATTGATGGCACTATGAATTCTAGGCCAATGCGATTGGCAAGAATTCGAAGGCTGCCCGTGAATTTTTGGAGAAGAATTATTCAGAGGCTGCCGTCACAACACAAGAGGACACTATCAAACTGGCCGTTAAGGCGTTATTTGAAGTTGTGCAGACCGGTGCAAAGCATATGGAATTGGGTGTGATGAAGCGAAGGTCCGATTGCAAACCCGGAGAACCCATTACGGAATGGAAGGTGGTTTGGTTTTCTTGCTTGTGTGCTTACTTAGCTCGTAAGATGCATAAATTTCACTGGTCATGATAGTGCCTTTGCAGAATTCATGCCTATGCACTCCAAAATGATTAACTCACAGCCATGCTTGAGACTTAATTCCCCATTCCTGTAAAGGTATTCCCCATTTATATGATCTTATGGCCGTTGATCCAAAAATATTTACAAGTGTGTACCAGCTAAAATTTACTGGACTTTCGTCGGTTTCATGCTTTGAGTGTGGTTTCCCTGTTCCGAGAGTCAAATTTTATGACAATGTTACAAATTTCTAACAATCAACTTGTAAGTGATGCTACCATTAAATCTTAGGCATACTAGAATCCTCTTTGTTCTGTATTCTGGAATACGAGTAGTATTTTGACTAACTATCGGTGATCCATAACTTCCCATAGAGGGAATCATCGTTATTATTAACCCCTCATGTGGTGAATACAAATATTCCTCTCTTCCATTGTTCTACTCGCATGTGTATGTTTCCTTACCTCTTAATAATAAGGTGCTTTGTGCTCGTTTCGCTTGAATTTCGGTCATTTCTTCAGTGCTGCTACTTCTGAAGATACAGCATTTGTGACGAGCATCAAAACTAAATGTCCTCATTTTGCCAAAAGTCTGTTAGTTTGTTGATATAATTTGCTCATTATTGCATACCATTTAAGCAAATAATAAACTCCTATTTGTTAAGCTGACTCATGCTTAGAAGGGCTTGGTGACAGACATTTGGCATTTGGTGACGTATCAAAAGTACATTTAATAGTTTTAAGTCACAGCTGCTTTCTCAGTATTTATAATTCGTGATTTTCCTAAAAACCCTGGGTGGACATTGTAAGAATAGGTATACTTAATGTGGTGTTGGAAATAAGGATGTTACAATACAAGTCTTGGATTTCAGAAACTGTTGGAAATGATCATGTGTACACAATGTTCACGGGCATGATTTCTACTGGCCTCAAGGGATTCTGTGAACTTATTAAGCGGTTCACCATAAATAAGTCCTCTTCCTTGGCTCCTATTCGCAAAAGTTGAGTTTTGTAATTCGTTTCCGGCATCGAAATAACTTCACGTGTGTGGTGCCACAATCGTTTATGCAGATGTTAATCAGCTTAAGAGCCCAAGGATATTTTAATGATGGGAGCATTAAATGTCCATGGTTGCATAAGTAACGATGAATGCTGTGAAAGTCGTGACGTAATACAACAACTTGTGTCTATTTGCTCGGTGGCCTAATTTCTACACTTTGCCTTCTTGAATAGATGCTTACATCGGAGGAGATTGAGGAGTACGTGAAGGCGATTGAACGCGAGCGCGAAGAGGAGACGGAAAAGAAGAAGCAAAAGAAGGAAGCCTCTGCAGCTGGCAGTAGCTTTTAGACAAAGAAAACCTGTCGATGATGTAACTGAGCTTTTTGTTATCATGCCAATTTTCACTTTTCATTTTTTGGGGCAAAACGGTTTTGGCCGCTTCAGTTACTCTTGACAGTGTAGGTCCCCAAAAGGTAGATGGTGGCGGGGATAGCGTGTTCGAGGATATGGAATTATAACATTGCATATTCCCCTGGCCCTAAGAATTTCGTTGTCTTTTCAGTTGCCATGTTTCGCCCCCGTCGATTGCAACCAGCTGGTACGATAGTATTCTCACGTTCAATGGCAGAGGAACACCTTTGTGAACTAGTGGTAAATTTCTTTACCAGATATTGTGAACTTCAATCATTGTCTCTCCTCCCTCCAATTCGTGTCAGGCATCCCATTGACTGCATTAATAAGGCTAAGTTAGCATTGTTGTAGTTTCGCGCTTGTTACGACGATTATCAACATAGTTGTTTTGTTCAAGCCCAAAAGTTAGTCCAGCGGTTATTATAATCAGAGGAGATGCATTCTAACATGCCAAGGGGAATAGTATGGAAGGCCAGAAGCATAACTTACACTTGAGTACATTGGGGATTTTTTACCAACCACTTAATTTTGCTGAGGCTAGCGCCTGTAAAGATGGTCTGTGAGAGATAAAAGTGCTTCTTAGGCATGCCTCAGAGAATTGAAGAAAGCACGAGTATTGACAACAATAAGTGCCCTCATTTTAATGCTAAGCTGCAGCATAATTCACCTGTCAAAACAGAGCTTAATGCATTCTCCACTCTCCAAGTTGATTTTAAGGGCATATTTTGGGGTGCGAGGTGTTACAGTCCCAGTAATGCTCTTGCAGAGCCTAGTGAACGCTTGATCATCTGCAGTTCCAGCTGAGCAAAAAGAGAAAGACCCCTTCTTCCCCCCGAGAAGAGAAATATTTGCATCTCTTGCGTAAGGTGGGTTCAGCCTAACAGGGGCCAGGCAAAGTCAGAATTCTGAACGCCGATTTTCAAGCTACAAAGAAACGTTTTTGGGATTGTGAACACCTCGCCTTCTGTATCATGCCGACATCTTCCGGGGCTGGGGTGAGATTGGGTTGTTTGTCGGATCGGCATCTTGGTAAATAATTCAAGCCAATTGGAAATCACGTAACCCAAGCCGTCGGGGTTCACGAGCACTGTAATGTGCGTGATGCATCGAGGTAGCAAGGGGCTAAAATAATGTTACATCTGAAAAAATATTTTGATTCGGTGTATGTTTCCACCGAGCCATACTAAAGGTTGCAGCTCCACCGCACTCCAGCCATATATCTCCTATCATAGTTAACATCTGTTTTCTTAACTCAGGGCTTCTTTGGAGATGAAAGGGGACAATACCAGGGTAGGATGAGAACTACTGACACATGGAGGGATTGTCCAGCAGAGGTACAGTCATGGGGTTTGAAGTGTCCCCGGAAAAAAGTAAAAAGTTGAAAAAAGCTCAAGCATTGCACGGAATCTCGTCTTTTGAGCTTTGTCTCCGGGGCTCCCCTTATTCAGCCTGCCTTGAAGACCAGCACGTTGTAGTCAGAGCTCTTATAAAATCTACTCACTGATGCACTGATCTCTTCTATTACTTCTACCGAAGTTGGAGTTGGAAGAGGGAGTCGTGGAGGTCAAACTGAGTCTGTTCCACCGCGTCGCTGTTCCTACCTCAGTACTGTCCAGTCCAATTGGCTAGTAGAGGTGAAGGAGGTGTCGCGTATTTTTGTCGTTTGCGTCCTCCTACGAATATTGCTGACAACTCTGTGACGAGCATTTTGGAGTGGTTCGCAGCCAGTATCGCTTCGAATATGATGCTGATGTTGTTACTGGAGGTGAACGTCAGGTTCAATCCTTCTGCTAGGAATTGCCATTGAATTCCCATTGCCAGTATATCCACTTCTTCTGTCAAGCCAAAGTTCTGAAGTTGGAATAGAAATTAAGGTGACTATTTTGGAATGAGGTACGGTACCAGGATTTATGGAAGAGCTTGACACTGCTAACATGGTCTGGAGGTGATGCCGCCCCACAGGAGCCAATCGTAGGGTTTGCAGCTCCTGCAAAACCAAAAAGAAGCAAAGACGTTGTCCTTAACGCCACCACGGCATAGTCGGTAATAAAAGAAAAACATCTACCAACTATCAAAGAAGATGCTTGACTTTAGTGTCACCGAGCTTTCGTGTCAATTCTTCTAGAGATGCGATTTCGTCCTGTTTAAGAAGTGTGTTAGAGGCAGCGGAAATGCCTCCATTAGTATTAAGAACAATGGCCCAAAAGCGGCGGTTCAACAAGGGGGCATAGTTTATTATTAGTTTCGTGGCGACAATTTTCTGCTTCTCTTCTTCCACTTTACTCCCACCTCAATGCTGTCCAATCATAAATCTGTCTGCATTGCTGTCAGCCATCAGAGAGGCGGGGGAGTACCGCATTTTCACTTGATAAAATGTCATTAAATAGAGACCACGAAAAGCTTCGTAAGGGATTTTTCCAAAAGGTTCGCCTCTACCATCGATTCTGCAGGACAAGAAACTGGAGGAGTCGCAAGGTGTAGACGCCATTTCTAATCCTCCTGTTAGAGATCATAATTATCCTTCCACCGTCACGTAAGCATGGGGTTCTCTTTACGCCCCCTTTAATGTAACGTTGCCAGTTGTCTCCTAATCTGGAAGAGGTCAAAATACCAGATGAGGAATTCAGGGTTCGGTGTGGGGAGACAATTGACATTGCCTAGATGAATAACAAAGGCTGGACTGTAACTCCATACAAACCCCAAAGTAATGGACGGGCAAGCCATCCAAACATAGCTTTTTCCTAGTTTCCTTTGCTTTAAAACACTCAGATCCGTGTGAGGTCACCCCATTACTCCTTTGGTGTTGATAATCAGCAATTTTAGTACTTTATCCAACTCCCTCTATGATAAACTTTACTTATCACACTACTTATTAATCTTCTTCCATGCAGCACAATCGATTTTAGTAGTCACGTCTCGATTAAAGGCGAATACAACCGATTTTTATAGCCTGCCTCTTTCTATCAGGATCAACTTTCAAACAGTGCAACAGCCCGTGTCGCTCCTTTAAATAAGCGAAATACTTGCTTAGGGGACTTGAACTGCACAAAAGAACCATGGCAATACCGTTGTCCGTTGGACAGCACGTACTGGCCAGTTAACCTTTACACAGTTATGGTTCTAATGCATTTGATGCTAACAAAACTTAGGTACACGTTAGTAGGAAACAGTGCTGGCCTTGTTTGCCGACCTGATGTGAAATAAGTAATGGCATATCTGGACTCTCCCTATTCATCTTACAATCTCTGAATTCCACGGCTTTCACAGACTAAAGTGTTGGATGAGTACAAAAGTTCTATGTCCTACCTTTGCGGGCAGATATTTAAAGGTACTCGGCAGTTGTACGGCATTTTTCCATTCGAACCTCTCTTCGGCGGTGGTCGGACGTCTAATTTTCATTTGTTTTTACAAAATCCTCCATTTTCCAAGTAGATACTAATTAAATTATAAAAATCTTCGAAATAGCAATTTTGAAATTCTTGGCTACCTTGAAAACGAATGCCAGCTACTTATAAATGGAGAAATAGGAACTCCACTTCCAACCCCGTGTGACATATTTAAAATCCCATTCACAAACTCTTTTCCAGTTTTTAAGCTGAAAATGAATGAGGAAGGCCTTAGAAGGAGTATGTGCCTTTTGCCGAAGTTTTTCTGCGCCAAATTCACCGCTACGAATCTCCACCTTCGGTTTGAGGCTCTTGAGCCGAGAAAGTCGATTGATGAATGACAATGCGAACTGTGACACAGTGGAGGCGCTTGAATAATCAGAGGACTGCAGACTGTTCCCCCCTCAGAGATCAATGCAATTTCTCCAACCAACCACCAAAAACAAAAACACCACACCTTAACGGAAAGTCGTAGCAATTTCCTGCATGTAAAGAAGCTCTGTTCGAGGAAACTCTCTAAAGGTACCAAATCAACTTAGTGAGCTACAGCTACTAGTGACTGCCATCACAAAATCGCAGGTGGGAAGAAAGTGAGTCTGTAGGGATAAAGTAATTTGGAGCAAATAAAAGGGCACGTTGAATTAACAAAGTCGAATTTGTGCTCACATCGCCTTATTCATTGTTTAAGGTTACTTGACTCCGCCTTTGCACTTTACGAGGCGGCACGACAGCAGAAGTTCCATTCTTTTGTACGCTGACAATACACTTTTATTCTTCTATTTTGACATTCTATAGTGGAAAGGAAGGTAAACCTAATTCCAGCTGACAAATACTTCGATCTTACTGTGGAGCACGGTACCACAAGTAAGTTAACAATCGGTGCCTTCCTTAGCTCTCTACTATGCGTACCACTAAAGCAGCGATAACCAGCACTCTCCCCCCTCCTCAATACACTTTCCAAACAGGTCAAAATTCCATCGTTAGTAGAACTGGCAAGAGAAATCTGTTACCTACAAATCTGATGACCTGGGTGGTCAGTTGGCGGGTGTTAACCAACAGGAGTGACAAGAACGACACTCGAAATGAGAGGAGCACCTTAAATGCTTGCGTAAGTCATCGTTATGGTTTTGTAGACACTTATACTTGGGCTCTGATCTTTTGCTTGACAGCATGGTCCTCAAGTCATGCCAGTAGTCACAAGACCATTCTGACCTTCTTGTCTTTTGGACAACTACGGAAGCTTTAACATAACCAAAATCACGCATCGTAGAATTCCCACCACTTAATACGTCCCCATTAAGATTGTTTAACAACTTTTCCGTTCACCCGAGCCTGCTAAACATGACATTTTTTTTCATTGAATTACTGACACAAGCATTCCTCATTGTCATAAGTGACTGTAGTTTTACTGGCTGTCAAGTCTGCATCTGAGGTGCGTTTGAAGCTAGCTCCATTTGAACTGTACCGGCTTTATTGACGATTTTCAAATTCCCTGAAATGCAAAGAATTGCTGCGAGTGTAAGAGGCTCAATGTTATGAAGAGCATTTCCATTTAAGGTAACGATAGCCTATTTTTGTGTTTCAATGAGAATTAAAAATGTAGACGTATACTTAGCCTTTCATTCTTGGTAAAGTAATCCAAGTAGGTCAAAAAAAACATATTCACATGACACATCTAGTAATACATGACTTCGTCTGAGGCATTATGGGCACCTCAGGGGAAGTTCCATGCAACGGGATTGTCAGGCTTTTGCTGACATGAGGATATGCAACCGCTTTCACGGAACTTTGTAACCAATTAAGCAAAGTGTTTTGGTGGAATTGTTGCTTTGGAACTATCACAACAAATGATTTGCACCCTTCGCCTCAAGCACATTCTACGTGTCGTATTGTCAGCGTAGATTGGACAGATGTATTAGTCTTATTTTACATTTCAGACAAAATGTCAAAGTTTATTTATACTTTGGTGCTGATAACGCTTGCAGTCTCTGAGCCTCTGATGGAGCAGGAGCGCAAGGCTCTTCTTGATTTGCATAACAGTAAACGAGCTTCTGTAAAACCTCCTTCTACGAACATGCTGGAAATGGTGGGTTTTTTTTGATATATGCGGAAATCTTAGCTCTAATATTGCTTGTTTTTTCCCCATTATATAGTGTTAAAATTCTTTGATCAAGGCTGTTGGCAATCTTGCAGTGTTTTTCTCTAGGCGTATAGCAAAGAGTTGGAGAAGCTGGCAGCTGATTGGGTAGCGAGGTGCATCTACGAGCACCCAGATGTGGAGAAATATCCGGAGTACGGAAATTTTGGACAGAATCTTGCCTTGTCCGGAGGTTCAGGTGGCGATTTGGTAAAAATGGCAACCGGTTGGTGGGAAGAGGTTAAAGATTACACCTATGACACCAACACATGTGCCCCTGGTAAAGCCTGTGGACACTACACCCAGGTGAGAAAATATGAAAAATTTACGAAATATTTTAAAGGCTTACTCGCAGTTATATTCCTCTCTTCTATGCTAACAGACCGATGAAATAATCCATTTATAAACTGAAAGTTCTATTTTTATGCGCTGCATACTTTAGCCACCATTAACGTTATACAACCTGCCTATTCATTGTCAAATATAGATGGTGTGGGCGACATCTGGGGAGGTTGGGTGTGCAGTCAAACGGTGTGATAGCATAAGACCCGATTGGCCAAAGCCAATATACCTATTGGCATGTCAATACAAACCACCGTGAGTGGGATACTACAACATTTTAAACCCAAGGAAATCGTAAACTTGCAAATAATCTTCATGCATTTATCTCAGGGGTAACTGCATAGGTGTGAAACCGTACACAAGTGGCACCAGTTGCAGTGAGTGTCCACCTGGAACTACGTGTGTGAACAATCTTTGCTCAAGAGGAGGACATTATGCAGAGGCTGCGATGTCCACTGCTTCCATCACCCGAATTGGTAGAGTCGCCTTATCTACTGTAATCTTAGTTTACCATTTTGTTTAAGCAACTCACAGTGTTCTGGCAGTTCCTTTTATTGGAACGCTCATTCCATACAGACATGATATGGTACCTTTTCAACTTCTCAAAGAGATTGACACAAATATTCTTTCATTTAGTCATTCACCATTCACCTGCTGTTGTTTGCGAACGCAAAGAATTGCTTTCGATAAAGTAATACGGTTTCTTTGTGACTTGCCTCTGATATACCCGATTCACTTGAGGGGTGATGAATATCCAAAATCTGCTGTCTGCTCTGTATTGTGCATCTGTATGGATTACAGCAAAGAATTCACACCTGACACATCCGTGTTTACCTGATAATCAAAATTGTGCATTGTTCACATGCCATAGAAATCATGTCCTGTTAATGAATGCCGATAATTCCTCTTTAGAGCTCAAGGCGGTTAAAGTTGCGAAGAAGATCTGTCAATTAGGCTAAGGATGAGGTGCTTAAATGACCACCCAGATAAATCTTAACACCTTACCTACAGTGTTGCGCATTTTCTGGAAGGTTGTAGGTCACTACGGTAAAATTTGACAATCTTATGCCAGAGGTAGGCTACTAAGTGGGTAGAATTGGGTGACTCTGTCCACCTACCATGTGCCTAATGACGAGCCATAAGTGGCTGCATTTTGACATTTGCCATTTATGGGAATGACTGAGCAATTGCTATGTTCCTATATTTTGTTCACTCATCAGACAATTCCATTACAAGTCCTGTGGATTATTGTCATTCGGTTGGAAAGTAGATGGTGTGAGTAACATCTTGGAATTTGGGTTGAGAAAATTTAGCCGCTGTTGTCTATCCTCTGTCGAGATCAACTGTCCTGTAGCAATATGCGAAGCACAGGATACATGACATTGCATAATTTGTATGGTCATTCAACAAACATGCAAGAATGATGTAAAATCAGAGGTCTCTCAAAAATCTAACTACACCTTAAAGAAGCCCATCGGGTAATTTTCTTCTCTGGCACCAGGAGGGCAACTCTCAATACGCCTCTTTCGAATTGCCTGAACAACAATACAGCTGTGCCTTAAACAGAGGTTGCAGTTCCAGAAATAAGCAAGTGAAGCATTGCCAGGTAAGTGCGGCGGATACTGAAGAAAAAAAAGGAAAGGTGGCATAATTTGGTGGCTCATTTCTTCCCTTTCAATATTGTTATTCGCCTAGTAAGACGAAGCTGATTGTTGTGGACAATATCGACTGGTGTGCACTACCTGCTAGAGTCTGCATGTTCGACATGGAGGCACGTGGGAGAAACTGTTGAATAATGAACGATTCTTATTGTACTCTTTCACATTTTAGCATTCATTACTAAATTTTGGCTAATTACACATTCAAATAAATATCAATTCTACATGTTAGGGTTATAAATGTTGTGAAAACCCACTGATCGTGCAAAACTAGCATTGTTTGGTACGAGGAGGTTGTGCGGGCCTCATGAGTAGGCCTATGCTAGTAAATAGAGCTTCGATATTCAGCAAAGCGGTAGAATGAGAGCTAATTTGCGACCACCAAGACAATCCATAGTGGGGCAAATGAGTGGAGAGAGAACATCACTTCATTGTGTTTCTATGTAGGGGATGAATTGATTGCAGGAGACCATGCCATCCCACTGCATTTCTAGTGTCCACCCTCAATCCTGATTTAAGTACTTGACACAATATCATTTATTGCTACTGTTGTTGCTGATAATGCCACTAAACAGCGGGTGTGTATCTTCTTATCGCAATGCGTGTTGTCGTAACACGCCGTGAGCCGAGGAGATGCGCTCATATGCAGTAAACATGGACAAAGCTGCCGAGGGGCTTGTTTGAGGAAATGTAAGAGATACACATGTTAAATGGAGATCAGTTTATTATAAAATATCGCATAAGGTGGGTGGGACTGATCCTCACATTTGTTGAATGCGTTCCTCACAATAGTTCCATCTGCACTTTAGATTAACCTTACAAGTAAGGCATTTAGACTGGTTGAGTTGTGACTCGCAGGAGCAAAAGGCAGTGGCAATAGTAAAGTGAATTAAATGCTTTTACCAATCGGATGGAACGATTTGGCACAATGGCTACTCAAACTCACCATTGCGAACTTTCAGGGCTGATGCTGCTACTACAAACACTTAAGTAGCAGCGCACTGGCAATAAACGTTGAAATTGCTTTAATTTCTTTGATAAAACGCAGGATCAAGAAAGCCCACTGTAGAATGCTTCTGATGGAGTCTTAAATGAGTTACTAATGACGCGTTGCTGATTGCCATAAAAGGAATATAAAATGAGGAGATCATCAGGTGGGGGAACAATGGAGCGGCAAAAGCGAATCAAAGGTGTAAGAGGCAGTTTCATTCCATGCCATATTTGGTCCAATTTCGCTATCAAAAATTAATGTACCTTACAGCAAATGGTATGTATTACAGTCAGTATTGCGTCCGGCAGCATAATCGGATATGAAAATTTTTATGGTGAATACGGATTCGCGATTGTTCACGGAACAAAGTTTTAAGTCCAAGCACGAAAGGATTCATAAAGTGTGAAAATCATCTGAGTTTCCTTAGACTCCTAGTGCATGAATACACCATTTTACACCAAACTGTTAATCGTTGGATATGTTTTGCACTTCTCCACCCAGAAGGCGTCACCTCCATACCGTCTACGCATGTCTGAACCTACACAGTGTTTCGTCCTTTCGTTGTTAAAAAAAGTGTTCTATTATATCGCCAGTGCAACTTAATACCTCATTAGGAGTGTTAGCTAGGTGAAATAGGTGCCTCTGAATCTCCTCCTATTTATTGAGTAGTTAGTTTAGAAGGAAATGCGAGTAAGGACAAGAAACAGTAGAGTGAGTTCAACCATGACCTCGACGAGAAAGATACGAAAAATTGCAAGAAACAGTAGTTGACAACAATAATGAAAGATTAATGCGTCATATTTTCGCGCTATTTTTGAACTGGGACACTAATTGATTAAGCCATTATATTTCTCTGCTGCAAAATCAACTTGTGCATTTGCATCAAGATCCGGCCATCACATTAACAGTCTGGAAATTGTGCATGCCTTCTGCCATGGACTAAATCCACAAAGCGACATTTTGCAATTGTGCTTCATATACTGCAACGTCCTGAGACTTCTCTGGAGGTCAAAGAAGGCATGGCACTGGAGCAGTATACATATGTTCATCCGACAGAGGGGCAGGGGTAGCTGGCATGGCCTAAAGACCAGCCCCGGTCGGACAGAATAAGATGATCAGGCTCAACTCTCCTTGACTGAAGACCCGAGGTGTTATCAGAACCTGCCAGTGTATGGTGGGATTTGTCAAATATTATAGCACTTTCGCCGAAACATAGGCCAATGGGCGCAGCCAGGACTGAGTGAAAGGAAAAGGCACTCGGCACTTTGATGCATGTGGCGCATCACAGAGACATCTCCAATTTACACGCAGTGAGTTCTCGAAAAAACCAAAATATCTCCATGAAGAAGAACTGGCGGTTGATGAAAGAGAACGATCGCAGGGAGATACAAATACATAGCGAACGGAACAACAATAAAGGCAATTAGAGATCATGGGTTTTGTGCCTAAACAAAACCAGCATCACCACAGTGCAAACAAATGCCAACAATTTATCTCAACCAGCACCTGCACCCTTCCACCTCACCCCGAGGACGAGGACTGCCACTCCAATGCTTCTAGTCATTCTGCTCTTCCTTCTTCTGTTCAGGGCAACATTGATGCATCTTTTGAACAACAAACCGTGGGTACTTCATTATTTGGTACTTTTCGCATCACCAAGTATTATCGACATAAAGTAAGACTTTCGATCATTGCTTACGTGCTGTCTAAACGACCTCGAAGAAATAGTTGTTATTGTTGCTGGGATCTGTGCATAGGTCAACACAACTCTCTAACTCACCCTTGGAGACGGCAGCTTTCTCCACATGGGCTACGATATGAGAAGTGTGTTTCGCGAGAGAATTGAGCATACCGGCACATCTTTAAGCATGTCTCGTTGTCGCCGCACTGGCTCATCTCACCCTCACTATCCCAACGTGTTGATCCCTTTAGGGTAGACTGACTCGTGATCGCTGATGGTGATAGCCTTCCTATTCCACTAATACTTGAGGGCGTAACTAGCGCCAACTGTAGTCATGCGTCACGAGGACAGCGGTATTGTATATAAACACACGGCATCACCTCACTCTCCCAATTCATTTGCAACAATGGCTTTAACACTGAGTGAGTTGTCAAGTAGTGAGCATCCGTGGATTGCATGCTTTTGTGTGATGAGACTTCCCACTGTAGTACTCGTCCTTTCAGATGTCCTCGTGAAGGCTTTCTGCCTCGTCATCCTTTTATCTGCGGCCGCATGTTGGGAGCCCACGGATGTTGAACGAGCGCAAGTTCTCGAGGGGCATCATCGAGTCCGCGAAGAGGTGAACCCAACGGCAAGCAATATGAAACTGCTGGTATGTCCATGGCGCATGGAGTGGCTCGATTTAGGTGCACACCTTGTTGTAGGCAACTCTCAGCAGGCATGGCATGTGTTTTACTTGTTGGTATTTTGACTGCCTACACCTGACTTGTCGCTGCTAACTTCGCATTCTCTCTGTTTACTGGCAAAGAGAATATCGAGAAGTCTAGAACACTTGGCTGCTTATTGGGCCAGTAAATGCAGCTTTAGGCGTCCAAACCCGAAAGAGCATCCACATTATCGTGGACTTGGAGTGAATATGGCACTCACTGTCGGCACCAAGCCGGCTCTCGTTGACAGCATTTGTGCTTGGGTGAAGGAATCCAAGTCTTACAGCTACTCCAGCAACACATGCAGTCGTCGCTGTGAACAGTATACACAGGTCAGTGTACCAGTATCTGTAAACCACTTCATTGCCACTCTATGCCGTTCATAATCACTTGGGTAGTTAACCGATCTCTTGCACGACCACCTGCCTGAATGACTATCGTGTGCTTGTGAAGCTGATTTGGGCGCAAACAAGTGAAGTGGGGTGTGCCATGAGGGAGTGCCATGGAGTCATACCTGACTGGCCTGATCCACAATATATCACAGTCTGTCTCTACAGTCCCTCGTAAGTCGCATTGCCCCACTTGCATTGCCCAAGGCAACTTTGCTCCACTTCCTAAACTGCCTAACCGTCAGCGTGTGTATGTGTGTGTAGTGGGAATTACAGAAAGGGGAGGCCTTACCTTCGTGGACCCAGTTGCTCCAAATGTGGCAAGCGGGAGCGTTGCTACCGCAATCAGTGCATGAGGAGTGCAGAACTCAACCAAGTGTGCCCCACAGACAGGTTCCCTAATCCTCAAGACAAGTATGTACCACAATGCGTGCTGGCCCAGTCAGAGTCCGCCCAGGCTGCATCTGAATGTGAGACGACCTCGACAGACGCGCAGTAATCCTGCTCACTCCTCCTTTCCCAACGTCCACTTCTCCTACACCACGTTTATGACTGCTCCATTAATAAGCAGGATGTTTACTTCAAACCTCTGTGATGTTTTATGCTACCACTTGGAAGGCATAAAATTTGCTAATCTGCATGGGCACTTGCTCAGTCTTATGTGATTTTGTGGACTGTGAGGTGGAAGGGTGTAGGTGCAGGTTGAGACAAATTGTTGGCATTTGTTTACGCTGTGGTGATGCCGGTTTTGTTCAGGCATAAAACTCATGATTCCTTGTTACCGTAATTTTTTATCTCCTTCCTAGGATCTTCCTATTTTTTTGTTATCCTTTCCTTTAATCTGTCACTATTACGCTTATGTAGGATTCTCATGAAATTTTACCATGTTGTAGCAGTGCTAAATCTTTAATAAATTTAGCATTTGTCCTGCTTTGAACCCTCCTATTTCGCTTATTAAACAGCATGCATCAAAGCATTGAATGTCTTCTAAGTTCCACTCCCTGTGGACAGATGCAGCTGTGGAGTTGCTAGTAAAGGAAGCATTGCTAAAGCCGTTCCAGTTCGCGCCTTACTTTTTTATAATTTATTCCTACGGTCAGTAACTTCAAATTATACCGATTAAAGCCTTTGGCAACGCGTTCCCATCCCCGATTGAGAGTGTGCTTGCATTCAAAAGTGTCCCATTAGCTTTGCTCCCACGATTTCCTCTCTTTTCGTCGAAGTGAAGGCACCGTCCACTTAAAATAGGAATACACAACTTACCTGCCTGCTTAGCAAGATATACTTGACAAGGTTTGAATGACCGTTAGGGTAAATAAATTGACTCTGCATTCGCTCTCTGTATCTCGATTTGTGTGTGGGTTCGGCTTGCAAAACCGTTCTTTCGTAAAATTTGCCGTAATATTTACTTTCAGGTCATCAATTCAAATTTGATATTAGTCGTTGATTTGTAACTTTGACAATGCACGTGCTTGAGAACAGAAGCATAGAATTGCGAATTTGAACATACCTTTTCAAACTCACATAGAACAAATGAGTGGATCAGGTAAGCCGGTGGTGACACAGAGAGTTCCGTGTTATAACTTTTACACATTGGTCGCAATTGTTTGTATTGAGGAGAGTGGTGCTATTTAGTTCAACAGTCAATCAAGACTCTACAATTGGTTTAAGGCTTCCATGCACAATGGTCCATTTGAAGGCGCTGCTAACCTACTTTAACTGGCTTGTAGGAATACGCATTTAGTATTGCTAGTAAATGAACACTAACTGATGGAAAGAATAATTAAACCACCTATGCTTCCTTAACTTTCTTCTGCCCTTCCATTCTCTCCTACATCACGGTCCCTTCTTTTGTGATTCCTTTAATTACAATCAGAGACCCTTCATCAAAAGCTTATTCAAGATTCGATCAAAAGCATCCTCCGTGCGCTATTATGAGGGTGCAGTCACCCAATTGGCTGCTGCGGTTACAATAACCTCTACAGATCACCCAGCTTTGCCTAATTCTTTATTGTGCCCCTAGCGCCACCTCACTTGAGAATGCGTTTAATCTATCTCACTGTTGCCATTGCTTCTTGCCCTCCACAATCCAAAACTCAACCAAATCAAATATCTTACCTGTAAAAACTTATTTTATGCGAAATGCTTTCCACAAGTGTGAAGATTAGTTCCATCCACTTTATGCAACGTTCTATAATGGAGAAATCCTCATTTGATAGATGCCTCTCTTACTTCACCTCCATTAATTCCTATTGCAGATGTGTTTGTATCGAAAGTATTAAATGGAGTGCAGGTAATTTGCTGGCATTATTGTTGGCAGCAGCCTCAATTGCTCTTTAAGTCAGTACCCCCGCATTTGCAGGCCTTGGATCCTAAACATCCAGGCGTGTTGCTGAATTGTTTTGCCAGAGATTGATCATGTGTTAGCGAAGCGGAGTAGCCGGGAGGGATGTCAATTGCGGCTCAATTTACAGACAGGAAGGCAAATAAACTCAAATGAAGACAGCTAGGGTGGTGCAATGCGATCAAAGCAATAGACAACTCACAGTCCTTCTCACGTCTAACTGCACCTAATGACTACTTGTGGTGGAAAGAATTGCATTAAAATACAAATGGGATCACACAGGTGCAGCTGCACTCAACCATTGGATCTCTTGGCTTGGGAGAAGTTCGCGGGAGAATTTGGCGGTGGCAGACCGCAAGAAACTTCATAAATAATAGAGCAATCAAATACCTGACAGGTCGATGAGGCTATACAAGTTAGCAGACATTGGAGACAATACCTCAGGCACGTGGTAATTGAGAAAATGCCTGCTCTCAGTTGAAGTACCTTTTAATGGATCGCATGCTGTATTTTTACGGTTTGCACTCGTTCGTTTTTATTAAAGCCTACAATGTTCAGACCAGTGGAGCAATCAACTTCTTTTTTAGCATCCCATTTCAATTCTGGCCCTATCATGCACCATGTGGTTCCCGTCAGGGATCCCACATTCCTGGCTACAACATCATGCTGCTGCTGTTGCCACTGCTCGTGCCAGGCTAGAACCGCCTTCACTTATTGCATTCTAAAGACAGGAATTTGTTTCACTGTGATAACTATGGCCATAACACAAACATAGTGACACACGCTGAGGTGGAGGGGTGAGGACTCAGTAAGTAGGTATTGTGGCCTTTTAATGCAGCAGCCCCTGTCAGTATCGCGGCTGCCGCTATAGGCATGAGCATATATGTTGATTGTGCAAACATCCATCAATCTGGTAAGGATCAGCCGCTTGTGAAATACTCCGTCACAATGGACGAGACTACCCTACAGGACTGTGAGAGGTTGTGTCTGATTCCACAACGAATGCGCAGCTGCGATTGACACTGCAGTTAAGCCTTAATGAAATAAATCTCGATATGTGCTGGAAGAATGAGAAGAAAGGAATTTAGCGTCTATAATGCAAGTGGATGTGATGGGATGGATATAAGCGAGTTTGGAACAAATAACGCGCTGGGTGTCCAAATTAATATTAGAATGCAGCATTTTACATCGACTTAATGCGACCACTGCTTCTGAGTCTTTTAGCATCCTCCCCAAGTTTGCAGATGTTGTAGATGATGTGTTACTGCAAACTCTAAAGTAGCACCTGCTATGACATGTAAACATTCTGGCTAACGGCGAAGGCTAAAACATTTTCCACAGGTCAAATCAGTCAGTAGTGCTTTGCTGGTACAGATACAAAGTAGATTCTGTCATTGGTTCTCAAAATTAAATTACTGCAAGCAAATTACGGTAAGCAAACCATGCGTTGCGATTAAGGAACACAATAACCAGCCGATCCAATTTTTATAGCAATCTTCTGCAAAGCACTTCTGCAGCTGTTCTTCTTAATTCCTAGAAATTTTTACCAAAACTTCAGAGAGGATGCACTGTTACTTTAAATTCTATCGGTATCTCAAGGCAAGTTTCCAAGACGAAAACCATTTAAATGCCTCATGATGTGTGATGACAAAACTGAAAGTCTATGCTTGTGGTGGTAGGTGCGATCGAGGAATGTGCATTAAGCGCTTGTTCCAAATTCCCTTCCCTACTCGGAGACGGACTCGTTATCTCCATGCCCCCAAATAAGTAGTATTGCTATTAAAACAGGAATAAATGAAAGTGTTGAGTGTCTTTGCACTATGCTTCCTGTCATTAATTTTTTTGGAGCGCTTGTACGGTGCTTAAGACAATGAAGAGGCATGATACTTCTCTACAGCACACATCCGTTACGCAAGAAAACAACTATACTTGTGAACACTGCTGTAGTTCTTCCATTGCGCCTTTTTTTAGATTGGATTTGTGCAGATCCCATTTGACTGGAGCTGAGACTACGCGATGCCTTCCCTAATACCTTCTGACTGTTTCCATTACTTTGACAATTGCTGGAACGAGAGATGCCACTCTGAATTGTTGTGATGAAATGGTAAGCCCTCAGGAATGAGATACCACTTAGCGCAAAAAAACAAACGGCAAACAATGAGGCGCGAATGTAGGTGTGAGAGTGTGAGAGATGTTGGAGGTAATCCCTTGTATCCATGTAGATCATGAAGCTTCGAGAGGAGGTGGTGGTGCCTTTTCAAGAGCGCAAAAAACTTGGTGCGAATAATTCGCTTGATTGCTCTATGTGCCATGGAAATCAAATCTAACTAGCAGCTCTTTGAAAAACTACACTTTTAGCTCCAAAGTACTCACAAGAACTTGCTTTGAAGGTCTATGTAATTTTATTTGCTTTCCCAACCATAACGACCACGGTGATCACACCCTCTAAAACATCTCTAGAGACAAGTCGCTTTCCATCATGGCCAAGTCGTTATATTTACAAGCCTTGTAATCTATCAGTGCATTTGCACCAACGTGACACAGGGTGGATTTGTGGTAGCCACATGCCAACTCTAGCAGAATACCTCGTAGCTGTCATGGTGAGTCCAAAGTGTGCAGCAACGAAAATCAGAGGTGCGAATAAGTTCGAAAGCTTCAACTACCGAGGCCAACAACAATACAGCCACAACTATACAATCTTTTAATTGAACTTGTTACTGTAAGAAGCGCATGACGGCAAGCCTTTGTGTATGGAATCCCAAGCAATGGAAAGGTGAAGATGCGTGCATCAGGCAGTCTGCCCGTCCCTACTAATATCAGGAAAGGCATTATTAAGTAGTCTTGTGTGATTTGAATTCATATTTCTACTGATTTTGTTTTTACAAGCTGTAGATGTTTTGATGGTGTATTGGTTGCGCCTGTTTTGCGTGTCATCATGATTGCACAACTCAGGTGCGTCCTTCCATTTACTACAAAAGGACTTCGGATTGTTACACACTTCGTGATGGTAAAAAATGTTGTACTAAACTATGAGGAATAGGAAAGGAAGGTTAGGCCAAGGCAGAGGCCTATCTGTACGATGGTGAACTTAGGGATGCAGATGAACTCGAACGTGGATGTTGAGGGGTATTCGGAGGTGGATGCAAGCCAAAAAGAAAAGTGGGAGACGATAGCACTGGCCGTGGAAATGGTATTTGGTAGCAGCAATTTTATGCCATTCTAATAGCAACAGGAGCCGACGTGAACTTTAAAGCATTTGTGATTAAGTGGTAGCTTAAAAACGCATCAATTTTGCCGCATCACGGATTTAAGAAAATCACGTTGCGTTTGCTTCTTGCTGTTGAGGAGTGCGGACGGGCGATACTTTGGCTGCTGCAATCTTTCTCATTCAGGCCTAAATATGGAGGAATTAAATTGCCCTCATTTGGAAAGGAAGATATGGACTTTTAAACCGCAGAGGAGAGAGATGGAGCACAATTGCTTAAAGTGCACGTTTGTGCATCGTTGGTTGTACAGAGTGCAAGTTGATCTCACAGTTGCTCAAGCGTTTTAAATGGTCATGTTCAGTGAAATCAGTACATAGGAGAGTGCTCCACTCCAAGAAGGTGAGAAAAGTGCGTATTCCATTGGGTAGAGTGCGAAAGGTGACTGATTGTAACTCCTTACTCTTTACGGTCTGACCATCCCTTTCCGGACCTAATCCGTCCATGCCATAGAATAAAGCTGCATTCTGATCATGAAGTATTTGATGAGGTGTGAGTTGTCCAGAGATTAGGAACGCGCTTGGAAACACGAGAGCATATTGTTGCCTACAAGTTATATGACCGAGATTGTTTGTCAGTTGTGTGTATGTATGTTTGGCTTGCACATACCGTTGAGTAGATTAGTGCAAATTTGACTAGATGCATTTCAGATGAAGTAGTGCAGTCTAGGAAGTCAGGCAGGTTACTAGCAAATGCACGTAGGTGTTAGAATGGGGGTTGGTGTTTTCCAAATCACTTCCATAACATAAACTCTAAGTTCTTTGCTGTTTGTCAGGTGATGTAAAGGGAGCAATGCCTTCATTATGTACTTCACACTACTGTAATGATCTCATCGAGCATTAATTTTAATGATGATCTTCGCTTTGAATTCCTGGGCTCCTTCCTTAAGCTTGCTTGCCATCACTTTTGGTTCTATTCCATTTTCTCCCTTACTGGGAGAAGACTACCGGTCACCTATTCCAATGTCTTACTTATTAGTGTCAGTCTTTTAGCAATTCAACTCCCTCCACCTTCCTGATTGTACTTTCGGGCGCATTTTTACGCTTTTGAGTCAGAAATTGCAGTGTAGCACTAAGGTTATACCGCGGCGAGGTATGTTAGGTCGAGATAACAAGGAAAAAATAATTGGTCATATACTTAAAAGAACAAAAGAAATATTGCGCATTCTTGATGGAACAGTGGGAAACGCAACCATCCTCTGAGGGTTTCTAGTGAGAATTTGTGCCATTCTTTTTACCATTAAGGTGCCGCAGTGAGGCACACCTAAATATTCTCTAGACGATCCATATAAAATACTCTTTGTTCCTACTAAGACAATTTCAAACCAAAACCCATTCCATTCGCCACATACACGTTCATGTGTATGGCGATATCGGTGACAGCAGTCACATTCGCCTATCCCGAAACGTCTATAAGGAAAAATTCACATTTTACAATGGTAAATTTATTGCATTCTCAAGTCTTGTCGTCTAGTAGTGCATATGCACCAAAGTGGAGTGAGACACACTCCTACTACTTCTAGCAGTTGCAGATCAACTTCAGTAGAATGCCTCGTAGCAGTCATGATAAAATCCACGCTGTTCGGTAATAACAGCCACATCTGCAAAAGGTGTTTGGGCACTCTGTATACAGATGCGAATGGCAGTGCATTCACGAATAAAATTAAGGCAAAAACAATCATCCAGGAAGCCAGAGATATGATGTGTGCATAAATGCCAACATCCCCATCTCGTTAAACTGTTGTGTCACGCCTTATACACAGTGTCGTTAAGGCATGAGGTCTCTTGCACTCGATAGCAACAAGAAAAAAGAAAAACACTAATGCAGAATTTTTTTAATTCTAACAACTGAGTTATTCCATCTACACGTACCATTCAGTGGAAAAGGCCACTGTCTATAAAGTTGGCATTATCCAACCAAAAATTCTTCCAAATGGGCGGATTGGAAAACAACGTTGGTCTACTTTTTTACTGTGCTTTTCTACCTGAACTTAACTTGAATGAGTGTGTGAAGAGGAATCGGGGGTCTGTTGAGAAAGACAAAATCAACAGGACGGCGGCACAATGCAGAGTGATAGGAGCCAGTACTTGCAAGGGAAGCCCAAAACACCATCCCAAACATCCCAGCTTTGCTTAAGTTCATGGATAGAAACCAAATAAAATGAGCATCTTTATAGAGCAACAGTTTTATAGCCATTCACTATCAGTCAATCGCAACACAGGGGTTTAATCCCAAACTTTCCTTTGTTGATGAAGTGGTCATTATCACGAAGCAAATAATGGAGAAAAAGAAGAGAGAAAAAGTGATTTTGATGACTTGGAGTATAACGCGGCCGATTCACGGTTAGGAATACTCGAAAGAGGAATAAGATTTGCGCGGTCTGCATGGTGGTAAAACCTTGTTGTTGGGATTTCTGAATCTCTCCAATGGATACACTTTGTAAAGTTTGGGATTGCTAACACACTGTTTGCGGTAACAGCTCTCCGTCTTGTCACATCTGCTGCAGCTGGGTCCTTGAATGTATGGCAATTCTCCAACGTAATTCCCTCTAAAAAAGTTAAGGAATAGAGTAAAGTTGCATTTTAAAAACGAAAATGGAGAAAAGTTACTTACGCAGGACTGTATTGACAGACAGTAATGTATTGTGGATTGCTAAAATCAGATCTAACTCCATCGCATCGCTTCATGGCACAGCCCAATTGGCGTGTATTTGCCCAAGCCATCTAATCAAACACGCAGCACATAGTTGAGGAAGCAATTACGCAGAGGAAGAAAAACTTGCAAAAAGACAGTAAATGGAGTTAAAATGAATTTCTTCAGAACCATTAGCACGCTAACCTGTGTATAATGACCGCAAATATAACTGCATGTGCGATTAATGTAGTTGTAAAACATAGATTCACTATTCCAACCACAAACACTCTCAGTGACTGGTGGCTTGAAACCGCCAGTAAGTGCGAGATTTTGTCCAAGGTGACGATATTCTGGATATAAATCCCTATTTGGATGCTCGAATTCGCACCGGCTGGCCCAACGAGCGGCTAAGTTTTCCAGATCCATTGAATACTTCTAAACAAATCAAAATGCAGCGTGCAAGGTAATACATGACGGATAAAATTGAAAAGAGATAAGGTGCTAGCAACGATGCCGCATTTCATATCTACCAAAAGTTGTCTACAACGAAATGCGCACCTTAGTCAAGCTACTCTGTGCACTATGGACATACCAGCAGTTTCATATTGCTTGCGGAAGGGTAAACGCTTTCTCTCACTTGATGATGCGCCTCCAGAATTTTTGCTCGTTCCACAGGTGTAAGTTGCCAACATGGGGCAGCAGATAGGAGGATGACGAGGCACGAAGCCCTAACGAAGACATCTGCAAGGAGGAGCACCACGGTAGGAAGCCTCATCACACAAAAGCATGCAATTCACAAATGCTCACTACTGGATAACCCACTCAATGTAGAAACCATGGAGGCGGATGCACTTGGACAATAAGGCGATTGCGTGTGTTTATATACAACACTCACTTATGCTCCCCAGTGACCTCGTGACGCATGACCGTCTAAAGATTTTAGGGATCTTACAATTTGGTGATGCAGTGTCAAAACATGAGTAAAGAAGCAGTGACTCGTTTGTTTCCCCTGCAAATCACTGAGCCCATATCGTGTTTATGTTCTGCCGAAATATGCACTGATCTATACAGCAACAATTTCGCCACTTTCAGTCGTGCAGCAAATGTTTTATTGGCGTGTGACCATATTCTGCTTAATTCGTGATTGCCAAGGCAGTGAAAAGAGGTTTTGTTTTGCGAAAACGGGTTTTGAGAATGGCTAAACTCAAGGGATTGTGAGGAATCGACTGTTGGATGCTCAGTAGATATAACGACGATACAGTGAATGTAAGGAAAATAGGCAGAATATAGGCGAGATTGTTGAATTGGGTCAGTTTAAAGTACTTTCATATAATTTGGTAGAAGAAAGCTGATTTTCCAAATCTACTTTGCGTGGCTTTTTAAAAACTACCAAATTGTAGTAAAGAAAAGACGTTGTGCCTTCCAAATTTATTTTTTTTTGAATCGCCTCACTCTCCTTTGTAATTTACTGTTATTACCGGTGGTGTTGTCCCGGAGGCTTCCACTCTACTATTGCATTGCCAGTTTAAACAATACTCTTGTAAATTCCGTCCCTTTCACCTTAAACATCTAGGTGTAGTAATAAATCCCTCCACAACTGTGGAAACCACCTTTGACTCATTTCAACACTCATTCCAACTAATTGAGTTGTTCATGCGCATTGACATCTTGCCCGCGGTGAGTTCAAAACCTCATCTAATCTTCTAATTTGGGCACCAAGTGGTACCGCGCAGTCAACATTTCTGAGCTAGCTGAGTATCGATGGAAGTGGGCAATGAGACTAAAAACCACTGGACACTTAAAACCGGAGTGAGGCATTCATCTATTAATCTATGCTCTATATAGTAAACAGTGCATAGAAGTGCTTCACCTTAATTTGAGCCCCAAAAGTGCACAAATTAGTTTACTCAGAAAACAACAATAATTCAGTGCAATATTTACCACAAATAGATCTCTATTGTGTTGTTACCTTTTCTGCAACCGGCAAATGCATTCTCACTCATTTCACTAATATTTATTCGCTTTCATTCCTCAGTTCGACAACTGGACTATTCCAAATAGCCTAAACGCCAGACCCGTTTTAACTGTTGCTGGGTTCAGATGCGTCCGTGTTCTCCAGTCCAATTGTTTCAACTAGTCGAGTCCACATTTCAGACTATTGTAGGGTACTGATTCCCACTGTTGGAATAACGCCATATTCCGACATTGGTAAGGTTGAAGAATTCAAACCGCGGATCCTTTATGTCCGATGTAATGGCTAGGGAGTCAAAAGCATGTCCTTATCAACGCAGTTTGTCATTTTTACCGATGGCTAACAAAGCTGACTTTTCTTCTGTTCACCTGTGTCCTTAACATTTATGACAACAGCACTTCACCCATCTATTTGCAATATCACCACATCCATCAAACCCACGTTTGCTTCATTAGCATCACACTGAATTTGTAAGGTCTTAACAATACTTAAGAAGAAAATCTCACGATGCAAAGTAAGCTCCCAATATACTTTTTATGGGGGTTATGTTTTACCAGTGGTTTCTAGGGCCCGATCGTCACAATAGTTGTCATAACTGAGTGTGGATTTAAGATCTACATATTTGGCTCTGCAAATGCACCAACTTTGCAGCTTTATTAAGGTGTTATATGGAGATACGAATGTTGCTTCTAATGCAGTATGCGCAGCCTTTAAGCCTTTACCTTAGTCCTTGGCAATCAAGATTGGAAGACAACAAGCCTTCACCAAGGCAGCAATATAATCGTCTGATTAGCACACAGCCTATGAGGAAATATTATTTGCCCGGACGCCCCTACGAAACAGTCACAAAGAGATTACTAACTTGGGGGACAAATTAAACGAAGTCATTCAAGACTAG
Source organism: Taenia crassiceps (assembly GCA_023375655.1). NCBI lineage: Eukaryota > Metazoa > Platyhelminthes > Cestoda > Cyclophyllidea > Taeniidae > Taenia > Taenia crassiceps. The sequence goes on along the minus strand of JAKROA010000004.1, from coordinate 93,062 downwards.
CCATTCTAAGGCTTGAATGCCAGCAGGACTTGTTTAAATTATCCTTCACTAGGATTCGTGGGTGGCAACCTCGACCTAATCCCACCACGAGTTTACCATGTTTACCATACCGCAAAGCAAACTTCCAGGAAATGCCCTTTTCTGTCAGGCTTTGTGATTTCCCCAGTTGCCTAACCAGCACTCGTCCATCCAATTACTTGCTGGGTCTGTGGGAAGAGAGGCGGCGTGGTTGGCAATTGGTTGGACACGATACGGATAGCGTGGAAGTCAATGAATGCTCAATTCAATTAAGCAAATAACCGCGGCCGCATTAAATGTAAGAATGCAAGACACACAGTTAACCATTGTTTTAGAAATGCCAATAAAAAACCTGGAGCTTTAGCAGAGAAAAGCGCGTAACGCCAATCGCAAATGAAGTGCATTGAAAGGCAAGGGTAAAAAGGCAATTAAGAGACAAGTTATTTAAGCAGTATTAATAAAAATAAAGAGTACCGTGTAGGATGCATATAGAATTAGTCCCAAGTAATGCATTGTTTGTTTATTAAGACATTGTTAGACAGAAGAATAAATCTGAATTACAGCAAAACAAGCAATTTCTCCCATCCAAGTATAAGTGGACACTAAAGTGGATGCAGGCGAACCTTCTTTTGAACAAAGATTGCTCACACATTTGGTTTCAGGTGGACATTGACTGCAACTGGTGCCACTTACGTACGGTTTCATGCCTATGTAGTTACCTCTGAGATAAATACATTAGAATTATTTAGCGTTGCACGATTCTTGAGGAGAAACTCTTGATATTATCAAACCTACGGTGGTTTATACTGGCATGCCAATAGAAATACTGGCTTTGGCCAATCCGGTTTTATGCTGTCACACCGTTCAACCGCGCACCCAAGCTCCTCAGACGTTGCCCAGACCACCTATGGGGCACAGGGAAAAAGGATATTCTTACACAGGTTATTAAAGGCGGCAATCAAAAGCATACAAAGTAGTGATTTAGAGATTACAAGTTGCACAGCTGGTTACATAACAGCGGAAATTAAATAGTCCTTACACTGCCCAAAATTTGTAATTTTATTTAACTTGTCAGTAAGGAGTCATTGTCTCACCTGGGTATAATGTCCACACACTTTGCCACTCGCACATGTATTATTTTCATATGTGTAATAGTTGACCTCGTCCCACCACCCGGTTGCCTGTGCCACTAAATTGCGACTTGAACTGCTGGTTAAAGCAAGATTTTGCCCGGTACCACTGTATTCCGGGTATTGGCTCACACTTGGGTGTTCAAACTTGCATTTCTCCACCCAGTCAACTGCCAGCTTTTCCAGCTCTGGACTGTACACCTATAGTAACCTATCGCGAGTTTACTACCAGTTTTGGAATGGAAAACACTGAGCTAATTAATGATAATTCAAGGAATTCATGTACGGTTGTAGTAGAAAGATACAAGCATAGAGGATGGTGGAAGGTGTAGAGCTCGAATTATCACAAAAATGCAAAACTCACCATTTTTAACATATTTGCAGCTATGGGCCTTACAGTTTCCCGTTTACTGTTGTGAAAATCAAGAAGAGCCTTGCGCTCCTCTGCAGTTGGAGCTTCCGAAGCCACAAGTGTTATCAGTACTAAACTGTAAACAAACTTGGCCATTTCGCCTAAAAGAGATGGGATTTGAGCAGTCAGCCTAATTCAACAATGAAATGCTTTGTAGACTTACAGGTAAGCAGCAAGTTATGCTAGAGGAGAGCATTTTCGTGTGCAGCTGCCTTTATAGTTCTGGTAGGGTACTTTTCGGCTAATTTTGATCACACTTTAATAACGTGAGAAAAGTCGCTACAAGGTGAGCACGTCTTGACTTTTTTTCCAATTCTGGATAAACAAAAAACAGTTTATTTCCATTTAAATTGAACTTTCCAACTTTACTCCTCTTCAGGTAGTACTTACTTGAGAGGGTGGGCCCTCTTCCCCTAGTGACAGGGAGATTGTGTTCAGTACCATTGCGTTATGGAAGCTGTCTTGCGTCTGAGTTTTAATTCTACAACACTGCACTCATCAAATTACCAACATCCAGTTCCGAATTTTGTCTCTTTGATGGAAAAACAATTGGAGCATTGGTGACACTAGTTAACTGCTTCCTTTCCGGCATCTAACTACCACGCTAAAGAGACTCCTTTTTGATATTCCGACTGTTCCATAGTCCGATCGTTCTGTCTCCCTGGGATCTGCTAAAAATGGGAATGCTTACTGTCGCGGTATTTTAACGCCGCATTATGAGTCTCTTCGTCCAACGGCATAGAAATGCGAATCACGTATTACTCTGCTATTTTTAAAATAGGAGACAATTTCATTTAGATAGGTGCCGCCTCAAGAGTTGAGCAGTTTGGGAGGTACTTCTAGCAGATGATGAAACTCGCATCGTAACTATGGTTTAGCTTGCTATAACAAAATTGTCCTCTTTGTCCATACCTTTGGCCACTTACTTCGACGCTAAAAAAGGTTAAATAACGACAGCATTTTGCCTTCCGAAGCTGGTATTAATGCTTGGCATGATTTCGACAACTTCCCTTCAATGCACACTAGTCAACTATTCTTCTTTCCAGTACAAAATACCAACTGTTTAAAGTACCTTAAACACATCAGCCATTCAAACTCAATGCGCAGGAATCTTAAAGTATGGAGGGAAAAGAGGTTTGCATGTTAACTTTATTGGAAAAGTCAAAGATTGGCGACAATGTGGGTGCACTTGGAGGGGCGTTTGGACGGATCAGGGTGAATGAGAGACCCCATGAAATCGTAGTCGACCCCCGCTTCCTGTATTCCGCAAGCTATGTTGGTACTGTACAATGTTTATGACAGTCGTTGAGGTGGAGAATGGAAATAACGGTACCATGTGGTCACAGCGAAATTTTCAACTTCCCTCCAACATTTGGCTCAGCAACTTCTGCCTTCAAACACCGTAAGGATGAGAGGCGGAAACAGACCACTAGGACGTAGTGTGTCCTTAATTGTTGCACTGTTAAATAAATTGCACAGATGAGTGGAGGAGCATAAGTACTTTGGATTTGACCGGCTGTGAGGACTTGAATAGGCCTAGGAACATGTAGAATGTATAATTTCCAGTTAGGTACATTCTAATTAACTCAACTCAAAATGAATGACGACCCTGAATTCCTCTTGAAATTCTCGTTTTATTGTCTCAGTGTAACATACACACCACTTTTACAATAATTTTAAGCCAGATTTTCAAAGGACAAGCATGTTTAAATGTTAGAAACATTGAACAGTGTATAAACACCTGGAAGCAGTGCCAAAGGTATGCCACATTTACAGCACCCTTTCTTTGAATACGCTTAAAAAGAAGGGCAAATGCTTGAGTGAAGACCATGGGTTTGAAATCGTGATGCGAACGACGGGTGTTGGTTGGATAAATATGCAATTATTTTGTCCATCTTGTGAAGCAAGGCTCCATCACCTGCATTGGCAGATTAGCAAAGATGTTGTTCGTGGCTCCTTGTCCAGCTGTGCGCTGAAAGGTCGAGTCCGTTCTCCTACTCCCATGTGAATAATTACAAGAAGCTAATTAAATAAGTGGGCCAAGAAGGATGAAGAAGCATTCCAGCAGCGACATTGGCTGATGTGAAGCCATTCTTAGACATTAGAATGCACATTTAATCCGATAATTTACACGTCTAATCACTTGTACAGGTACCTAATTTATAGATTCAGGCGGCAGCATCACTGTGTTCCATGCTCATCCAATTTTCCACACAGAGTGTCAGGTTAGAATTCAGTTGCTGCAAGAGTCAGTACGTACAGCTGGTTAGCATATGATGCAAGATTACGATTTCTTCGAGAAGATGGTACGACTTAATGTGACATGCTTACATACTTTGTGCATACTTACACGTAAGAGGCCGCCTTATCGCACTGGTCAGCAAAGTGCGTACGAGTGCCATGTCCACTGTAGATTTGCGTGGGGCTATTCGGTGTAAGCACAGAGATTGTAAACATTTACTTCCATGCAGCAGCTCAACATCAAAGTGACGCACTAGTCTTGGCATTTGCAAACTAAATTTTCTCCTCAAGTCAAAATTTGGCACAATACCGAGGGCTAGAAACTATTGGGATGACCCCGGAGCCATGCCATTGAGTGTGTTGACAAAGTGGAAGCTAAGGTGCTCTCGCAGCCAAAGCGTAGAATTGAAAAATCGTGCAAGCTTCACATGACCTTCCTCTTTTAAGTATTGTTCTGGCAATGGCCTTGGCTGACCTCCCGCGTTGGCCAACACAACACAAATAATACTTGCGAACTAACAGCGCCAATCATTGAATTGGCATACAACTGAAAAGAAATCTGACCGCAGTGTCACTGCTTCTTCTTGACAAGCACACTACATCCACGGTTTTTTTTATACATGAGAGTTAAACTAAAAGAAAGGGAAATGTGTAGATTACTGCATTTACCCATCAACAGTTTTAAGGGCAGTTTTGCCTCCTTCTTCGTTGTTCGCACTTCTGTGCCTCTCAGCCATAAATCCATAGGTTCTAAGCATCTAATAGAGAGAAGGAGGAGATACTCGTGTTCATATAATTAATATCTTCATGAAGTTATCACAGACAGTTCCTCAAATATCTTTTCATGATAGATGGCAGCCAATGTAGCTTTAGTTATTGATGGCTTCCCAGCGGAATACTGAACAAAGGCGGTTGCCAAAGGCAGACAATATACAAACCTTCTAATGGGAGTCATCACGTCTGTCATGTTGCGTCTTAACATACCGGAATAAAAAACGTGTGAAAATTCCTTGATTTGAACCCGCTAGTCACCACTCCTAATGTAGTGCCTCGAGAATTTTTAAAAGCAGAGGAAGGCTAAACACAAATGACAGAACACGCAGCGCCCACGAACAAGGGTCTCGTGGCCTTTGACATGGCTCAAAAGCTACGCCGTTAGGTATGAATAAAATTGCAATGCCCTAGCTGTTTGTGATAACAAAAAGGAGAGTTAATCAAATTAGCAAAGCATCGCACAAGTATGGGCAGAACAGTGGTCCACTTTCAAAAAAAACAATTTTCTTCTAGTTTTAAGGGATTTATCCGACGAAGAAAGCAAAATTTTTCCTACTCGTTGTTCGAAGCTAGAGAAACCCATTTAATATTGAGCTGGCTAGTCATACGTGTTTTACAGAGTGCAGGACTGCCTAAAGTTATAATTGTTGCCAAGTGAGTCAGAGGTTGTTACAACGCAGCATATCTGAGATAGCAAGTCAAATGGATCCAGTCAAGGCCAACAAGCAAGTGATTAATTGATAAGCCTTCAAGTATATGCCTTAATTACAGATGTAATAGGTTAGCAAAATGAGTTTCAATCAGTCCTTGCGCGTCAGATGGTTAGAAGGCAAAGGCTGAAAGGGCACGAGTTCGTCAGTAATTCTAAGCCCTGATTAACTCTGGTTACTGACAAAATATAAGTAGGCTTAAATGACAAAAGGGACTGAGAAAGACGGAGAGTGGCTGATGTTTGGAGTTGTAGGCACCCCACTCTTTGCCAAAATATCTTAACAAAGACTAAATATATCTCTGTTTCAATATTTTGCAAATGACTTTTTAATTAGGCTGATGGACAGAAGTAAACTTTATGGAGTCTTGTCAACAGAAAGGACATAGTGCAACAGCCAATGCATTAAATTATTAACATGAACATTTACTTAACGTATGATCGTAAAAATCGTAGTGTTCGAAAGAATTTTTCGGCTTTACTGCTATTGAATGAAACGGAATCCAAGACTGGCAGCTGCTCTTGGTAGCATCCCATGCATTCACTGCGGTTTCCGAGGTCAAATACAAACACTAAGTGTAGTGTTTACCTCAACGAAATTTTGAATTTAGAGGACATTGGAAACCAATTAAGAAAGTGAAAAGTGTGTCACGCGTCAACTACCAATTTACGATGGTACTGGTGCATTGCCACAGGCATAGCCAATTCTTGGAGGCTAACACCTCAACCTACGATTCTGTCCTCATTTGGCGATTTTATGCATCATTTTGACACTAAGCTAGATGACATGCAAGTCATTGATCCAAACTATCTACAAAAATGAAGGAAATCGCTCCTTCAAGCATGGACATTCGATGCGTAAATTGCAGCACTTTCCATTAAATTTTCACGCATTCGAAATAATTTACACAGGATTTGAAAATTTGGGTGACTCTATCTTACAGTGAATCGCATTGACCATGTTTTATAAGACTCACCTGGATCACCCTGTATGTGCTGTCTCCTTGTTGTTACCGATGCATCAAACATGCCTGACTCATCTTTATTCAAACTATGCACCAACTTGCTAATCGCACCACTTTCTTATATCAGAGGAAGTGGGTTTAAGTCATGACGGATACATGCGTTTCAATGACCACCTCGTCCATGATTGGGCAGATTGAAGAAATGTCACCCTCTGAAAGGGTGTGGTGACTGTTTAGCCTTCAACATTCTAGCTTCTGGCAATGATTCCACACGCACACACACTTTGCACACCAAAAGGAAACCTGCCTCAATTGCGAAACAGTGAAACATCAGTTTGCTTTCTGTTATCCTAGGATCCTTGTGGCGTTTTATTGCAAAATTAACTGTTTTGTTAGCCTACGGTACCTCTATCTTAACTACCCACCATATGGGAAATATGATTTTAATAGGCATAGTTGAAAGAAAAGTACAATGACAATGCGGCTTTGGTGGGGTTATTTTCGATTCCTGCATAGTTATCTCGTGCAGTAAAGACATAAGAATTACTAGCAGCTCTTAAATATTCACTTTTTCCTAACCATCCTACTTCTCTTGAATTGTAGCCCAAAACTAAAAATAACTGCAGCAATCCAGTTGTGTCGCTTGCACGCTTCACTCTTGCCTCGCCGACGCGTTCGCACGAACTGTCACAGAAAAGCGCACCACGAACGCATACTACAGACGATATTAACCACGCCCAAATGGCGTTGCATGTAGTACTGCGCCGCGTTCTGTCGCCAGTTTTGATAACCTCGCTGTTTACGCTAACAGGGCCTCACAACACACCACTTATCGGTGGCTTTGAAAATCCGCTAATTCTTGTCTCCGGGTCTAAACACACCCTCACACGCTTAGGCATGCTCAGGCACCCGATATAGCTTAAACGACACCAACTGCTAAATTGTTTATGTGTAGAAGTAGGTCCTAGTTATCCGACCTTACAGTGTGTTTTATTAAACAAATTCATCGGTCAGCGGCGTGATGATTCTTGCGGTAAGCCTACGGAAATTCTTGACTGAGCCAAAAATGCACAGGAAAGTGCAGAAACGCTGTCTTTTGCAAGGGTTATTTAACCTCAGGAGCCGTGAATTTATTTATTAATAATTATTAAAGGAATCCTACCTCGCCTTGGAAAAGGAACTGCTTTGAATAGTTTACTAAGTTAAATTTTTATGCAACCGCACCTTTTTTTCAACTTTACAAACTTTACTCAGACGACGAACTTTATACTACTTAAATATTTAGCCCACAAATCTTGGTGCGATTAATTTTATTTTAAAATTTCAAAATGTTTAACTAGCCAAGGCAGACACAAATCAAAGGACGGACTAGGGCTGTCACTTTCAGCCTTGCCGTGTAAAGACTGAAGGCAGTCTTTCCTATCTTTAATTTTGCCGCTGCACTTAATTTGATCTCTCCTAAACAAATAACCTTGGTTTCTACATGCAAAACCTCCACGAGCGCAGGTGTTAACGATGACCAGAAAAGTGACCGTGAGAATTCCCACTGGACGAAGTGAAAGAACATCACGTAGAGTGTGTTTACTATGACATATGTGTAAATACTCTCGCCTCACCCAACTGTGTTCCTTCATAACCTTTTAATCGTTCTAAAGTAGGCCAAACCAAAAATGGAGGAGAGATTTTCGGTAGCTTTTAACTTTCCCTTCATCAACTCGCATGAAAGACTTTTCACAGTTAGTTGTTCCCCATTCAGCGGCAATTTTATTCACCATCTTGCTTAACGGTTCCGATTGGATAGTTTAGTGCGGACAAGCCGTGGCGGAGACGCCGGTGGGTAGTAGTGGGATTGGCCTATCACCCACGCGGAGATGGTGACGAGCTTTTGCGCGTTCCGAGGACAGACAGTGAATAGCGAGGCCGCACCTCCACTTTCACCAATCACGTCTTGCGGTCAAATAGCCTTTCGCGTAAAAAAAAACTTTTTAGGGCATTCCCTTCATGCAACACAGAGAGATATTGTACTGGCGGAATTAATGCGTAAGCTTAAGAAATGCTTTGAGACGATCTTCGTTATTACTAACATGCACATCAGTTTAGACCGCATAAATTTTGAGAAGCAATCGTAAGGATTTTTTAGAACATCATGTCAGTCCTTTTTAGATCGTCAAATGACTCTGCTTCCATACCCAGTGCCAGAGAGCGGCGATCGTCCACTTCATTGTGCAGAGGATATTTCACCGTTCCTAGTAACCTCAACAATAGCACCAGAGCCAATAATAATGGCGAAAGCCTTAACAGCCTCCTGTGGAATCTTTGCTTCGTTACTCTCACATTGTCAAAGGAATAAATCACTGCAGTCCATCTTGCCAATGTCTTGCTGTCTTGCGCATCACTCTGATTTCCAGAGGCCTTTTAGGCTTTCCAGTACGTGTAAAAGGCACTCCGGATTGACTTTTCAACACAGTGGTAAGGTCAGGCTACTGGACGGAAGCGTCCAAAAAATTGAGAGTGTCAGACTTGCTGATTTTTTACAAACCGCTGCACTGATTAATGCGGAGTCTTTGCTCCAGTGGAGTAGAGTTGAGCAAATTTTTGTGGAAAGACCTCTATCCGTCTACCATCGAGAGCTTATAAAAATTCGTTTTTCACTAAAATTCCTCAGAGATCCTTTATGCGGAGAGCGTAACTATCGTTTACCGGTAAGATGATCTGGTAACTTTATGGCACACTTCTTTTCTATGTTCAAGTAGAAGCCTTTATCACCTTCTTGGGTTTGTTCCCTAATATAGTCTATTGAACTTTCCGGGAAAAATTGTTGCTGTGGTGTCCACTGCCCTACATATTGCTTATTTTGCCATTTGGAAGTAAAGAAAAAATCCTGAGGCTGCTTCGAATTGAAGTAGTTTAAGTTGCGGGGTTGATTGATGCAATCATAAACTTGGACTTAAAAAGAAGTAAAGAGTGATACGATTCGAAGTTGATGCAAATTACTTCTGTTTGCACACAGAAAGACAGGGCGACTTATGCTTTGAGCAGAAGGATTCTTGGAGCGTATTTAATTCCGTCCCAAAATCACAATTACGCATTTCATTAGATGTTTCGAGTTTTGGGGGAATTTTATGCGGTAGATGTGAGGTTCTAGCCGTGCTAGCATAATCTGCTTTGCTCGCAAATTTTAGTCTGCGATTACGTTTGACCATGTCTGCAACCGCGGACAACCCTTTTTCGTCAGACCGCATGGCTGGTCTTCACACGATCCCTACCTCACTCAAACTCGCTGTGGCTTGCTGTGTCAACAGCTTTCAGTTGGCGATTTCTGCCTCGTCATAATTCCATCCGAGATCGCTATATCCCTTTCACACACACCGCAAGTGGAATCTGTCTCTGGCAGCTGCACAGACAAAGCTCCTCCTCTTATTGAACAACTAAATGAGGACTTCTGGATCCCAAGGTAAAAAGCACCAAACTTATGTGACTTTACACGGTCTGATAGGTAACTTGTAAATACTTACCCCTTCAGTAAAGGAATTCCCGGAAATAGTAGTAGTTTACCTGGCAACTGCTGGAAATTTAAGCAACTTTAAGTAACCACTGTCTTTCTTTTTAGATATGCCTCTCAATTAAGTTCTTCCATATCCTTGCAACAACACCCCCTAAATCTGAAAAAGGAGAGTGGCGCCGTTCCCACCTACTTCACCGCTGCTTCTTTAGCTGAGTCACCCTATGCTAAGAAGTCTTGAACACTTTTCCTTTGAATTTAGGAGTCCACACATAAATAACTTCGCAGCATATCATAATCGCAGCTCCCTGTCGTTGCATATTTATCATTACAGTTCCACTTTTGTACATTTATTTTTCTCCAAACTTAAAGGGTCCTGTTTTCGAGGTATGATGGTCACTTAGAAAAGTCTGGAAAAGTCTTTTTCTACTAGTGACTACTTGGCAAGGATCCGCAAGGCATGCACAATATAGGAAAGGTAAATCTTCCTTGTTATTATTTATCAGAAAGCAAACTTACTCCCATGGCTCGGTATGCAGACCCCAACAGGTGAATCTGCTCCAGATTCCGCACCTATTCCCCATTGTGTAAACAAATCTCCGTAGGCTAGAGGGAGAAGAAGCTGATCCCATAAATCTCCACATATCCGTATTACATTTGTAGTTGTACATGTGCTTCTGCTGCTGTGTCTGTAAGTGGACGCAGGTGTGTGTGTTCGGTGGGAACCGCGTAGTATGGAGTGAAAATGATAGAGACATTTAATCTGGTGTGGGTCGACTTAGTGCCAAAATTAAAGATAATCCACTCTTAAAGAGTATGATAGATGCAAAAATGTTGTTTTTATGGGACTTTCAAGGCAAACGGTTGAGTGGTTTATTAGCATTTAAGTGGATTGACGAATTAATTGATGCATTAAATTTTACAAGGGAACGCTGACCACCTTTCATAGTGCTCGTTGGGGAAAATGAAATTTTTGAACAGGATATTGGAATAAAAAAGCGAGAAGCTGGTTCAATATTGAAGCAAATTGGTCTGTAGAATCGACCAGCCTTTGATTTGAACATAACCGAAGTGTTTTTCTGTCATTATACTACTTTTCTAATAATCAGTAGTAGGTTTAACGAACCAATGCCGAGTGATGAAATTGTAAAAGGGATCGGATAGTGAAGAAGGTGGCCTGACAGGTGTGTTGTAAGACAGATAGAGGTATTTAATTCCTGATCTATGATTGTGGTATGACTTAGGGAGGATGACAGATGTCGGTATTTCATAAAGCGCGTCTCAACAGGCATCAGCCTCAAGTAGCCTATTATGAACGCACTTAGAGGAAGTAAACAACAACAAACAAACAGCTTAACTTTTACAACTGATTACCTTTTTCATTCTATTTTCGGGCTTGGTGGGATTTAACACTCTAGTTCACTCCATCAGACTGATTGATTGGAGGTTGCATACAGATTGAGGTTGGCGAATAGCCTTTTGCCTTTTGAATAGCAAAAGAGACGCAGATTTACGCTGAGTAGATCGGTCATAGCTAGTTCAGTTGATAGTAATGGATGACGATGATTAACTTAGTTTGGGCGGTTTGGTGGCGTGGAAGACATTACAGAAGCTCAAATTCTTGCGTTAAACATTGATATCCATGTCCTCCACGTCAGGAGAGAAGGGGGCAAGTTTGACCTGTCAGCACAATGAGAACATAAACATACAAAGATCAGAGTCCATGGGTAGTTGTGCATTCTAGCAAACTCATTGATGTGATTTGACTACGTCAAATTACATATCTGACTACCAATCCCGATGGAGCTTGGAGGGTGTTGAGGGTGGCGATGTACTGGTGGGCCGTATCGTAGCTAACGGTTGCTTTCAAGATGGGCCACCTGACCAACATAGTAAATAATGGGTTTCAAAAATTGGCTTCGCACTGACTCTACACCAGAAGGTTATTTTCGCCACTGAAAGTCAGGTACTTATACTAATCACCACTGCAAACCGCAGGTCTCCTCTTTATGGTCTTTGGGGTAGATACTGTCCAAATCAGAGGAATAAAGCTCGTCATAAATTGGATTTAATGAGCCACCACTGAGACTATCAGTGGATGTATGCTTGTTGGCATAGTCACTCACGAAAGCCAACAAGGCGTGACAACTAAACTCACCTTTAAGCCAACGCCGACGTAGTTATCCACTATCTTGGGCAGCCAAGCTGATCTTTCCCAAGAAATTGACTGTCACTAGAGTCTACTGTCATTTGACGTAGCCACAGTCCATCGGTTTTTGTTTGCTGAAACGGTACCTATTTGCCAAGCTGAATGCAGTGCGGTTGTGGGTTAGTCATTCTCGCCCTTTGCAGCAATGCATTGTTTTTAAGTGATTCACGCGTTCCAGGTAGTCATTAAAAAAGAAGGCGAGCATTGCTAAATCCTCCTTATTAACGTTAGATTTTATAGCGCAGGGAGTTTCAGCCAACCTCGATATTCATCGAGCATATTTGGTGGGTGTACAGTCATGAGAGCAAACACTTTTCACTTCTGCATGAATTATTGAGTCCAAACACCTCCATTTTATGCCAAATTAAGACATTGCCTTTCCAAAAAGGAAGGATTTGCATTGTAGCAAATACTAAAGGTGGTCATTAGATGGCAGGTTTCGTGTAATAATTGTCAGTACTGAAAGGAAACAAAATGGTATTACTGTTAAAATGGACCCTTCTGCCTGATTTTTAGGTAATGAAAAAACTTCCCTCGGAAAAAGCATTAGTTCAGTTCTGAGTGACTGCTAGAAACCCTCACAAAAACTCGCCTTCAGAGCTAAAATACTGCGATGGATACTACCTGTAGCATAAGCACCGCACAAAACTACCGCATTTTTAAGAATACTAAAAGTAGGGCATCAGTTGTGGCTAAAAGGTAGCCGTTTCTCCTGAGACCAAATTTTTTGACAATCCCTTAATTTAAACCAAGAATGATCTCTTCAAAAAAGAGTTATTTATCTTTAACAAGGGCAACTTGTTGAGTGGGTTGAGACCACGTTTATCGGAATGAGCACTCGCTTGATGCCCGCCATCGAAAACAGCCTTTTATACTCTTTTCTTTAAAAAAAGAAGCTCATTATACTGTTGACAGGCCTGGTGGAAAGACCTACCGTATTTGACGCATTCAGTCCCATTAATTACGCCTCATTGGCATTGTACGCTCTGTGCTGTCGCCGGTTTTGATGGTTGACGGGTAGGCTACACCTCTGTTTACACAGATGTCGTATCATGATGTTCACAACCTGTGCGGCTTTTACAACGAGCTCCTGCATCCTACCCGGTAAATCATGTGGCATTGCATACATGGCCTGTATTTGTCACTCAGTTTTATTTTCTTAAATCACTTGTGTTCATAAGTATTGCCTTTGAAAGCGCCTAAGCTCGTATGGTAGTCAAGGTTGATAAAATCCTCAAACCATTGGTACAAGCATTTTTTAAAATCTAAATCACAGAGTCCTAAGGCAAGTAGAAAATGCCTTTTAGACTGAAGACTTTAACTGCGGTGACTTTGTCAAAGACCTAAATTTAAAATAATTAAATTGAAAAGGTGGCTATAACGGTTTCAGCTGCGGTCGTTTGGGTGCACACAACATTGGGACTGGCCTCTGGGTCATGTCAGCAGCCACAGTTCCTTTCTGCTAGCCTAGTACGTATGTTCTATCTAAGCATAAAGCGCCCGTTTGTTTCTTAACTTCCAACCCGATTTCTGACATCTGTGACAAACTAAAGCGGTGCGAAAGCAGTGTATGTGCTGCATTAGGGAGGAAGGGCTTAGAATGACGTCTGCCTTAAGCATCTACCCCAGTCTCGTGTTTTGCAAGAAGACTAGTAGCAGCGAGAGCGACAATAACCGTTTTTGATTTGGAAAAGTTTCAAATCGAAGAGTCCTTACTGGACTTTCACAAACACGTGGATTGATTAAATTCCTGATATCTTCCCTTCACTTCTAGCTGAATGTACTCTAAACGGATATGACAGGGCATCTCCAAAGTGATTGCAAAGTAGCAGGAAGGAGCAGACGCGGATCTCCATCCCCTAAATTAATCTGCTTTTAGGTCTGTGTTCTAACGCCCTGCTATTGAATCGTAGCGAGTAGCAGGAGTCCCATCCTTAAATCTAGTTTTAAACCCAGCGAAACTCCGAATCTAGTTAAATTATCCAGAGGGATCAATGACGTTGCCGCCAAGTATCTTCTCAGTTGTATAGGAACGCGGGCACTGGAAAGGCTGGCTCGTAGGTGGCGCACCAAGGAAAGCGCGGGGAGATGACACTCAAAAAAAGAGCGATTCGGCAATGCGGTTTGCTATTTGTTTGATTTTTATTTGCGGTTATGGTCACTTAGGCAACCATGGTACCTTTGTCTGGATAGCTGACGTCTGGTCCATGCCTGCAGTCGCACTTCCCTCTGCTGAATATGTACGTATTCTGCCAAAGTATTTCATCTAGTTATTTTTCCATTGGTTAGTCTGGAAACGTTACGGCGATACATAGACCGCGTAAGTAATTAAGTAGGTTATTGTTTTATTGTGCTTTTGAAACCCCACTTTCAAAAGGTTTCATTTACTTTCAAAGTGAATCTACGTGAAAATATTTCTTTAAGCCCGACATAACCTATAACTCTTAAAACTGAAAAAGACATTTTATTGCGTCTTTTTAAATGAAAATCCTTATTTCTGCATTTGCTGCCTCAAAAACTGGGGTATTTCCCCTGAGTATGCGGTTTTACTCATTCCACTTGCATTCCATCCAGAATTACGTTCCTAAAAATCTGCCTTGTAAATTCCAGGCATACCTTAACCATTTTCAAAAGTGCACAGTTTCTGCGTTTGAGTGGTCAAAGTGAGGTTAGGATGGACAACCTGCATAAGAAAGCTGAGGAGCGTGTCTGCAAGTCTGAGCTCGCAGTGAGCATTGTATAATGTATAATGACTTCAATTTGTCGGTTGATTCTGCACAGCAAGTGGATACTATGCAAAACACACCCACTGCGCAACATTTGCCTTCGCAAGAAGTCCTAGCTGCATGACAAAATAAATATCACTGACATACATGGGTTGTAGGCCACTAGCACGCCCAGTGACTCCCGTATACACTTTGAAGGTCAATCTCCTGCGTCGGCCATCACAAAATAGTCGGTGTTTTAAAAAGATCATTCAAAAAATAACCGCCTCAGCTATCGAATTTCCAACAAAATGTGAAGATATTTGACCGAAAACACCATTAATCCACATTAGAATTCCCAAAGAGGAATGGAGTTTCGATCAGTTTGGATTCCCCATTGAGGAAGGGATAATCAGGTTTTTTGCATAAATCTGGAGACCGAATAATGCCCCACTCAGAAAAAATGTCACTTCCCTGTCGCTAGGCCGCATAACACTGGCCTATGAGCCGTATCTCTCTTGGCTTTGTTTAGCTGATGGAGGAAGCTGTCATGTATTTACTTGTATGACTTCTTTACACTGATTCTATAGACAGCTCTACAATGAGACATTACAGTTAGATCATGGCTAGTGCCACTTTGGTAGTTACTAAGATTCCTGCAGGGCCAGGAACTGGAGCAGTAGCTGTGGAGAAACGCATATTTTAGCTCTTCTCTTGGCAGTCGTCACGAGAATCCCCAACAGCAGTAAGCACATTTGACTTTGGCATTCAGCATCAAAACTCGCGGCTGACTTATTCTTTGGATTAAATTTGTTCAAGTCATTCAAAAAAGGTAAACAATTACAGCACTATTGCAGAAAGCTCTTTGCTAATGCGCACCGGGTCCGAGAGGATTCATAATCCGCAGCAAATTAAGTGCCTGTGTAATCAAATACTGAGTCGAGCGAACCAGCTACACGCCTATATCGGGTGTTTTGATTGTTTAATGCTCTGGGCAGAGTGTTGCGCTGTTGAACCAAGAGTTTCCTTTTATTCCTTTTTTGAAACTTGGCCCTCTGTGCTACAATGCCAAAGATGACAAATAATCTTTGCGATTTCTACAAAACTATGGCGATTATCCACCAGCTCCAATCAGAATTCAAAGACAAAACTTAAAAGCTTTAGTCCACCTCTTTACTCATATTCCTATGTTCATTCTCCTGTGTTGTGAGATCAAAATAACCTCACTCTATGCTAATGCTGAAGCATGGAGAACAAAATTTATAGAGCCATAATTATTTGATAACGCCTGTCTTTTGCCAAGCATATCCACTCCTCTTTCCAATTGTAGCGACTGCTCTTTGTAAGTCCACCATCTCTCACAACCTCTTGTAGTTGAATATATCCATCTCGTTATCGTTTCCTCGGCAAGCTGAAAGTCTCCAACCACATTCCATTTCAATTCTGTTGCCTATAGGCATGCTGGAACTAAAAAAATCCAGTTAGAAAAGTAAGCAAGGGAGCCTTTAATAATTCATTCTCTTAGTGATGGTTTTGACATGCCTTCTGAAGTTGTCCAAAAAATGTAGTAGCAAGTACGATTGGTGCTGCTTTTATCTCAAACTCGAGCTGGCAGATCTGGGGTGCAATACCTCCACCTTAAGGAAAAGCAAGGATATTGAGCGTATTGTGCCAAAATCTCTATTAATTTAATGGTACTTTTTGAGATGGATCCGCTTTCTTCGTTCAATTTAACCCCCATTTCACCTTTTTTGACCTTTCTGCGGATGAGTAAGTCGGTTCTAATTCTTGGCAGCAGTTCTTTGTCTCCCAAGCAACCGAGCAGCCTTTGACGGGGGCGACGTTAAAGCCTACATTTACACCAAAACCAAAGACCTATCTCATAAGTATTTCAAGGCAGTCTTGAAGAGACTGCCATAAGTCCTGTTATTTGCTTTGGGACAAGAAACCCCTGGAGCAAAAGTGAAGTGGAGCTTTGAGTTATCACGGCATTACTATTAGAGGCGCTATTGAGCCAATTTCGAAATCAGTACTCGTTAATATTCAATCTTTGTGAGATCTCGCTTGGAAACTCAAAATATCCGCAAAATTATTAACTATGCTCTTTTTCGTGCAACTTCGTCAGTACCAATGCACTCATTTTTTTCCTAAAAATCTACAGTTGTACTGAATTAGCGGCCCTTTTTATAGTCTATTACAAATTGTAACTTCATAATATTTAAAAAAGCTTAACAGAAATTCAACCTTTGTACTGTCAATGGTTTTCATAAGCCAAAAAATTAAATTTTAGGTTAAATAGGTGTAAGGATCAAATGTCGAGTGGTGTGGAGAATTGCAGCAGCGGATATTTGATAAAATTAGATGACATTAGCCCCTTTAATTTTATAAAGGTTTCCACATTGGTAAAGGCGAAAGGCAATTCTACTAGGATCCCTTTTGTCCTTATTTATTAGGTCTCCATCGCCTCCTCTATGCGAATGCTATTGCAACTGCGTGCTTAATGCCTTCGAAGTAACCGAGCCTCGTCCGGTAGTTGTCATCCGCGTTCTTCATGTCTCTAGTGGTTTGGTGGCAATTCTAGATTTGATATACGGTGTTAGTTTGGAAAATTTATGCTTATTCCAGCTTTAATTATGCTGCCACCAATGTGGTGCTTTAAGATATTTTTTTCATCCAACTTTTGTAGCTTTTCAGTGGCATACAGATTGGTTGGAAGTCTGAAGGCACGGAAACGTAGCTTTGCCGCCATTAGGATGTGGGTTTGCCTCCAAACATTTTGTGGCACGAAGGAGGTTAGAGAAAAAAATGCAAACAGTAGTGAAGCCATGAGGTTTGAAATCGTTCAATTTTACTTTCTTTACACTTGGGACGGGAAACTAACTTGCAGCGCAAGTTAAATTATGACTTTCGGTTGAGCTTAGGAGATTTTGACCTTCGCGTTCTCGGTTGTTAGTAGCAAAAACCAGCGGCGGTCTGGTCCATACTACTTGCCTCCTTAAAATATACGTAAAAGACCAAGCCTCAAGACTCAGGTTATGCAATTCTTTTACAAGGTTCCTAATTGGCACGACGTCAACTCACATAGTAAAGCAGATCATCTTTGAATGGTTCCGCTGTGCTAAAATAACTTTGTCCCACCAAAATTTTTCACTTGCTGGACAAACGCTCTTTAGCTACTGCAATTTTGCTTTCAAATCCAGACTCTTGATTCAAATCGAAAGCCAATTGTAATTTAATCACATCCAAATGTAAGACTGTCTAATTTTAATAATCCAATCGTTTGCTTAGTTCCTCGTTTCAGTTTTGTGGACAATTGAGGCTTCCAGGCGGCATAGCCTCCAGGAAGTGGGAGTATCTTTTCAGCCATTCCACACGTCGGCAGTGTGTATACTCCTGTGAAATTGTCAAAAGAGGTCAGTTAATTAAGATAAAAATCCGCCCCGTTAAAGGCAAAATTAATTACCTGCCTGGTTGACTCGTAGCCGGTTGTCTTGCACCGTGGATCAAATTAGGATGCTCAAAGTAACAAATTGACTAGGCCTTCGTCGGAAGCTACGCTCAAAAAAAAATGTTGATCACTTTGGTGCCAAAGGCTCTGCTTTTGCACTTCCGCTAAGCTACTGGCCTTTGGGTCGTGGCAGTAGGCCTCTAGCCTTTCCATATGTCAGCGACGTGCATTGCGTCTTTTTTTTACTTCAAATACGACTTGCACGCTACAATTAAACACTTTGAAAAGCATTTCGCTATATTGAAGCAAAGCTGCACCGTTTTTTATTAAATACATCCATTTTTTGGGAAGTCGCAAACATAAAATGGATAACTTGATGCCTCTCATGAACAGGTAACATCGAGCGCAAGCAAAGCAAAGCAAAGTAATCAAGGCAAATAGCAACGTCACTACTTAAATTAAACTCCAAGCCATAGCTCGGTTAAACTAATCAACTTCGTAGGCAATAACTTTATCCTGAGACTAAAGAGAAACCACAACTTTTCAGCATAGAGGGATAGTGGTGTGGTTACGCGAAAAATAATTCTTCGATTTCTGGCCTCTGTTAACAAAAGGTTGCCCTAGCATACTGGAAGACAATGGGAATCAGTTTCGGCATTTTTTTGGAGCAAGATATCCCTCATTATATTTGTCCCAATGGATGAATGACCTTCAGATTCCACGCCCAACCCCTTTAGTGTAAACAAACTAGAAGAGGCCAGGGAGGAGGCCAAACTACGAATCTCCAATTATTTATGTCGCATTTGTGTTTATACATCCGCCTTCAATTGTGTACGAGTATGTGAATGAAGCTATTAACATTTATACTGCTGTGATGCAACAGAAGAAGAGTCACATTTGGCGTAAACACAAGCAAGGAGTATTCGGGATTATGCGTAACAAGCTGGAGTAGATTAATGTTGCCTCTAGCCCCTCCTCGCCCCTTGGCACCCTGTGTGAATGCCACATTTATGCATACTGGTGTGCGACTCGAGTACATTAGTATGAAAGGTCGGACAATGCAACTATAGAGATGATATGATAAAAGATTCTTGACTACTCCTTCCAGTGTATGCATGAATGCATGATAGAAGTTAAAGCCATCCCTTCATAGCAATTACAATGACAGCTTTGAAGGTGATATCTTTGCTTTGACTTCGCGGATACTTAAGTCGCTGCTCTGTACTTTCGCAGCGAACAATTACACCGGCTAAGAGACGCTGCTGCATGATAGCAAGGAATCGCTGCATTCCGTGAAAAAGAGGAATGCAAAGGAAGCTATTCAGTGATCTTAGGTTGTACTTAAAGGCTGATACTGTGCAATTTAAAATTGTATTACACATTCTGTTAAACCAATCCCACCTAGGAGTGTGTCGCTAAATATACCTTTTGCGTAACTTTATAATGTCTTGATTGTGTGTTCCACTTCGCGTTTTAGTTAAGCGGGCGCCTAAGTTTTTGTCATTGTACTTCCGTACCTTCGGATGTAGGCAATATATTTTGCACCATGATGTTATGGCCACTTCAGAAATCAGGACGGGCTAGCTATGCTAAATCTGTATTCCCTAAAGGGTTCGCTTACTTATCTTTAGATTCCTTTGCCATATTACCAGAATCCACTGATTTTACGAACTTTGGGAAGTAGAAATATGATTAAAGTTTGAATTTCTTGACTGCTTGCATAGCGCTATTAGTCTTAGCTAAAGGTAGATTGATTATGAGCGTTTTCAAAACGATTCTATTCTGTCCATATTAATTTCAGCCTCCGAGTTGAACCGTCACACAATTTGTAAATTTCCTCTTAAATAGTGTCGCACTTTATGCCTTTTTCGAAGACGAAAGAAGGTACGCTACTGGGGCAGGATAGATATTTCTGAAGCACAGAAGGGTTGTGCGGTTACTAGCACGGCGCAGAGACCTTGCCGCCAAGCAAAAGTACAAATACCACAAAGGCAAGACAAAAAAAGAATCGTACAGCCTCCTCTCCCTCTCCTTCAGAGCTTCATCCTCAGCGCCTACATTAATCAACCTCCTGCGTCAGTCACCACAATGTGGTCAGTATTGCATAAACGGGACCCAGGGACTGGCTGCGGCGGTCGTCGTATTTACGTGCAGCTGAGATGATAACCCATTAATATCATTACCGATCCTATTTGGGAAAAGCCTTAGAGAAGACGGATTTCTATTGCTAGGCGTAAAGACACTTGCTTAAAAGCAGAGTTCTTTGATAAAGGGAGGGGTGTGAAATGGTTCCATGGGGTTAGGCTTCGCATTAATTTGTTTTGTGAAACTATTCTTCCTAAACCGGCCCCTTGCTATACATTTATTTAAATTCTATTAGTCCGATAGAGGGATAGAGGAAGTAGCCTTCTTCGGATGGTTCACAGCTTATGCTGCTTCTGTTGTTAATGGCAGTTCTGAAGGGCACAGGGCTGCGGTGTAATTTTTTAATTCCTATGTCAAGACTACACAAAACCTCTCATCACCGAAAGGCGCCCTTTCTTCATCACGCTAATTTCAGAAACTAGGCAAATAAATAGACATATTTGTCCCTTGGGATCGAGTTCATTTGTCACTGTGTCTTTTTTTAAGCTGCAGGAAGTCATGACGTAATTGCAGAAAATGGTTTTCCGGTCCAAAGGAGTTAAAAATACCAGAAAGACAGCCTCTTTCTTGGTCTGATAAAGTATTAAGCAAACCCTCTAATAAAACTATTAGTTACCCGCTTTAGTGCAATCAGCTCTTTGATTATTAGTGATCAAAATGCGTGTGGAATTAATAAACAAATATGCGCAATTGTTAGATGCAAAGTATTCAAAAAATTCGTTGAACAGTGCAGATTCCACACTCAGCGTATCAAACTTTAACAAAAAAATGCTTGATTTTGAAGATAACCCTAAAAAAGTGAGTGAGCTACTTACTAGCCTGCCTTCACGAATAGAGGATCAAAGGTGAATGCCTGTAAGAGTAGCGTCATATACTACTCAGATTGTTTTAAGTACAGTCCGTGTTTTTGACCTATGCACATTGCAACAAATCATAAGTCTTTTTTTGTCTCGTCACCTGATCAGATTAAACGAAAGCTAGTATGAAAACTCCTAAGCTGTTTAGCGTTTTATGTTGGCTTATGATGGTTATGATACTTTAATCTTAAAAGGTATGGGGATTTTCAAACAACCTTGCGAAGAGTTTGCAGGTGAACAAATGGGGGTTTAAAAGCAGATGATTTTAAGCGTGTCCTCTACACCAGCCGCAACTGGAAGGAAAAGCCCATTAATAAAGTAAAAATTTTCCAAAATATGGTGTTTTCTAAACTCCGGACCTTGCACAAATAACTAGCAAATTGGCTAATGATAGAGGATTGTCGGTATCGAATCTTTTGCAGATTCAGATCACTTTATCAGATTACCAGGTTACCTGATTTTAGCAACGTTTTTCGTGTTTCACTAAGCTGCCAATACCGTCGTTGTGTTAAAATGGGGAAAAGAACGAGTGGCATGCTGCCTGCCAAGTAGATACAAAACCTCCAAATTTGATCTGAGTTGAAGCATTTTTTGGTTTTAAAAATAACTGGCTAATGCGGATGGAAGTCAGATAGATTCGAATTAAGGCTTATACTTACAAGCCGTTTGGGATCTGACTTTTCTCAGTAAGCGTTGAACTAGCCAAATGAATGGCCAAAACGTGCCTGCTGTAGAATCTCCAAGCTTCTACAGCCCTTTCACTGGGTATTATAGTCACTTGGGCGCTTTTGACTTAATCGAATTACCACTTTCTCCCTTGAATTGACTTCTTCGTAGCATCTAAAAAATACAAGAATTATCTTTAAGAAGTGTCTGCAAAATAAAATGGTTCATTTGCCAACCTTCCATGAGACACTCTTGCAGATTAATTTGTGGTGGACTGAAACAGTGGAACAGTATCTACTTGGCCGAGTACAGCACAAAATTCCACATCGCCTTCCTCTCATCGTATGATGATGCATTTTTTCCATACAAAGCCACAGTAATAAGGCAGTAAATCGAAGTTCTCCAGATGCGCATGAAAATACACCTCCTAAGGACAGGCTAAACCGAATGCAGGCGAGAGGTATCAAAAGCAGGTAACAGGCAACTCAGTCATCACCTTTGAATACAATTCCGATGATTCGCTTAACAAGAAAGAGTGATAATTGTTTAGACTTCGGCAATGTTGTATATATGGAGAATAGCGTTTTAATCGACCTCCTTTTCCACCGAATATGCCTGATTGGTACGGAGCGACAATAGTAAATAATGCGTATCCCTGCACACACACACTGAATCCAAACATCTCTTAAGTCTAAGGGAGTGAGGCGCCAAAGAAAGTGACTTGCATACTGACGACGACCGTAATTAATGACCTGAACAATAGGCTTCACATTAAGTGATTTATATCAACAACAATACTTTTGCGAAAGATGTGCCACGCAGAACCTGGATAAGCATCACGAGCCATTGACTTTGACAATTAATTTTTAAACTTCTCCCCTGTATTCTCACATGGTGGATACTTCGCGAAGCATGCTGGAAGTTCTGTAGGCAGAATCCAAATTACTCAGTTTTATATTATTGAAGGCAGAGAGTAGATTTTTCCGCCTTATTTGCTTCATACACATCCGCAAATTTTAAATGAGTTGTGATTGCGTTAGTCCTCAAAGGCACTGCCAATTGCCATTCATAGTTCCGTGTTTCTGAAAGGCAAAACTTTTTGCCATTTCCAGGAAATTACGTACGCTTCATAGATTTTGGCATCGTTAAAAAAGAGCGATGTCAGAAATTTACTTATAATATCACATATTACGCTAAATGTGCTGGTCAAATTTGATGTTATTACTAATACTTCTTAGTGTTTGTATAGCGCAATACTTGGAAGCAAACCAGTAGGAAACAGAAGCCCGAACGTTTACACGAATTTTTATTACTAACAAAGGCTACTTAAAACGACGAAAATTGGCGTCGTTGGTACCTGCGGCCCCAATGGAATCAACCATAAGGAGTGATGATAAAATATATAAATAAGTCATTCAAACTAAGGGGTTTTAACTGATCCTTCGCCTTTCTCCTCACTTACATGTGCAAGGGTAATAAATGTGATAAGTAAAGAGAGGTACAGTCAACACAAGAATTGCTGAATGCCAAATAGGTTTATTTAGCAACACCTCCATAAAAGACCTGTGTACCGTCTTTAAGCTTGAGCTCCCAAAGAAGTCATTTCTCAAAACCGTCTAAGCCATATACATCTCAAGCATGTACCGGGTTTGACGTTTGTGGCCACATTAATTACGCCTCAATGGCACGACACACACACACACACACTTTGCTGTCGCCAGTTTCAATAGCCGCTCTATTTACGCTTGCACGCCATCAACACTCTACAACGCACCAACTGTGGCCTCCACGAGGCGCTCCGAGGTTTTTTCGAGTGTGCACGGCACAAACAGGCTCGCGTATCCGTACGCTAGCGCCAAAAAAGGTTAAACAAAACCAACTGTTGGTGTGTTTATGCACACAAGGGGCCCCGCTTATCAGACCTTGAGACTCTCTTTTGATAAGCAAACTCACATGCAGTCAAGGTGGTGGTCAATCTGCTTAGGTCCAATTTCATGAAACCTGACTGGTAGAACGCGGTTGATGTTTTTTTTCCTTAAATTGCATGTCCACGCAAAAATAACCAAAAAAGATGCAAATAAGACTAACGAAGTATTTTCAATGCTTTCCTTTCACTTGAAATCGCTTAAACAACACTGATTTGTCATAATAATATGGTTGAAATTTAATTTGAATCCCCTTGTATTTCTGGTTTGTGTACTGCACAACTACGGCTTTCCATCGCACTGGAGATGCTGCAAAAACGCGTGCTAGAATGCCAAAAGACTGAAAATGTTTGGCAGAATTTTTGCTATTCACTAACACATGTAATTGGCAAATGGAAGAACCTGCGAAAACGGCTTTTAAATAACCAATTTTCCCCTAAATTCGGTATTAATCGCCCACTTCTACATTTTAATTGTATTTTGCCCTTTTTCATTTGTGTGCACCGAAGGTCACGTATTTTGGATACGACGACGTTGCGCCATTGCAAATTACCTGGTCAACAATACCGATACTTTCACTATGGTAAGCAAAACAAGACACAAAAATCCCTTTGGCAATTTATTTTTGTGGGAACTGTGAACTAGTGAATACAAAAATGTCGCAGATGAGCCAAAACAATGATGGACAATAAATTGCTAAGTGGGCAGAAAAGCGCTGATCCTGCACACAAAAGCCTTTAAATTAAGCGCATCATTACAATTGGAATGCTTCAACATATTTCACGCACTTTTTCGAGCTCCTTAATGTTTTCCAAAATAAGCACAACCTTTCAAACAAAGTTGAGATGAGTATTAAACCATTTGAAATGCGATCATTACTAGCCTCTCAACTTTAAATTACTTGCAAAGCAATTTCTTCCTGCCATCATTCCTCAAGCCTCTTTTTATTTCGAGAAGTGTAACATATTTTTCGCAGCCTTAGAATTTTGCTGGGCAGGTAGGGATTACTTCCAATGTTCCATTCTATTACAATGCTTTTACCAGAAAATATTATGAATTACTGCGAAATGTTATTTGGCAACGTTTGCAAGAAACCGATTGGTCAAATTTAGGTGACAAACGCGTAGATAGGGGAGGATGCGTAAGGTAGCAGGGCTGGCAAGTCAGCCACTCGTAGACGAAGAAGTGGCCGGAACACATTACAGGGGCAGGCCGTGAAGCTTATAGGTGCACCTCTACACCAACCAATCAGATTAATGCGGTCGATTTAGGCGGCGCGTGCAAACTGAGACCGCTGGCACACCCCCTCCATGTGACACATCATAGAGGCAGTGGATTATGCGTGTACGTTCTGCAAGTAATTTGTTCATCTTGGGGATTATAGTAAGTAGATATGGAGCTCATTATAAGATCAAGTATTTGGTACCCTTTCACATTGTTTTGCATTAAGAGTTTTATTTACGCCTAAAAATTTTCAAGCGAATGTTTCTATTGGGATATTCTTTCCTTCCAGATCATAAAATGTCTCTTCTTCCACATCAAATGACTGAAAGTGGTAGTCACCTGCAGCGTTTCTCACAAAATTCCCTATTTCCTTTGTCACCAAACCCAACTCTTGCGTCTGATCAAATGAATGTGCTGAAAGCTGTTACAGCCTCCTTTTTTACCCAAATTCACGGAAGGGAGTCACTGCAGTCCCTTCCACTTTTGCCCTATCCTCCTTCTCGTACTTCCGCTTTCGTTAAATCTTACAAACACATGGGTTTGCCGAAAAGAAACCTCGGATCAGCATTTCGACGCAGTGGAAGAGTTAAGCTTGCAGATGAAAGTATTCAGAAAATCGAGGGTCTCAAATTTTCTGACTTTCTTCGAACGGCAATGTCGATCGGGGAGGAAAGATCTCTCCAGTGGGTGAAGGTAGAACGAATTTTCGTGGAGACTTCCCCAACAGGACTCCCACGAGGGCTCATTAAAATACGATTTTCATTAAATATCCACACGGAGCAGGAGTGTTCAAGCACCAATTTTTCCTATCTGGTAAGGCATTTAATTAGACATGCAAATAAATTTGGACCAATTTTTGAACTTTAACACTATTTCTGTCTTTGCAGTGACATTTAATTGTGAATGCTTATGTCACGAAAAGAAAAGAGCAGATTGCATTCGCATAATGCTTTAAAATATGCTGGTTTTCGCACAAGCTTACCCTTTGAGAGCATTCAATCAGTAGTTTGGGGTGCTTTAATTCCCTATTTACAGGAGAATAACTTCATCACAGAACACACAAATAGTGAGATTATTACTTCACACATCATTCGGCTTTACTAAAGCCAATTTCTTGACTTTTACGTATTCAATTAGCTTGTTGAGCTCTCTTGGGACCTGCATTATAAACTTGTGCACAATCCTTGGTCTCACGTCCTGCAACCTGGGGAGGAGGTCAAAAAGCCTGAAGGCATGTTAGGATTAATAATCTCCGCCTGGTGGAGGCAATCAAAGTCGGTGTTTTGCTGATGCGCTTATAAACAATGTGACTAATTAATCTCAACTGTATCAAATTTCTGAAGTTCACTGATTACTGAAGAAGACTGCTGGTCTTTGTGGTTGTGCGCAGTTACAATTTCGTGGATAGGCATTTGAGAAAACAAAAGTTATGCATTTGAATTCCAAATACGTGTTTACCAAAGGACTACTCTGTCTTTCTGTGTTCACCTTTCTTAATGGAAAACATTAGATTTGAATAGGAGAACTGTGAGCTTCTCAACTCAGGGCAGATTCTTGAATGTAAAAATGATTGCTTTATCAATTATTTGCTGTGCAACCCTAGGTTAATTAAGTACTTGAGAGCCGAAGTAAGACGATGTCATGTTGTCAACGCCAACTTTTAGCCACCGGTCACGTTCGATCATGTCTGCAACAGAGAACAGCCCTTCTTCATTCGATCGCAGGGCTGGTCGTCGTGTGATCCCCATCTCGCACAAATTCGCTGCGGTCTGTCGTGCCAACAGCTCACCATCGGTGATTTCTGCTTAGCTGTTGTTTGTCCAGAAATCGCCAAGTTCCTCATTCCCATCTCCCAAGAGCATTCCGATTGCAGTGGGCAAGGCATTCAGATAGCTGCACCTTGTCAACGAATGCGGGACCTCTTTTGGACTACGCTAAATCAAGTCTCTTTGAGGTAAATAAGATAAATTCTTTATCTTGTCTCCAGCGACAAAATAGTTTTCAAATATGCAAATATTTCAAAAGCTGTTTTTTTGCAAAAATTTTAGAGCAGATACAAATAAGCTATTTTGTAATTGAACCTATGAGCCCTTGAAATGCCAATTGGTCGATCTTATTTTAGCCTTTGCTCCCAGCCAAGTCTGTCCACATTCCTTCCACAACAACCGCTGGATCTAAAGAAGGATTACTGTAAAAGAATTCACGGTGCCGTGCCAAATTACTTCAGAGCTGCCTCGTTAGCCGAGTCTCCTTTTAAGGAGAGC
Organism: Taenia crassiceps; assembly: GCA_023375655.1. Taxonomy (NCBI): domain Eukaryota; kingdom Metazoa; phylum Platyhelminthes; class Cestoda; order Cyclophyllidea; family Taeniidae; genus Taenia; species Taenia crassiceps. The sequence goes on along the minus strand of JAKROA010000004.1, from coordinate 65,868 downwards.
GAGTGAAGGCTTCTTTTTATTCCACAAATACCAACTGCTTTTTAACATATCATGTACATATTTAAATGCGATTAAACATTCGCCCTTGCTGTTACACTTTGCACTACTTAGCTTGGTCTTAGAGAGGCATCTTGATTTAAAAAAGGTGCTGTCTATACGCCCGGTTTTGGGCTAGATTTTATCCTCCAACTCTTTTGCCTTTTTGGAAAGGTCTGAGCGGCATAAACCATCTGAGGTAAAAATAACTCCCTCTTGATTTACTTCAAAGTCATTATTTGTTGAAATTAAACCATAATTTCATTTACTAGCACTAAAAAAATAGACAACTTTGTGGGTATCCTCCTGTCCAATTACAAAAGACTTTCAAAGCAGAAAAAAGTGGCATTCAAATTGTAAAGCAGCTATGTAATCAAAATGAAAATTGTCCTGCAACATATTGACAGGTATTTCACCAACTACTGCAACACGTTCCACGTTCATTTCCTCCTCTCTGGAATTTTGTATTTCTTGGCACGACAGACTGGTTGGTTGGAACGTGCTCAATGGTTGAGGTCAATATGGATCAGTACAGGTCTAGAGAGAAAGAAATGCTTAACTCCTTCCCGCTTTGGAAAATTTCTGAGCTCTCGCCCAACACAAGGTTATAACCGCTGGCGCAATTCTCGTCCGAAGGGTGTTCCTTATATTTACCTAAGCGTGATGAACTGCAAATGCAATGTGGGCAGGAATTGGTCAATTCCCAACAAAACACCCAAACGAGAAGGAGAGCTCACAAGGAGGATCTAGGTGGGCCGAAAAAGCGTTTCCAGCGTAGAATAAGGCGGTATTTATTATCTCCATACATACATGCATACACACCCTTGGAGATGCAGTACGTACTGCAGTTTAAGGTACCGCACAAGACGATGATCTGCCAGGAGAGGCTCACCTAGGGTGCCAACCTTGGAGTGTTTCGAAACGTTCGGAACCAAGTACGTGAAATGAAGCTGATGAAAGCTAGCATAAACAGAAACGTCTTTTCGAGGTTGTAAACATTTACTGAAGGAAGCCTTTTTAGAGCAATGTTGTAATATGAACCAAAAAGTTAGGTCCATTTTTTTAAATAGCAAGGTATAAGCCGTGTAAAAGAAGTTCCGCCTCCGGGCTTTTCTGGCCGCTTCTAATAAGCGAAGTAAAAACAACGAGTACTAAAAAATGAATGAAAAATTTGTGATTGGTAGGAATAATTTGAAAAAAGTTTATTAACACGAAGTAAGTTCATACGGCATGAAGAAGTTTAAAATACAATAGAGAGGTGAAATGTGAGAACGAGGTTCGTAGATATTAAAATTACTCTAATTTGTGGCTTGGTACCAACGCTAGGGTACATAAGTTGGTGCTACGTTAGCTGCATTGAAGTGCAAAGCAGAATCCTTCTTGTCTTCTTCGAGCCGGAGAGGGTGTTCAGCCCTACTCACTCCCACGGCTCAATGCGACAAAACGTCGAGTGAATGCCTTTAAGAACTTCCATTTTGATTGGGGCAAGCAGAATTTTTGGCGAGTTACTATGATCACTCTCAAGCATATATTGAATCAGGATCGTCCCCACATTCTAAGGATGCCAAAAAAGAGGTTTATTGCTCTTTCTCTCGATTAACCTCCACGGGCTGGAGAGGGGACAGGTTGCACATGCATCCAATCCCTATGGTTGTCATTTTTTTCATACATCGATGCTTCATGAGGGCGTGTGTAAAGCAGCTAACACTCATGTCTGAGTGTCGCAGTGGAAAATGTGTGGCATTTGGTGAGGATAAAATCTTGTCCTCCACTTTATAGGTTGGAGGGATTTAATATTTTACTCTTCTTCATGTCCCAAAACTGTCTGTGCATCCGTGAAAAGAAGAAATGCCTTTTTTCTAGTACATAATTTTAAAAAGTGGCTTGTTAAACCATACTTTCTCATCGACTCTAAGAGTGTTTGTGCTGAGAGTACAATGGTTAGACAGTGGAACTCGTTTTTAAGGAGCCAGTAGCAATAGAATTAGACGTATTTTCAAACAGCCATTGACGTCTACACTCACCATTGTCGTAGCGTCTCGTTAGATGAGTCTCTAGAAAGACTTTGTATAAATGCGAAACTCATGATAGTCACAAATTGCCTTACCCATAGACTGCCTTTGTAGGAAGACGACAGTTTGGTAGGTATCAAGGGACAGACGGTTGGATGCCGATTTTAAGCCTCTTTGTTAATTGTTTTTCGCTTGGAAATGCCTACGATCCCAAAGGAAAGCATTTTTTTCGAATCCAAAGAAATTTTACACTTCCATTTAATGATCCCAACCAGCAAGTAACATGCCTCTATGGATAGAGGAGATCCAAATTCAGCAAAATACTGTGATTGCGTGACGGGAGGACAAAACCGTGGCTATTGCTTTGCACATCCGCACTGATGTCTTCCTCTCCTGATTGCTCTGTTTTAAAACTTAGCAGAATTCTTAATGAAAATGTGGATTTATGATGGGTAGGAGTAAAGTCATGAAATTGCGTCCAGATAACCAATAAATATAAATATAAAACCCTTCACCCTTTGAAACCAATCAAAGACTTAATCTTGCATATCCCATTTGTTTGATTTAAGGAATTTGACAAGACACACACACAAACACAACCAGTAACCAAATTTAGGCTTTGAATTTGTGTATGACGCCTATTTTTTTAGCCTCAAAGTGACTACTTAATACGGTGGTTCAGCTCCAGATTGCATTGAAAGAGGACGCCGGTAAAATTACCCCAACAAAGAATTAGTTGGTAAAATTCTACTACTTACTTAGCTTCCCCTGTCTTTTATGAAGTCGAAGGATGTCATAACACCTGAACAAGAGTATATTAATGGACCAACAGAAGGACTTGAGGGCTTTTGGCAAGGCTTGGAGAACAAGCCGTTTGACACAAGTGCTTCGGCTAGCAAACCTACCCCGCACAACATGATTTTCCCTTTCGGCCGTCATCCTCTTTGCTTCCCTGATCAACCTTCCGCGTAAGCCATCGCAACGTATTTGGATAAGTAGGAAAAACGCCTTTGACCTGCTCCCGCTAATCATCGTATTCCTGTGAAACCAAAACGATGTTCGGCCGCAAATCCACACGCTCTTCATAAAAATTAAACTAAAATCTGCAGTTTTTTTCTCAATGGGGAATTGTGCTACTCACCTTATATGCCCAGCGCTGATAGGAGATGTATCCTAAACTCACCTAACTGTGATATCTCAATTTCCCTTATTTATCACTGCCCAATAAATCATGGCCAGATTAAACTCACCCATAAGTTCTATGGACATGAAGACAAGAGATGGAAGAATGAAACAATGAGCTCACTACGATAACTTTCGCAACCATTTCATAAACCCCGCATTTTAGAGTTTTTAGGAGCCTCTGTTTACCCAATATTGCCCGTTGAGATTGTCCCCTTTCCCCTTCCCCCGTCCCCTTGGCGCACTCCTACACTTTCGCATGGTCTAATTGCCTTGTTACTTCAAACTTGGAGGCATATTCATCAATGCTGATATTTCTGTCTTATTAATGCAGTCCAAAACTTGGAAATCCACACAAGATTTAGGATTCTCTGTTTTCCTTGTCCCATAGTAACTAAAACTTAAATATGCAATTATTTTAAAGATCAGAAGCTTTACTTTTCCGCCATAAAACGACCTTTTTTATCTACTTTGCTTTCCTCCAAAGTAAGCGTTCAAAAGATGACCATAATTTTTTTTATTTTAATACTGATTTTGACTAATTTCATGAGAGGGCGAGGAGAAGGGGGAGAGACTGAGGTACGATAAAAGTACACATGTGCTTTCTCACGGCTGTTCAAGGACAATCTTTAAAGCTATATGGACACGTTGAGGTTTGATGAATTCGTGTAAGCATCAAATAGTGCAAAATGCGATCTGGTGAATGGGAGTGTCAACACAATGTGTCAGATATGCAGATCTCGATCTATGTGGATGGGCAATTCCGAGAAAGCAACTCAACTACTGAATGTTTTGTGAATGCATTACAAAAGTTCAACTTCATTTCCGTCTTGAAAACGACGATACATCATATTTTTATCCTTTGACGCGCTTAAGCAGGTTCTTGATTTACAAGGCTTGTTTACTGCCAATAAATCTGGAGCTTGAAAGTGAAGTCTTACTGCTGACAGTTGTTTGAATCTGAATTTGAATACTGTCGAAAATATTCATCCCATACAGCTAAACAACTTGTTTCAACATGAGAAGCTTCAATATTTGAGATCGAATATCGTTAACTTCCTCAATTTTAATCACGCATTTGAAAACAGTTGTTTTATTTATGCTTAATAGAAAGTTTAGCGGGACTGCTTGTAGCGAACCGAGTCGTGCCTAGCAGGGTTGCAGAAATCTAATATTGACAGCGGATGTTATAGCGCTGACGTTCTTTAAAATGTACTTTGTAGGTGCGAGACGAAGGTGATAACCCCACGGACACCCAGACGCCTTCGCTGTAGCTAACTCCCGCCACATTTTGTCCATCCTTCCGACTCTTTATAAAAATATCAAGAAAATATTCCACCTTCTTGTGGCAGGGGAGGTAGGAGAGAAGAAGAGGAAAGAGATAATCCCAATACAACAGAGCTAACAGGCAACTGGCATGAACCAAAGCCACACTGCTTGGTAGAATAGAATTAGCGCAAACCTAAAGATATTCAAAAGTAGAGTTAAAAAATGATTGAAGCATTGCATAGCCCTGTCTTTTGCTAGCGCCCCTTTGGCCGAACGCCCTGTAAGTAAAATACCCAATGGCCACCGGTGCCAGTCATTGGACTTGCAATGGTAAAGACACTTGATGCCACCTTTGCCGAGTTACATTTTGACAAATCCAATAGACTTGGAATTTCGTCCTGTATGGGACACGCAACCGTAATGCTGTGGAAGACTGGATGCTACTCCGCAACAAGGTGATTTTGGATCTTCAGAGCCAGCCTTACAAACATTGGCCTAAAGCCAATTTATTGAGTAGAGGACATAATTTAAATGGAATTGTTGGAACAAATTTTAGAACCTGAATCTCCCTGCCATGTTTGTCGCACTTCCGTTCAGTAAGTATAGAAGTGGAGTGGGTACCGCGAACCGCTCAGTAAAGAATTCTTTCAGATGACGCTTCAGCTATTAATAGCTTTCCAGCGGGGCATAGACTTTATTTCAATAGCCCTCATGCCAGGGATTCTCACATAATTTCTTATTATTAAGGTAATTGCCCATTAAGATCGGATTTTTTTACAGCGACTGCCAATAAAAGGCCTTTAGTCTGACCTAAAACCACAGAATTCACAGTAGAATGCCCGAGAATAAATCCAAGAGGCTGCTAATCTGGCCTGGAGGGCAATCCGCCCTGCGGAAGCACAGTCCGTGATGGCAGAGTTAATAAGTCAATCAAGGCAAACAGTACTATTTATTTTTAAATAGAGAAGTTGTGATTTCGCTTGCATTAAGAACATCTTTCTTGGGATGTAGAAAATAAAGTTATAGGTTTCGCCACTGAATAATAATTTCACAAAGGAAGGACGTGTTTAAATAAGGCATTGAACATCGTCCAAAGGAGCGGTGCTGAAATTCCATATAACATTGAATTTTAAAAGAGTTTCGATGCTCTAGTAAAGACGTACAATGGTAAAAACATTAAACACAGTGCTAATTTAGCCAAATCTGAAAAAAATAATGTCCTTTTGATTGTTATACTAATAGCTAAAGCCAAGGTGGTTTCTGGTCTTATGATTTGATTCCACACTTCAGCATGCCTAACTTTTGACAAGCACACTTCAGTTTCAAAGGTCGGTGGCTTCCAAAGCCCGACTATAAGATGGCGTTCAAATTGCTACCCTCAATGCATAGCACGCATTCACAAATGCTGCCATTTTCCTCCAGTATTATCACCTTCGTTGATGTATGCCTCTAAAAGGCCCTCGCTAATGCAGTGGTCTCTATTTAATTGCATAGTCACAGGGGAAGCATGCGTGCTCCCATACTGACGGCTTCATAAAACAACTTTTATTGGCTTAATGTTGAGCAGGGGCAAAAATTCAAAACAGCCTGGCCATTTAAAAGAAAATACTATAATTTGTGGGAAATTAGAACACGCGGAATTGTAACTGGCATTCTGTTTCTTTATGTTTTGTTAATAAATAATTGCGATAGCTTTGTGAACACGAATAAACGGAAAATTTTAAGAAGATATGGTAGCCTTTGCAAACAGGGCAAAACATAATGGTTTACTGTTGCCTACTAAGCAGCTTAGTGAGTAGTATGTGAACGTTTGCTTTTAGATTGTAAAAATTTGGTGGAACTGAGTAATTTTAAACATTGGTGAGGTGATTGTTTAACAGTGTAAAACATTGAAGACGTTGCAACATTAAACATAATACCAACAGAGTTTGATGCATATTAGTAGCTGTTTGCTTTCTCCAAACCGCAATAATGGTCTGATACTATTCAATACTCTACCCCTGATTTCGTCAATTTGCCACTTTTAAGGGGGGGGGGAACTGAATTTAAAAACAAATTTAAGCCAGTAAGTCGGTAAGGGTGAAGCATTTTCAAATTGTGGAGTTATATTATGTCAGTTAAATAAAGTTTAACTTGCAGAAGCATTAAAAGAAAATTGAAACCGCGTAGAAATTGTGATGATACGATGAAGCATTTAATATTTGCAATTCGGAGAAATATGGAATCACAGGTAATCACAGTTTCCTTTTTGGGACACCATGACTACCTAACAGAGCCTACTGTTATCATTAACAGTCGTTCCCATGGCTCCACATCGTGTCCTAACAGGTGAATCTGCTCCAGATTTCGCTCCTAATCCTGCAAGGTAAACAAACGTCCATAAGATGAGGGAAGAAAGTGATCCTAAAACCCCCCAAATTGCCCATTTCTTTTTCGTCTCTGTACTTGCATTCCAGTTTGCGGGTGCTTGCGTGCCCTGCGTCTAGCATTTCCATCTCCGTCTTGCAACGAGAAATGCATGACGTTTAGCGTAAATACTCGGTTGAATTATGGAGCTATGCTACTCTCCCCTTGGCATTCTGTTTAAATGCCATTGGCAGGAAGAATGTAGAATTGATGTGGCGAATTAATCTTCAAATACCTTAGGATCATTTTGCCACTACTGCTTCTACCACTATTTTGTGTCACAAGTGCGTGAAGTAAATTGCTGATGCAAAGCACGTAAAAAGATGAATTCATTCAGCGCATTTTTCGCAAACAGGCTGCCAATCAACTGAGTCTCCGTCAATTTAACACTTCTTTGTCTCACAGTCAAGTTGGTTTATATGCGGCCCAAATTATCTAAGGGAGATGAGTACTAGCTCCAGGCGATGCCTGCTTCCCCATTAGGAGCCTGCGACTACTTTCCATGCGCACAGTAAGTGGACAGTTGAGAAATTAGTTAGATATGGAGGCAAGCGACAAGGACGATGTGTTTTGCCTCTAGGGACAAAAGTGTTACCAAATCGGAATTGGCATTTAAGATTTCCAAGGGATTTGTGAATCGGGTGTCTGCTAAAATTCGAATGCAGTTGCTTAATTTTTGCTGCCAATAGCCGAAAACAGCTCTACAGGTTGCTTTCTTTTTATCACACCATGCTATGGCCCGGTTGTTGACCCCCTTCAAGTCAATTTATAGGCCCAGTAAAATAAATGATCAAATAGGAGTAAAAGAAAATTGCTTCATTCCTCTTCACTTAGTTTACATGCTTCGTTTTATTGTTGAAGTCATCTGTTACCTTGTTTTAGTGGACCACCAATTGAAAATCTAACATTAAAACCACAGTAAACTGATCGGAGACAAAACTGACTTTGTTTTCGTCGTTATTAAAGTAAACTAAATCTGAACTGGTAATTGCAAATCCATAAAGTGCATAATTTTGCGGAAAGACAATTAAATTTGGAAAAAAAGAATCTTACTGTTTATTTTGATTTGTGAATTATATGCTTACTTCTGTGGTGAAAGCCAAGGCGTTCGAAAAATTGGACCATGCATTGGACCACCATTCCATTGTGCTGCATAGGGAGAGCTGGAGCTAGGCATCGTGGTCGGTCTTTTAGACCGAAGTTGCTACTGAGGAGAAACGAGTAGCATTGCATCGAGAATTTAGATTGAATTGCCAAAGATGACAAACTCACGATAAAGGTATCCCCACTGCCTTGTGTAGCATTCAATTATTCAAGGTAAAACGTAAAATAAATACGATTGTCTGAGCAAATTTTGGTGATCCCTAAAATATGTTTGAGCGTTCTCTTATTAACGCTACCTTGAAATGCATAGCACAGAATTTCGATTCCGTTTTTTGCTAGCTACTTTAGGCTGTTGAACAAAAGTGCTGATCATGATACTGTCAGTGATAGCAGAAGCTAAAGCGACATTTTTAACAGGCCTGGTTCCGACGGTTGGCTAGGTCAATCATACATTCGGGATCGTCAGCGCCGACAGCCAATCTGAGATGGTGTACTTCATCAGACGGGATCATCATAAGCAGCATGAGAAATTTGAAATTTGTTGTAAAATGGATTTTTTTTTGTTATAACTTCAGAACTGTGTTTGGTGCTTTGGTGACACCATTCAGAGTTGATTTCATTTATCCACGAAAATGAGCGTCAAGAGGACTTGACCAACTCTTCTCGCATGTTACTTGCTTGATTAGGAATGTAAGTTGGTTTCCCGCCTTTGATTCAGAACAGTGGGACTATGTACATTAAACCTTGGTAGGCCACTCGTATAACTCCAGTAGGGCCACATAATTTTCTAATAACATTTTGTTGGATTTATGAAGACCATTTTAGCCGACTGTTATGTCCACTTATAAAATTTTTTCTAAGTACACAATATCTGTCAGTTTTTCGTCACAGAGTGACTGCAGTAGTAAAAAAAAATTGCACCCAAATTTGAATAGAGTGGATGAGAAAAAGCATTCTCAACGCAATAGCGCATGTAAATCGGTACGAAATGGAAACGACCAGACAAAAGTCTATAGTTTTTTTTACAATCACGCCAAACTTATCTTCACGTTTGGGCGCAGAGTGAGCCCTTAACCTTAATGTTCACAATACGCTTGCAATTAAAGTAGTAAGTGCATAGGTGTGCAATTAGCTCATTGCATCGGGTTTGAGTCCTTTCACGTAGAGGAATTGTTTCATTCGAATATGGCTTGCTACAACTCTCACTTACTCTGCGATTGCATGGCAAAACGAAGCGATGAGGTGTGGTATCACCTCATACATCAGAGTGTTGCACAATGGATTTGCCTGAGGGGCGATCAGGAGGCCGGTGAGGTTGCCTTGGAGAACAAGGCTTGGCTTCGAAAGGTGGAACAGCAAAAACCCTTCACTGGAACTGTAAATAGTTTTAAAACAAAAGCCGCTTCGGAGAAGTAGTTTAACCTCAAAAATGGAAAGAGGAACCCTTGAAAAGCGACTTTTTCAGGTGATCCCCAAAAAGCTGGCATAATTACCACTATAGATAAGCAAGACACTTACGTCCCCATTGCATGAGATGTAATATAAAAATGTTTTTGACCTTCCTAGGGTTAATTTGCCAACTGGTTGTGTACGAGAGAAGGGTTTTAACGCTGCTGAATGACGTAAATGTCTATCCAAATGACGCTGTCTTACTGCCTCGGTCATTATGACTGGCATCACCTATTATGCGAATCGCAGAGTTAATTTTTATTGCAACCAGCTTAAAAAAACCGGGTGACTGGCAAAACAGGATCAATGCAGATTGGGCTTAAGGTGTGGTGCCTCAGACCGACTAAAGTACAACAAGTACTTTACAGTACCATTAATTGCGGACCAGAGTCAACGACTCTGTAGGCTTGTCAAGTTGTCAATGGTTGGTTATGGACTTTGGATAAAGAAAAACTCCACGTATTTGCATTGGACGCATAAATTTGTGACAATTACTCCACACTCTATTCGTGAAAAAGGAGGGAAAAAAGTATCTCATAACTTTGCGTCGCAAAGGTTCAGTAGTGTGAATGTATGATTACCTTTTGATTGGCAACTGCATTCACCAACAAGACTGGCAGAAGGACATTTTTATTAAATGATAGCTGACTTTAAACACTAGTAGTCAGGCGCACAACGCCTGTTAGGTTAAACGACCTTCCACTTGCCAATCTTCTTTTCCAGATGTTGGCATTGAACTAATCTCCTACGATTATCTCCAACTCTGTACATGATTGTACAGGAGTGGGTGAATAAAGGAATTGCATAGATTAATTAAATAAGGTCTCCTCAGTCCTAAGTTGAAGCAATTGGTGGAAGATGGAGGAGGTGCCGTCAAACCCTGAGTTTATGTTTCTTTCTGTTCACTTTATCACTACATAATGGACCGTCGTTCTTCGACTTGGCTTTTTGTTCAAAGGACCTAAAGACTGCGGTGGAAGCGACATGTAGAGCCAACTACGCTTGGACCTACCAGTTTTAAACGTACGTAATTTGTTAATAAAGTAATTTTACAATTTCAATCCTTCTTATTAAAAAGTGATAGTGGATATGGAGGAGAAAATTGCAAGTTGTTTAAGTAAATAATATATCATTTTATAAGCCTCTAATCCAACTCTAATTATGGTGATAATTTGTGACAGATATCAGTTGTAGGTTTCCTTAACCAAGTTGAATGCCAAAACACAAGTTCTGGAGTCTTGAGTTTAACCAAACAGCACTTCTGAACGTTGGTTTTATTGAGCAAGACAAATCTGGTCAAGTTTTCACCTGCACTATATGCGATTTCCAAAAGGATCCAGGGTAGAGAAGGCACTACTATTTAACGTAGTAATATAAGGTACGAGATGGTACTAAAATGAAAGTTGAATTTGCACGCATTTGGTTTTTGTGGATATTCCCGACAACCTTCCATGAAATTCGATTAAAAGAGGCACAGCCTAGTCCTTTATTATCAAACTAGTTATGCAACACATATTTCTACTACCTTTTAATTATGATTATTTACGCGCTTATAGTGTAAACGAGAGTAAGTGAATTTAGGTGCTCAACTTAGCCCGAAATGCGAAGGCCAGTTCACTTACCAGATCCGCATGCGTCGATTCAATTAGCCTCGGATGCTGGTTACATCGTAAGCGTTACATTACAGTTACAGAGACATCCACACAAAGTGACTCCGAAGAAGTGTGTGTGTGTGCTTGAACAAAAAACATTCAGCCACGCACATCCTCCTCAGACAACAATGGGCTGCAATCACTTAACCCAAACTAATTTAATCCTTTATACTTGTTTAGATCAGTGTTTGCTTGGGGTAAAATTACTTTCGCAACAATCGGTGCCCAACCCATATTGAGATGCGTATAACGCTCACATATGGAGTGCCACGGCAAAATGTACTAAGCGATCATAAAGCAGTTGAATAAGTTACCAAGCTTATCTGGGTGTTTTAAATTCCATGTTTTCACTTGAACCTTGCTTTGTTAAAGCCAACAAATTAAGCTGATCAGACAAATCAGTTTATGCGATACAGTGACACGTCTTACATTCGGACGTTTGACCATATGCCTTGCCATGGAATTAGGTGGATGCTACCGCTGACTTGCCTTCTACATAAAAAATATACAAGGCAGAAGATTGTTGTGCATCGTGCGTTTTAGGAGTAAAACTTTTCAAATGCTTTCCAACAAATTTGATTGGCATAGTTTCACGATCTCATTGGTGCAGTTGTTTGCTTCCTCGTTAAAGGCAAGTATAAGAACCACAATTTTTTGCTGCGATGTCTTTTTAGCTCTCCGAGTGAGTCAGGAACATTGATATCGCTTACTCCGATACACGCCTACTTGTCCTAATCCTTGCTCTTTCCTTCACCCTAGTCACCATGATTAAGGCAGCTGGCCTTCTGACCGCGTTGTTCGTCGTGGCCTATGCCCTTACCGAGGAGGAGCGCAAGATCATTCTTGATTATCACATTCAAGTTCGCTCCAAAGTTCAACCATCCGCTTCCAACATGATGTATATGGTAAGCGGCTAGTGGCCAGATTTGATGACATTCTAAGCCTCATGTTGTTACCTTGCCCCACCTTTAATCCAAATTTGTCTTGTTCCACATTAGAAATATTCAAAGAAATTGGAGGCAATGGCTGAAAAGTGGGTTAGGTTGTGCAAATATGAACATCCGAACCCGCAAATGTACCCAGAATACGAAAAATTGGGACAGAATCTTGCTATTTCTGGAGGTACGGCACAAAACATTAAGTGGATGTCGGGAGGATGGGCAGCAGAAGCGAGGTATTATGGATATGCAAACAACACCTGTACTTCTGGGAAGATATGTGGACATTACACCCAGGTAATCGGCACGATCCCTCCTACCACTACCCACCTCTGCTTTCTACTTATTCAATGTCCATCATTCCTGCTAGAGGTGCCTTACTCCAAATAATTGTACCTTCGTAAACTAACTTCATTTATTTATTTAGATGATTTGGAGCAGCTCAAAGAACCTCGGTTGTGCAATCAATCGCTGTGACAATATTGTTCCTCAGTGGCCTAAACCAATTTACCTTCTGGCTTGCCAGTACTCTCCACCGTGAGTCCAATTACAGATACACTAATGCTGTTGCTCACACATTCTAATGCACTTGCAGAATTTGAAGCATTTTACAACTCTGCAACAACAAAATTCAATTTTTCTTGCATTTAGGGGCAATTACCGTGATAAAAAGCCATATAAAGAGGGAAACGCCTGCTCCAAATGTCCACCTTTCCATACTTGCGTGGACAAACAATGCAAGCGCAAGTAACCTCGATGAGCATTCACAAGGGTAGCACCGCAAAGCGCCGAACTTTGGATGCCACTCTAAAAAAATTATTAAAGCAACCCAAGTCTATTGTTTGCCTTTAATCTTAAAAAAATAGCTAAATTCATTCATTGCAATGCTTGATTCTGTCTCTATATTAGCGACGATGTGTGGCGATTTTGTGAATTAGTAAAGACATTTCCACTTAATAGCAGCGCGTCAAAAATGCACTGACCACTTCACTTAACTTAACAATCCCAGTTGTTTAGAAGGCAGAATTTCGCGGTATTAGCTTTGAGGCTGTGAGGCCTAAAGGAGCTTGAGGTCACACACGATGGAGTCGCAATAAGAAGGTCAGAAGTGTTGCCTCTTTTGCCTTTGAATGTTGAGACATTGTCAATTTCAGTCTAGAAATTAAAAGGGTCTTTTGGGATTAATGGCAATCATCAGAGATGTCATTCAATTTACTAGTGATATCTTGGCAATAAAGTGATATTGACGCTATTCTGACAGAAAAAACCGGTTTATTGAAACTTTATTACTTGAGTTGCGGTGGTTGGATATCGCCTATTTTCCCTATTATCTTATGAGGTGCAAATAAGCCAGTTTTCTCTCAAAGAAAACTTCATTGGAATTTCCACATTGGTACTCAGATAAAAAAAGAGGATAAATCCAAAACCTATAATACAGTTACCTCAGAAAATGTAGGCGTTAATGGAACATGCACGACAGCATTCCTCAACAAGCAGTTAGATGGGTTTAAGAGCGAGGTTTGAGGTCCGAAAGAGGGTGCCAGCGTAGCGGGTATCACCAACACAGCATACCGAGGAAGGGAAACCGCCACGATCATGTGCAAAGCTCACATGGAAGCAGGCACACGATGGAATTAAAGGAGGCATTCTCTATCAGAGAAAAATGACATTCCCTTTAATTTCTACTGATAAGCATCAAGTCTTAACGGGGCGGGAGAACAATTTTCTTCCCATAGAATGAATTGTATACCCTTTTAGCACGCGGATTGCTAATTGTAATTGTCTTCTGATATCGCCGAAGCTTTGTGTTCAGTTGGAATGTCAGTAATAGTTGTAGCAAAGCTTGTCGTAAATCATTCATCGAGGTTCGTTTTGGTGTCATCGGCGGTATCTGTGAAACATGTTATGTACGTGATCATTCGACATTTCCTCCACTTCTCGACATGATGGATAGAATCCAAACAGACATATGGTTTAAGGATACTGATTAAAAAAAAACAAAACTTGTCTACTTTAAGACTGGTGTTCTTACTACTAGCTCTGACTACACAAAATGGTCTCGATGTAAACTACAGCCCAGTCTAGAGTTGTAGAAGAGTACCGCATTCCCCATCTCCAATATGGTTTATCAAGCAAGCAAAAATTTCGCATTGGTGAGTGGGCAAGAGATGCTTGCGGGTCCTCGATTGTGGCGAATTCGAGAGCTACAGATGCTAACAATTGAGTGTTTGATGGTTGAGGTTAAACATGAGGAGCGTTGGTGACGACGCTCAAAAGAAGAGACCCGTGTAATGCTCTATTAGTTCTTTTAACTCAGAAGTGCTTCAACCTACCCGGATGAAACTTCTAACCTAGAAGATGGCCCCAAGGGTATAACAGTGGCTAAAATTACTCTGTATGCTAATATCGCATCTCCCATAATACAGTAAAATCGGCCACGGTTCCAGGTGTAACTCAAGACGCCACAATTGCATTGTTTTGCATATTTCAAAGCAACAACATTTCCCTCCTACATATTATAACAATAAATGAGTTTAATACATTGGGGAACAGATGCTCACTTTAATTGCCAACTTAACTTTTGGTGCGTTACTCAACACCTTTGGGCTCATTACAGCTTCTTGAGCAACTTGGATACCAAAATTTTAAATGCTAAAATAAACAATCAAAAGGAAATTTCAATTTGCCCGTAAAATTCAGCGGCAGCTGCAATCACTAGAGGTAGAAAGTTTATTTGAACAGTCGTGGGTAGAATGGCAGAGTGCCTGATGCTATAGAACTTCATTCTACGTAGTAGTGGCAAGGTTCACAGAGAAAACGCAAATAACACAAAACGCAATTTTACATGGAAATTAAAACCGTTTGGTGCCTCCAAGAAGAATTTATCCATTGTTATTAAGCAACGATAGTCTAATGTCAATCGTAGTTGATTACAAACAAACTCCACTTTGATTAACCCAACCTAATAATGACAGAATTTTATCACTGTTTAATGCTGCGGCCACTGTCATGCTATGGACGGGTCCATTTCGCATAGCTTTGTCCCTCCTTGAAAAAAAGGACGCCTATAACGCGATAGTGGCATTGGGGAGTGGTACGGAGGCTCACACGTCTGCATTGGGATTGCAGCACCAACTACACTAGTTAACTTCAAGGCTCGATGGCAATGAGTAAATTTGGAGACAGTCAGGCGGCTGGTCAGTAGGTATTACGATCATATAAACTGCTATCAAAATATACAGTACTATGACTGCTAGCTTCAGTACAAATATTGTGGTATCGCTTCTCTACCCTATTGGACACGGCTCTGCGTATTCTGCCTGTCTGTCCTTTGTCCTCCTTTGTGACAAGATGAACGTGTTCCATCCGCCAGATCTATGGGAGGTGCTTCAGTTAATCGACACTAGAAGCTTTTGAATGCAAACTGGTTGAAAACTATTGGGCTATCTATTTAAAATGAAGCAAGAACTTTGAGTTAATATGAGGTTGAATTGGGTGTAGTAAAAGGTGCAGCATTAAAGCATGATGATCACACGTCCTTTATAACATGAAATGGATGCCATCCAGCGTTTTTCAACAATTCATTAAAGTAATTACCACATTTCAAACCGAATCTGATTGGTGCAGTCATGACGATCTCATTGGTACAGTTATTTGTTGCCTCACTGGAGACAAGTACATAAGAGGTGCAAACATTCTGTTTCAACAGTGTATTCGGGTGTTTGAGTGAGTAAAGCAAGCTAAAGTTGCTTACCCTAATGTATGTGCATCTGTTCTAATCCACACTATTTCATTTGTCTTAGCCATCATGATCAAGGCAGCTATTTTTCTGACCGCGCTGTTTGTTGTGGCTCATGCTCTTACTGAGGAAGAGCGTAACCTTATCGTCACCTACCATAAGGACACCCGACTTAGAGTGCGCCCTCCCGCAGCCAACATGAAGTTAATGGTAAGCAATGCATGAGTTGCATCTGATTTCTTTTTAGCTCTCTTATTGTTATCTTGCCAACCCATTGCAATATAACCTCATTTTAACATGTTTGCTTTACGTTAGACATATTCGCAAAAATTGGAGAATCTTGCCGAGAGATGGGTCGCACGATGTGAATTTGAGCACCCAGATACAAGAATATGGACAGAATATGCGAACACAGGGCAAAATCTTGCCATCACTGGAGGCCGACCAGCGAAGCTTAAGGGAATGATGAAAATGTGGCGAGATGAGGCGAAAGATTACTCTTACGATGGCGATTGCATGTACGGGAAAGTCTGTGGTCACTACACACAGGTAATACTTAACATCCTCTTTGCAATTCCATACTCTAGCTTTTAAATTTGTTGGTTTTCACAATTTCGATTAAGGAGGCTCTATACTCATTTATTGTGCCTTTAAGTAATGCCTATATGTACACGTTTAGATGGTTTGGGCCAACACATCTGAAGTCGGATGCGCGATCAGACAGTGTGATGCCTATTTCCCGGGATGGCCTTCACCAGTCTACCTCATGGCTTGTCAGTACTCCCCTCCGTGAGTTCACTGCTACTGATGGGTGTTGTGCTCCTATAGAAACCAACAGCTTACTTAAAAAATCCGATTTTTTTGCATTTAGGGGCAATTGGTATGGACAGAAGCCTTATGAGCGGGGAAGATTCTGCACCAAGTGCCCACCTGGTACCACTTGCGTTGACAAACAATGCGCGCGCCAGTAGTTGTGAGGAACACCTGATAAATAGAATCATAGTGCTTCAAAATTTGAGTATCATTATTTACGAATGTTTTCAAATAGCTTGGCACTGTTTTCTGCGTTTGACTTCAAATAAATAATGACATTCATTATAATGTCTGGTTTTGACTCAGTGTCAACGGCAACTCGAGTGGAGGGCAAAGCTGTGAATTCATTAGTAGCTATGCTTTTTCATGGAAATGGATGGAAAATGCAATCAGTAATATGAGATGGTGAGGAGGGAGAGGCAAGACAAAGACTATTCATGTAATTGCAATACGCTTTGACGTGTAAAATACATTGGCCACCTATTTGGTTGAGGTCTGGAGCTGTGGAGCCTAAAAGAGTTTGACTTGAGTCTCGAGGGCATGCCACGAGGAGCCGTAGGGATAGGTAGAAATAAGACCCTCAATAAACATGTTCGCATTAGGGATATCGCCGTAGTGATGCCTTAGGCCCATTAAATATTAGTCTGGACTCCACTTTGGACAATGACTTCGATGGCATGAGCTACTACAGCAGGTCGTGATGAAAAGCTTTGAGAAAGACAGCCTATAAAAGTAAACTTGAGAATATTAACCTGTAGCTAAGAGCACCGGTGTTAAGGTGCGCTAAGCCACCCAGATGTCCCACATTTAAGTGATGAAAGCATTAGACAAATTTTCGTACGCCCATTTATCTGTCATTGTGAACTGTGGCAGAGGTGACTTACAGTTTGTAGCATTTAATTTCGTTAACATCCATCTAACTAATTCTACTTTGCAGGCCGATTTTTACAACACTGAGGTTTGGTCGTCCTGGTAATATGTGGAAATGCAATGTCTCATGCGTGTGCCATATTCTGTCATCTCATCTGCCTCACAAACTTGGAGAGTGATGAAGCAATCACAAAGTCATCATAAAGCATTAAAAGCACCTTAACAATAGTCCACCTGTAAATGCGTTAGATGGCCTATTATTGCCTTCGCAACTTGACCATAAGTCTCCTACTTCTTATTTTTCTGTTCTTAATTATTTTGCTAACTCTGCAAGTTAAAAGTGCCTCCACCACAGAGCCAAGGATGGAACAGTAACACAAACAACACTTAGCGAATATGTTTGGTGATAAATCGCCTACCAGAGCTGCAAAGACGGGTTAAGTGAACAGAGCAGTGTGAATGTCTTTGCTTAAGCACATATCCATCCAAAGAATAACAACAAAACCTTTCCTTGAATGCGATAATTCATATGACCAGTTTGTGGCATTCAGCGATAGGACATACAAAAGGTGCGTTTTCTGGAGCCTCATAGTCGGTAATGGTTGCACTTCTTTCCTGACTAGCACTGTGCCCTAACCTGCCGGTGAGTAGTAGCACTTGCATTACTACTTTCACCTCCACAATTTTTTTCCTTGTATGAATAACTAGACTTAAGAGGAAGTTACCTTAATACCTGCTGGAATTGTCTACAGTCCCCGAAGTAGTAAAACGCCTTGCAACCGAATTTGATATAAAATCCAAAGGAGGCGAGAATAGCTTGCATGATTTACCAGTAGTTCACTTTGTTTGCGGGTTTATCAAAATATTACCTGGGTAGTGAATAGGTAATTTCTGCTTCATCGCACAGAAGAGCTCACACGACTTGGATTTAGCTGCTCACGGGAGCATGATGGACTCATGCCACCCCAGTCAACCACCTGTCACTGCATTTTGACTCTAGTACACTGGCACACTTTATCTCTGCAGCACCGCCGGTCTTTACAAAGAGTAGAAACCTCTACTTACTCCTAAGGACGAATTTAAATTTAGTGCCAGTTCTGCTGGTCATTTGTTTGATCATTCATAGCGTATGCTGATCCAACATTTGAGAGTTGACATTTTGTCTACTGTCATCCGGGAATCAAATGTGTTTTGTTGTGGTCAACTGTGGTTAACTGCAGCACTTGCCTTGTTAGGGCGCTATAGAACTTGAGGACTAAACTAATTCAAAGATGTGATGCTAGCAAATTCCTTAGGATAATTGTGTTTTGGCGTTTTATTACTTTACGTAGAGGAAGCATGATGTTTCCCAATGTCATGCTTAGTTCATCCAGCGTAAAGCAGGAAGTTTATCATATTATTACTCTTCTGTTAACTTCGCATCATAGTAACTTTGGATAGAAATTGAGAAATCACAATAGAAGTTGCACTTAAAATTTGCCCATCAATCATCCAATGAGCGGATGTGCGCTCCCATTGAGTCTTCAGGCAGGTGATAAACGTAAAAATTAGGAAGAGCCCTTGACAATCGCTTCAATTATTAGGTGAGGGTGCTTGGGAGGGCTAAATACCACACTTTTGTGCAGGATTTTACACCGAGTCAGTCCTGTGACCGAGCAAATGTATGTTTGACTTAAGTGTATTTTAAACTGACGGAGAACAAATGAAACAGAGGGCTTCCTTCGTACACATTAGGTTCTATGCTAAATACTCACTCATTTTTCTACTATCTTCTTGTGTTACTAAGAAAACACTGATGAACCATGGATTGAACATCGACAGACGGTATATTACCTAAAGATTAGTACATTATTATAAGCATTTACATACAAAATGGGTTCATTCTATATGATAAGTAAGTAAGTAAGTAAGTTTCGCACTAATTTTTATATTTTGGCAAAAATTTCTATAAATAGGCAATAAAACAAGCGCTGTCACAGATACGTGATTTTTGGTGGAATAGGGTCCCGTTCTGCGGAGTGTAGACGCACCGGATTAGTTCTTTAAAGGAAAACAAATAAAGAACTGCGGAAACGTTGTGCCTTTGGAGGTCGGATGTCAGTCTCTAGTTTCCCATTGCACTAAATCGTATCAGCGAAAAGCGTAGCCGAGATTGTAAAATACAAGCGCCAAACATCTGCCTCACATGGATCATAATGCTCTTTCCTCTAGAATTACAGCATTAGTTACACAGGGCGATCGCAAGGCATGGAGGCAGAGAATGAATTCGAGGGCATCTTGAAGGCAGGCGTTGCAGGTCTCACAATCATGTAAATTGATATTAGGTGTAAAATGATCCTACAGGCGCTTATAGCTAAGCAGAGATTTTTATGAAACTATAACACCTTAATTGTAATCTTGAGCACATCAATTTCCAAGCTTTCTAACTCAAACGGCCTCAACCTTAGTCCATGCCTACCACCAATTTTTTGGCAAGACGAGTTACATGTGACCCCCTTACTTGTTTATTTGAGACCCCTGAACTACAAGCCTCATTGGTTGCGGAAGGCAGTGAGTGGAAGACAATTTCCGTACTTGAATGTAAAACATAATAATGGTTTCGATTGCATTGATATTGGTATTACTCCAAAACAATGCTGCAATTTCGCTTAGAGGCTCTCATTACGATCCAAAATTTTTAAGCTATCCTTGCAAATGCCTTCATTTGAGTAATGAAGGTGATTCGACCCAGTTCTAGTTATGCCACTTGACTAAATTTGTTCCTTCGTAGGCAGCAGCTCAGCTCACATGGACTCACCACATACATGGCATTGTTTTGCGTGTTTGTTGGAGGTTGCCTTTTAGTTGAAGAAGAAGGTAGTCGACATTTACTTCCCGATGGATCGGACGCTATCAGTTTTAAAAGAAAAACCTTACCTAGAACACCATTGATCGTTATACCCGTACCTGTTGATTATCCATCAACTCGCAATACATTATAATAATCGCAACCAATAAGTCTGCTGTTGTGGAAGCAAGAAACATCAAACTTATCATACCACTAAAACAAGATGCAACATTTTTTTGTAAAACATTCTACTACAGTTGTGCTAAGAGAATATGACACTTTGGAATCGCCTATCTATTTGCAACCAAATTTCTTATTTTACAGGCATCTTTAAATTTCCTCATTAATTCTAGTAAAGTGCTTTTCAAAGAACACCGAACGCTTTCCTAATTAATCCACTTTTAAAAAATCTTTGACAAGCTCTCCCTTTTTACTTGAGAGGCGGTGCAGATTAGTGATGTTAGGTAAGGTGTTCCAATGTGACCATGCACGATGAAGGTTGACTCTAGGCCAACAGGGTCATGTTTCTTGGTATAGGTATAAGCAGACTGTGATTCTTCAAATTCCAGGGGTTTAGGCATGTCCGCCAGCCAAATAGGTGTCTTTAGGTAACATTTAGGAGTAATAGTCCAACGATCTTTATAAATGAGAGGAATTGTATCCTGTGCATCCCCTGTTGATCCGAACGAAATAGAGACGAAACTCTTGCCCATTGGTTAGGTATTGCATCATATTGGTACGGAATTGTGTCCCTCACGGATTAATAGCTCATTTTCGTCATGTAGGAAATGAAGTGGCATCCTTTTGGCGTTTAATTCCAACTACGAAGCCGAGAGTGAGAACAATGTTGCAATTAAGGCAATTCACAATTCTTGCATTAGATAGAATTACAGGCTGTAATAAAATGCGACCAAAATGCAAGTCACCCGAAAGTGGTGAAGCGTTGCCATGATGGAGGGGCGACTAGGATCAGACTTGTATTTAATTAGAAATTGAACTAGCTGCTGGCGTTTACATTGGGCATAGTGAGGACTTGAGAAGGCACTGTGAGGAATCCTTGACCCAGGCGCTGACGGCATCGAAAAGCAGATCAGGAGGAGACATGGCCCTTCAAAGTACGTCTGCACAATTGTGTAGTGAACAAAGAGAAGATTAAATTGTTCGTATGAGAAAAAGACTTACTAGCGATGTTTTACTCCCAATAAAATAGGCTTGTGTCTCTGAAAGAATACCTTGGCGAGTAAACTACTCCATTCGGTTCCAATGCATAATTAATGCGAAAAATTTGCAATCACCACAATATGATTGAGTTGAGCTAATCTTTCCTACCATGCCTTTATGTGTTAAGGTGAATATCACGACTTTGTATTTTCAAGAAGCATATCTGAGTAGACTAAGTTATGAATTGGGACTTTCATTCCTCGCATGGGACGTCAAAATAATAGTTGGCATAAGGCAAACCCCAAATTTGTGCATTATTCGAGTTGAATTGTTCTCAAAAGTAATGCGCACTTTGCATGCTACAACAGTCTCTCACCAGTTTAAAACTAGTCGGGCTTAGTCCCCGCCGGTTTCTCTCAATCTAGCCATTCCCTGTTATCATGAACACGGCTGTCAGTGGAGTGCTACATTGCAGGCGAGGTATTTGCGATAGTGTGTCGCATGTCTGGTCGGTTGAAGTGACTATGGGGAAATGAAGAAAATAAATGATCTCACAGTCACACGCGCAAGTTAAATACTTTTTAAGAAAGAATTAAACGGCAACCCAATTATATGGAGTAAAGTACCACAATGTCACGGTAAAATGCTACGTGTTAACAATAACAAGGAGGAGTGAGTAGTTTGCAGCACAGAAGCCTGCAGTGTGTGCACACAACCGAAGATTAGATAAAAGCAATACTTTGACGGACATATCCAAAATTAAAATTTGCTTAAAGAATCCTTACGCGCGTAACGACGGATAAAAGACGTTTATTTTAGATACTTACGGCTCTCATGCCTTGAGGGATTGTTCATTGGTGTGCCGGAACAATGTATTTCTCGCGTTTGCATCAAATACAATTAAAAAAATGACAACTAATTACATCTAACCCAGTCACATATTCCCTGTTGATCAGCACAAATGACTTCTAAAGGAGACGCTTTCCACTTTGCATGAAAAATTAAATTGACAGTACTGTGTAAGCCTCCGAGGTGTGAAAAAGTACTTCACGATACCTCAACTCACAAATGCGCTATGGAACAATAAAAAAATGAAGAAACACGATTTCAAATACACAGCTTAGCTAAATTTTTAAGACTTATCTTAAATAGAGGTCGGAAAAGATTTGCAAGTTATCCATTCTAACTAGCTCCTTTTGCTACGAAACAAGGATGCTAAAGTACCTAAAATGGCTACTAACCTATATTTTCCTACCTTAATCTAGTAGAGAGTAGTGATGACTTCCATAGGTGTCAGCAGCCGAAATCTGAGTCACTCCTTCCCTTGAAGGCAAACAAATTGAGCGACAGGACCCATGAACTGTTTGCGAGGGATTCTACACCCCAAACCCCCTTTCTGACACCGCTTTATTAGAATGCACAACCTCAGCATTCAAAAGCCTCAATGAATGCGTATTTGAGGTGTTAGAGCTGCGTATTGTAAGCGATGGAATTTCATATTCCATCAGTATGCATATGCACATGCACCAGTTTATAACAGGCTTGCCGACTATAGCTACAATATGCTCGGAAGGTGAGAACAACACATTCGCCATCATCCAAACAGAAGCAAAAGTTGGACAATAGGCGCTTTGTTAATAAGCGGTAAGTGATTCGAGCAAAGCATTCACTGCTTTGTTTGACTGCCGATTTCGAGCTGCAACCACTTGGGGTGGTCATATTGCCTCTGCCGGGTGGACTGGCCCCTAGGCCATGCCAGTGACCTTAGTCCCTTTTTCTCGCTAAATAAACACACACATATTCGCACTCCACTCACGTACTGCCCCTCCCTCTGCATTCAAGCGAGTCTCGCAACGCTACAAAATCAGCTTCTCCGTTCGAATTGGCCGACATCGCACTTGCTTGCTAGCCACAGTTTCTTACGCTACAGCCTTAACGACTCTGCCCAAAATTCTTCCATGACAGTAGAGATGCTTAGGCGACCCACTATTGTCCAACAGAGGAAGGCAGTTTCCATAACACTAATACAGTTTGGATATGTGTTTAATAAGCGAGTATTCTTGGACTGTCTGTGTTGAATCTTAAGCCACCTTCACTGATTCCTTGCTGAAAGGTGTGCTCGAAGTTTCAAACAGTGCATGCTTAACCTACATCTAAGAACGGATGTTGGTCAACTCGAGAACAATCATGCTAAGAAATTTAGGCGGCTTCACTTCTTTCAATGCATCCATTTCAGAGACAATCCATCAACATCAGCATTTGAGTCTGCAGCGAAACTTGTGCGACCTTTCTCTGTCCAAGTTTTGACATGATCGGGAAACTAACGGAAAAGTGAGGAGGCTGAAGAAAAAGCCAATAGGTCTGTAAGCGTTGGAGAACAGGAGAAAAGCAAGGAGCATTGCATTCTGAAAGTACCCTGCACATGAGCATGATCATGCAGAACACCACAGCGCACAACGGGGGACTATAAAGCGCCAATGGAGCGAGGCAGACTATCATGTGGGCACGAAATACTACTTGGTTAGGCTACAAGAGCTGTACAAATGACCAGTAGTGAGGAAACACATAGAGAGGCCTAAACAAATGGACGATAGGCGCTTGCCTCACCCTCCTCTCTAAAGGCGCTCAAGAAGGAGGAAATCCACACAGCTTTAGGCCATCACCCTTGAATGAAACAGATTGATGGATAAAACTAACCGAGAGGTGGAAAACACGAGATGCAGAAAGACGAAGCTGAAGCTCACAACTCTGCTTGGTGCATCTCATAAAATGGTACAAATTGTAGGAGATGCCTGATCATCACAGTTAACAATAGCAACATGGCTGGAATTTCACTTATTTACTTACAGGATGGCACAGTAAAAGGCTCCCACCAAATGAAGCGAAGACACCTGCAAAGCTGTGCCCATCGCCTCTCAGTCTGAATCCTTAATCATCATGCATTCATTTGCATTAAAAGCTAGGTGAAAATTGCCCAGACAGATGGACGAAACGGTGACACCGACCAGGTGCCTACCTCCCGCAATGGGTCTAAAAACCAATCCAATTCTGGTCCCAACTCGTCGAGTACAAAAGTCTGCTTGATTTCACTGAGGTGTGACGAGGATCTGTAGAATGCGATTCCATTCGTCGTATGAATGAATTTATACTAGACGATCCGCGATTGATCATTCGTGGCTAGGCAGGTCCACCGTCTACACAAGAACATGCATTTGCGCACCTGCTTATTGTGAGCCCAACTATCGCGGCTGTTGAAGAATGCGGGTAGGTCATAACCAAGTCAAGTTGCTACGCACCGGTTAAGTCCAGACACGAGAACTGAAAAGGAACCAGTCATATCAAAGCAGAGGAATGGATCGTTTGAAGTGCACACAAAAGCTGTAGCCTGCACGTAGGAAGGGGCGGGGTCACAGCAATTTCTGCAATTTCTGAAAGGCGCACATAGTTGTCTCAGCCAATGAGAAGAAGAAATGACATCAGTCTGTGAAAGCGTTCGGCAGTACGCATTTAGGGAGGCCTTAAACCTGAATTCCAGCTTATGATGCATTTCACCTTCAGCGGATGCCAATTTTACCGTCACATCTGCTAATTCCAATTTCACTCTATCTAGCCCATGTATTTTGCTAACTGGCGACCATAAAGACTATTGCTGATATTTTGGTTGGCATGCTTCGAATGCACAAGTGGTTAATAGTTGCAATCGAGAGAGAGGCCTTTTCTAGGTAGCCTTAAAGGCGAATGTTTGAGAGTTATTACGTAACGACTTGGGTGTCTATTAGAAGAAAACTGTACTTGCGCATGGATAGGGCATTGAAGACTAATCCATTTCGCCAAGAGCAGCTGTTGAGGTGTCCAAGAATGATGGCCAGTATAAAGATGATTACAGCAAATAGGGGTTGTTCCGCGTTCCGAGCACAGTTGCAGTACAGCTCAAACGAAGTGAACAGTTAGTGCAGTTAAATGCGCCTCTACTACAATTAAATAAGTAGCATAGCACCCACAACCCAATTACATGCAGCAGATTGGCAATAAGACTCAAATCAAAATTTCCAAATAACGCCACTTTGAAATCCTTGGTGAATGCAGTTAGGCTTACTAACCAGTCGCGGGAACCAAGTCATGTCTGCAAGTGTGTGGCGCTCTGGCTTAACCTAAAATGACTGTGCGATTGGCGCAGATGAAGCCAAATATTGCCTAGATATTATTGAGGAATTCTTAAGGAGAAGGTCATTATTCCCCTAGAAAGGAGAGTTCACGCACTTCCTTCCGTTATTGTCGAGCTTTACATCATGGTGCGGCATTCCCAAAGTGCATAGGAGAATAACTTTGACTCTGTTGCCGGAAAAACACACACTTGACGAATTTCTACTTTATTTGAAAGGAGAGAGAACAAGACGTATGAAAATACTTGCTCCATTTATGCAATTATTTGGGCATTCTTTTTCAGAAAAACTTTTGTGCGCTACCATTTGATACATGTTTTGATGCACTTTGACTCCACTCGCAGCTGATCTACTTCTGCGAGACGCAAAGCCGCGGATGGCACTAATTTGTGTGCATAGTCAGCATAAATGCTGCAGTTGTGCATGTGTACCTCATCTTCTTAGTAAAGGTGTAGCAAAATAACGCTTTGCTTATTAAAGACGGTGAATGAATAGGTGGTTTAGTCATCATCTTACCTAACACTGCACTGGCATTGGGATCGCCTTGGTACTTATCGCTGCCTCGCCAGTCATTTGGAAGAGATGGAGACACTGCACCATGGCAGTAGGAAGAAATTACACCTTGGTGAATTGTAGATGTGTTGAGGAAAGTCAGCCTACTATCCGGAGCAAGGAAGTCTGCTTTTCCAGTAAGAACTATCACATCCTGAATTTCAGTACCATGACCCAGTCTTGGCCAAGCAAAAAGACGAACTGGTAAACGATCGTTGGAACCGGTAGAGACCTTCCTGAGTTGTCTGATTGCTGTGAAGGCAACCTGAGCTCGTCTTGCATAAAAAATGACCTACCATTCTGGTTACAGGCGCGGGAGGCTCCTAAATGCCTGACACCTTATAACTGCAAGTTGGAAGGAAGAGACGAGCCTTTCCAACCCGACTCAACCCGACTTCGGTGTGACAGGGACCTCGGTGGAGAGATACAGTGAGTGAAACCAAGTGAATGCACATTCAGTGACAGACAACCTGATTGTGAAACACCGGAGCATATGCAAACCCTCTGGTTAGACAAGTTTATTGCAGAGTAAAACGGGAATTGCGGATGCGCATAGCAAAGTATTTGAAAGTTACTTGAATTTGCGTTCAGAAAAGAACGCATGAAACGACAGCAACAAAAACTTTATGCGTAGGACTCTTAAGCAAAGCATCCACAAAGATGGGAATAAATAATGGCAATACCACTGAAGGCATGAGGCAGGTCACAGGTCACAGGTCACTGCTGCATCTTCCATGATACTTTTGGAGACACTGCCGTAGCCGGATAGTTCTCATTGGCAAAATTTTGCCCGAGTTGGGTCCGGACCCGCCCGGTGATGCATGCACATTAAAGGAGTGCTGAACTTGCCAGTAAGGTTGCCTAAATACACCTTCATTAAGCACCTGCCCGAGAGCAGTAAAACACAGGCGTGTCAATAATTGGCAAGAATGTGAAAGCACCCCTCACATCTTTGCCACCTTTCGGAGTGGAGTGGCAAAGAGGTGACACTAGTGAGGTTCACACTAAGCTTCTTCCACATTTTGTCCAATGAGTCTCAGAACTGTGTACCTGATTGAATAGAAGTGTCACTCGTAGCCTCTTCTACATTCACAGCCTGTTCACCAAATTGCCTGTCAACGCAGTCCAGTTGATTGTGGGCGTGAGGGTGTTTGCTGCTCAGAGGTGGTTGTTTTAATGCGTGGCTTTTATGCCTATTTGAACAGGAATGCGCATGCGAGACCTTAAGCTCGCATGAATGGAATCATGACTCAGGGTGTCTATAAAGCTGTAGTTATTAAAGACAAAGCAGATGCGGCTCACATGATTCCTATCAAGTAATTGGGCTTTGCAGAGATTTTTGTCCCGCTTCAATTGCTCACACGGTAATTCCACACCCCACTGCAGCTCACATGATTTTAATCCTCTCTACCCCGTCTCTATATTCATCAGTCCACCGCTGATCTTGGTTTCGCTTTGTGCAACTGATGCTGCGCTTCTAGAATACATGGCTTTTCGGTCTGTGTAATGCATACCGAAAAGCTATACTTCATGCGATACTCCTCTGCCGCTTTCTACTGTGAGAGGTATGCCCTAAAGCACAACAGCAGCCATAGGATTGCATTCAGGCGAAATCCTGATCGCGGCCACCTTGCCACTTATTAGCAGTCTTCACTGCCATCCGCCAAATGCACTATATGCAGATCATCTGCTTCCTAACAGAAAGCCTTCCTTTATTTTCGATCAGATTGACCTGCGCAGATTTGCATTCCATAAATTGTGACAATCTAGCAGAATCTCCAAACTTCTGAAACTCCTGCATTACAAGCACCTCCTCAAAGAGTCAGACAGCTTTCATAATGCATCTCTGTTGTGCATTGTCTTCAATTTGCAACCGCACCACAAAGGATGAGGAGCTGCAGCATCTAAGCTAAGGCCTTTTTTGTCAGCAATGACTTAAATGACTTTACCACTTGCGACGATCTCACTTTTCCATGCAGGGTCCCGGTTCTCAATCCAAGTGAGGTATAACTTCCTCTGAGATCACAAGGGACTATAGACTCTCTGGAATTACGACCGCCTTATTCGAGATGGAGCAATGAGTATGAAATTGTTGGCGCAGTGCATCCATTTTAACTGACATTCTTCTTCACCCAAGTGAAACCATTGTCTACTCTCTGCTTACTTCTCCTGGAAGGAGATTTCTTTTGGACTTAAACTGTTGTGTGTAATTTCTGCCTGATGCCATACCAAACAGCATCCTGCATCATCGATGCGTCGAGGAATTGGCGATTCAAAAGTTTCGATGATGCAAACACTAGTGAAACCACTGCTAAAGGTTAAAACAAATGTTGTTCTAAGCCATTCATTTACTACTTTGTAAACTTACATAATATATACACTGATATATGTATACATATGTACATGTATTCATATAATATCACCATTGAGTCATGGCAGTCCGAGACTTCCCCAAGGCCCTTAAACTCATAGCAGTGTGCCAGGTAATCAATTACCGGCATGCCGACAAGCCGTGTCCATTGACCTAGTTCGGAAGCTAGGCCGCCTGACCGAAGCACAATTCTCAGAAAAATGGTTCTGTGCGTAATCAAACTCAGTTTTGGCCAAACTATCAGGGTTTTGCGTATCCTCCCCCCCCCCTCCATGTTCTGCCTCATGTCTAAGCTGTCACCAGGTTGTCGGTGGTTTGAGCAAAAACACTCACAAAATGGACGCTTTAGTGATCAAATTTGCGTGTATCTGAAAAGACATTAGGTGGCGAAGTCATTCATCCATCCTGGCAGTGCTATGGAACTCGACCTGTCTCAAGGGCCACGCTGCTGGGCAAAAGTTCAATCTGCGCGTATTCAAATGCCCGCTTTATCAGGCACAGGGAATTGCCTGGCTTGTCACTAACAGACATAGCAGCCTGGAAACTCTTCCAGTTGTCTGGAAGTCTCTTTCATGAGATCTTGTGCATGAATACGTCTGTGCGTGCGCACAGATGTCCATCCACTTGCACCATCAGCTTCCACAGCATGCCTTACACACCGTTTCGACTGATCGGGTGTTGATGTCACTGGGTATCACCTACTCCTTTGATATGCAGCGTTACCATCGCAGCGTTCCTTGTTTGGACTTGCATAACGAAATATGCTGCGACGCTGCTGACTAACTACAGGAAGGCACTCACTGCTTTCGACGAGTCCTAACCATTTGCTCGTGTGAGCCTCAATCCTGTTCACTTACACTATCAGCCTTTGCGAGCCAACGCAATTGCGTTCATGAATTTCCGCGTCTCTATATCTGTTCTAAATAAGCGCTTCATGTGTGGGCATTTGCCTGCAAGGCAAGGTTTTACGTGCTGATGCAGCAGATCTTTTGTGCCACGCATTTAATGCAACAAACCAGAACAATTCTAATCCTTTACACCAATTGTGGTTGGCGTAGTCATGGCAATCTCATTGGTGCAGCCGTGTACTGCTTTGCTGGAGATAAGGATATAATAGCCACGAATACCTTGCTCCAATAGCTTTTCTTGGGATCTTAGGTGAGTTTAGCAAGTTGATCCTACTCACTCAAATGCATGCCTCTTCTTCTTCTTCTTCATGTTATCTCGTGCGCTTCCATTTAGCCTAGCCTTCATGATCAGGGTAGCTTGTCTCCTGATAGTGTTGTTTGTTAGTGCTCGTGCGCTAAGTAAAGAAGACCGTAGGAGCATCCTTGAATTCCACACAGCAGTCCGTGAGCAAGTGCGTCCGCGTGCTTCTAACATGATGCTCATGGTAAGCAGTGCTTGGACTTGGGCTTAATGCCACACCAGGCACAGTAATATTGCCTTGCCACTCTCAAAACAGCTTCACTTTATTTTTGCTTCCACGTGTTCTGTATTAGAGGTACTCGAACAAACTGGAGGGTTTAGCAGAAAGATGGGCTAGGCAATGCAAATACTCGCACACGGATCCGCGAGAGTATTCAGAGTATAAAGGTATTGGACAGAATATCGCTGCTTCTGGCGGCGTGATACCGACAGTTAGGTGGCTGGCAAACATGTGGAGAGCGCAGGCGAAGCACTACACTTATTCCAACAACTCCTGCATTCCTCTGAAGATCTGCCAGCATTATATGCAGGTAACTGTTTATTGCCACAACTAATCAACAGATTGTCTGATTTCTTCGCCTTCATTTGCGTATTCACTCCCACCTGTTAGATGGTTTGGGCCGGCTCAGCCCAACTTGGCTGTGCAGTCAATCGCTGTGATAGCATGAAACCTCGTTGGCCTCCGCCTGTGTACTATTTAGTTTGTCAGTACTCGCCCGCGTGAGTCCAATTATACACTCACCAAAATCGCGCTCAATGTTAAATCTGCATAATAAGCGCCTACAAAATCTAGGAGCACAACGCTCTCTCC
The DNA here is from genome assembly GCA_023375655.1 of Taenia crassiceps. NCBI lineage: Eukaryota > Metazoa > Platyhelminthes > Cestoda > Cyclophyllidea > Taeniidae > Taenia > Taenia crassiceps. The sequence goes on along the minus strand of JAKROA010000004.1, from coordinate 35,304 downwards.
GTCAATAACATGCTATTTGTCTTCTATTTAGAGGCAATTTCAAAGGACGCAAACCCTACATCAAAGGAAAGCCCTGTGCTGACTGCCCAGATGGTTTTGATTGCACTAGCAACCAGTGCTGGAGCCGACGGCATCTTTGAGTGTTCGCACTTTAGTAGCTAAAAGCCTTAGGGTTCGGACGCCGTCAGTGATTCCAGCTATCTCAGCAAAGTGGCTTTTATTCTACCTACAATAAATTATGGCACTCATTACAAGGCTCGACCTTAATCTTGCTTCAATCACAATCCGACTTGAATGCAGATCTGAAAAGTCGTTAGGGTTCTCAGCATTTTGTGCAATCCACGAATCATTTTGCCCCAACTTTTCTAGATTTGGAGAATGCAGTGCTGTTGCAATGGGGTAGAAAGACCATGAAGGTGTGCAGTTCTAAGAAGCAGAGTTACGTCAGATGAGCATACCACAAGGTGCCATAAGATCACGCAGGGAGAGGACTTTGGACTGATGTGCCTACAATGCACGTAGTAGCAGGTGAGGCATCCGTCCCACCAGTAATGAAAGTCTGCCCTATCGATCCAGTCCAGACAGCTGGTGGTGAGTGCCGATCTTAGTGGTGGCGGCAAGCTTATGGTGCAGCATACCATACTGAAGTGGATACAGCCAAAACACGTGGATACAGTCTCGTGCCTCCAGAAAACTCGAAGGTTCTCTCGCCTCTTTGCCTGCCAATAATGACTGCCATTGAGGTGGTTTTTGATCCACATCCCATACTACCGCCAATAGTTGGCTAGTGTAGGGCACTAAGAATTCTCCTGATCTCATTTTGCAATTTTCGCACTGCGTCGAGGTAGCTAGGGTGCCTTGTCTCCAAATACTGAACCTGACTGATGCAGCCAGAGCAACACGCAACAGAGCATGCAAGACCATCGTGATAATGCATGAGAAAGCATGGTGCCTATCATGCGGTACGCTCCGATAGCTCGCCCCCCTTAACTGGAGGGTGACGAAGGACTCCCAACATTGCAATACAATGCATGGAAAGCAAGTAAGCAACGAGCCACCGATGAAGATGCCGTGTAACTCACATCATCTCCTCACTATAACGCCCAATCTGCTCCCCCTAACATCCCTCCTGCACCAGTCGCTGCTGTAAACGGAAGCATTGTAAGCTCAACTTGGCAACGGCGATACGGAGAACGTTTAGTAAATACACTTAGAGATGAGGTCGGTGGTTGGTAAAGCAACTCTCTGAGCTGCTACGACAGTCCAAGTGAATGAATGAGCAGCACAAACCTAGGCATGGTGATGCAAGTTCCTTCGCTCACTCGCATATGCGTCTAAGTGATCATGCTGCCAAGAAGGGCAGACCTGCAATCGCCCATGTGAACAGCCGGAGGCAGGATGGTTTATTTACTCCAACGCTTGGCTGCGCAGCAATGGAGTCTCTGAAGTTGGCATCTCCACTTGACATTGTAGTCTTAATACCATGCGCTGACTTCTTGATAAAGCCCAATGGCTCCCAACTTTATTGATACGGTGGTGACATTTAATGTGTTCGCTCAAGTACTGACCCGACATGCGATGCATTATTCGCATGGCTCATGTAGACACTCGGCAGACGGGAGAGGGAGTATTTGATCACGTTCCTCCTCTGCTATATCACCTGCCTGTTGTTTACAGATAGCCAGTCTCACAAGGATCAACTGCCAGCTTTACAGTTAAGGTCGACCCATCTAAACAAATTATGCGACAACACACAAACTCGCATTTACCACACTTGGGCAAAGTTGCGGATGAGGAGAAAGCAACTCGCTACAGAATGCACATTACAAGATGAACCTGGCAATATCAATACCGAAACATTGTGCTGCTCCTGCGGTTGCGCTAGTATTGCAAGCCTAGCGTCAATAATCAAGTCTCCTACTTGACTCCAGCTTTCCTTCAACCACAAATACCGATTCTTGGGTACGATCCTGCCATATCTGTAAGCCTTACATCCACATCTGGCTTAAACGCCTGTCAACGAAGACTGACAGCTGGCAGCGTCAATGTAGTAGATGTAAAACAAAGCTGCCAGGTAGCAAAACATCGTCATTTGTGTTGTTGCCAAGTTTAACTCTTGAAGATGCCCTTATTTCCCATGCTTTCTATGCAGTGCCCCCCGATTTCCGACAGTCTTTGCCGACAACTGCTTGACATTCCAGGTCACCGCTAACCTCGTTGATAAGGCCTTGCCTATGCAAGCGGTTTCTCAGCCGTCTCTCCCTCCTTGTGCCGTCCATGCACAATATTGATTTTGCCCAGTTTTACGGACTAGAGTTGCGCCACTCCAGCCCCGAGCGACGCATTCGTTAGGTGAGTGCAAGAATAGGACACCCAATCACAAAGGCCTCACTGCCTCTACCGTAACTCCCCCTGAACATTCCGACTTCCACTTAAGACTGTTCTCAATCAGTGCCAACAATCTGAACACGCATTTCCCCATTTCAACCACACACATAGCGAGGCTACGGTCTTGATCTCTCGTTGCAGGTGGACAAATGCCAGAGAAGCATCAACTAATGCATGCACACCTCTGCCAGCTAAATATCAGAGAAACGGGAAGTTTATCAATGCACGAGCGACACCCTATTGGCGCCCGCCTGACTTGGACCTCAGCAGTACGCTTAGGAGCATTCCTGGTTGGCTAGGGCTTCCATATCCTAATGGCTACCCCTTTTCTCTCCCTTCTGACCGTACCCTTTAGACGAATATGGATGTTATAAACTGTGTTAATCTGCGTGTTAGATCAAGGTAGCAATCAGCGGAAGTAAAAAGCAATGGTTAGGCGGGGTTGCCGATGAAGATGGATTTAGTTTTTGAAGCATGAGTGTGTGAGTAAGCAGGCTGACATGGCGTTCGCTAGCAAAACATATGAAGAAAAGGAACTGAGTGCTTCCAGTCCCGTTTATCACTGCCATTTCATTTGTTTTGTTGACAACCCTCCTCGACTTAAGCATAGTCATAGTCGTGGCATTAGCGATGGTCAATGCCTTGAACTCATGCCAATTTTAATGGTACTCAAAGTGTACTCATGCAGTGCATAAGGTTAATCATAAAGGAGTGACTGAGAGCAGCCAGGAGAATGGTAGTGAGTGTGCAAGCACTGCGTTTGTTTGGAAATCTATCACGAATTTTGAATACTTCGGCAAGAACCAAATGCGCAGCTTTGGTGTCACAGGAGTGCAGGTGTGTCAAGCAGCTGAGTTGCACGATGCACATGTCCTTTGAGGCTTTGCTTCTCCTTTTTGTTTCTGTATGCAGTTTAGTCAGTGGAATAAATGGTGGCATTTAGAATACTTAAGTGGAAAGTTTAATGCTTTTCGCAGCAACTAATCCACGTGTTACTTGTAGACAACTGCTTCACTCTCTCTTTGTTTTCGTAAAACGTATTTTATGGATCACCTTCACTCTACTGGCTCAAACTAGCCGACTGATTAAAAACAGCCCTTCTTCTAGTTTGTTTAAAGCATTGGTGTCATTGCTGGCGTCGCGCACTAGACTCACTCATAATAAGGCATTCCTAGTTTCAATAATCAGGCCGACCCGTTAGCGGCTGGGAATGGACTTCCCCTCCTTAGTTCATTTGTGCACGTTGACCATCATTAAACTCATTTCTCAAAGACAGAGGGAAAGTGACCAACAACTTGACACCTGTTTAATGCTCCTTCCAAGGACGGCGCGGCAGGTTAAGGCACCTATGCAGCAAGGCTAATGAGGTGGTTTGCTGAAGTTCGACTTAGCTGTGCGGCGCCCTCCAAGCTTTAGGATGTTTAGATATGAGGTTAGGTTGATTTCCACGTTTGTAGGACTAGGTCGACCAAATCCGTGGTTTTGTGCAATGATTTCACGTAATTTGTGAATACTGCCTCCAAGTGGACTGTCTGGCTTTGTTAGGGCAGACCGCCTCTAATGTGGACAACGAACTGACCAAATTGTCCATGCCTCTGCTCTGAGCACCGTGGCATAGACGTTTTCTGCAAGGTCACTGCATGCCGTCCTGGGTTGCCCATGTGCATATGAGCCCATGGAAACTTGATGCCTCAAAAGAGCAGTGATGTTTTGTGCAATTCAATTCCAGCCTTACATTATTCTCCAGCAACGGAGGGCTCCAGTGTCTAGGAGGCATAGGACACCACCTTATCAACTGCCCTTCATTTAACACTCAATAATATCGATCAAAGGTTCGCAATCCCATCCTTGACTGATTAAAGGTATAGTTGACAAGTTGGTTATTTTGCCAGACTGCGAACTGCTCGCTAAAAGCACAACCGTGACTACGCTTAGATAATGTGGACTGAAAAGATGAAAAAGAGGATGCTGGTTCCTCACGCGCTAACTCAGAGTGATCATTCCGTTCCCTCAAAATCTGACGCCTCACCGAATGCAAGACTTCACATTGGTTTCACGCATTTCCTTTCCCACGCGTCAGTCACGTCAACCAGCCGATTGTGACACGCAACAATGGCTAATGGGAATCTTCTTTACCAAAATAAACAGCATTTTAAGGTTTCCGTTAGGGCTGGGAAACCATTCACATCTGGTGTTCCTGATCCACTTCCCTGACATCCCAAAATCTTTACCCTGGAAGGCACAGCAATAATGGTAATTTCCAAGATGTCTCGCATGCCATATGAAAATCGTTCTTCAAAAAATTTTTTGGTCTTCTGGCAGTGGTTTCATAGGCGCAAGCGGGTACTAACGCTTAGATGCTTGTCAGTAAGCCGCCACTTCAGAGCCCTATTAACGCTCCCATCTCCATGTGCCAGACACAATGATCACGCTCATGCAACTGTCCGCACATCAGCATTGTGACTTACTTCCAAAGTTCCCTTAAAGTCGCGACTTACAGTCGCTAACCACTGTCTGATTTTAGGCGCCATGGTAAGGCAAATTGTAGTCGAGAACTCCATATAATTCCTACAGTTCGCATTTTCACGCCCTTGTTGGTGTCGTTGAGCATCATACTGCTTTTCACCAGGGTCAACCAGACGTAGGCCGCCAGTGCGGATTCTGTGAAACTCGTGCTTATGAGGCCTACACAGTGTAGCACACGGTTACTGCCAAGAAGCCATGTGCGGCATCGACTTGCTTGAGTGGCTGGTGCGTTTACTTGGTGACTGGCATGCTGCAAGACGTTGACAAACTCAGTTGATCAGCACTGGCCAAAACAGCCTCCCACAGATGCCAAAGAGCTGGAGAAAGTGTAGAAAGAAACCGAACTCCACGTAGAGCTCTTTCGAACACGTCAGTAACCACATTTTGTGCCCAGTATTAGTTGACAAGGAAATTAGCTTACTATGCTAATCGGCCTACTTTGCCGTTCTGGGTTTGCAATGTCTGTGCAATGCTTTGATCTAGACATAAAAAAGAGATATATACCATCCTCCGTCGAAAACTTAGAGCCTAAGAACGATTCAAGGATTTCCTCATGGCAGCCGACTTGTACGTGATTCACATTCGATCCGCGCACCTGCGAACGCATCCTTCAACGCGGAGTGGATTGTGGGGTGACAGCCACCGCTTTGCACCCAGAACATCCCATTGTAGGCAAGCATTCCTTATTATTGTCGCATTTTAAGCAGCCATTCTGTAGTAGCGACAAAATGAAACTTTAATGGAGAGGGCAGTGGAGTGGCTTTTTACAGGAAAAAAGCCTAATCTTGCGGCATTAAAAGCATTCTATGCATGCGGATTTATGCCTTTATGAAGTTGTTGATTTGATTACTGCATTATCAAACTACAAGGGGAATTAAATCCATAGGAGCAAGATATCAAGCGCTGTGGGTGCTCCGTTCTGTTTGAAAGCACTACAAGCCTCATTTCTACATACCGTATAACTGATGGTTCTTTTACTCAATATCGAAGCTGATGTGCTCACTTTCCCACTTGCATCTAGCGTCCTTATCCTAGTCAATATCAAGGTTCCCAATGCAAATTTTCAACTCAGCCTGAATTTCAAACAATATTTGTAGAAGCAACTTTGCTCATAGCTTCGGGATACTCTCGTTATCATTTTAAACGATTGTAGCTATTCTTACTTCAACAGTTTCCTTCCTATCGGAAACACACCCAACTTCGTGTCAAATACTGGCACCTGGGAGTGTCATTTGTAATTTGTACTCCTCCAATTTCGGAAGGAGTAAGGAATGATTTCACAAAATAAAATAAATAAAATGAAATTCGCAGATTAAAAAATGAGCAATTATGAAGGACGACACCACTGAGTTGCAAAATAAAGACTGCTCCGTAGAGCAAATTACTTCCTCAATTTTCAATCCGAAGAATATATCAACAACCACACACACACTTTAATAAAAGGCTTATAGTATAATATTCGACAATAAAAACATTCACCGAAGAAATGTCGTTCTAGGCAAGTAAAGGTAATATTCAAGCAATTAAAAGATTATGACAAGAAAAGCAATGCAATATACGGAAGAGGATTTATTCTAACACTAAAAGAGCAACAAGTGAACAAATAATATTCGAGACAGCAAAAAATGAAAAAACAAAAAACAAATAAATAAGGAAGGCACATGATAAAAGGGAAAAAATTAAACTAAGACAACAAAAAAGGAAAATAAAAAGAAGGTCAAGGGAGGAAAGCAGCTACCGCTTTGCCAAAGGAGCTTCGAAAGCCAGACAGCAATGAGCGACGCGAGCTAGGTTTAACAGACGGAGGAAACGAGCGCGACGGTATAACTTTAACCGGAGAGGAAACAGCAAGACCAGAGACAAAATCAGAAGCAGAAGAGCCAGGGCCAGTGTGCTTTGACATGGTGGAGGAGAGGGCGTCGAGAGGACCACTCGCCACCACATCTGAGGCGGCAGGTAGCATGTCTTTCACGCCGGAGAGGAGTGAGCTACTGCCAGTGCCAGTGCCAGAGCCAAGGTCAGTTTGCGTCGACACGGTGGAGGAGAGGGCGTCGAGAGGACCACTCGCCACCATATCTGAGGCGGCAGGTAGCATGTCTTTCACGCCGGAGAGGAGTGAGCTAGAGCCACTTCCAGCGCCAGAGCTAGGGCCAGTGTGCTTCGACATGGTGGAGGAGAGGGCGTCGAGAGGACCACTTGCTACCACATCTGAGGCGGCATGAAGCATGTCTTTTACGCCGGAGAGGAGTGAGCTAGAGCCACTTCCAGCGCCAGAGCTAGGGCCAGTGTGCTTTGACATGGTGGAGGAAAAGGCATCGAGTGGACCACTCGGCACCACATCTGAGGCGGCAGGTAGCATGTCTTTCACGCCGGGGAGGAGTGAGCTACTGCCAGTGCCAGTGCCAGAGCCAGGGTCTGTTTGCGTCGACACGGTGGAGGAGAGGGCGTCGAGAGGACCACTCGCCACCACATTTGAGGCGGCATGAAGCATGTCTTTCACGCCGGAGAGGAGTGAGCTAGAGCCACTTCCAGCGCCAGAGCTAGGGCCAGTGTGCTTCGACATGGTGGAGGAGAAGGCATCGAGTGGACCACTCGCCACCACATCTGAGGCGGCCTGTAACATGTCCTTCACGCCGGAGAAACGTGAGCCGGTTGCTCTGCCAGAGCCAGGGTCAGTGTGCTTTGACATGGTGGAGGAGAGGGCGTCGAGAGGACCACTTGCTACAACATCTGAGGGGGCATGAAGCATGTCTTTCACGCCGGAGAGGAGTGAGCTAGAGCCACTTCCAGCGCCAGAGCTAGGGCCAGTGTGCTTTGACATGGTGGAGCAGAAGGCATCGAGTGGACCACTCGACACCACATCTGAGGTGGCCTGTAACATGCCTTTCACGCCAGGGAAAAGTGGGCCGGTTCCTATGCCAGAGCTAGGGCCAGTGTGCTTTGACATGGTGGAGGAGAGGGGATCGAGTGGACCACTTGCTGCCACATCTGAGTCGGCAGGTAGCATGTCTTTCACGCCGGGGAGGAGTGAGCTAGAGCCACTTCCAGCGCCAGAGCTAGGGCCAGTGTGCTTCGACATGGTGGAGGAGAAGGCATCGAGTGGACCACTTGCTGCCACATCTGAGGCGGCAGGTAGCATGTCTTTCACGCCGGAGAGGAGTGAGCTACTGCCAGTGCCAGTGCCAGAGCCAGGGTCAGATTGCGTCGACACGGTGGAGGAGATGGCGTCGAGAGGACCACTCGCCACCACATCTGAGGCGGCATGTAGCACGTCTTTCACGCCGGAGAGGAGTGAGCTACTGCCAGAGCCAGTGCCAGAGCCAGGGTCAGTTTGCGTCGACACGGTGGTGGAGAGGGCGTCGAGAGGACTACTCGGCATCACATCTGAGGCGGCAGGTAGCATGTCTTTCACGCCGGAGAGGAGTGAGCTACTGCCAGTGCCAGTGCCAGAGCCAGGGTCAGTTTGCGTCGACACGGTGGAGGAGAGGGCGTCGAGAGGACCACTCGCCACCACATCTGAGGCGGCAGGTAGCATGTCTTTCACGCCGGAGAGGAGTGAGCTACTGCCAGTGCCAGTGCCAGAGCCAGGGTCAATTTGCGTCGACACGGTGGAGGAGAGGGCGTCGAGAGGACCACTCGCCACCACATCTGAGGCGGCAGGTAGCATGTCTTTCACGCCGGAGAGGAGTGAGCTACTGCCAGTGCCAGTGCCAGAGCCAGGGTCAGTTTGCGTCGACACGGTGGAGGAGATGGCGTCGAGAGGACCACTCGCCACCTCATCTGAGGCGGCATGTAGCACGTCTTTCACGCCGGAGAGGAGTGAGGTACTGCCAGTGCCAGTGCCAGAGCCAGGGTCAGTTTGCTTCGACACGGTGGTGGAGAGGGCGTCGAGAGGACTACTCGGCATCACATCTGAGGCGGCAGGTAGCATGTGTTTCACGCCGGAGAGGAGTGAGCTACTGCCAGTGCCAGTGCCAGAGCCAGGGTCAGTTTGCGTCGACACGGTGGAGGAGAGGGCGTCGAGAGGACCACTCGCCACCACATCTGAGGCGGCAGGTAGCATGTCTTTCACGCCGGAGAGGAGTGAGCTACTGCCAGTGCCAGTGCCAGAGCCAGGGTCAGTTTGCGTCGACACGGTGGAGGAGAGGGCGTCGAGAGGACCACTCGCCATCACATCTGAGGCGGCAGGTAGCATGTCTTTCACGCCGGAGAGGAGTGAGCTACTGCCAGTGCCAGTGCCAGAGCCAGGGTCAGTTTGCTTCGACACGGTGGAGGAGATGGCGTCGAGAGGACTACTCGGCATCACATCTGAGGCGGCAGGTAGCATGTCTTTCACGCCGGAGAGGAGTGAGCTACTGCCAGTGCCAGTGCCAGAGCCAGGGTCAATTTGCCTCGACACGGTGGAGGAGAGGGCGTCGAGAGGACCACTCGCCACCACATCTGAGGCGGCAGGTAGCATGTCTTTCACGCCGGAGAGGAGTGAGCTACTGCCAGTGCCAGTGCCAGAGCCAGGGTCAGTTTGCGTCGACACGGTGGAGGAGATGGCGTCGAGAGGACCACTCGCCACCACATCTGAGGCGGCATGTAGCACGTCTTTCACGCCGGAGAGGAGTGAGGTACTGCCAGTGCCAGTGCCAGAGCCAGGGTCAGTTTGCTTCGACACGGTGGTGGAGAGGGCGTCGAGAGGACTACTCGGCATCACATCTGAGGCGGCAGGTAGCATGTGTTTCACGCCGGAGAGGAGTGAGCTACTGCCAGTGCCAGTGCCAGAGCCAGGGTCAGTTTGCGTCGACACGGTGGAGGAGAGGGCGTCGAGAGGACCACTCGCCACCACATCTGAGGCGGCAGGTAGCATGTCTTTCACTCTGGAGAGGAGTGAGCTACTGCCAGTGCCAGTGCCAGAGCCAGGGTCAGTTTGCGTCGACACGGTGGAGGAGATGGCGTCGAGAGGACCACTCGCCACCACATCTGAGGCGGCAGGTAGCATGTCTTTCACTCTGGAGAGGAGTGAGCTACTGCCAGTGCCAGTGCCAGAGCCAGGGTCAGTTTGCGTCGACACGGTGGAGGAGATGGTGTCGAGAGGACCACTCGCAGCCACATCTGAAGCGGCAGGTAGCATGTCTTTCACTCCGGAGAGGAGTGAGCTACTGCCAGTGCCAGTGCCAGAGCCAGGGTCAGTTTGCGTCGACACGGTGGAGGAGATGGCGTCGAGAGGACCACTCGCCACCACATCTGAGGCGGCATGTAGCACGTCTTTCACGCCGGAGAGGAGTGAGCTACTGCCAGTGCCAGTGCTAGAGCCAGGGTCAGTTTGCTTCGACACGGTGGAGGAGATGGTGTCGAGAGGACCACTCGCAGCCACATCTGAAGCGGCAGGTAGCATGTCTTTCACTCCGGAGAGGAGTGAGCTACTGCCAGTGCCAGTGCCAGAGCCAGGGTCAGTTTGCGTCGACACGGTGGAGGAGATGGCGTCGAGAGGACCACTCGCCACCACATCTGAGGCGGCAGGTAGCATGTCTTTCACTCTGGAGAGGAGTGAGCTACTGCCAGTGCCAGTGCCAGAGCCAGGGTCAGTTTGCGTCGACACGGTGGAGGAGAGGGCGTCGAGAGGACCACTCGCCATCACATCTGAGGCGGCAGGTAGCATGTGTTTCACGCCGGAGAGGAGTGAGCTACTGCCAGTGCCAGTGCCAGAGCCAGGGTCAGTTTGCTTCGACACGGTGGAGGAGATGGCGTCGAGAGGACTACTCGGCATCACATCTGAGGCGGCAGGTAGCATGTCTTTCACGCCGGAGAGGAGTGAGCTACTGCCAGTGCCAGTGCCAGAGCCAGGTTCAGTTTGCGTCGACACGGTGGAGGAGATGGCGTCGAGAGGACCACTCGCCACCACATCTGAGGCGGCAGGTAGCATGTCTTTCACGCCGGAGAGGAGTGAGCTACTGCCAGTGCCAGTGCCAGAGCCAGGGTCAGTTTGCTTCGACACGGTGGAGGAGATGGCGTCGAGAGGACCACTCGCAGCCACATCGGAGGCTGAAGGTAGCATGTCTTTCACTCCGGAGAGGAGTGAGCTACTGCCAGTGCCACTGCCAGAGCCAGGGTCAGTTTGCGTCGACACGGTGGAGGAGAGGGCGTCGAGAGGACCACTCGGCACCACATCTGAGGCGGCAGGTAGCATGTGTTTCACGCCGGAGAGGAGTGAGCTACTGCCAGTGCCAGTGTCAGAGCCAGGGTCAGTTTGCCTCGACACGGTGGAGGAGAGGGCGTCGAGAGGACCACTCGCCACCACATCTGAGGCGGCAGGTAGCATGTCTTTCACGCCGGAGAGGAGTGAGCTACTGCCAGTGCCAGTGCCAGAGCCAGGGTCAGTTTGCGTCGACACGGTGGAGGAGAGGGCGTCGAGAGGACCACTCGCCACCACATCTGAGGCGGCAGGTAGCATGTCTTTCACGCCGGAGAGGAGTGAGCTACTGCCAGTGCCAGTGCTAGAGCCAGGGTCAGTTTGCTTCGACACGGTGGAGGAGATGGTGTCGAGAGGACCACTCGCAGCCACATCTGAAGCGGCAGGTAGCATGTCTTTCACTCCGGAGAGGAGTGAGCTACTGCCAGTGCCAGTGCCAGAGCCAGGGTCAGTTTGCGTCGACACGGTGGAGGAGATGGCGTCGAGAGGACCACTCGCCACCACATCTGAGGCGGCAGGTAGCATGTCTTTCACTCTGGAGAGGAGTGAGCTACTGCCAGTGCCAGTGCCAGAGCCAGGGTCAGTTTGCGTCGACACGGTGGAGGAGAGGGCGTCGAGAGGACCACTCGCCACCACATCTGAGGCGGGAGGTAGCATGTCTTTCACGCCGGAGAGGAGTGAGCTACTGCCAGTGCCAGTGCCAGAGCCAGGGTCAGTTTGCGTCGACACGGTGGAGGAGAGGGCGTCGAGAGGACCACTCGCCACCACATCTGAGGCGGCAGGTAGCATGTGTTTCACGCCGGAGAGGAGTGAGCTACTGCCAGTGCCAGTGTCAGAGCCAGGGTCAGTTTGCGTCGACACGGTGGAGGAGATGGCGTCGAGAGGACCACTCGCCACCACATCTGAGGCGGCAGGTAGCATGTCTTTCACGCCGGAGAGGAGTGAGCTACTGCCAGTGCCAGTGCCAGAGCCAGGGTCAGTTTGCGTCGACACGGTGGAGGAGATGGCGTCGAGAGGACCACTCGCAGCCACATCGGAGGCGGAAGGTAGCATGTCTTTCACTCCGGAGAGGAGTGAGCTACTGCCAGTGCCAGTGCCAGAGCCAGGGTCAGTTTGCGTCGACACGGTGGAGGAGATGGCGTCGAGAGGACCACTCGCCACCACATCTGAGGCGGCAGGTAGCATGTCTTTCACTCCGGAGAGGAGTGAGCTACTGCCAGTGCCAGTGCTAGAGCCAGGGTCAGTTTGCTTCGACACGGTGGAGGAGATGGTGTCGAGAGGACCACTCGCAGCCACATCTGAAGCGGCAGGTAGCATGTCTTTCACTCCGGAGAGGAGTGAGCTACTGCCAGTGCCAGTGCCAGAGCCAGGGTCAGTTTGCGTCGACACGGTGGAGGAGATGGCGTCGAGAGGACCACTCGCCACCACATCTGAGGCGGCAGGTAGCATGTCTTTCACTCCGGAGAGGAGTGAGCTACTGCCAGTGCCAGTGCCAGAGCCAGGGTCAGTTTGCGTCGACACGGTGGAGGAGAGGGCGTCGAGAGGACCACTCGCCACCACATCTGAGGCGGGAGGTAGCATGTCTTTCACGCCGGAGAGGAGTGAGCTACTGCCAGTGCCAGTGCCAGAGCCAGGGTCAGTTTGCGTCGACACGGTGGAGGAGAGGGCGTCGAGAGGACCACTCGCCACCACATCTGAGGCGGCAGGTAGCATGTCTTTCACGCCGGAGAGGAGTGAGCTACTGCCAGTGCCAGTGCCAGAGCCAGGGTCAGTTTGCGTCGACACGGTGGAGGAGATGGCGTCGAGAGGACCACTCGCCACCACATCTGAGGCGGCAGGTAGCATGTCTTTCACTCTGGAGAGGAGTGAGCTACTGCCAGTGCCAGTGCCAGAGCCAGGGTCAGTTTGCGTCGACACGGTGGAGGAGAGGGCGTCGAGAGGACCACTCGCCACCACATCTGAGGCGGGAGGTAGCATGTCTTTCACGCCGGAGAGGAGTGAGCTACTGCCAGTGCCAGTGCCAGAGCCAGGGTCAGTTTGCGTCGACACGGTGGAGGAGATGGCGTCGAGAGGACCACTCGCCACCACATCTGAGGCGGCAGGTAGCATGTCTTTCACGCCGGAGAGGAGTGAGCTACTGCCAGTGCCAGTGCCAGAGCCAGGGTCAGTTTGCGTCGACACGGTGGAGGAGATGGCGTCGAGAGGACCACTCGCAGCCACATCGGAGGCGGAAGGTAGCATGTCTTTCACTCCGGAGAGGAGTGAGCTACTGCCAGTGCCAGTGCCAGAGCCAGGGTCAGTTTGCGTCGACACGGTGGAGGAGATGGCGTCGAGAGGACCACTCGCCACCACATCTGAGGCGGCAGGTAGCATGTCTTTCACTCCGGAGAGGAGTGAGCTACTGCCAGTGCCAGTGCTAGAGCCAGGGTCAGTTTGCTTCGACACGGTGGAGGAGATGGTGTCGAGAGGACCACTCGCAGCCACATCTGAAGCGGCAGGTAGCATGTCTTTCACTCCGGAGAGGAGTGAGCTACTGCCAGTGCCAGTGCCAGAGCCAGGGTCAGTTTGCGTCGACACGGTGGAGGAGATGGCGTCGAGAGGACCACTCGCCACCACATCTGAGGCGGCAGGTAGCATGTCTTTCACTCCGGAGAGGAGTGAGCTACTGCCAGTGCCAGTGCCAGAGCCAGGGTCAGTTTGCGTCGACACGGTGGAGGAGAGGGCGTCGAGAGGACCACTCGCCACCACATCTGAGGCGGGAGGTAGCATGTCTTTCACGCCGGAGAGGAGTGAGCTACTGCCAGTGCCAGTGCCAGAGCCAGGGTCAGTTTGCGTCGACACGGTGGAGGAGAGGGCGTCGAGAGGACCACTCGCCACCACATCTGAGGCGGCAGGTAGCATGTGTTTCACGCCGGAGAGGAGTGAGCTACTGCCAGTGCCAGTGTCAGAGCCAGGGTCAGTTTGCGTCGACACGGTGGAGGAGATGGCGTCGAGAGGACCACTCGCCACCACATCTGAGGCGGCAGGTAGCATGTCTTTCACGCCGGAGAGGAGTGAGCTACTGCCAGTGCCAGTGCCAGAGCCAGGGTCAGTTTGCGTCGACACGGTGGAGGAGATGGCGTCGAGAGGACCACTCGCAGCCACATCGGAGGCGGAAGGTAGCATGTCTTTCACTCCGGAGAGGAGTGAGCTACTGCCAGTGCCAGTGCCAGAGCCAGGGTCAGTTTGCGTCGACACGGTGGAGGAGATGGCGTCGAGAGGACCACTCGCCACCACATCTGAGGCGGCAGGTAGCATGTCTTTCACTCCGGAGAGGAGTGAGCTACTGCCAGTGCCAGTGCTAGAGCCAGGGTCAGTTTGCTTCGACACGGTGGAGGAGATGGTGTCGAGAGGACCACTCGCAGCCACATCTGAAGCGGCAGGTAGCATGTCTTTCACTCCGGAGAGGAGTGAGCTACTGCCAGTGCCAGTGCCAGAGCCAGGGTCAGTTTGCTTCGACACGGTGGAGGAGATGGCGTCGAGAGGACCACTCGCAGCCACATCGGAGGCTGAAGGTAGCATGTCTTTCACTCCGGAGAGGAGTGAGCTACTGCCAGTGCCACTGCCAGAGCCAGGGTCAGTTTGCGTCGACACGGTGGAGGAGAGGGCGTCGAGAGGACCACTCGGCACCACATCTGAGGCGGCAGGTAGCATGTGTTTCACGCCGGAGAGGAGTGAGCTACTGCCAGTGCCAGTGTCAGAGCCAGGGTCAGTTTGCCTCGACACGGTGGAGGAGAGGGCGTCGAGAGGACCACTCGCCACCACATCTGAGGCGGCAGGTAGCATGTCTTTCACGCCGGAGAGGAGTGAGCTACTGCCAGTGCCAGTGCCAGAGCCAGGGTCAGTTTGCGTCGACACGGTGGAGGAGATGGCGTCGAGAGGACCACTCGCCACCACATCTGAGGCGGCAGGTAGCATGTCTTTCACTCTGGAGAGGAGTGAGCTACTGCCAGTGCCAGTGCCAGAGCCAGGGTCAGTTTGCGTCGACACGGTGGAGGAGAGGGCGTCGAGAGGACCACTCGCCACCACATCTGAGGCGGAGGTAGCATGTCTTTCACGCCGGAGAGGAGTGAGCTACTGCCAGTGCCAGTGCCAGAGCCAGGGTCAGTTTGCGTCGACACGGTGGAGGAGAGGGCGTCGAGAGGACCACTCGCCACCACATCTGAGGCGGCAGGTAGCATGTGTTTCACGCCGGAGAGGAGTGAGCTACTGCCAGTGCCAGTGTCAGAGCCAGGGTCAGTTTGCGTCGACACGGTGGAGGAGATGGCGTCGAGAGGACCACTCGCCACCACATCTGAGGCGGCAGGTAGCATGTCTTTCACGCCGGAGAGGAGTGAGCTACTGCCAGTGCCAGTGCCAGAGCCAGGGTCAGTTTGCGTCGACACGGTGGAGGAGATGGCGTCGAGAGGACCACTCGCAGCCACATCGGAGGCGGAAGGTAGCATGTCTTTCACTCCGGAGAGGAGTGAGCTACTGCCAGTGCCAGTGCCAGAGCCAGGGTCAGTTTGCGTCGACACGGTGGAGGAGATGGCGTCGAGAGGACCACTCGCCACCACATCTGAGGCGGCAGGTAGCATGTCTTTCACTCCGGAGAGGAGTGAGCTACTGCCAGTGCCAGTGCTAGAGCCAGGGTCAGTTTGCTTCGACACGGTGGAGGAGATGGTGTCGAGAGGACCACTCGCAGCCACATCTGAAGCGGCAGGTAGCATGTCTTTCACTCCGGAGAGGAGTGAGCTACTGCCAGTGCCAGTGCCAGAGCCAGGGTCAGTTTGCGTCGACACGGTGGAGGAGATGGCGTCGAGAGGACCACTCGCCACCACATCTGAGGCGGCAGGTAGCATGTCTTTCACGCCGGAGAGGAGTGAGCTACTGCCAGTGCCAGTGCCAGAGCCAGGGTCAGTTTGCGTCGACACGGTGGAGGAGAGGGCGTCGAGAGGACCACTCGCCACCACATCTGAGGCGGGAGGTAGCATGTCTTTCACGCCGGAGAGGAGTGAGCTACTGCCAGTGCCAGTGCCAGAGCCAGGGTCAGTTTGCGTCGACACGGTGGAGGAGAGGGCGTCGAGAGGACCACTCGCCACCACATCTGAGGCGGCAGGTAGCATGTGTTTCACGCCGGAGAGGAGTGAGCTACTGCCAGTGCCAGTGCCAGAGCCAGGGTCAGTTTGCGTCGACACGGTGGAGGAGATGGCGTCGAGAGGACCACTCGCAGCCACATCGGAGGCGGAAGGTAGCATGTCTTTCACTCCGGAGAGGAGTGAGCTACTGCCAGTGCCAGTGCCAGAGCCAGGGTCAGTTTGCGTCGACACGGTGGAGGAGATGGCGTCGAGAGGACCACTCGCCACCACATCTGAGGCGGCAGGTAGCATGTCTTTCACTCCGGAGAGGAGTGAGCTACTGCCAGTGCCAGTGCTAGAGCCAGGGTCAGTTTGCTTCGACACGGTGGAGGAGATGGTGTCGAGAGGACCACTCGCAGCCACATCTGAAGCGGCAGGTAGCATGTCTTTCACTCCGGAGAGGAGTGAGCTACTGCCAGTGCCAGTGCCAGAGCCAGGGTCAGTTTGCTTCGACACGGTGGAGGAGATGGCGTCGAGAGGACCACTCGCAGCCACATCGGAGGCTGAAGGTAGCATGTCTTTCACTCCGGAGAGGAGTGAGCTACTGCCAGTGCCACTGCCAGAGCCAGGGTCAGTTTGCGTCGACACGGTGGAGGAGAGGGCGTCGAGAGGACCACTCGGCACCACATCTGAGGCGGCAGGTAGCATGTGTTTCACGCCGGAGAGGAGTGAGCTACTGCCAGTGCCAGTGTCAGAGCCAGGGTCAGTTTGCCTCGACACGGTGGAGGAGAGGGCGTCGAGAGGACCACTCGCCACCACATCTGAGGCGGCAGGTAGCATGTCTTTCACGCCGGAGAGGAGTGAGCTACTGCCAGTGCCAGTGCCAGAGCCAGGGTCAGTTTGCGTCGACACGGTGGAGGAGATGGCGTCGAGAGGACCACTCGCCACCACATCTGAGGCGGCAGGTAGCATGTCTTTCACTCTGGAGAGGAGTGAGCTACTGCCAGTGCCAGTGCCAGAGCCAGGGTCAGTTTGCGTCGACACGGTGGAGGAGAGGGCGTCGAGAGGACCACTCGCCACCACATCTGAGGCGGGAGGTAGCATGTCTTTCACGCCGGAGAGGAGTGAGCTACTGCCAGTGCCAGTGCCAGAGCCAGGGTCAGTTTGCGTCGACACGGTGGAGGAGAGGGCGTCGAGAGGACCACTCGCCACCACATCTGAGGCGGCAGGTAGCATGTGTTTCACGCCGGAGAGGAGTGAGCTACTGCCAGTGCCAGTGTCAGAGCCAGGGTCAGTTTGCGTCGACACGGTGGAGGAGATGGCGTCGAGAGGACCACTCGCCACCACATCTGAGGCGGCAGGTAGCATGTCTTTCACGCCGGAGAGGAGTGAGCTACTGCCAGTGCCAGTGCCAGAGCCAGGGTCAGTTTGCGTCGACACGGTGGAGGAGATGGCGTCGAGAGGACCACTCGCAGCCACATCGGAGGCGGAAGGTAGCATGTCTTTCACTCCGGAGAGGAGTGAGCTACTGCCAGTGCCAGTGCCAGAGCCAGGGTCAGTTTGCGTCGACACGGTGGAGGAGATGGCGTCGAGAGGACCACTCGCCACCACATCTGAGGCGGCAGGTAGCATGTCTTTCACTCCGGAGAGGAGTGAGCTACTGCCAGTGCCAGTGCTAGAGCCAGGGTCAGTTTGCTTCGACACGGTGGAGGAGATGGTGTCGAGAGGACCACTCGCAGCCACATCTGAAGCGGCAGGTAGCATGTCTTTCACTCCGGAGAGGAGTGAGCTACTGCCAGTGCCAGTGCCAGAGCCAGGGTCAGTTTGCGTCGACACGGTGGAGGAGATGGCGTCGAGAGGACCACTCGCCACCACATCTGAGGCGGCAGGTAGCATGTCTTTCACGCCGGAGAGGAGTGAGCTACTGCCAGTGCCAGTGCCAGAGCCAGGGTCAGTTTGCGTCGACACGGTGGAGGAGAGGGCGTCGAGAGGACCACTCGCCACCACATCTGAGGCGGGAGGTAGCATGTCTTTCACGCCGGAGAGGAGTGAGCTACTGCCAGTGCCAGTGCCAGAGCCAGGGTCAGTTTGCGTCGACACGGTGGAGGAGAGGGCGTCGAGAGGACCACTCGCCACCACATCTGAGGCGGCAGGTAGCATGTGTTTCACGCCGGAGAGGAGTGAGCTACTGCCAGTGCCAGTGTCAGAGCCAGGGTCAGTTTGCGTCGACACGGTGGAGGAGATGGCGTCGAGAGGACCACTCGCCACCACATCTGAGGCGGCAGGTAGCATGTCTTTCACGCCGGAGAGGAGTGAGCTACTGCCAGTGCCAGTGCCAGAGCCAGGGTCAGTTTGCGTCGACACGGTGGAGGAGATGGCGTCGAGAGGACCACTCGCAGCCACATCGGAGGCGGAAGGTAGCATGTCTT
This sequence comes from Taenia crassiceps, assembly GCA_023375655.1. Taxonomy (NCBI): domain Eukaryota; kingdom Metazoa; phylum Platyhelminthes; class Cestoda; order Cyclophyllidea; family Taeniidae; genus Taenia; species Taenia crassiceps. The sequence goes on along the minus strand of JAKROA010000004.1, from coordinate 16,687 downwards.
TCACTCCGGAGAGGAGTGAGCTACTGCCAGTGCCAGTGCCAGAGCCAGGGTCAGTTTGCTTCGACACGGTGGTGGAGATGGCGTCGAGAGGACCACTCGCAGCCACATCGGAGGCGGAAGGTAGCATGTCTTTCACTCCGGAGAGGAGTGAGCTACTGCCAGTGCCAGTGCCAGAGCCAGGGTCAGTTTGCTTCGACACGGTGGAGGAGATGGCGTCGAGAGGACCACTCGCAGCCACATCGGAGGCGGAAGGTAGCATGTCTTTCACTCCGGAGAGGAGTGAGCTACTGCCAGTGCCAGTGCCAGAGCCAGGGTCAGTTTGCGTCGACACGGTGGAGGAGATGGCGTCGAGAGGACCACTCGCCACCACATCTGAGGCGGCAGGTAGCATGTCTTTCACTCCGGAGAGGAGTGAGCTACTGCCAGTGCCAGTGCCAGAGCCAGGGTCAGTTTGCGTCGACACGGTGGAGGAGAGGGCGTCGAGAGGACCACTCGCCACCACATCTGAGGCGGGAGGTAGCATGTCTTTCACGCCGGAGAGGAGTGAGCTACTGCCAGTGCCAGTGCCAGAGCCAGGGTCAGTTTGCGTCGACACGGTGGAGGAGAGGGCGTCGAGAGGACCACTCGCCACCACATCTGAGGCGGCAGGTAGCATGTGTTTCACGCCGGAGAGGAGTGAGCTACTGCCAGTGCCAGTGTCAGAGCCAGGGTCAGTTTGCGTCGACACGGTGGAGGAGATGGCGTCGAGAGGACCACTCGCCACCACATCTGAGGCGGCAGGTAGCATGTCTTTCACGCCGGAGAGGAGTGAGCTACTGCCAGTGCCAGTGCCAGAGCCAGGGTCAGTTTGCGTCGACACGGTGGAGGAGATGGCGTCGAGAGGACCACTCGCAGCCACATCGGAGGCGGAAGGTAGCATGTCTTTCACTCCGGAGAGGAGTGAGCTACTGCCAGTGCCAGTGCCAGAGCCAGGGTCAGTTTGCTTCGACACGGTGGTGGAGATGGCGTCGAGAGGACCACTCGCAGCCACATCGGAGGCGGAAGGTAGCATGTCTTTCACTCCGGAGAGGAGTGAGCTACTGCCAGTGCCAGTGCCAGAGCCAGGGTCAGTTTGCTTCGACACGGTGGAGGAGATGGCGTCGAGAGGACCACTCGCAGCCACATCGGAGGCGGAAGGTAGCATGTCTTTCACTCCGGAGAGGAGTGAGCTACTGCCAGTGCCAGTGCCAGAGCCAGGGTCAGTTTGCGTCGACACGGTGGAGGAGAGGGCGTCGAGAGGACCACTCGGCACCACATCTGAGGCGGCAGGTAGCATGTGTTTCACGCCGGAGAGGAGTGAGCTACTGCCAGTGCCAGTGTCAGAGCCAGGGTCAGTTTGCGTCGACACGGTGGAGGAGAGGGCGTCGAGAGGACCACTCGCCACCACATCTGAGGCGGCAGGTAGCATGTCTTTCACGCCGGAGAGGAGTGAGCTACTGCCAGTGCCAGTGCTAGAGCCAGGGTCAGTTTGCTTCGACACGGTGGAGGAGATGGCGTCGAGAGGACCACTCGCAGCCACATCTGAAGCGGCAGGTAGCATGTCTTTCACGCCGGAGAGGAGTGAGCTACTGCCAGTGCCAGTGCCAGAGCCAGGGTCAGTTTGCGTCGACACGGTGTAGGAGAGGGCGTCGAGAGGACCACTCGCCACCACATCTGAGGCGGCAGGTAGCATGTCTTTCACGCCGGAGAGGAGTGAGCTACTGCCAGTGCCAGTGCCAGAGCCAGGGTCAGTTTGCGTCGACACGGTGGAGGAGAGGGCGTCGAGAGGACCACTCGCCGCCACATCTGAGGCGGCAGGTAGCATGTCTTTCACGCCGGAGAGGAGTGAGCTACTGCCAGTGCCAGTGCCAGAGCCAGGGTCAGTTTGCGTCGACACGGTGGAGGAGAGGGCGTCGAGAGGACCACTCGCCACCACATCTGAGGCGGCAGGTAGCATGTCTTTCACGCCGGAGAGGAGTGAGCTACTGCCAGTGCCAGTGTCAGAGCCAGGGTCAGTTTGCGTCGACACGGTGGAGGAGAGGGCGTCGAGAGGACCACTCGCCACCACATCTGAGGCGGCAGGTAGCATGTCTTTCACGCCGGAGAGGAGTGAGCTACTGCCAGTGCCAGTGCCAGAGCCAGGGTCAGTTTGCGTCGACACGGTGGAGGAGAGGGCGTCGAGAGGACCACTCGCCACCACATCTGAGGCGGCAGGTAGCATGTCTTTCACGCCGGAGAGGAGTGAGCTACTGCCAGTGCCAGTGCCAGAGCCAGGGTCAGTTTGCTTCGACACGGTGGAGGAGATGGCGTCGAGAGGACCACTCGCCGCCACATCTGAGGCGGCAGGTAGCATGTCTTTCACGCCGGAGAGGAGTGAGCTACTGCCAGTGCCAGTGCCAGAGCCAGGGTCAGTTTGCGTCGACACGGTGGAGGAGAGGGCGTCGAGAGGACCACTCGCCACCACATCTGAGGCGGCAGGTAGCATGTCTTTCACGCCGGAGAGGAGTGAGCTACTGCCAGTGCCAGTGCCAGAGCCAGGGTCAGTTTGCTTCGACACGGTGGAGGAGATGGCGTCGAGAGGACCACTCGCCGCCACATCTGAGGCGGCAGGTAGCATGTCTTTCACGCCGGAGAGGAGTGAGCTACTGCCAGTGCCAGTGCCAGAGCCAGGGTCAGTTTGCGTCGACACGGTGGAGGAGATGGCGTCGAGAGGACCACTCGCCACCTCATCTGAGGCGGCAGGTAGCATGTCTTTCACTCCGGAGAGAAGTGAGCTACTGCCAGTGCCAGTGCCAGAGCCAGGGTCAGTTTGCTTCGACACGGTGGAGGCGATGGCGTCGAGAGGACCACTCGCCACCACATCTGAGGCGGGAGGTAGCATGTCTTTCACTACGGAGAGGAGTGAGCTACTGCCAGTGCCAGTGCCAGAGCCAGGGTCAGTTTGCGTCGACACGGTGGAGGAGAGGGCGTCGAGAGGACCACTCGCCACCACATCTGAGGCGGCAGGTAGCATGTCTTTCACGCCGGAGAGGAGTGAGCTACTGCCAGTGCCAGTGCCAGAGCCAGGGTCAGTTTGCGTCGACACGGTGGAGGAGAGGGCGTCGAGAGGACCACTCGCCACCACATCTGAGGCGGCAGGTAGCATGTCTTTCACGCCGGAGAGGAGTGAGCTACTGCCAGTGCCAGTGCCAGAGCCAGGGTCAGTTTGCGTCGACACGGTGGAGGAGAGGGCGTCGAGAGGACCACTCGCCACCACATCTGAGGCGGCAGGTAGCATGTCTTTCACGCCGGAGAGGAGTGAGCTACTGCCAGTGCCAGTGTCAGAGCCAGGGTCAGTTTGCTTCGACACGGTGGTGGAGAGGGCGTCGAGAGGACTACTCGGCATCATATCTGAGGCGGCAGGTAGCATGTCTTTCACGCCGGAGAGGAGTGAGCTACTGCCAGTGCCAGTGCCAGAGCCAGGGTCAGTTTGCGTCGACACGGTGGAGGAGATGGCGTCGAGAGGACCACTCGCCACCACATCTGAGGCGGCATGTAGCACGTCTTTCACGCCGGAGAGTAGTGAGGTTCTGCTATTGCCAGTGCCAGAGCCAGGGTCAGTTTGCTTCGACACGGTGGAGGAGATGGCGTCGAGAGGACCACTCGCAGCCACATCTGAGGCGGCAGGTAGCATGTCTTTCACGCCGGAGAGGAGTGAGCTACTGCCAGTGCCAGTGCCAGAGCCAGGGTCAGTTTGCGTCGACACGGTGGAGGAGATGGCGTCGAGAGGACCACTCGCCACCACATCTGAGGCGGCAGGTAGCATGTCTTTCACGCCGGAGAGGAGTGAGCTACTGCCAGTGCCAGTGCCAGAGCCAGGGTCAGTTTGCTTCGACACGGTGGAGGAGATGGCGTCGAGAGGACCACTCGCCGCCACATCTGAGGCGGCAGGTAGCATGTCTTTCACGCCGGAGAGGAGTGAGCTACTGCCAGTGCCAGTGCCAGAGCCAGGGTCAGTTTGCGTCGACACGGTGGAGGAGAGGGCGTCGAGAGGACCACTCGCCACCACATCTGAGGCGGCAGGTAGCATGTCTTTCACGCCGGAGAGGAGTGAGCTACTGCCAGTGCCAGTGCCAGAGCCAGGGTCAGTTTGCTTCGACACGGTGGAGGAGATGGCGTCGAGAGGACCACTCGCCGCCACATCTGAGGCGGCAGGTAGCATGTCTTTCACGCCGGAGAGGAGTGAGCTACTGCCAGTGCCAGTGCCAGAGCCAGGGTCAGTTTGCGTCGACACGGTGGAGGAGATGGCGTCGAGAGGACCACTCGCCACCTCATCTGAGGCGGCAGGTAGCATGTCTTTCACTCCGGAGAGAAGTGAGCTACTGCCAGTGCCAGTGCCAGAGCCAGGGTCAGTTTGCTTCGACACGGTGGAGGCGATGGCGTCGAGAGGACCACTCGCCACCACATCTGAGGCGGGAGGTAGCATGTCTTTCACTACGGAGAGGAGTGAGCTACTGCCAGTGCCACTGCCAGAGCCAGGGTCAGTTTGCGTCGACACGGTGGAGGAGAGGGCGTCGAGAGGACCACTCGCCACCACATCTGAGGCGGCAGGTAGCATGTCTTTCACGCCGGAGAGGAGTGAGCTACTGCCAGTGCCAGTGCCAGAGCCAGGGTCAGTTTGCGTCGACACGGTGGAGGAGAGGGCGTCGAGAGGACCACTCGCCACCACATCTGAGGCGGCAGGTAGCATGTCTTTCACGCCGGAGAGGAGTGAGCTACTGCCAGTGCCAGTGCCAGAGCCAGGGTCAGTTTGCGTCGACACGGTGGAGGAGAGGGCGTCGAGAGGACCACTCGCCACCACATCTGAGGCGGCAGGTAGCATGTCTTTCACGCCGGAGAGGAGTGAGCTACTGCCAGTGCCAGTGTCAGAGCCAGGGTCAGTTTGCTTCGACACGGTGGTGGAGAGGGCGTCGAGAGGACTACTCGGCATCATATCTGAGGCGGCAGGTAGCATGTCTTTCACGCCGGAGAGGAGTGAGCTACTGCCAGTGCCAGTGCCAGAGCCAGGGTCAGTTTGCGTCGACACGGTGGAGGAGATGGCGTCGAGAGGACCACTCGCCACCACATCTGAGGCGGCATGTAGCACGTCTTTCACGCCGGAGAGTAGTGAGGTTCTGCTATTGCCAGTGCCAGAGCCAGGGTCAGTTTGCTTCGACACGGTGGAGGAGATGGCGTCCAGAGGACCACTCGCAGCCACATCTGAGGCGGCAGGTAGCATGTCTTTCACGCCGGAGAGGAGTGAGCTACTGCCAGTGCCAGTGCCAGAGCCAGGGTCAGTTTGCGTCGACACGGTGGAGGAGATGGCGTCGAGAGGACCACTCGCCACCGCATCTGAGGCGGCATGTAGCACGTCTTTAACGCCGGAGAGGAGTGAGCTACTGCCAGTGCCAGTGCCAGAGCCAGGGTCAGTTTGCGTCGACACGGTGGAGGAGATGGCGTCGAGAGGACCACTCGCCACCACATCTGAGGCGGCATGTAGCACGTCTTTTACGCCGGAGAGGAGTGAGCTACTGCCAGTGCCAGTGTCAGAGCCAGGGTCAGTTTGCGTCGACACGGTGGAGGAGATGGCGTCGAGAGGACCACTCGCCACCACATCTGAGGCGGCAGGTAGCATGTCTTTCACGCCGGAGAGGAGTGAGCTACTGCCAGTGCCAGTGCCAGAGCCAGGGTCAGTTTGCGTCGACACGGTGGAGGAGAGGGCGTCGAGAGGACCACTCGCCACCACATCTGAGGCGGCATGTAGCACGTCTTTCACGCCGGAGAGGAGTGAGCTACTGCCAGTGCCAGTGCCAGAGCCAGGGTCAGTTTGCTTCGACACGGTGGAGGAGAGGTCGTCGAGAGGACCACTCGCCACCTCATCTGAGGCGGCATGTAGAATGTCTAACCCGCCAGAGAGGTGTGAGCTTGTGCCAGTGCCAGACCCAGGGCCAGTGTGTTTCGACACGGTGGAGGAGAGGACGTCTAGAGGACCACTCGCCGCCACATCTGAGGCGGCTGGTAGCATGTCTTTCACGCCGGAGAGGAGTGAGGTACTGCCATTGCCAGTGCCAGAGCCAGGGTCAGTTTGCTTCGACACGGTGGAGGAGAGGGCGTCGAGAGGACCACTCGCCACCACATCTGAGGCGGCATGTAGCACGTCTTTCACGCCGGAGAGAAGTGAGGTACTGCCAATGCCAGTGCCAGAGCCAGGGTCAGTTTTCTTCGACACGGTGGTGGAGATGTCGTCGAGAGGACTACTCGGCATCACATCTGAGGCGGCAGGTAGCATGTCTTTCACGCCGGAGAGGAGTGAGCTACTGCCAGTGCCAGTGCCAGAGCCAGGGTCAGTTTGCCTCGACACGGTGGAGGAGATGGCGTGGAGAGGACCACTCGCCACCACATCTGAGGCGGCAGGTAGCATGTCTTTCACGCCGGAGAGGAGTGAGCTACTGCCAGTGCCAGTGCCAGAGCCAGGGTCAGTTTGCGTCGACACGGTGGAGGAGATGGCGTCGAGAGGACCACTCGCCACCACATCTGAGGCGGCATGTAGCACGTCTTTCACGCCGGAGAGGAGTGAGCTACTGCCAGTGCCAGTGCCAGAGCCAGGGTCAGTTTGCGTCGACACGGTGGAGGAGAGGGCGTCGAGAGGACCACTCGCCACCACATCTGAGGCGGCATGTAGCACGTCTTTCACGCCGGAGAGGAGTGAGGTACTGCCAGTGCCAGTGCCAGAGCCAGGGTCAGTTTGCTTCGACACGGTGGTGGAGAGGGCGTCGAGAGGACTACTCGGCATCACATCTGAGGCGGCAGGTAGCATGTCTTTCACGCCGGAGAGGAGTGAGCTACTGCCAGTGCCAGTGCCAGAGCCAGGGTCAGTTTGCGTCGACACGGTGGAGGAGAGGTCGTCGAGAGGACCACTCGCCACCACATCTGAGGCGGCATGTAGCACGTCTTTCACGCCGGAGAGTAGTGAGGTTCTGCTATTGCCAGTGCCAGAGCCAGGGTCAGTTTGCTTCGACACGGTGGAGGAGATGGCGTCGAGAGGACCACTCGCAGCCACATCTGAGGCGGCAGGTAGCATGTCTTTCACGCCGGAGAGGAGTGAGCTACTGCCAGTGCCAGTGCCAGAGCCAGGGTCAGTTTGCGTCGACACGGTGGAGGAGATGGCGTCGAGAGGACCACTCGCCACCGCATCTGAGGCGGCATGTAGCACGTCTTTCACGCCGGAGAGGAGTGAGCTACTGCCAGTGCCAGTGCCAGAGCCAGGGTCAGTTTGCCTCGACACGGTGGAGGAGAGGGCGTCGAGAGGACCACTCGCCACCACATCTGAGGCGGCAGGTAGCATGTCTTTCACGCCGGAGAGGAGTGAGCTACTGCCAGTGCCAGTGCCAGAGCCAGGGTCAGTTTGCGTCGACACGGTGGAGGAGATGGCGTCGAGAGGACCACTCGCCACCACATCTGAGGCGGCATGTAGCACGTCTTTTACGCCGGAGAGGAGTGAGCTACTGCCAGTGCCAGTGTCAGAGCCAGGGTCAGTTTGCGTCGACACGGTGGAGGAGATGGCGTCGAGAGGACCACTCGCCACCACATCTGAGGCGGCAGGTAGCATGTCTTTCACGCCGGAGAGGAGTGAGCTACTGCCAGTGCCAGTGCCAGAGCCAGGGTCAGTTTGCGTCGACACGGTGGAGGAGAGGGCGTCGAGAGGACCACTCGCCACCACATCTGAGGCGGCATGTAGCACGTCTTTCACGCCGGAGAGGAGTGAGGTACTGCCAGTGCCAGTGCCAGAGCCAGGGTCAGTTTGCTTCGACACGGTGGTGGAGAGGGCGTCGAGAGGACTACTCGGCATCACATCTGAGGCGGCAGGTAGCATGTCTTTCACGCCGGAGAGGAGTGAGCTACTGCCAGTGCCAGTGCCAGAGCCAGGGTCAGTTTGCCTCGACACGGTGGAGGAGAGGGCGTCGAGAGGACCACTCGCCACCACATCTGAGGCGGCAGGTAGCATGTCTTTCACGCCGGAGAGGAGTGAGCTACTGCCAGTGCCAGTGCCAGAGCCAGGGTCAGTTTGCTTCGACACGGTGGTGGAGAGGGCGTCGAGAGGACTACTCGGCATCACATCTGAGGCGGCATGTAGCATGTCTTTCACTCCGGAGAGGAGTGAGCTACTGCCAGTGCCAGTGCCAGAGCCAGGGTCAGTTTGCGTCGACACGGTGGAGGAGAGGGCGTCGAGAGGACCACTCGCCACCACATCTGAGGCGGCATGTAGCACGTCTTTCACGCCGGAGAGAAGTGAGGTACTGCCAGTGCCAGTGCCAGAGCCAGGGTCAGTTTGCTTCGACTCGGTGGTGGAGAGGGCGTCGAGAGGACCACTCGCCACCACATCTGAGGCGGGAGGTAGCATGTCTTTCACGCCGGAGAGGAGTGAGCTACTGCCAGTGCCAGTGCCAGAGCCAGGGTCAGTTTGCGTCGACACGGTGGAGGAGATGGCGTCGAGAGGACCACTCGCCACCACATCTGAGGCGGCAGGTAGCATGTCTTTCACGCCGGAGAGGAGTGAGCTACTGCCAGTGCCAGTGCCAGAGCCAGGGTCAGTTTGCGTCGACACGGTGGAGGAGATGGCGTCGAGAGGACCACTCGCCACCACATCTGAGGCGGCATGTAGCACGTCTTTCACGCCGGAGAGGAGTGAGGTACTGCCAGTGCCACTGCCAGAGCCAGGGTCATTTTGCGTCGACACGGTGGAGGAGATGGCGTCGAGAGGACCACTCGCCACCACATCTGAGGCGGCATGTAGCACGTCTTTCACGCCGGAGAGGAGTGAGCTACTGCCAGTGCCAGTGCCAGAGCCAGGGTCAGTTTGCGTCGACACGGTGGAGGAGAGGGCGTCGAGAGGACCACTCGCCACCACATCTGAGGCGGCATGTAGCACGTCTTTCACGCCGGAGAGGAGTGAGCTACTGCCAGTGCCAGTGCCAGAGCCAGGGTCAGTTTGCTTCGACACGGTGGTGGAGAGGGCGTCGAGAGGACTACTCGGCATCACATCTGAGGCGGCAGGTAGCATGTCTTTCACGCCGGAGAGGAGTGAGCTACTGCCAGTGCCAGTGCCAGAGCCAGGGTCAGTTTGCGTCGACACGGTGGAGGAGAGGGCGTCGAGAGGACCACTCGCCACCACATCTGAGGCGGCAGGTAGCATGTCTTTCACGCCGGAGAGGAGTGAGCTACTGCCAGTGCCAGTGCCAGAGCCAGGGTCAGTTTGCGTCGACACGGTGGAGGAGAGGGCGTCGAGAGGACCACTCGCCACCACATCTGAGGCGGCATGTAGCACGTCTTTCACGCCGGAGAGGAGTGAGGTACTGCCAGTGCCAGTGCCAGAGCCAGGGTCAGTTTGCTTCGACACGGTGGAGGAGAGGTCGTCGAGAGGACCACTCGCCACCTCATCTGAGGCGGCATGTAGAATGTCTATCCCGCCAGAGATGTGTGAGCTTGTGCCAGTGCCAGACCCAGGGCCAGTGTGTTTCGACACGGTGGAGGAGAGGACGTCGAGAGGACCACTCGCCGCCACATCTGAGGCGGCTGGAAGCATGTCTTTCACGCCGGAGAGGAGTGAGCTACTGCCAGTGCCAGTGCCAGAGCCAGGGTCAGTTTGCTTCGACACGGTGGAGGAGAGGGCGTCGAGAGGACCACTCGCCACCACATCTGAGGCGGCAGGTAGCATGTCTTTCACGCCGGAGAGGAGTGAGCTACTGCCAGTGCCAGTGCCAGAGCCAGGGTCAGTTTGCTTCGACACGGTGGTGGAGAGGGCGTCGAGAGGACCACTCGCCACCACATCTGAGGCGGAGGTAGCATGTCTTTCACGCCGGAGAGGAGTGAGCTACTGCCAGTGCCAGTGCCAGAGCCAGGGTCAGTTTGCGTCGACACGGTGGAGGAGATGGCGTCGAGAGGACCACTCGCCACCACATCTGAGGCGGCAGGTAGCATGTCTTTCACGCCGGAGAGGAGTGAGCTACTGCCAGTGCCAGTGCCAGAGCCAGGGTCAGTTTGCGTCGACACGGTGGAGGAGATGGCGTCGAGAGGACCACTCGCCACCACATCTGAGGCGGCATGTAGCACGTCTTTCACGCCGGAGAGGAGTGAGGTACTGCCAGTGCCACTGCCAGAGCCAGGGTCAGTTTGCGTCGACACGGTGGAGGAGATGGCGTCGAGAGGACCACTCGCCACCACATCTGAGGCGGCATGTAGCACGTCTTTCACGCCGGAGAGGAGTGAGCTACTGCCAGTGCCAGTGCCAGAGCCAGGGTCAGTTTGCGTCGACACGGTGGAGGAGAGGGCGTCGAGAGGACCACTCGCCACCACATCTGAGGCGGCATGTAGCACGTCTTTCACGCCGGAGAGGAGTGAGGTACTGCCAGTGCCAGTGCCAGAGCCAGGGTCAGTTTGCTTCGACACGGTGGTGGAGAGGGCGTCGAGAGGACTACTCGGCATCACATCTGAGGCGGCAGGTAGCATGTCTTTCACGCCGGAGAGGAGTGAGCTACTGCCAGTGCCAGTGCCAGAGCCAGGGTCAGTTTGCGTCGACACGGTGGAGGAGAGGGCGTCGAGAGGACCACTCGCCACCACATCTGAGGCGGCAGGTAGCATGTCTTTCACGCCGGAGAGGAGTGAGCTACTGCCAGTGCCAGTGCCAGAGCCAGGGTCAGTTTGCGTCGACACGGTGGAGGAGAGGGCGTCGAGAGGACCACTCGCCACCACATCTGAGGCGGCATGTAGCACGTCTTTCACGCCGGAGAGGAGTGAGGTACTGCCAGTGCCAGTGCCAGAGCCAGGGTCAGTTTGCTTCGACACGGTGGAGGAGAGGTCGTCGAGAGGACCACTCGCCACCTCATCTGAGGCGGCATGTAGAATGTCTATCCCGCCAGAGATGTGTGAGCTTGTGCCAGTGCCAGACCCAGGGCCAGTGTGTTTCGACACGGTGGAGGAGAGGACGTCGAGAGGACCACTCGCCGCCACATCTGAGGCGGCTGGAAGCATGTCTTTCACGCCGGAGAGGAGTGAGCTACTGCCAGTGCCAGTGCCAGAGCCAGGGTCAGTTTGCTTCGACACGGTGGAGGAGAGGGCGTCGAGAGGACCACTCGCCACCACATCTGAGGCGGCAGGTAGCATGTCTTTCACGCCGGAGAGGAGTGAGCTACTGCCAGTGCCAGTGCCAGAGCCAGGGTCAGTTTGCTTCGACACGGTGGAGGAGAGGTCGTCGAGAGGACCACTCGCCACCTCATCTGAGGCGGCATGTAGAATGTCTATCCCGCCAGAGAGGTGTGAGCTTGTGCCAGTGCCCGACCCAGGGTCAGTTTGCGTCGACACGGTGGAGGAGATGGCGTCGAGAGGACCACTCGCCACCACATCTGAGGCGGCATGTAGCACGTCTTTCACGCCGGAGAGGAGTGAGGTACTGCCATTGCCAGTGCCAGAGCCAGGGTCAGTTTGCTTCGACACGGTGGTGGAGAGGGCATCGAGAGGACTACTCGGCATCATATCTGAGGCGGCAGGTAGCATGTCTTTCACGCCGGAGAGGAGTGAGCTACTGCCAGTGCCAGTGCCAGAGCCAGGGTCAGTTTGCGTCGACACGGTGGAGGAGAGGGCGTCGAGAGGACCACTCGCCACCACATCTGAGGCGGCAGGTAGCATGTCTTTCACGCCGGAGAGGAGTGAGCTACTGCCAGTGCCAGTGCCAGAGCCAGGGTCAGTTTGCGTCGACACGGTGGAGGAGATGGCGTCGAGAGGACCACTCGCCACCACATCTGAGGCGGCATGTAGCACGTCTTTCACGCCGGAGAGGAGTGAGGTACTGCCAGTGCCAGTGCCAGAGCCAGGGTCAGTTTGCTTCGACACGGTGGAGGAGAGGTCGTCGAGAGGACCACTCGCCACCTTATCTGAGGCGGCATGTAGAATGTCTATCCCGCCAGAGATGTGTGAGCTTGTGCCAGTGCCAGACCCAGGGCCAGTGTGTTTCGACACGGTGGAGGAGAGGACGTCGAGAGGACCACTCGCCGCCACATCTGAGGCGGCTGGAAGCATGTCTTTCACGCCGGAGAGGAGTGAGCTACTGCCAGTGCCAGTGCCAGAGCCAGGGTCAGTTTGCTTCGACACGGTGGAGGAGAGGGCGTCGAGAGGACCACTCGCCACCACATCTGATGCGGCAGGTAGCATGTCTTTCACGCCGGAGAGGAGTGAGCTACTGCCAGTGCCAGTGCCAGAGCCAGGGTCAGTTTGCTTCGACACGGTGGTGGAGAGGGCGTCGAGAGGACCACTCGCCACCATATCTGAGGCGGGAGGTAGCATGTCTTTCACGCCGGAGAGGAGTGAGCTACTGCCAGTGCCAGTGCCAGAGCCAGGGTCAGTTTGCGTCGACACGGTGGAGGAGATGGCGTCGAGAGGACCACTCGCCACCACATCTGAGGCGGCATGTAGCACGTCTTTCACGCCGGAGAGGAGTGAGGTACTGCCAGTGCCACTGCCAGAGCCAGGGTCAGTTTGCGTCGACACGGTGGAGGAGATGGCGTCGAGAGGACCACTCGCCACCACATCTGAGGCGGCATGTAGCACGTCTTTCACGCCGGAGAGGAGTGAGCTACTGCCAGTGCCAGTGCCAGAGCCAGGGTCAGTTTGCGTCGACACGGTGGAGGAGAGGGCGTCGAGAGGACCACTCGCCACCACATCTGAGGCGGCATGTAGCACGTCTTTCACGCCGGAGAGGAGTGAGGTACTGCCAGTGCCAGTGCCAGAGCCAGGGTCAGTTTGCTTCGACACGGTGGTGGAGAGGGCGTCGAGAGGACTACTCGGCATCACATCTGAGGCGGCAGGTAGCATGTCTTTCACGCCGGAGAGGAGTGAGCTACTGCCAGTGCCAGTGCCAGAGCCAGGGTCAGTTTGCTTCGACACGGTGGAGGAGAGGGCGTCGAGAGGACCACTCGCCACCACATCTGATGCGGCAGGTAGCATGTCTTTCACGCCGGAGAGGAGTGAGCTACTGCCAGTGCCAGTGCCAGAGCCAGGGTCAGTTTGCTTCGACACGGTGGTGGAGAGGGCGTCGAGAGGACCACTCGCCACCACATCTGAGGCGGGAGGTAGCATGTCTTTCACGCCGGAGAGGAGTGAGCTACTGCCAGTGCCAGTGCCAGAGCCAGGGTCAGTTTGCGTCGACACGGTGGAGGAGATGGCGTCGAGAGGACCACTCGCCACCACATCTGAGGCGGCAGGTAGCATGTCTTTCACGCCGGAGAGGAGTGAGCTACTGCCAGTGCCAGTGCCAGAGCCAGGGTCAGTTTGCGTCGACACGGTGGAGGAGATGGCGTCGAGAGGACCACTCGCCACCACATCTGAGGCGGCATGTAGCACGTCTTTCACGCCGGAGAGGAGTGAGGTACTGCCAGTGCCACTGCCAGAGCCAGGGTCAGTTTGCGTCGACACGGTGGAGGAGATGGCGTCGAGAGGACCACTCGCCACCACATCTGAGGCGGCATGTAGCACGTCTTTCACGCCGGAGAGGAGTGAGCTACTGCCAGTGCCAGTGCCAGAGCCAGGGTCAGTTTGCGTCGACACGGTGGAGGAGAGGGCGTCGAGAGGACCACTCGCCACCACATCTGAGGCGGCATGTAGCACGTCTTTCACGCCGGAGAGGAGTGAGGTACTGCCAGTGCCAGTGCCAGAGCCAGGGTCAGTTTGCTTCGACACGGTGGTGGAGAGGGCGTCGAGAGGACTACTCGGCATCACATCTGAGGCGGCAGGTAGCATGTCTTTCACGCCGGAGAGGAGTGAGCTACTGCCAGTGCCAGTGCCAGAGCCAGGGTCAGTTTGCGTCGACACGGTGGAGGAGAGGGCGTCGAGAGGACCACTCGCCACCACATCTGAGGCGGCAGGTAGCATGTCTTTCACGCCGGAGAGGAGTGAGCTACTGCCAGTGCCAGTGCCAGAGCCAGGGTCAGTTTGCGTCGACACGGTGGAGGAGAGGGCGTCGAGAGGACCACTCGCCACCACATCTGAGGCGGCATGTAGCACGTCTTTCACGCCGGAGAGGAGTGAGGTACTGCCAGTGCCAGTGCCAGAGCCAGGGTCAGTTTGCTTCGACACGGTGGAGGAGAGGTCGTCGAGAGGACCACTCGCCACCTCATCTGAGGCGGCATGTAGAATGTCTATCCCGCCAGAGATGTGTGAGCTTGTGCCAGTGCCAGACCCAGGGCCAGTGTGTTTCGACACGGTGGAGGAGAGGACGTCGAGAGGACCACTCGCCACCACATCTGAGGCGGCTGGAAGCATGTCTTTCACGCCGGAGAGGAGTGAGCTACTGCCAGTGCCAGTGCCAGAGCCAGGGTCAGTTTGCTTCGACACGGTGGAGGAGAGGGCGTCGAGAGGACCACTCGCCACCACATCTGAGGCGGCAGGTAGCATGTCTTTCACGCCGGAGAGGAGTGAGCTACTGCCAGTGCCAGTGCCAGAGCCAGGGTCAGTTTGCTTCGACACGGTGGAGGAGAGGTCGTCGAGAGGACCACTCGCCACCTCATCTGAGGCGGCATGTAGAATGTCTATCCCGCCAGAGAGGTGTGAGCTTGTGCCAGTGCCCGACCCAGGGTCAGTTTGCGTCGACACGGTGGAGGAGATGGCGTCGAGAGGACCACTCGCCACCACATCTGAGGCGGCATGTAGCACGTCTTTCACGCCGGAGAGGAGTGAGGTACTGCCATTGCCAGTGCCAGAGCCAGGGTCAGTTTGCTTCGACACGGTGGTGGAGAGGGCATCGAGAGGACTACTCGGCATCATATCTGAGGCGGCAGGTAGCATGTCTTTCACGCCGGAGAGGAGTGAGCTACTGCCAGTGCCAGTGCCAGAGCCAGGGTCAGTTTGCGTCGACACGGTGGAGGAGAGGGCGTCGAGAGGACCACTCGCCACCACATCTGAGGCGGCAGGTAGCATGTCTTTCACGCCGGAGAGGAGTGAGCTACTGCCAGTGCCAGTGCCAGAGCCAGGGTCAGTTTGCGTCGACACGGTGGAGGAGATGGCGTCGAGAGGACCACTCGCCACCACATCTGAGGCGGCATGTAGCACGTCTTTCACGCCGGAGAGGAGTGAGGTACTGCCAGTGCCAGTGCCAGAGCCAGGGTCAGTTTGCTTCGACACGGTGGAGGAGAGGTCGTCGAGAGGACCACTCGCCACCTCATCTGAGGCGGCATGTAGAATGTCTATCCCGCCAGAGATGTGTGAGCTTGTGCCAGTGCCAGACCCAGGGCCAGTGTGTTTCGACACGGTGGAGGAGAGGACGTCGAGAGGACCACTCGCCGCCACATCTGAGGCGGCTGGAAGCATGTCTTTCACGCCGGAGAGGAGTGAGCTACTGCCAGTGCCAGTGCCAGAGCCAGGGTCAGTTTGCTTCGACACGGTGGAGGAGAGGGCGTCGAGAGGACCACTCGCCACCACATCTGAGGCGGCAGGTAGCATGTCTTTCACGCCGGAGAGGAGTGAGCTACTGCCAGTGCCAGTGCCAGAGCCAGGGTCAGTTTGCTTCGACACGGTGGTGGAGAGGGCGTCGAGAGGACCACTCGCCACCACATCTGAGGCGGAGGTAGCATGTCTTTCACGCCGGAGAGGAGTGAGCTACTGCCAGTGCCAGTGCCAGAGCCAGGGTCAGTTTGCGTCGACACGGTGGAGGAGATGGCGTCGAGAGGACCACTCGCCACCACATCTGAGGCGGCAGGTAGCATGTCTTTCACGCCGGAGAGGAGTGAGCTACTGCCAGTGCCAGTGCCAGAGCCAGGGTCAGTTTGCGTCGACACGGTGGAGGAGATGGCGTCGAGAGGACCACTCGCCACCACATCTGAGGCGGCATGTAGCACGTCTTTCACGCCGGAGAGGAGTGAGGTACTGCCAGTGCCACTGCCAGAGCCAGGGTCAGTTTGCGTCGACACGGTGGAGGAGATGGCGTCGAGAGGACCACTCGCCACCACATCTGAGGCGGCATGTAGCACGTCTTTCACGCCGGAGAGGAGTGAGCTACTGCCAGTGCCAGTGCCAGAGCCAGGGTCAGTTTGCGTCGACACGGTGGAGGAGAGGGCGTCGAGAGGACCACTCGCCACCACATCTGAGGCGGCATGTAGCACGTCTTTCACGCCGGAGAGGAGTGAGGTACTGCCAGTGCCAGTGCCAGAGCCAGGGTCAGTTTGCTTCGACACGGTGGTGGAGAGGGCGTCGAGAGGACTACTCGGCATCACATCTGAGGCGGCAGGTAGCATGTCTTTCACGCCGGAGAGGAGTGAGCTACTGCCAGTGCCAGTGCCAGAGCCAGGGTCAGTTTGCGTCGACACGGTGGAGGAGAGGGCGTCGAGAGGACCACTCGCCACCACATCTGAGGCGGCAGGTAGCATGTCTTTCACGCCGGAGAGGAGTGAGCTACTGCCAGTGCCAGTGCCAGAGCCAGGGTCAGTTTGCGTCGACACGGTGGAGGAGAGGGCGTCGAGAGGACCACTCGCCACCACATCTGAGGCGGCATGTAGCACGTCTTTCACGCCGGAGAGGAGTGAGGTACTGCCAGTGCCAGTGCCAGAGCCAGGGTCAGTTTGCTTCGACACGGTGGAGGAGAGGTCGTCGAGAGGACCACTCGCCACCT